>OY294052.1:18724287-18777256 GCA_958510825.1 Brachypterus glaber | reverse complement strand
AAAAGTGGCTAAAAAAATCGGTTTTTATTTAATAACTCAGGAACCCTTTGAGATATATCAACGAGGTTTTGCACGTCAACTAATCCTACCAAGGCCCGTTTTTATGTGTTATTTTCATGTACTTATTTCAACCAGGGGTGTGCGAAACCGGGGGGGGGGCTTATCAGTTTTTTGTCCCAAACTTTTTTCTGTGTAACTTTTTTGCAAGTTTTATTTTTGAAATATGATTCCTCAGGTCAAAATACATAAAAAAGGTACTCTTGTTGTAATACTGTAGGATTGACCGTTTTCGAGAAAAATTCATTTGAAGGTGAAATTCCACGGTTTGAGGACGAAAAATGTTGAAAACCAAAATTTTAATGACGCAGGGCGAATGTACATTAAAAACTAAGAAAAAAACCTCATATACAGGTACTTTCAAACTACATGTATGGAAACTTTTTTTCTTAGTTTTTGATGTAGAATAACATTGCATCATTAAAATTTTGGTTTTCGACATTTTAGTATTTAATTTTTCGTCCTCGAACCGTGAAAGTTCACCTTCAAATGAACTTTTCTCGAAAACGGTTAATCCTACAGTATTACAACAAGAGTACCTTTTTTATGTATTTTGACCTGAGGAATCATATTTCAAAAATAAAATTGCAAAAAAGTTACACAGAAAAAAGTTTGAGACAAAAAACTGATAAGCATTATTAGTTACCCGTCAGTATTCCTTATATTTTTTTATTTATTTTTCTCTGCTTTTTTATTTATTTATTTTTTATTATTTATTTTATAGAACAAACCCCCTCATAGGGAAAAAAAATAATTTAATTAAAAAAAAAAATGAACTCCAAGATCTTCTAAATACAAAAAAAAATAGAATAAAAAGTACAAAAATCAAAATGAAAAGCAAAAAAATTAAAATGTAATTAGGAGAATAAAATGGTAATACTTTTTAATAACTTTTCCTCAATTTACCGTATTCTCAATTTTCAATTTACTGTACTTTTAAAAGATATATTATTAAAAAAAAAAGAAATTGAAGCATTTTTAAGCTGTAAAAATAAAAAGATTGATACTTTGTAAACAAAGAAAATTAGAACCTGTGAACACTTATTTTCCATTAGCAACTAATTAATATCATTATCACAATTAATAATAGTTTTTAGGCCATTTTAGTTTACGTAAATTTTTCCATTCATAGTCCAAGCTGTATTTTTAAAACATTTTTCACTAATTTAAATAATTTTAAGGTATTTACTGTTAAAACTTCTGTAAACAAAACATTTGAACCTTTCAAGAGTTTCTTACTGAAAAATATGTTATCACGAAGCCACCGACTGCAGAAGCAAACTGTTATCGGTCTCGGTTTTTTTGCGTTAGGATTTATTTTACCTAAACGGTAGCAGTAATTTAAATTAAATTTATTTATATTTATATTTAATTTTTGACTAAAAATGTTTATCACAGTATCACTTAGGTCTTCATTCTTATTTTCTTGAATACCATGAATCAGGATTTAATTTTTATGGTTGTTCGAGTCCATTTCTTCTTTAATGGACAGAATGTTACCTTTTAGTTGTTCCAGGTGTTTAAGAGTATTTGTTTTAAATGCTTCAAACTCTAGCATTTGATTTTCTTTACAAGCTGTAAGATTTTTTGCAAATTCAGTCCTGAATGCCTCCAGATCCCGTTTAAATTGGGTGTCCATGGCGGCCATACGGTTTTCCAACGTTAGAGACATTGTTTTTTTTACTTTCTAATTATTACAATAGAAAGCAAGCACTAGGTTTAATTTACTGAACAGCGCTTTGTAATTTTATTAGCTAATAATCACTAAATTTGATTAATTTTTGCGGGAGCTGCAACGAACGTACGTTATACTTTACTGCGCGCCATCTATATTCAACTTATCATCTTATCATCTAGATCTACCCAAGTCAACCTGAAAGTTCCTTAAAGTAAATAAAATTTGTTCGGTCTTAAAATGTCCCCATTTTTTGACATGCTATCAGAAAAGTCATTTATGAAAATGAGGAATAATAAAGGAACGCCAATCATCATCATCACTTGTTCTATATCTGACCATTCATTGTTATAAAAAACTTTTTGATACCTATTGGATAAATAGGAACGGATTAACTCAAAGCTACTTTGACGAATTCCATATTTTTTTAACTTTTCCAACAGAATAGAGTGCGTGATACAGTCAAATGCCTTAGATAGATCTAGAAAAAAACCCCGCTCAAAACAGCCTAGCGTGTATTCAAAGTTGATAATGCCATCAATAGTGTTACGCCCCTTTCTAAATCCAAATTGTTTATTATTAAATAATTTTTTACTTTCAAAATAATTTGCCAACTGTTTTAAGAGTTTTTCAAAAAAAAAATAAGATTATCGGTACTAAAGACATATCTTCTGTGTCACCCTTTTTTTAAACAGTCAGGGTATATTCCGGCTTTTATACTTCTATTAAATAACATTTTTCAAAGGATAAATAAGTTGGTTCACATCTTTCTTGATATTGGTGGCTGAAATACCATAGGTGTCAGTTGATCTGGACTTAAGTGACGCAATTGAATCTCGCACATGGTTAAACTATATTTCAGTTCAGTGCCGTTGGCTTGACCCCTAATGAGATTACACTACTATTCTACGTGAGCGCAAGCATTGCTTTTCCGTCCGGAACCCCGCCCAATTCCCACTCCACGTCTTCAGCGTTCTTATTGGCGGCGTCACACGGAGGCGCGACGCGATGTGAACTGTCTTCAGTTGTCGTAGTGTGAGCATTGTGTTAACGGTCGCCCGTTTAGAGCAGAAACCGTTCGAGATTGTTTTAATCGAAGTTTTTCTTTTGTTTTCGCTATAGTGAAGTGCTCCATTATTTCCAAAAACATCAAAAAGTAAGTACAAACGCATTTACTCCAGTTTAGCCTGTAAAAATGCCAAAACCGGCGCAGCTAGCACTAAACAAAAGCGCATCGTGCTTTAAAAGCTTACGGCGTGCTTTCTCACCCGTAGGCATTCTTAGTAGCGATGCTAAATAACATTTTCAAAGCTGATTCTTAATCTCTTTGATAAAACGTCCCAAAATTCCTGAGACGTCGAGCCAAATCCGTGGGACGGCGACCCAAATTCACGGCACGTCGGCTCAAACCGGGGCGTCGTCTCCGATTCTGGGACGACGTCTCATAACCTGGGACGACGTCTCACAATCTGGGACGACGTCTCAAAATCTGGGACGACGTCTCACAATCTAGGACGGAGTCTCAAGATTCGAGAAGGCGTTTTAAACTTCGGTAAGGCTTCTTCAACTCTGAAAAGCACAATATCTTTATTCCAGATGGCTGTAAACAGAGGCTCGAAAACCCTGCTGGAACTAACTAAGGGAGGTCGGCCAGAAGCGATAACAACTCGAAAAGCAGACCATTTTTTACTTTTTTTCTTAGTATTTTACCATGATAAAAAATGTATTTTGTTTTAAATTTCTATAATTACTTTATTATTGGCTCTTCACATATTTTATAATTATTTTTTTATGATCTATTTACAGTAATTTTAAATTTAAAATCGATATTCTATCATGTTCAAAACTACCATCCGATCCTGTTTATAGTACGCATCAGATTTAAATAAATAAATAATAGTCTGATGTATGTAGATACCTTATATTTATTATTAAAAATACTTAATTTATACAATTTAATACTAAATTAAAACAATCATTCAGTTGAGCATACCTTTAATATATATGCTTCTTTCAATAAGTGCAATTTATTTATAACTGCATAACTTTTGGCTAGGGTAATCATCCAGAAATGTTACAATCAAGCCCCATTTTTTGTCTGTAGAAAAAAATAAGAAATTACATACATTAAGAATAAAATAGTAAAATATAAATGTACCTTTATATTCTAGTATGGTGTTTACCATTCAGTTTAATTTTAATTTAAGTTTAATAACATATAAATATTTCAAATTCGGACCATATTTTTGACAAATAAGTCAAAAGTAAGGTTAATCAATCACGAAGCCCCGATGCCAAATTAAATTTCCGAGTTTGAATACTATATTTATGAATAAATTGTTAATTTCATCAAAAATTTGATTCTAAAATAGAATAGTATACCATACATTCCATTTACTTTAAGTTTTATTGGTTCTACACCACATACTACTGATAAAATCGATCATATGATAAAATTTTAGTTCAGAATATAGATAAAATCATGCAATATTGTATTTACCTTATTAATTCGTGAAAATAAAGAAGAAATTCCAGCCTGGCTGTCCAGAAATAACTCATATTAAGCAAAAATGGTCCATTATCTCATCTGTTTAAAATAAGATGAAAAACATATTTTGTAGCGATTGAATTTTCTTCGTTACACGTTATTATCCGTAACACTCTTTAAAAACGTAAGTTTATTAATGATTAACACTGTTTTACTGCGATTAAACACTATTTTAAAACACAAATGATAAGTTTACGTCAAAAAGTTAGGTTATCTATTGACATTTTCGACGATGCAATTTAGCAAAAAATTAACTTCAAAACGGCTCGATTTGATTAATTTCTAAGTTTAGGATGGGCAGTAAAATCCGTGAAGAAACTCTCTATGACAACCGATGTTCAGATATTTTCTGACGTTTCCCGTTGTCTGGCGCCTTGCTAACTTAAGACCTAGATCTAGTGTCCCTAGGCAGGAGTGGAAGGTCACCGTCTTATCAAAACACGAAATCCTGGGCGACGAGGAAGACTCGCAGACCCTAAATAAAATTAAATTTGCTATCCCCACTATAGGCATGGCCAAAGCATTCAAACCAGAGGTCTCATACATATCTGAAAAATCTTCTAGAGATATGAAAATCCGAATGCTTAGCTAGGATTTCTGCGTAGGCCTCATAGTGGGCCCCTCAGTTATTGCGAATAGAATAAGAGGCACAGCAGCCCAAAACGAACTAATTCTCGCCGCAATACGGGACCTCAAACCCCATATGCTATCCAGAAGGGACGCCAACGATCAAATGGCTCCCGGAGAAAAAAACGAAGACAGGCGGGCAGGAAAAGAGAAAAAAACAGAAAAGGCCAAAAGCCCTAAAATTAAAGAAACAGAAAGCACAGAACAGCGCTTAAATAAAATGGAGGACATGATATCTTCTATACTAGAAAAACTAAACCCCCCCAGTCAATCCGATAGTCACTTGGAAGACCGAGATAACGATATGATCTGGGAGGAAGAGCTAGAAGAAGAAAACTCCTGGGCGCCCCCGGATATACTTCCGGTGGAAGAAGACATGGAGATAGACTTTCGACCAACCACAAAAGAGCAGGAACCAGCGATTCCGGCTCCTAAACCTAATATTAGGGATCAAGGCAAGGAGTGCCAAAGACTAGGCCTGTCATCTTATAACAAAATTACATACTCTGATGTGCACAAGAAACTTCACGCCGCACCAGTTTTTAGCTTCTTAAAGGTTAACATAAGACTTTAAGCCAATATGGACTTTTTAAACCTTAGTAACAGATGCATACCATCCAAATGGAGGGGCACGGTGTATAAAACGATAAATTACATTGTTCCAGTTAAAAGTAAATTAAAAGGGCATAACATAACAAGAGAGGAAACGTGTACTATTTGTAAAAAAACTGACAATATTATGCCTAGATTAAAATTTTGTAATGATTCGAGTAAAATTTGGGAATGGGTTAAAGGTTTTCTGTTAAGAAAATTTGTAAAGAATATAGACAATAAAGATGTGTACGATTTATTAGCTGAAAAATTTAACAAAAAACACATTACAAACTCCTGGTTATGGATGGTGTGTGGAATGATATACTGGAACATTGAAGCCAAAGGAACTCTTTTAGAGTTCAAAAATATGTTAATTCAATACAGATATCTCTATATTAAGAATAACGTAGGCTATAAGTTTTCCAAAGAATTATATTGTTTTTAACATGAACCTTATTTTTGTAACATAATATTATAAAGTATAAACCTAAAAATACAAATTGTGAAAATAGGGTAGTTTAGTGTAAGACAAAAAAAAGTTTGTAATTTATGTAATAGATCAATAAAGGATGTTAAAAAAAAAACACACACAACTGCCGCAAGGCCCGCAAAAAAGCTCCGTGCAGGATCACCTCACAAAAATGGACTCTTGCCTCGGAACCATTTTTCACGGAATGCTCATTCAAAGAGAAGCCTTCTCAACTGAGATATCGGAAATAATCAAAAAGAACCCAGGTGCAAAATCAGACCTCACCGATCTGGTAAAAAAAGGGAGAATTCAGGCAAATTTCAGACGACCTGATCCAATACGTATGTGGCCGCCGAGCCGAAACGATAGACTTAAGACGGAAAGTCTTTAAACCTAAAAACGAGTATATAGCTTCGGTCCTCGAAAATATACCACCCTCCGAATCTCACCTGTTCGACGAGCAGCCTTTCAACGACTTCTTTAGACAATATGGCCAGAATTTTCGTCCATTTAACCCAATCAGCTCCAACCCGACCAACAGGTACAGGTCAGAAGCGGCCCCGAGACCCATGTCAAGATCCAGAGGACCAAGGGCAAACACAAAAACGACACCAAGCGGCGACTCCTGGAAAAACTCTGCGGGCCCCCACAAAAAACGTATTAGCACAGGAGTTCACAAAGCATACAGAAATAACGGCCCTCGAGGCCGCTCAAGGCAATGACTCATTCAAGGGGGGTCGTCTGATAGATTTCATACAAAAATGGACAGAATTCGGCGCACCAGACTATATACTGAACATCATAAAAGGCTACAATCTACCATTCGTGAAAAAACCCCCCTTGACCTCCCTAACGGGAAAACAAATAGCAGCCTTCAATACTACAGGAATGAAAGCCGAAATAAACAATATGAAGAAACAAAAAATACTGGAGCCGTCCCAGGTTCCGACCGGGTTCTTATCAAAAATGTTCGCTCGCCGAAAGTCAAATGGGAAGGTAAGACCTATTCTGAATCTAAAAGGCCTAAACAGATTCTTGATGCCAAGGAAGTTTCGTTTAATCAGCCACCTCAAAATAACTCAATTCCTTCAAAAGGGGGATTATATGGCAAAGATCGACATTCACCAGGCTTACTTTCACATCCCAATAAAGGGTCAACATCGAAGATTTCTGTCTATGTTATTCGAAAGGGAGGTCCTCCAGATGACGTGCCTACCATTTGGCCTGTCAACGGCACCCCTAACCTTCGCAAAAATTACGAATTGGCTGGTAAGCAGATTGAGTAAAGCAGCTCCTGTCCAGTCTGGGCTGGCTGATAAACCCGGAAAAATCCTCGAACACCCCCAAAACAGAAATAGATTTCCTAGGGCTACTCTGGAACACCGACCACTGCACCATAGCACTCCCAGTAGAAAAGATAATGTCAATAAGCCAGGAAATATCAATAATTCTAAAGAGCCAGCACTGGAGCTGGTCGAGTGCAAAACGACTGCTGGGAAAACTGAACTTCGCGTCTACAGCGATTCCACTCGGAAGACTTCACAGCAGATTCTTACCGGAGTTGACTCCCAAAAAGTTATTCCCGATACCACTTCTCGCTCTCAAGGAATGTCAATGGTGGATAAAACATCTAAACTCAAAGGCCCCCCTATTTCAGAGGGACCCAACAACGTTTATGACGACAGACGCATCAAACAAGGGCTGGGGGGCGCAATTGGGAAACAGAATCATAAAAGGTACCTGGAAAGAACACCAAAAACTATGGCACATCAACAAAAAGGAGCTATATGCAGTCTTCGCCACTCTCCGCTTAGTAAAAGATCAGCTAGAGGGGAAGTCGATACTCCTCCAGTCGGACAACCGAACGGTAATCTCCTATATCCGGAACCAGGGTGGGACCAAATCTCTCGCTATGTTGAACCTCACGTCCCAACTTCTGCAGTTAACCAATACTATGAACATATCGCTAACAGCTCACTACATCCCAAGCAATTACAACAACATAGCGGACAGCCTCTCTCGTCAAAAAGCACTTCCGGATTGGCATCTTACCAATACTGTGACCAGAACGATTTTCAAGAAATGGGGAACCCCAACAATCGATCTATTCGCCTCGAACCTGTCAAAAGTTGTTCCGATCTATGCCTCTAGAGACGCCAAAGACAGCTCAGCACTTTTTGTAAATGCGTTCAGCCGCAAGTGGGACTTTCAACTGGCATGGCTCTTTCCCCCTCCCTGCCTAATCCCTCAAGTTCTAAGACACCTAAATCAAGCAAAAGGAACTTACATACTGATAGCTCCCAGATGGGAACGAGTTTTTTGGCGTGCGGATGTAAAGTCTCGAGCAATATATCCACCCTTTCAAATTCGAAACCTGCAACACCACCTGGTAGACGCAGCAACATCGATCCCCCTAACACAAGGACGTCTATTAAATTTGGAGGCATGGAAAATACGGGGTGGTCTCAACTCATAGGCCATTGGGACCAAGGAGACGCTGAACTGCTCCAAAACTCTTGGACGAAATCCTCCCTTAAAACTTACGAGGCACCTTGGAAAGAATGGCTGCTCTGGACATCTAAGAGAGGCATCTCCCTAAACAATCCCCTGCCGGAACAGGTCGCCCAGTACTTGGCATACTTATACAGAAAAAAGAATCTCGGTCCTGCCACCATCAAACTACACAAATCAGTCATCGCAACTCTCAAACCCTCAAAAAAGCGAAAGTATTTCAAACGATCCCCTAGTAAAACGCATGATTAAAGCCGTTGATGTTGCAAACCCCCAACTAGAAAGGAGGATCATATGGGACGTAAACAAGTTAATAGAATGGCTAAGAAAAGAAAATCCCGACAAAAATAGCATTTTCCAAATATCTCGTCATGTGGCGCTAATCCTCCTTATAGCATCAGGACGCAGAATTCATGACCTAACATTACTTAAAGTGGACCGAGTAGTTTGTTAGTTTGTTACTATGTTAGTTCGTTAGTTAGTTTGTTTGTTAAGCAGGACACCTTAGGTTAATGATAGAAAGCTAAAATTTGGTATAGTTATTTATCTTCGAAGACAATACAATATAATAAAGTAAAATAATTCCCCCAACCCCCCCCGCCGTTGGGGAGGTATACCTCTTTTTCAATTCTTACCAATATGTTTGTGTAAATTTTGTACTGACGGTTTTTGCACTCACTAAAGCTAAATATAATATTTAAAAAAATGACCCCCACCCCCTAGGGGCAATTTAAATATTTATAAAAAGTCGTTTAAAAATATATTCTAATTTTTTTATACCCAAACTGGATTCTCGTTAAGCTCTTATATCACTTTCAGATTTCTAGTTTATATACATTAAATTGTATAATGTATAATTATATACCGGCCAACACAAGAAGTATTGCCTACAAATTATCTCCGTAACTATAAAAGATAACTTTTTGAAATATATATGAACCGTAAATATCCCCATTTTGGCATCGTCATAAAAAATATCACTTCCGGTCTAAGCAGAAAATGGCGTTATTTTAAAGTTTTTTTTTTAATTTTTTTTTTTTAATTCATCAACTTTAACGCCAGTTTGTGCTAAATTTTTAAATGGAACGACCTATTTTTGATATTGCTAAATTAAAAATTCAGGTATAATCTACAAGAAAAACGTACAAACACCCTAATAGGGTTGGCTCTTTTCGGGGAAAATGGCCATATTCCGTTGGGAGCTATATTGAATCCCAACGGAATATGGCAATTTTCCCCGAAAAGGGCCAACCCTATTAGGGTGTTTGTACGTTTTTCTTATAGAGTATACCTAAATTTTTAATTTATCAAAATCAAAAATAGGTCGTTTTATTTAAAAATTTAGCACAAACTGGCGTTAAAGTTGATGAATTAAAAAAAAAACTTCAAAATAACGCCATTTTCCGCTTAGACCGGAAGTGATATTTTTTATGACGATGCCAAAATGGGGATATTTACGGTTCATATATATTTGAAAAAGTTATCTTTTATAGTTACGGAGATAATTCGTAGGCAATACTTCTTGTGTTAGCCGGCATATAATTATACATTATACATTTTAATGTATATAAACTAGAAATCTGAAAGTGATAAAGAGCTTAACGAGAATCCAGTTTGGGTATAAAAAAATAGAATATATTTTTAAACGACTATTTATAAATATTTAAATTGCCCCTAGGGGGTGGGGGTCATTTTTTTAAATATTATATTTAGCTCTAGTGAGTGGTGAGTGAGAGGTAATAATTGAAAAAGCGGTATACCTCCCCAACGAGGGGGGGGGGTTTGGGGAAATTATTTTATTTTATTATATTGTATTGTATTCGAAGATAAATAACTATACCAAATTTCAGCTTTCTATCATTAACCTATGGTGTCCTGCTTAACAAACAAACTAACTAACAAACTAACATAGTAACAAACTAACAAACTAGAAATTCAAGTTAAATAAAAACTAAAAATAAGTAAAACCAGTATAAGAGCAAAAAAAAAATAAAAATATTTGTAATCTTAAAATCTCATATATATTTTTTTAATTTTAAAGTAAAAAAAGAGTTAAAATCGTCCATTTTTAAACATTTACGGCTCTTGCGCGACCTCCTAACTTTTTCCGATTCTCCTAAAATGTTGCATATATAATAAACATGTATAGGTCTACAATTTCAGACTAGGGCCCGTTAACATTTTTACACCATGTGGATACAAGGGTAGAAAATGGATAAAAAAAGCTACTAAAATTATGGATTTTTTGAGGTTTAAGGTTCTTGTACCAACTCTAAACGACTTGTGATCTACCTTAAATTTTACGTAAGCAATAGTCACAGATTAGGCATCAATTTTAGTTGATAAAAGTTTAAGATTTCAAAATCTGCTAATTTATAAATTTAAAATTAAAGAAGCTCGTAAAATGGGTAAGTTTAATAACTTTAGGACCACTGTGTGGTGCCTTAACGTATTTCGATTGACTTCAAATTTTGGATAATTCATATTACCATAAAGGGCAACAAATTTTTGTGTAGGTAGCATTCGTATATTCAATTTGAATTTTCGCGACCACCCTACTCCAGAGGCAAGGCCGCCCCTGCGATAATAGCAGGATGGATTAAGACCGCATTTAAAGAAGCAAACATTCCATTCTCACCAGGCAGTATTAGATCAGCGGTGGCCACTGCAAGATGGAACAATAACATTCCCCTGGACACCA
The DNA here is from genome assembly GCA_958510825.1 of Brachypterus glaber. NCBI lineage: Eukaryota > Metazoa > Arthropoda > Insecta > Coleoptera > Kateretidae > Brachypterus > Brachypterus glaber. The sequence goes on along the minus strand of OY294052.1, from coordinate 18,766,074 downwards.
TCTTAAAAAATGGCAATTGGCAAAGAAGCCAGAACTTTTTCAAGCACTATTACAAAGAAATAGACAAAAATCCTCCGGAAACCCATGGTTCGGAACTTACAGACAAGACATTCGTGGCAATACCTTAATCATTCCACACTCTAATTATTTCAGTTTTAAGTTAAAATATAGTTAAGATGCTAATAGTGATCTCTACAAAGTGATATTAGTTAGTACTCACAAAGTGATATTAGTCCATATCCACAAAGTATTAGTACTAGTCAATACACCTATTTAAGAATATATATTATGTTACAGTTCGTTATTATTGGTATGCATTAAAATTTGTCTAAAACTATTTGATATCTTATTACTCAAATACCAGGCTTGACATTTATATTAGAGTTAACTTCACAGTACGCATTCCATGTCGTCAGAAGCCAAACACTTCTCATTAGGGGTCAAGCCAACGGCACTGAACTGAAATAACAACCGTTTTTCCCCAAAATGGAAAAAAACGGATATTTCAGGTCATGCCTAAGGCTTGACCCGAATAAGTTCTTGACGACTTATGGATAATCTCTAAAGAAGATTATGAGAGAAGGTACTGAAGACAGTTCACATCGCGTCGCGCCTAGCAAGCCCTCCGTGTGGCGCCGCCAATGAGAACGCTGAAGACGTGGAGTGGGAATCGGGCGGGGTTCCGGACGGAAAAGCAATGCTTGCGCTCACGTAGAATAGTAGTGTAATCTCATTAGGGGTCAAGCCTTAGGCATGACCTGAAATATCCGTTTTTTTCCATTTTGGGGAAAAACGGTTGTTATTTCTGTATACTTAAAATTTACGTTTGGTTTTTCATTAATGTTATCTGTAGGATTAATTACACTATTTTGAATATCTTTTTATAAATTAAATAGGATTGAGATAAAATAGTTGTTGAAAACGTTTGATTTTAATTTATTAGGCGTGGTCTCAGTTTTTTTGTATTTCTCTTCTTGTCAACCCACATCCACATCCCACATCGTTTTTGTTGGGTTACCCAAATCTGTAATTATTTTATGGTTGGTCCCAATTTTTGTGTCTTTAATTTTACTTTTTAAGTTAAACATGACCTTATTTTTTAAAATTCTTTAATTTTCTGACGGAAAATTGCGGTAAAGTTAATTTATTAATTTGCTATATTTTTTGTGAACCACTTTACGCCACAATCAGATTTTTTACAACGAATTTATTTTTCTGGAAAAGCATCGTAAACGCAGTTAGATAAATATTAAAGTTTTCGAAAGATACATTGATATTATTGTCGTTAAGGAACTCCCAGGAGGTTTCACTCAAGGAATGATGCAAAATATTGTAGCCTTTAGCAGTTAATGGTCTACACTTACGTGATAGTAGGGTGTCAGCTTCTGTCGGAAGAACAGTACTGATCACTTGCGCACAGTGATCGGAGAATTCACAATCTAAGATTTTTGTGGACAACTCAGAAGTATTAAAATTTAAAAAGATTTTATCTAAACAGTTTCCATTTCTAGTTGGTTTAAAAATGTTTTGTTGTAGACCAAAATAATTAAACAGTTCACATAAGGATATGGAGTGTATGTCTCTTTTATTAAAATACACATTAAAATCACCACAGACTATTAAATGTGACTTTGTATTAAAACTATTTAAGATTTTATCCATAGTTGTTAAAAATACAGTAAAATCGCTTTGTATAGGTCCTTTGGGTGGGCGATAAACAGATAAAAGATTTATGTCATATTTGAGTAATTTTATTACTGCAACTTCACAATGCATCTTAACAGACATATAGTTTATTAGGGGCAAGCCTATGAACTCTTTAGTCTTGCATAAAATTAAAGAACCTCCATGAATGTGATTTTGACGTAAAAAAATTGAGGCCACCTGTAGTCTGTCAATTTGTAATTGTTCAGCTTCATTATTATTATTATTATTATTATTATTATTATTATTATTATTATTATTATACATTAAGAGCTGAGGTAAGACCTATTATAGCTCAGATACAAATATAAAGTGATAGTTTATAGCATCTCCTTTAAGCCAATGTTCTGTAAGGCAGAGAACACTAAGAACACTAAGTATATATGTAAAAAGTCCGATATACAACAAGAAAACTTTTTTTTTGCTAAATTGCGGACAAAAACTTTTTTTTAAACTTAAAATGTTAATTAATATATTATATTAATTGACAAATAGATAAGCAATAGCTTCCACAGCGCGAACACGAACCTCCTCATTTTCATCTTTCAGCAATCGCATCAATCTATCACATACAGTGTCAAGAGACACTCGAGTTTTATTTTCTGCGGTCAGTTGGGAATACAATAGACCAGATATTAAGGCGGCGTTGCTCCTAATTTCATTCCACTGGCTTTTTAAATAGGAAAGACTTGTCATTACTAATAGTGGAAAAATTTCTTGGAGTTCAAGAGCCTAAAAACAATAAAAATTATTTAATAAAACATTTTTACAAAAAAATGGAACCAAGAAATAATTTCAAAAAATATGTCGATGCCAATTATAAGGGTGATTTTCATATAGGTCTTGTCCCTAAGAATTTTTGTATACTAACGAAATATAAATATTTTTCTACTTAAAATTTATATGTAAGTATATAAAACATTAAAAAATCCGGTAAAAGTTCGCAATTAACCTCTTTCTGATATTTTGAATGTCAATATCGTAAATTCGGTAACTATCCCTAGACACATTTTCAAGAAGCCTTAGCCTAATCAAAAATAGTTATTATAATTGAAGTATTACTCCGTTTTCTACTCGTACTACAGACAATATTTCGTACTAGATGCAACTACACTTCAAAACTACCACATACTGCCCATTATTAATTTAGTATTGGTTGTTAAGCATGAGTGCAAAGGTAAGTAACATTTTAATAGTTTTTGAAAAAAAAAATTATTTATTTAAAAACTACTGTGTATTGGTCATCATTTCGGTAACGTGCTTTTTATGAGTATTACAATGTTTAAAGTTAGCAATAAACTAAAAAACCTTAGGTTTTAGCAATAGTAACCAAAAATTATATTAGCAAAGTTTTGGCGCTAAATTCAAAATTTTTATCACTATTTAAATCAAAATTCATAATTTCGGTAACCATAACTTCGGTAACACATTGTAAATATTTTAGTTGTTACCGACATTGTGCTATGTTACCGAAATGATGCAAATTATTTTTTACACGTATTTTAACGCATAAAAATAATTATACCTCCACATAGGCATGTATTACACAAATAGCTCTAAAATTTTTGCTCTGTATAGGACCCATTCGATCACCAAGCTTATGCTATATTTTTGAATGAACTACGGAGACAACATTCTTCTGATATGCCAAATATTTACACTATTATTTTTTCTCTCAGGCCCACTTCCCAATATAGAAACGAATCAGATTAATTTTATTTATTAAAAACCATACCATCCATGTTTGTATCTGTGGAAAATATTTCATGGACTTATATTGGTAGTGGATATGGTAAGGGTAAAATGGATGGGGTAGGTGGCTACTTAAAACGTTTAGCGGAAATCTAAAAGTAAACGTATCTTTTTTTAATTTTGCAAAATGTAATACAATTTAAGTAAGCAATAAAAGTTTTCTCATAGTTTTTTCTCAACCCAAAATTAAAAAAAGGAAGAAAAAATAAAAACATGAAAAGTTAAGAAACAACCATACAGCATTAAATCCTGTATACCCGTACACTTTTGTAATAATGCACTTAAATAAGGGGTATTAAAGAATTTATTACCATACTGTATGCAGTTTTTAATTGTTTTTTTTCCAACACAAATCCTTTCGATAACATAAGGTAACGTAAATTTAAAGGCCAATCTTTGGCCGCCAGAGTCCATATTTTGCGTGCCCAGGATAGGATAGAGCACGGATGATAAAAACAAATAGTACAAAAATCTTACTCATTTTAATTTTTTTTATTCTTTATAATTTACATGGTGAAATCAAACACTTAGGTGAAAATAACCCATATACTTAGCCGGGAAAATTACTCTAACCTAACTTTTAATAACTTTCAGTATTTGACATGGATTATGAAACAAAAAAAATTAAAAAAAATCGTTTTTTCTGTTTTGTGAATAACAGGTGTTTATTCCCCACCTTATAACTCGAGAACCAAAGTGACACTGACGAAACAAATTGGAGCACCTTTCTAGGGTGTCCCCTTCTAGGAAAATCCTTTATTCCGTAAGTTACCCCAACTTCATGGCCTGGTTCCTGCAGAACTATAGTTATTTGGGCTTTGCTCTGATTGTTTTATTACTCAACATCATTTTACTTTTATTTTTTTTAATCGACCGTAATGTAGTACCGTCAACTGACTTCGTACGGTGTGGGTGACTTCGGACACTTTTTCGCAAAACCCTCTGACAGGGCCGTGCGCAGGATTTTCTCGTGGGGGGGAGGTTTTCAAATTTTTCAATTTTAAATAAAAACGCAAGCAAGCCCTAGCGCCGCAGGCGACATTTTTTACAAATTTAATGGTCTATTTTAGTTTTAAATTAGTCTTTTAAATTTAAATTAATTAAATTTAAAAGTTTACGAAAATGCAGGAAACTTTAGGGCCGCAGGCGAATTTTTTTCTAATTTGACGCATAAGTCCTTATTACAAGACTGAAAAAATATTTAATAAGCTACCTAAAAAAATTAGGAACATTAACTGAGACATTATTTTTAAAGTTAAACTAGAATAATTTCTTTTAGAAAAAGCCTACTACTCTCTTGAGGAGTATTCCAATGAAAATTTTAATTCTGGGTAGTTCAAAATTTAAATGTTTATCTGTTTTTTAAATGTTTATTTATTATAATATTTTTAATGTCTGTGTTTATCTACACATAATAATATGTGTATCCATTTTTGTATTTAAGTATATACAACTCTGACGACCCTATATTTAGTTTTCTAGATCCACGGGGGATTTTATCTTTATGTTTATAAGTTCTACCATCCTAAACAGAGAAAAACATAAGAAAGCCCTAGTGAAACACGTTTTTTTTTTATTTGAAAAATTTAAGTTTTATTATTCTAAATTTCACAAAAAATGCAAGAAAACCGCTGGCGAAAATTTTTCCGTATTTCACGCTTAAATTCTAAAATCTTAGATAAAAAACGAAGGAAAGTTTTACAGTTTTATTATTCTAAATTTTACAAAAAATGCAAAAGAGCTCTAGCGCCGCAGGCGAAAGTTTTTACAAATTTCACGCTTATGTTCTACGATTTTGGATAAAAAAATGTAAGAAGGCCCTTGTGCCACAGGCAATTTATTTACAAACTTTTATTTTAAAACAGTTTTACAATTCCAATTTCACCAAAATGTAAGAAAGATCTAGCGCGGCAGCCCAAAAATTTTATGAATATTCCCTGTTTTCCCTGTTCTGTAGGAACCCTGTACAAAGAAATCTATCCAAAAATAGATGTACCGGGTGATCCAAAGTTCCCGACCCAATCAGTTTTCTCCGAAACGGTAAAAGTTATGGACAAAATTTTATCGGGTTCTTCGATGGGGTCACCTAAGCTACAAATTAAGTTGGATTTAAAGTTTTCAGTTTATAGAATTATGGGCGTAGCCATAGTCATTTTATTAATTTTTAGTGGCATGTATAGGAAAACTAACTTAAGTCGAATAATATTTTAACTTTATTATTTATCATACAAAGTCTTTAATATACACACAAGCGTTAAGAAGTTATTTTCTAAATAATATTTTTCACCTTAAGTCAAGTTATTTTAAATGAAAAAACAGACAGTCAGTGGTTCAGTTGGTTTAGGCAGTAAAATGATTCAATCCCCAGTAATGATCTGGGTTCAAATCTCAACAGCGTAACTATTTTTTTTTTATTAATAACATTTAAGTTTTTATTATTATTTTTTAATAGTATTAGTTTTTTTGTGGTTTATCAATGTTCCATTAATTTTATTATACAGGGTATTTGTAGATTTTAAAACAATAAATAGTTCAGTCGTTTTAAATATAAAAATTAAGAGTCAACACAATTTAAAACTTTAATTGACCACTAAAATTAAAAGAACTTTCAATTTCAGGTTAAGACCGTGTAGATAGGTCGTTAGTTTTATTTGTAGTAAATTCTCTATATTTTTTAATGCATTTTACCGCAAAAAAGTCCTAAGCGTTAACAAAATTTTTTAAGGGAAATAAATTTTATGAAACAAACCTAATAAGATATGTATTTGGAACTTTTTAAAAGTGCCAAGTGCCCCAAAACGGTGTTAACGTTTTTTACTTAGAACAGTACGGACAACAAATTTCATATTTTATCTTATTTTAGGAGTGTCGTGTAGAAGAATGTTTTCTTTCGGGTTTAGACGTTGATGGATTTAATACAATAATCAATAATCCACATACATGGTCTAAGCCCGAAACTAAATTTTCTTTTAATTTTAGTGGTGGTAAAATTTTAAAATTTTAAATTATGTTGACGTTTCATTAGGATGCCTAGTGTTCTGCCCGAGGTTCTGCCTTTATTTTATTTTAGAGGTCTTATCCCCAAAGTTGTTTATTAGACTGAGTAGATTACCATCCTATTTTTTCAGAATAAAAAAATAGAGGTGGCGCACAGCCAGGGCCGTAGCTATGGGGGGATAGGGGGAAACACCCCCACCTATCTTAAAATTAGAAAATGTTGCATATTTTATGGGTTAACACGTTTGCTGCCAAGGGTAAATTAGTTGTCTGTTCGCTGACGCCATGTTGCGTAAATTAATTAAAACGAGTATTCTCGTAGTGAGCCTCCAGCACCAGACTGCCAACTATTAATTATTTATTATCTCGTATTTGGCAGTCAACGTATTAATAACAAAAAAGTTGTAACTTTAGAAGTAGTGGAAACGTTCTTTTTTTTTGGTCATCAACTTTTTTGTCAAGGGAATAAAAGTTGTAATTTTAGACTAAAAAAAATGTAATTTTCGACCTATCCCCCCCACTAAATCTTCTTCGCTAGGGCCCTGTAATTTTAGCAGTAGTGAATTTTGAAATTAGAAAAAGCTGTATATTTCATGGGCTCAAAATATGAAAGTTGTAATTCTAGCAGAAGTGGGACAGTTCTTTTTTAGTCATAAACTTTTTTTTCGAAGACTAATAAAAGTTGTGATTTTCGACCTTCTTCCCCCCTCACTAAATCTTTTTCGCTACAGCCGGTTTTTGTAAAACATCGTTTTCCAGATTTATTTTTTTTTAAGCCTATTATAAATATATAAAATGGGTTTTTGCACATTATAGTGATCTAGGATAAATAGGGAAGAAAAATCAACATTTTGATGTTATCTCAAAAGTGTGCTAAAAATAGCCCTTTCAATTTTAATTCTTCTACAAGGCACTCCTAAAATAAGAAAAAAGACATCCGTTTTTTCCTATGAAATTTGTTGTCCGTACTGTTCTAAGTAAAAAAAATTAACATTTTTTGGCACTTGGCTTTTTTGTTAAAGAATACATTTTAAAAAGGTGATAAGTTTCAAATAGCTTATTAGGTTGGTTTAATAAACTTGATTTTAATAAAAAAATTATGTGTTATTACTTAGACCTTTTTTGCGCTAAAACGCATTAAAAAAATATAGACAATTTACTACAAATGAAACTAAAAATCCATCTACACGGTCTAAACCCGAATGTAAAAGTTCTTTTAATTTTAGTGATTAATTAAAATTTTAAATTGTATTGACTCAATTTTATATTTAAAACGATTGAACTATTTGATTGATTGTACTAATCTAAAAAAAACTAATACTATTCAAAAATAACAAAAACTTAAATAATATTTAAAAAAAAGTAGTTCTGCTGTTGAGATTTGAACCCACACCATTTTTGGAGGTTAAACTTGTTTTGTTCCTAAACCAACTGAACCACCGACTCTCTGTTTTTTCGTTTAAAATAACTTGACTTAAGGTGAAAAATAATATTTAGAAAATAGCTTCTTAACGCTTGTGTGTATATTAAAGACTTTGTGTGATAAATATATAAAATTAAAATATTATTCGAACCCCCCCCCCGTGTGCACGGCCCTGTCCTCTGAATGATAATGATAATGATAATGATAATGATAATGATAATAATAATGATAATGATAATGATAATGATAATGATAATGATAATGATAATGATAATGATAATGATAATGATAATGATAATGATCTGAAACAAAATTAAAATCGTTAATGAAAATAGTAGATGAATTTAGTCAAGATATAAAGATGAGTTTTGGATTAAATAAATGCAATAAGATTCATATTAAAAAAGGAAAAATCCAAGAAAGTAATGAAAATCCATACTTGGAAATACAAGAATTATCTAGTGAAGAATATTATAAATATCTTGGTTTGCCACAAAATATTTCTCTTGACCATTCCATGCTTAAAAATATGCTTAAAGAAAAATACAAAAAAAGACTAACAAGATTATTAAATACTAAATTATATGCAAAAAATATCATAACGGCAATAAACTCGTGGGCTATTCCTGTGTTAATATACTCTTTTGGAATTATTAAATGGTCTAATACCGATCTCCAAGAGCTTGATAGGATGACAAGGAGAATTTTAAAGAAATTTAGATGTTTACATCCCTATTTAGCTTTGGAAAGGCTATATTTATCAAGAAAGGAAGGTGGTAGAGGACTCTTAAATATTTTCGAACTATGTAAAAACAAGAACTAACACTTAAAGAATATTTTAAAGAATCAACCAAACCTTTATTCCAAATTTTAAGTAAAGCAGATAATAATTATACCCCCTTAAACCTTAGGAAAGAAATCGCAATAAATCCTTCAGAAAATTATTTAGAATCATGGAGAAACAAAATTCTTCACAGTAGATACCCAAATATTTTAAATTCTGAAGAAAAATCAACTCTTTGGTTAACTAAAGGAACCTTATTCCCAGAAACCGAAGGCTTCCTAATTAGTATTCAAGACAGAGTTATAAGAACTAAAAATTATGAGAAATATATTTTAAAATTAGATGTGAATGACAAATGTAGAAAATGCAATGATAAAAGTGAAACGATATATCATATTGTTGCTGGATGTTCAAATTTAAGTAACACATTTTATCTAAATCGTCATAATCAAGTCGCCAAACTCATTCATCAACAACTTGCTTATCCAAAATCCCCCACCTTATTATAAATATACGCCGGACACAGTTTTGGAAAATCAAGAACACCTTTTATATTGGGATAGGCCACTTCTTACTGATAGAACTGTTGATTATAATAAACCTGATATTGTTTTAATTGAAAAATCAAAGAAAAATGGTATTATAATTGACATTGCAGTACCCTTATCCAGCAATGTAATAAAAACAGAACGAGAAAAAATATCAAAGTATCAAAATTTAGCCATTGAGATGAAGAGGATTTATAAACTTGAAAATGTCAAGGTTGTACCAATAGTGATATCAGCAACCAGAATCATTGGTAAAAGATTTGGAAAACACTTAACAAATTTAAACCTACCCGAGTATCTAATACCAACCTTACAAAAAGCAGCCATCCTTCAAACATGTCACATTGTTCGAAAAGTTTTGAACTCTATGGAATAAGAAACATCTTCTTCATAGAGTCTAGAAAACGTTACGCCGCGTTACAGAGGTGTCAGTAAAAATGTTACGTAACACTTAAAAAATTATAAACTTATAAAATATTTATTGGATCACGTTTTTAACAATGATCTAGGCTTAAAGAGACGGATTCCTAGAAAATTTTATTGCACACGGCGTGGTTAACAGTTAACTAAATCCTCTATACAAAAACAAACTAGAAATGCAAAACCATAGCCAATAACCGGTTTTCGGTTAACCGGTTTCGGAAATTACATCAGACCGGTTTTGGGTTAAAACACGGTCTCGAAAATGTTACGCCGCATTACATGGGGGGGGGGGTCAAAAATGGCCAAATTTTGCGTTACAAAATACTTGAACGCTCCCTAACTTAAAAAATTAAATCAAAAAAGTTATTGACTACAAAAAACTTAATAAGTTACTGAAAAATGAATAGTGGTCGGAAATACTAGACTGCAATGATGTCCAGATTGCCTACAACTATTTTCTAGATAAATTAAATTCGTTTGTTAAAATATTCTCAAATAAAAAAATAATAAAAAAACGGGATAAAAAAATCAAACCCTGGCTTACTGACGAGCTCGTGAAGGCCATTCAAACGAGATAAAATGAAAAGAAGGTTATTAAAAAACTATACTGATGAACTTGACGCAGAATATCGGGGTGTAAGAAACTCATTAACCACACAAATTAAAAACACTAAAAATGTATACTACCTAAACTTGGGGAAGCTGATGGAAATGGCAAAAAAAATTGGGAAATTATCAACGAAAGTACAAATTCTAATAAACCAAAAAAACAACTAACTAACACGAAAATTAAAAACAATGATACAACAATAACAGACGATTATGAAAAAGCCAATACCTTTAACAGTTTTTTTACAAATATTGGAAATAGGATGGCAAGCAAAATTTCAACAGACTTGTCGAAAAATAGAATTTGTGACTCGAAGAGAATTTCTCAAACAATTTTTTTTGGGTTCAGTTACGGAAAATGAAATAATTATTATCATAAACAAATTAAAAAACAACTCTTCCCCGGGGCCGGATTTGATATTATCACCTCTGATAAAAAATACCCACCTCTATATCACGCAACCGTTAACCCATACAGAGCGGGAATTATTCCTACCCAATGGAAAGAATCTATTATTGTACCTATCTTTAAAGCAGGGGATCCAAGTATACCAACAAATTATAGTAAATAATTTTTCAAAAATATTTGAGCAATGTTTGAAGACTCCTAAACTTTTTTAACAAGATGGCGGCTGGGGTAGACCTGTCTACTCTATCCACTCTGATTAAACGTTTAAGTAAAGATGAATTAACCCAAGTTTTCATTAAAAAGTGTGTAGATTTCGAAGGCGTTTCGGGAATGAGTACTGGCACTTTTGAAAAGCTAAAAAATATAGTGCAGCAGCATTTTAGTGCATCTGATCCTCAAGGTGACCTTAGTTCATACGTTAAAGTGTTAGAGAAGGAAAATGAGTGCATAAAACGTGAGCTGGCTTTGTCTATGAAATCAGTAAAGGATTTGGATTATGCTGTGCACCTCCAGAAAGAGGCGCAAAAAAACCTTACTGTATCTGTGAATTCTTCAAATCCCGCCACAAACGAAGAGGTTATAAAAGTGGAGAACGATCACTTAAAACGCGAGATAACATTATTAACCAAGTCTGTGGATGATTTAAATTATACAGTGCAACTGCAAAAAGATGCAATAACCACTCTTAAAGATCAAAATATCAGCGCAGTTAAAAACAATTTGGATTTAAAAAAAATACATCAACCGCTGATGCTGTTCTAGAATTATTTTCTAATATATTGAAAAAAATGAATGTTGGCAAAAAATGTATTGCAGTTTTTCTAGACATAGCAAAAGCGTTTGATACGGTCTCACATGAAAAATTATTTAAAAGGCTATATGAGGTTGGTATCAGGGGTCGTGCCTATGCTTTAATAAAAAACTATTTGTCAAATAGGTTACAAAGGGTTAAAATTGGGGACAAACTTAGTCATCCACTTGAAATAACCATGGGCCTATGTTCTAAACTTTGATGGTGACATAGTATCGTTCGCTGACGACACGGCCATGCTTTTCAGGGATGACTCATGGGAAGGAGCTAAGGCTGAAAAGGGTTTAGTGCCAGTTACTAATTGGTTAAAATACAGCAAACTATCACTAAATACAGACAAAAGCAAGTTTATAGCCTTCTCATCAAATTTAGCAGGTCAGCCAAATTTTAATAGTATTATTATACACTTCTCAGATTGCGATAAACAAACGTGTACCTGTCCCACGATATCAAAAACTGAAAAAATTAGAAATTTATGTCTTTCGGTAGATCAATTTATTAGGTGAGATGTGCACGCTCAATATCTCTCAAAAAAAAATCAGGCAAATGAGGCAAATATTTTATATTCTCCGTGAAATACTTAATAAAAAACTTATAATAACAGTATATAAAGCATTGGTCGAATCGATATGTAGTTATTGCGTTTCAATATGGGGTGGCCTTCACGAAAACTCATTGTCAGTTTTACAGATCACACAAAATTCTATCCTTAAAATTATTTTTTACAAAAATCGGTTATTTAGTACAGGGCAATTATACAAAGAAGCACAAGTTTTTAATATAAGACAGTTTTATATGTACCAGTATCTTATATGGGCTTTCAAAAATAAAGAATTAAAACCAACAAATTCACATTACAATACTAGATCTGTGTCTACTAGCTCATTACCAGTACCTCTTTATAAAAAAACCCACACGCAAAGATTTATTTTATATTTTGGCCCCACCCTATTTAACAAATTACCATAAATTACCTTCCAACGTTAGACAGATTTCAAATTATAATAAATATAAAAAATAAATTAAACAAAAAATTCTTTCCGATTTTATAATATTCGATACTTAAATATGACTCATCCAGTGACCTTCGACTTTTCAACATTGTGTAGTTTTTTTTTTGTTATACTTCATAATAATTTATTTTTTGCTTATTTTTTAAGCAACGTTTTGAGTATTAGATACTTCTTAGTTTAAGTTCTAGTTAAAAGGGAAAATATTTGTTATATTATGCATAATATATATATATATATATATATATATATATATATATATATATATATATATATATATATATATACTTAGTTTTTAATTTTATTGTATAAATTAATTAAAAAAACAAAATTACAAAATTACATTCATGCTTAGGCAAGTTTTAAATTACCGCAACATACATATCAATAATAAATTTATAAATAATGTATACAATGATTCTGTATATTGTGGTAAATAAACTTATTATTATTAATATAGGCTACTTACCATTATTTTTATAAAATCTTTAATAAAATCTGAATAATGTAAATTAGCTTCTTCTATGAGATGCTCTTGAATCATAGAATTTACCTTGGGGCCATCTAAATAGGGACTTATCTTGCGCAGTGTATATTTACAAGCCTAAAAAATACTTATTTTATTATACTTGGTCGAATGCTTTTTCTATTTTCAGGGCGTGTCCAATCAAGAAGAACAACTAAACTAAAACTAAAAATGATACTAAAAATATTGATATTGTAAATGTTGTAAAAAGGGGACGTCTAATAAGTTAAACCCCGTAATAAATTTAACGTTTAATCACAGCTACCATCAGAACTCCAACTGTCGTCATCGTCACTGGCATCATTAGTACTTGGATTCATTTCTTGTGATCATTAGTACTTGGATTCATTTCTACAAGGCCGCGAGGATGACAATTGGAGTTCTGATTGTTGTGTTCTTTAGAGTTTCACTTGTTATTTTTAACGAGGAGTGACACGACAAAAACAATTTAATAACGGATTGGTAACAAAACTTTAATTACAAGTACCAAAATTAACATTAATACGTAAAATTGTAACACATAGTTCTTATGCCTACTCAAGGCACACTGAATCTTGGCGGAGAGAGAGCCGCCCGCTCGGTATTCCAGACCGTTTCATTTTCGCATCTGGGGTGTGTCGCGCAAGCGAAATAGGAATTCGCCATACACTGGTAAGCAAAGTTTTACATATCGCCTTGGAAGCACCTAGCTTTCAAAACAAACATCAGGAAATCTGATTTATACACAGCGCACCACACACAACTTAGCAAACGCTCTTCTGTCTTTTCCTGGGTGCAAAATTTTCACTCTGCCCAATAACCATTTCATTGGCGGGAGATTATCTTCTTTTACTAGCACTAAATCGCCAACTTTAACATTTAATGAGGATGTCTTCCATTTGGTTTTTTCTTGCAAACTTTAGACCATCTGCTCCAAGTCTTGCTGAAGCTTTTGAACCAATTGACAACGAGTAAGTCTATTTTGAGGTACTTCTTGAAAATTATCGGCTTACACTGCTGTCAAAGGGGCTCCAATTAGAAAATGCCTTGGCGTCAATGGACTCAGGTCGTTTACGTCGGAGGACATAGGGGACAAGGGTCAGGAGTTCAAAATAGCTTCTATTTGGATTAATAGAATTGTAAACTCTTCAAAAGTTAAATGACATTCGCCCATTACTCGATTTAGATGATACTTGACCGACTTTACGCCGGCCTCCCACACTGATAAAAGAGTTTATTTGCGTCAACTAAATATTTGGTTGGATATAGTCAATTAAATTATTTGGTTGGGACAAATAAATTTTATTTGAGTCAAATAAATATTTCGTTCGTGTAAACAAATATTTTAATTGCAAAATGATTTATTAATGGGAACAAAATAATTTATTTGGCAGAAATAAAATTTATTTGACTCACATAAAGTTTATTTGTCCCAACCAAATATTTAATTGGCCATATCCAACCAAATATTTAGTTGACGCAAATAAACAGTTTTATCAGTGCACAAGCCCCCAAAATGAGGGGAATAGGTCTGTATATTAGCCATATTTTTCTTTTAAACTCGACGCGTTTTTAACAATAAAATTACCTAACTCCTTTAAATTATTATTCGCTCCTACAAAATTAGACCCATTGTCAGAATAAAGGAGATGCCACTATTTCAAGGTATTTTGGCCACCTTACGATTTGCCTGGAATTTTCGTATGTTTTTAATTGGGTAAAATTATGCTTCTAAACAAAATTACAGCTTATACAAGGAGATGGTTTTTCTACAGTATCCTTAAACAGAATACTGAAAATGACACAAATTATTAAAAAATGTCAACTTTTTAACATAATTAATATGACTTTGACGTAAGTTTTGATTAATAGCTTTATTTAGTCTAATATTTCCTAAAAATTATTATTTGTTCTTTAAATTACCATGCCCTGCTATGTTTGCGGAAATGTTTACGCCAATATATTCGTTATTGGACGACCCAATTTGCAAGAAAGACGAATTGAACTTGCAATGCAACATCGAAACGTACACGGAATCATAGAAATGGATATTAATGGCCAAACGAAAGTATGCATTAATTGCAGTGGACGAATAAATAATATTATATAAATGAAAAATAATCTACAATCCATTCCAATGAATGTACTTATTTCGCAAAGAGGTTGTGTGATATGCCACGGTGAAGAAATTAATTATAGACTTAGCTTAAAAGCGCAGGTGGATTTTTATACAAAAAAGAATATATTTGTTAGTTCTGGAACCCGCTGCTGTAATATACATTTAACGGCCTTAGGGTTAATAAAACCCGAATTTATGGAGGGCCATATTACCATTCCTTCTCGCGTTATTATGGGTGGAGAAGAAATTGCCATATGGTTCACGGAACTTAAGCGAATAGCAAAGGCTGACCAATATGACGATGAAAATAACTTTGAGGAAAATGATTTTCAAACTCTAACATCGTTAACTAAAAAGCAGTTTAATATTATGTTTAATGCATGTCCTCCAGTTGTTGTTAATAATCAATTACGAAATGTTAAAAAGAAATTCGTCATTGCTTTGTTTATGAAACTTCGTCAAGGCATTTCTGATAGGTTCTTAAAAGCTGTTATGATTTTTTCCAGTCATCAAAGTGTTAGTATATTGCACGTCAAAGTATATCGGAGAACTTCGATCCGAATAATTTAGGTTTCAGAGCCCCTGAAGTACAAAATAGAGACGATTTTATCAGAAGACATGTTACAGAGTTTTCTAATAGACTTTACAACCCTGAACCAGATTTGCCTAAATTAATTTTATATCCAGATTGTACCTACATTAAAGCTCCAAAAAGCTCACATTTTCGTATTCAACGTCAATCATTTTCTCCTCATAAGAAATATACATTGTTTAAAGCTCATTTGATTGTAGCTCCTGATGGTTATATAGTGGACGTTCAGGGTCCCTACTTTTCCGACGTACGAAATAATGATGCATCAATCCTGATTAATGAATTTAATGAGGAGCAAAATAACATTAGACAGTGGGTACAAGATGGTGATATTTTTATCGTTGATAGAGGTTACAGGGATGCTGTATTTTTTTTATTATTTATTTATTAAATAGGAATCAAAGACAGTTTACTGTGGAGGAGGCCAATTTTGCACGAAAAATAACTAAAACCAGGTGGATAGTTGAATCAAGAAATGGTACATTAAAAAATCTTTTCAAGTTCTTTAGGGATATGGTTCCAATCCAACAATGTTTAATGCTATCAAGCTATTTAAAAATAGCTTGGGCTGTAATTAACAGATTTCGAGAACCCATTCTTATGCAAGATGCTGATATAAATATGGCAAACAGAATGCTGGCATTAGAGCAAAATCAAATAAACGTTCTTAAGCAAAGGGTCGACGAAGGTAACCTGCTCTTACTACGTGGTGGTGGACCATGGATAAACATGGAGGACGAAGAAAACATTAATGTTTTAAACTTTCATCATGTCTCCTTGGAATACTTGCGCCGAAAAACCTTTGGAACTTATCAAGTAAAATTATCACTTAGATATATACAGGACACTGCCGCTAGACAGACAAAACGAGTATATATTTCAACTACAACAATATGAGGAACATCTAATAAGAGCTAAAATATTTTCACGATTTACGCAGGCTGTTAAACATACATTATTTATATCATATATTCCTAATTACAATATACAAAATGAAGAAGCACAAATTGATTTTATCACTGGCTCTTATTGCACCTGCAAAGTGGGGACAAGGACAATTGGTTTATGTGCCCGTGTTACCAGTGGTTTTTGGGCTATGCTCGTCTAAAGCAAATTATAGATTTTCCATCAGATGCCTTACTTCAAGTTGTGGGAGATGCTGCTGCCCGTAATGAGGGTCCTCAAATTATTTACAAATAAAAATAAGTTAATAAAATTATAATTTTGTTATTTATACCTAATGTTCATGTTCTAACGTTAGATTTAATAGTTGTTTTATTAAGATTAATTTTTTTGTATAATTTTTGTTTATTAGGTTAATTCTGTATTCTTATACTGTATGTAGATACTATGTTTTATATTCTGTTTAAAGTTATATTCATTCAAAATAACTGCTTAAATCACATTTACAAAAATATTCATTATATTAGGACATTTTTTTATCTTTAGAAATTAAATAATTTATATAAACAAGGAATTATTTAGTTTTGAAGGATCCATTTAAAGTTACTTACGTATGTTAAATAAAAAGTTAAATAAAAAAGTACTCGGTTGTATTTTTTTATACTATAATAATTAGCACTTAAAGATACAAAAATATCAAATATAAACTTAGTCTTAATAAGACATACTATATATCATATGATTTTACTGCCTAATATGTCAGAATGTTCTTTTAATTTATGTCAAATTCTTCATACTATTTTAAGATACTCTAGGAAAACCAGATTCTTGCATAAGCTGTAATTTTGTTTAGAATCATAATTTTACCGAATTAAAAACATACGAAAATTCCAGGCAAAATCGTAAGGTGGCCAAAATACCTTGAAATAGTGGCATCTCTGAAATAAACTGATATTTGTTTAAATAAAATATTATAATAACTTTTAGACTTTTATTACTAAAATATACGAAGTATCACATGAGCCGTATTAACATGGCCATAGCCGGGAAAAGAAGAGAGTCGACCTTACTGGTTCATTCGTCAGATGTCCGATTTAATCGCGACATGCGCAGATCAACTTTTATGGACTTGACATCCCAACACCAGATATTTAATTAGAAATTAAATATTTAATATAGGGATCTAAATTATTATTTAAATAATATTTGTTACATATTGTGTAATAGATACGTTGGATCTAGCACTTATGTAATTTGTGTAAATGTAAATTTTATGGAGTTTCGTTTCTGTAAATCTTTTAAGTTGTGTACAGTATTTTACCTATTTAATTTTTCAATTAAATAATTACAAAATAAGTTATTTTGTGTACCTGCTACTATGTGTAGTGGTTTAAATTATTTCTGAAAGTTGGGATTAATACTGTACAGTTTATAAAATTAAAATGAAGAATGAAAACTCTTAATACTGAATTTATGTAAACTCAGTAATCATTAATCTGATCATAAAATATCTGATGGAGATGTCTTGATAAATATTTTTAAAATAATGGTGTCTAATATATATGCAGAGAGTTATTAATTTCCTGGCTACGTTGTCTTATAAATATAAATAAACAGTGTTTGAAATAAATAAACATAAAATACATAAATAATACATAAAATACATTACAGTTATGTTGTCAATCGATTCCAAGGTGAAAATCGTTATATTTAGATGGAATTTTTCCTGACCTTTTGGGTCTTTCGTTTTTACTTATGTTTTTCATGAGCTTACTATGTTCGTCAATTTTTGGCAAATTACTGAGACTATTATTTACCTCTGAAGTTATAACATTTGAATTTTAAGTTGAAGGAATGTCATTTTTAGTCAAATTAGCGCATTTAAAGGAATGTCGTCAATTTGATTGTTTATGACAGGAGTGATTTCTCTCGAGATTTCTCTGAGGTTTCCACACCCCTCCTTGGGAGAATTTTTGTTGTTCTTGACATAAGAAAATGAGTCATTGAGCGTTTTTTTTGTTAGAAATTTTACTCACGTCTGTGTTTTGCATTTCTCGTCCAGTTCCAATTTGATTGAGCTGATTTTTGTGGCGTTTCCAGATTTTTCCAGAGCTGATTTTGCATAGGTAAGTATTTTTACCTATTTGTTTGCAAATTTTTGCTTCTGTCCATGACTTTTTGTTAATATTACGATAGTCCCTTGCCATAACAGTTTCACCAGTTTGAAATTTTTGTTTTTCCACGGAATGCTCTTTGGTTTTTGACGTTTCATGCAGAATTTGAAGTCTAGTTCTTATTTTCCGTCCAAACATCATCTCTGAAGGAGTTTTGTTTGTCGTGGCGTGAATAGAATTTCTGTAAGACATTAGAAAACGTGATATTGGTACATTACGATTTCTTGGGTCAGATAACGCAGTTTTTACTTTATTTTTAAAAGTACGCACGTTTCTTTCCGCCAGTCCATTTGACATTGGATGGAAAGGTGGACTGGTCATATGTTTTATGCCAATTGACTCTAGGAATCTAGAAAGATCTTTGCTGACTAGCTGAGAGCCATTATCACTCACAGCTAGCTTGCAGAGTCCGAACCTGCTAAATATCTCTTAATTTACTTTCTAGTTCTTTTGATGTCAAAGATGATACAGGATAAATTTCTGCCCATTTGGTATGTGCGTCTATTATTATAAGATACATTTTTGAATCTAGTGGACCCAAAAAATCAATATGTATTCTGTCAAAAGGTTGTTCTGTTTTTGGCCATGGTGTTTGAACTTTTACTGGGTCGTCTTTGTTTTTTAAACATGGTAGACACCCTTTTATTACATTTGTGATGTCGTCATCTATACCAGGCCAATATACCAGAGATCGGGCTAAGGCTTTACTTCTATTTATCCCAAAATGAGCTGAATGCAATTCATTTAAAATTTGTGTTCTGAGACTTTTTGGAATAATTAACCTATGGCCCCACATTAATATATTTTGTTGAATAGTGATTTCGTCTCTTTTTTGCACATATTTTCTTAAGTTCTTATCAGTACACTTTTTAATACTTGGCTATTTTTTTGATTTTACAAATTTTATTATTGTTTGCAATTCTTGATCTTTTTCAGTTTCAGATCTTATTTTATCATTATTAATGGGCCAAGATGTGACTGTTTCACAGAAATTTATATAATTTCCTTTCTCTGTTAGTTCTTCTGATTTAGATGTTATTTTTAAAGGTAACCTGGAGAGACAGTCAGCCACATAGTTCTCCGAGCCTTTTATAAATTCTATTTTATAATCAAACATTGACAAAAATGCCGCCCAGCGCTGCAGTCGATTGGCAGCCATTTGAGGAATGCTTTTGTGTTCCCCAAAAAGTGCCAAAAGTGGGCGGTGATCGGTCCGTATGGTGAATTTTTTATTTCCACAAAGATAATGAAAGAATTAATTGACCCCAAAATAGATTGCTAGGGCCTCTTTTTGAATAGTGGCATACCTAGACTCACTTGGCATTAAACATCTTGATGCGCAAGCTATAATTTTTTCCTTGCCCCCCTTTGTTTGTGATAATACCGCAGAAACACCGCAGAAACACGCCTATTGGAAGCATCTGTGGGTAAGTATTAGAGGAATATCCGAGTCAAAGTGGGATAACACTAAATCAGAAGAAATAATCTGTTTAATTTCATTGAATGATTTTTCACATTCCTTAGACCAAACAAATTTTTGATTTTTCTTTAATAATTCATAAATAGGACATAATATTTCAGCTAACCTTGGGATAAATTTTGAATACCAGTTTATCATACCAGTGCCCTGACCTCTGTTAAATTGGTTGGTCTAGGAGCATCTATTATGGCCTTGACCTTTTGATCAGTCTTTTTGAGGCCTTCTTTACAAATAATAAACCCTAAATACTCAATTTGATCTTTAAAAAATTCACATTTATCTTTTCTGACAGTTAAACCTGCATCGTGTAATTTTTTAAAAGTTTTTTCAAGATTTTCAAGGTGCTCTTGGTCATTAGACCTTGTGACGACAATGTCATCTAGAAAAACTGCAACGTTTTCACAGTCATAAAATAAACCTTCGATATTTTTTTGAAAAATATTTGATGCTGGAGTTATTCCAAACATCATACGGTTACATTTATAGAGCCCTCTATGAGTATTAATAGTTAATAATTCTGCGGATTTTTCATCCATTTCAAACTGGTTAAATGCTTGGCAAAGATCTATTTTAGAAAATTTTTTACCTTTACTGAGTTTGTTGAAGACTTCTTCTATCCTTGGGATAGTCCAATGGAAGCTTTGGAGTTGTTTGTTTATGGTAATTTTATAGTCACCACAAAGTCGTAACTCCCCTGAGCTCTTAAGTACTGGCACTAATGGCGTTGCGTATTGGCTATGCTCTACTGGTGTTATGATGCCTTGTTCTTCCATTTTACGAAGCTCATCTTCAACTTTAGCCTTAAACGCATGTGGAACTGGACGATATTTGCAAAACACAGGTGCTGAGTTCGGTTTCAGATGAAGTGAAACTTTTCCATGTTTGAATTTGCCCAATTTCTCACTAAAAACATCAGAATATTTATTTATTAAATTTTGAATAGCTTTATTAGAAACAAAATTGACTGAGTCAATTTTAATATTAAAATCTTTTATCCAATTTCTCCCAAGAATATTTGGAACACCACTGTTTGAAACAGCAAAAAATTTGACAGGTTTACAAATATTTTTATACGTTAATTTTAGCATAATATACCCCAAAGGTGCGAAAGTATTTCCATTATACCCTCGTAATAATGTATTGTCAGATTCAAGTTTGTAATTTGATAAATTTGATACATAAGTATTAAAACTTAAGGCTGAGATTGAACTCCCACTATCAATTTCCATTAAAAATTGTTTATTTAAAATTTTTACCTGAATTTTGAAAGGATTTCCCTCTTGGAATTGACTGACAACATTAAACACATTAAAAACATCTTCTTCTTCCCGGTGATCTTCTTGTATGAAATTTACATTTTTCTTGAAGCATATTCGTGGATGATGACCCATTTTGTTGCAATTTCTGCATTTTTGATTCTTAAAATAACAATCTCCACGATGTTTCTTGCCGCAATGTTTACATGACTTGGACGATGAGTTAACATTTGAGGTTGGATTTTCGGTTGCGACGTTGCCAAACCTTGATGATGACGTGGCGTTTGCGACCGGTTGTTACCAATTTTGTGGTTTGCGAGATGACGATTCTGGTAGTGAAATGTGCCCTTTTTGTTGGAAACGAAGTTGATTTGTTGGCTGTTTAGAACATTTTCTACTTTTAGCGCCAATGCCACCACATCTTCTAACTTGATGTCCTCGGATTCTTCACACAATCTGTCGGCAATCTTGGTATTTGACAACCCAGAAACAAATTTGTCTTTTAGGACTTCGCTCAAACGATTGGAAAATTTGTTTTATTTCATAAAAAATTTTCCTTTCACGCCATACGCTCACTTGGACTTTCAGCTGGTTATTTAATATTTCGACTAGCTCATCGTATGACTTTTCTTTAGGCTTAAGTGGAAAACATAAATCACACAATAATTTGTAAGTTTGTTGCCCCAATGAACTTATTAAATTTGCAACTTTCAAAGTTTCATCATCGATCTTATTTGCAGTGAAATGTTGTTCTAAACGTTCTATATAAATATTCCAGTCATCGATATCTTGATTAAATTCGTTTAATTTAAAAGCCATCTTGAAAAAAAAACTTTCGACCACACCCAAGCAACCACAAATGTCAACTCACCAATTTACGATTTTCTGCCCGTTTTCTTTAATTTTAAATCCTCGCCGCCATTGAAATAAACTGATATTTGTTTAAATAAAATATTATAATAACTTTTAGACTTTTATTACTAAAATATACGAAGTATCACATGAGCCGTATTAACATGGCCATAGCCGGGAAAAGAAGAGAGTCGACCTTACTGGTTCATTCGTCAGATGTCCGATTTAATCGCGACATGCGCAGATCAACTTTTATGTGGGGTGTGTCGCGCATGCGGAATTCGCCGAACACTGGCAAGCAAAGCTTTACACTGATAGTAGCGGTGATTAAAACCTTAATTTTATAACGGGGTTTAGCCAAAATTATTAGATTACCATTAACTTTTATGCAAAAAAATAAGCATTTAAAAAAACTTTATTTTTTCCGTTATTATCAGTCTAGCATTTTTTTTTTCACAAAATAATATTACTATAGATAAAGAAAACTATGCATAGAAAGGGGACAAATGGTGAAATTTTTTATATTTATGAACTGATAGTTACTATTTTCAGGTTTCAATGACTTTTATACATATAATTATAATTTATCGTAATATTACGATACAAACACTTTTATTATTATTAAGAATTTTAGAAATACAATTGAGTACCCATATATTCTATGATTAAAAAATTTAGTTTATTTTACACATGGCTTAAGAACTTGAAATAAAGATTTTCACGAAAATAGAGTTGATAAAGATATCATATTAAATGCTTTAATTTTAAGTATTTTTTGAAAACTGATGCCTGATGATATTGACTCCGCCGTTTTAAATTTTTAAGTTATGGACATTGGTCTACATCAACATAATCAAAAGAAGCCATTTGACAATTTTTTTTTGTAAGATCGAAAAAAGATAAAATTTTGAACCACCCTAATGGCGCAGATTTTTTTAATTTTTTTTTGTTATTTATTCGAAATCAGCGGTATCAAAAACAGTCGTATGCAAAAATTCAATTTTTTTTCCGAGGGGTAAACCGCTGATAAAATTTTGTACAACTTTAGGAGGAAATCTTTAAAGATTTCGTCGTAACCTTCAAAGATTTTCTCCAATTTGTACACCTGAATTCCTCTGCGGTTTACCCCTCGATTTTTTCCGTTTTGTTTTTTTTTTCTGACTGCACTGCGCTATGCTCTTAGCTTTTCGAGCTCCTGCAGTCGTTTTTACGGCAGACAGAAAAAGTATGTTCCTACAAATACGAGTCCGAGAAGACCATCGTAAATACTTAAGAATTTTGTGACGCTTCGAGAAATCGGAACCTATACAAGTTTTTGAGTTACAAAACGGTCACGTTTGGGTTAAATTGCTCACCGCAGCTTCATATCGATGGCCAAATTTCCTTTCCTCTTGCTTCAAAGGTACCACAGGAGGGAACTTATGTTGACAATGTTGTATATGGCAGTCAATCTGTTCAAGATTGTCTATCTAACTAAATTTATTCCCGGCCCCCCTCGCCTCTGAAAAAAAGCGTTACCCCTGTCAGAAAACAGAAAATGTTCACCGCCGGGTCCCCTTGGGAGTTCGGGCCCCGGGGAATCCTCCCCCCTTCCCCCTCCTGAATCCGGCCCTGCTCACAAAACATTTGATACAGAGACTGTGGATTCTAGACATCGAATGAGACGAAGAACCTCCGTCAGATATTTTTAGGATCTGGGAAAAGTGCAAAGACTTTTTTCGAACCTGCAAATACCTCGAATGGTAATTTTCAATCACGTCATATCCCGCGAAGTACACGCTTTCTGTGATGCTTCTGGAGCGATCATTTACTTTCGACACACACTTTCTTCCGGGGAGATTAGGGTCAAGCTGGTGACTGCGAAAACAAAAATTGAACCGGTGAAGAAACTTTTGATACCACGCTTTGAACTTTCTTACTGAGTGCTGAACTAATAAAATCAACTCTTGATATTTTTAAGTTAGAGTTAGAGCTGACAGCAGAGTTTATGCGTGGACATTTCTTCATTACCTTATCCTGGATAAGGGCACTTTCATAAAATTGGAAGGTGTTTGTCTTCAATTGGGTAAAACGCATTCATGATATGGTTCTGGCTCAACACTTACACCATATCTCTGGATCTGAGAACCCAGCGGACTGCGCGCCCAGAGGGCTCCTTCCAGAGGACCTTTTGGAAGCTTTTACTTGGTGGACTGGCCCAACTTGGCTCAGTCTTTCCAAGGAGTTCTAGCCTTCTTCTGGCACTCTTCTTGATATACCTAATGATGTCGACAAAGAGGAGGCTAACGCTCCTAAGTTCACAGTTATTGTCACCGAGGAACCTGAAGAGAACTCATTCATTCTTCAGCTCCTTGACAGTATTTCGTCTTTCGCAAAATTCCAACAAGTTGTTGATTGTGCACTTCGTTTTCTTAAAAACTTGAAACTCCGCGAGAAATCCTATAATACGCTGAAAGTTGGGTAGCTCCGCGCGGCCGCTCAGGTTATAGTAAAGGAGGTACAGAAGAACTCCTTTGATAAAAAATAAATAAATTAACTTCTATAGGAAAATAAATATCTTTCCAAACCACTTCAAAAATTGTCTCCTTTTCTGAACCATGATGAACTCTTGAGAGTAGGTGGTAGATTAACATACGCAGCTGCGCAGATCTATCTTTCAAAAATCGGCATCCCTTATTCCAAAAAACATAGATTCAAAAACCCTGCAAAACGTGTCATTAAATCTCGATTTTCCAAGTGTATCAAATGTTATAAAACAAACCCTTAGCAATTTAATCTTCCTATAGCAGATCTTCCTACCTGTAAGGTTAACAAAGCAAAACTGTTTGTCCATATGGGCATTGACTTTACCCGCAGCTTTCAAATCACCCTTGGGAAGCATAGATGAGCCAAGACTTATATGTATGGTCACTAAGGCCTTACATCTGGAATTAGTTTCAGATCTTTCGGCAGAGGCGCCGCATGGTAGCAAGGCGCGGAAGAGTATCCCATATCTACAGTGGTAAAAATTTTGTAGGTGCAAATCGAATCCTGCACAAATTGTGCCAAGATGTTGCTCAGCAACTTGCGATTCAATGGCATTTTAACCCAGCATTGTGCCCCCATATGGGAAGCATATGGTTGCGTTCGATTCGTTCCATTGAAGGATTACTACTGCGCACTCCGGGGACACAAATTCTTACAGTTGAAGAATTAAGCACCCTCTTCACTCAACTTGAGGCGGTTCTTAATTCCAGACCTCTCTGTGCAATGAGCCATTCCCCGGATAATCGTAAGGCGCTTATGCCATCTCACTTTCTCATATTGGAACCTCTTAACTCTGTTTCTGATTCAGAACTTCTGGAGATCCCTATCAACAGAATTACGCGCTGGCAACTCGTAGAGCAAATGGTACAGTCAGTGTGAAAAAGATGGAATCGGGAGTACTTGCATACACTCCAACAAAAATTTAAGTGACCCGAAAAGAGGCTCTTTAGTCCTTATTAAAGAAGATACCCTTCCACCTCTGACCTGGAGATTGGGTCGGGTTATTGACCT
Source organism: Brachypterus glaber (assembly GCA_958510825.1). Classification (NCBI taxonomy): domain Eukaryota; kingdom Metazoa; phylum Arthropoda; class Insecta; order Coleoptera; family Kateretidae; genus Brachypterus; species Brachypterus glaber. Next base: position 18,740,186 of record OY294052.1, on the reverse strand, counting down.
ACATCCTGGGGCAGATGGTGTTGCTAGGGTCGCTTCGGTTAAGACCAATACAGGTACCTTCAGAAGGCCTCTTGTCAAACTAGAGCACTAGATAGGTAGATTTAAAAAAAAAGTTTTAGACCTTCGTCAGATGCGTTTATTGCAGCTCTCCGCCACATGGTTGCAAGGCGCGGAAGAATCTCCCATATCTAAAGTGATAATGGGACAAATTTTGTAGGTGCAAATCGAATCCTGCAAGAGTTGTGCCAAGATGCTACTCAGCAACTTGCGATTCAATGGCATTTTAACCCAGCATTGAGCACCCATATGGGAGGCATATGGGAGGGTTCGATTCGTTCGTTTGCTACTGCGCACTCTGGGGACACAAATTCTTACATCTGAAGAATTGAGCACCCTCTTCACTCAAATTGAGGCGGTTCTTAATTCCAGACCTCTCTGTGCAATGAGCAGTTCCCCGGACGATCTTAAGGCGCTTACGACATATCACTTTCTGACATTTGAACCTCTTAGCTCGGTTTCTGATTCAGAACTTCTGGAGATCCCTATCAACAGAATTATGCGCTGGCAACTCGTACAGCAAATCGTACGTTGTTTTTTTGTAAAATACGGGAGCCAGATAGTGCGGAGGGATTATCCTTTCACAAGTAAGTAGGACATTAGATAATAATAAAATATGATTTTTAGTTTCCCCCATGATGTTTTATTATGAGCCATATGGTATTAGATTTGTGGAATTACTGAGGAAAATATATGGTTGGAAAAGTTCTTTGCTCAAACTATTTTAATGAAAGAGATTTTGAAATCAAGCCCAGTGGGAAATATTTAAAGGATGTGTTCTAGAGGTCAAATGAAGAAAAAAAAATCCTATAAACATAGGTCCAAAACACATTGTGATTTGTATGTAACGAAGAGAATATATTCTCCTTTAAAGCACAGTTTTGCTTCAAATATGAAAGGATAAGAATATGGTATACATGAAAGGTGAATATATTCCCAAATATGAAAGGATAAGAATATGGTATGCATCGAGGTATGCATTAAAGGAGAGTATATTCTCTTCGTTATATACAAATCACAATAGTCTTGAGTTAAGACAACATTTTTCTGTATTTGGTCATATTTGATGTAGTATAGCAACTAATTTATAAATCATTAGCATATAAGAAAGTTTTTTTATTAACTTTTTCTGGATCTTTTGTTTTTGATTTTTCTTTTTAACCTTAAAACCCTTTGTTACTATTTTACAACCAAAATTATCCGAAATACCTATTTTGCATTTAAATACAAGTTTAAAAAAAGTCTTAAAAGACAGGAATAGCTTTAGGCCCTAAGACCTGTAAATGAACATGGATGTTAATATGTAAATTGCTTTTTGTTCGCTTGTAATTTTTTTTGCTCTCAACACTTATGGAGGTAACTTTTTCTCAGGAAAAGTGGTACTTTTTGTTTATTAGGTAGAATAGAAACCGTCAGGGACAAAGCTTTTTTTCATGAGGGTATTTTTTTGGGCGCTATTTTTTTTGCAGGGGCACTATTTTTTTTGCAGGGGCACTATTTTTTTTGTAGGCGCGCTATTTTTTTTGCAGAGGCACCAAGTTTGATAGAAACAGTCAGGGAAAAAGCTCTTTTCTTGGTAATTTTTCAAACTTTTTTTCATGAGGCTATTCTTTTGGGCGCTATTTTTTTTGCAGGGGCGCCAAGTTTGGTAGAAACCGTCAGGGACAAAGTTTTTTTTCATGAGGGTATTTTTTTGGGCGCCAATTTTTTTTTTAGGGGCGCCAATTTTTTTTTAGGGGCGCCAAGTTTTTGTTGAACCGTCAGAGACAAAGCCTTTTTTTTGAGGGTGCCACCTGGGGGCTAAGCCCCCCTAGATTTTTTTTCTGGTTACGGCCCTGGTTTGTTTTAAAGTAAGCTCCTCAATTGGTATGTAATTTTGTAATATTTTAGATTAGAATATTATTAAAAAAAAAACTGTACATTTTTAAGTAAAATATATTCCCTAACTTATTTGTTAAATAAATTTAATCCTGAAAAATATATTTGTAGGTACTGTATTTTTTAATAATATAATAATAATAAATGTCTTTATTAACCATTACATGGTATGAGGCGAAGTTCAAATGAGTCGCACATGTAATCGTAGGTATACGATTTACATATAATAAAGTGCGTCTTGCAAATTATTTGTTTTATTTGTGTATCAATGGGACTTTTCACTGATTTTGACCATTTTCATAACCCCTCTACCTCGTCACGCTATCCTATACCCCACCCCTTCCTGAATTTTTAGGGAATATTCAACTATGAGGTAACATGATTTATGCAAAATTAATTAATTTGAAAGAATTTAAGGAATTCCTTCATAAGGGTTCTTTTCGTAGCTACTAATCCCTTAAACGATGATTTAAAAATTCACTAGAATATTGGCAAATAATAAATCGGGCCTTTTCAGAAAATGTATGGACTTTAAAAAAATTTAAATTGTGTTCATAAAATAAAATTTATACCAATGCAGGTTTTAATAGATTAATATTGCAAATTCTGAGTGTAATATATATTTTATATTGAAAATATCACAACGCTAAAAAAAGATAACCCTCCTGTCCAGAGTTACCGTGAAAGACATTTCGGCCTATGCCGGTCCTGTCGCGTTACGATATGAATGAAATTAACTGAGAAGGGAGATGTGCGAGTGAGACAGACAAACGTTTATGTGGGCTACGTTTTTGTCAGTTTTTATGAATGAAATGCTTATTTTAGAGAGGGGAGTTATTAGTTCGTTGGGATAACTTCCCACCTCTGACCTGGAGTTTGGGTCGGGTTGTTGACCTACATCCTGGAGCAGATGGTGTTGCTAGGGTCGGTTCGGTTAAGACCAATACAGGTACCTTCAGAAGGCCTCTGGTCAAACTAGAGCACTAGATAGGTAGGTTTGTTAGGGTAGGTGGGTAGTTTGAGTGGTTTCGCAGTGTAGTGTGTTAACTACCTACCTACCCTAACGAACCTGCCTATCCAGTGCTCTAGGTCAAACTATGCCCTCTTCCAGTAGATTAAAGTATTAGTTTCTATGTTATAAAATGTGTTGTTCTTTCCTACTTTCAGGTAACATAGGATATTTATATATTTTTTTATAATTATGAAAAATTTAGGACTATATACCACGTGTTTGAGATTATACAAAACGGAGAAAACAAAGATAAAACGATCAGATCAAGACTGACGTGATTGTAGTGGGGAGACGACGAGTAGTATTTAGTATTAATATTTTTCCTGAAAGAAGGGTTTGCATGGGGTATGTTACCTCCATTATACTGCAGTATAGACAACTTGTTATACAATTTAGAGTATCATAGGTTGCCTAATCTTAGGCCGGGGAAATCGTATTTTATGTAGTGGTACGAGATTCAAATAGAACGAACTTGCTGGACAGAACTGCAACGAGCTTTAAGTTAACGATTCGATATGCAATGTAACAAATTAAGTGATTAGGTGCTATTAATCAAACCCCAACACATCCATTTTCCAACGACCAGAAAACACACCACAGGGTACGTACCCAAGCCAGCAGATGGAACTAGAACTTTCCCTATTTAAATCCAATTCATTGTGCCTAGACACAACACCGAGTGAGTTACGACTTTAAACGTATTATATCGCCCAACCAATAGAAATTAGGGAAAAAAATTATTAAGAAATTTTATTAAATTTTTTGTGCTCTTTCATTTTCTGTGCAGTTTTTGTTTTTAGTAGGTTTTAATCAAAAGTTATAGGGCAAAACCCAGTTTTAATGGGGTTTTTTCGTTGAATGAATTGGCAGATATGTGGTGGCAACAAGATGGTGCACCGCCACATAATGCTTAAATAGTGTCAAATTATTTAAACAATAGTTTTCAAAACACAACTAGACAAAATAGACTCAACTTTTTGCTCTGGGAAACGGACCTTATAGAGTTTTTTCTCCTGAGTCCGAATCTGCTTTCAGAATTTTTCCATTACGTCACAATTTTGCGCAAAAGTCGTTTATAAACCAAATATGCGCTAAATTCGTCATTTTGGAAAGGCTCTATTTTTGTTATACTGGCAGATTTTTACATAACCATCAAATCAATTTATAGCTTCAACCTTAAACTATGCTTACATAAAATAAAAAATATGAAATCTTTTAAAATATAGACGTACGATCAGTTTTTTTAAGCCCCTTATTTTAACCAAAATCAAAGAACTCAACTTTTGTACATGACTGTTCACGTCACTAAGACATCAAAATTGATATGAAAATTTGCAAAATTTATTATTTTTAATTAAAATTAGTTTAAATGGTTATTTGCATAAACGAAATGTTTTTTTTAGCGTAGATTTTCATGAGGAATTGAAATATTTACTCAGATTTTTTCCATCACGTGCAGATTTTTAGCAAACCGTGATTTAAAGTTTCCTGCTTTTGTACCATTTTCCGTTTCGGTAGTTTTTTAAGCAACACATTTAAGCGCTACATTAATATATTCATTTTGATTAATGCAGTTTTTTTTGCGGAATTTAAATATGCAATTAGGTTTTTTCTAACACGTCACAATTTTGCGCAAAAAGCACATAAGTTTCAAAGTTTCGTAGAAAAGCCGTCTGCTGCAAGTAAATTAGGCATCAGCTGAATTAATTTAATATGATCAACTAGGTAAATTATGGTAGTTGATGTAGTTTTTTCTCCCGAATTCAAATATGTAATTAGATTTTTTCCAGCACGTCACAGTTTTGCGCAAAAAGCATATAAGTGTCAAATTATCGTAGAGAAGCCGTATTTTGCAAGTAAATTAGGCCTAAGCTAAATTAATTTAATATGTAAAGAACTTTCACTTTCGGGTTTAGACCGTGTTAATGGATTTTCACTTTCCGACGTTTCGTCTCTTACTACTAGAGACATCTTCAGGGATTAATCTGAAATTAACACGGTCTAAACCCGAAAGCTTAAAATCTAAAATAATTTAATATGCTTAACTAGACTGAACATGCTGGTCAATACAGTTTTTTCTGCCAAATTCAAATATGTAATCAGATTTTTTTGCAGCACGTAACAATTTTGCGCAAAAAGCGTATACGTTTCAAAATATCGTAAAAAGCCGTCTTTTGCAAATTGCAAATACGCTTTTTGCGCCAAATTGTTACGTGCTGCAAAAAATCTAATTACATATTTGAATTCAGCAGAAAAAACTGTATCGACCAGCATGTTCAGTTTAGTTGAGCATATTAAATTAATTTAGTTTAGGCCTAATTTACTTGCAAAAGACGGCTTTTTACGATATTTTGAAACGTATACGCTTTTTGCGCAAAATTGTTACGTGCTGCAAAAAAATCTGATTACATATTTGAATTTGGCAGAAAAAACTGTATTGACCAGCATGTTCAGTCTAGTTGAGCATATTAAATTAATTTAGCTTAGGCCTAATTTACTTGCAAAATACGGCTTCTCTACGATAATTTGACACTTATATGCTTTTTGCGCAAAATTGTTACGTGCTGCAAAAAAATCTGTGACGTACTGGAAAAAATCTAATTGCATATTTGAATTCGGGAGAAAAAACTACATCAACTAGCATAATTTACCTAGTTGAGCATATTAAATTAATTCAGCTTAGGCCTAATTTACTTGCAGCAGACAGCTTTTCTACGAAACTTTGAAACTTATGTGCTTTTTGCGCAAAATTGTGACGTGTTAGAAAAAACCTAATTGCATATTTAAATTCCGCAAAAAAAACTGCGTTAATCAAAATGAATATATTAATGTAGCGCTTAAATGTGTTGCTTAAAAAACTGCCGAAACGGAAAATAGTGCAAAAGCAGGAAACTTTAAATCACGGTTTGCTTAAAATCTGCACGTGATGGAAAAAATCTGAGTAAATATTTCAATTCCTCATGAAAATCTACGCTAAAAAACACATTTCGTTTATGCAAATAACCATTTAAACTAATTTTATTAAAAATAATAAATTTTGCAAATTTTCATATCAATTTTGATGTATTAGTGACGTGAAAAGTCATGTACAAAAGTTGAGTTCAATGGTTTTGGATAAAATAAGGGGCTTAACTAGTTTTTTAGTCTATATTTTAAAAGTTTTCATATTTGGTTTATAAACGACTTTTGCACAAAATTGTGATGTGATGGAAAAATTCTGAAAGCAGATTCGGATTCGGGAGAAAAAACTCTATAAGGTCCAACTTACCGTTTCCCAGAGCAAAAAGTGTGTTGCATTGTGAAATCGATGGATTGGAAAAACAGGTCCATTAAGATAGCCAACACGTTCACCCGACTTATTACCATTGGATTTCTTTATATGGGGATACCTTAAAGGTGTTGTGTGACATATACATGTACATATGTCATTGTGTGACATATACATATGTCACTGTGAAATACCGAAATCTGGGAAATGTCGACATTCCCCGGAGAGCTTTGCTTTACGTTAAAGTTGCTTTGGTTTTAGGTTGGTTTGGTGTTTTTTTTTTTAATGGGGGCGTTGGTTTACATTAACGTTCATTAAAAAATACAATTATTTTTGACATATTTGACAATTAGATTTAAAATTTTCAGATTTAACTGGTAATAGAATACAAGGTAACCTGGCATAAAATATAAAAACCGAAATCTGGGAAATGTCGACATTCCCCGGAGAGCTTTGCTTTACGTTAAAGTTGCTTTGGTTTTAGGTTGGTTTGGTGTTTTTTTTTTTAATGGGGGCGTTGGTTTACATTAACGTTCATTAAAAAATACAATTATTTTTGACATATTTGACAATTAGATTTAAAATTTTCAGATTTAACTGGTAATAGAATACAAGGTAACCTGGCATAAAATATAATGTCTAATATTTACCTTTACTACATATAAGTCTGGATCTCTTAGATGTAACAATAATGTAATCATATTTCCTTGTATTTGCTCTTTAAAGGCTAAATGTGCGTCTTGATTTAACGAGTGTGTTAAATCGCCTAGGAGTCTGAACGAAGCTCTTCTTAAATGTACATCTTCTTGTCCTAACAAAGGTTTAATGCGTATTGCTGCGGTTACTTGGAAAGAACTAAACTTGTAGCCTTCTAGAGTTGTCAATAGTTTCGAAAAGCTTAGCATTCCCTCCAAAATCACATCACTTTCATTACTAAAAAGTTCAAAAAAGTTCTTAATCTAACCTATCGGGTGTTTCAGAAAGGTGGTCCACCCCCTTAACTTTTTAGTTTTTTTAGGAGCTATAATCTAGGATTTTTCATTTTAGGCACTTTTACTGAAAACAAGATCTGGTTGGGGTGACCAGATCAATAGGTTAATAAGGCTTAGAAATTAAATTTATATCTGTACCCCGGAGGTAAAGGACATTTTTCGTGAAATAAAGTTATCACCATGTCATTGATGTGCATTTTTAGCTTTATACAGGGTGTATTTAAAATAGTCCAAAATTTTAAGGAGTGATTCTACATCATTTGATTTGGACTTAAAACATAAAACTTAAAACATAAAATATGACAAAAAACATGTCTAAAAATGCGTCGTAAGGGAACTAAGCCCCTTTGAAAGTGGCAAAAAAATCAGTTTTTATTTAATTACTCAGAAACCCTTTGAGATATAGCAACGAGGTTTTACTCGTGAACTAATCTTAATAAGGTTCATCTTCGTATGTCATTTTCATGTACTTATTTTAACCAGGGGTTTGAGAAACGGGCGGCCTTTTTTTGCCAGTTTTTTGTCACAAACTTTTTTCTGTGTAGCTTTTTTGTAATTTTATTTTTGAAATATGATTCCTCAGGTCAAAATACATAAAAAAGGTACTCTTGTTGTAATACTGTTAACCGTTTTTGAAAAAAAATAATTTGAAGGTGAAATTTCTAAAATCAAAATTTCAATTATGCTGGTTTATTTTATATCAAAAACTAAGAAAAAAAGTTTCTATACATGTAGGTCGAAAAATCGCTATTAAAGCTAGTATGTCCCTTTAAAAATGATGGAGACTATACCCTGATAGAAAAGTACTTAAATCTAACTTAACATAACATTAGATTAGTGAAATTTTTAGTTTAGTCTCAAACGTTATACAAAAACGTTGTAAAGTATATATTTCTAAACTTAAAAACTAACGTTTGACAAAAATATTATAAAATATATAAATCTAACCTTAAAAACTAACGTTTGACAAAAAGGTTATAAAATACATAAATCTAATATTAGTTTCCTAACCAAATTCTAATCTTTTTCTAACTTTATTCTAACTTTTTAAATATTTTTTTAATTTCCAATATTAATATGTAAGCTATAGTAGAAAATACTCATTTCAGACAGCTATGTGCCTAGGTTTGATAATTATTTATAAATATAAATTTAAAAAGATATCCCGCAAAAGTCAAAATTATAGTCTGGCAACGCTAATTGAACAAATATTTTAAGATTCTGAATGTATAAATAAATATTAACTAACTAAATATAAAGTTTTTCTGAGAGGTAAACGTGTTTATCGAAGTATAACAGCATATTACACGAAAAATATTTAGGGCCACCTAAAAAGATGGCTATTATAAAAAAATGTAACAAAATTAGGTTTAAAAATATTATGATTGCTAAAATATATTAAGATTTATTTATATGAATAAATTTGTCTCCAGCTGCCATTTTATGATGCAGGTAGAAATTTCCTAATTGACCACGCCCCCTCCTAACGTAAGATTAACGTTTGGAACCAACGTTAGATAGAGAAAAAGTCCAAACCTAACGTTAAAAAGCGGGATATTTGCACATATTTTATAACGCACTTTTATACAGTTTTCTAACATTAGAAAAACGTTATTCTAACGTTAAATTTCTACTAGGGTAGCTACATTTGGACTGATTTTTGGAAGTACCTGTCTCTGAGGTTTTTCTTAGTTTTTGATTTTTTTGATTCTCACTGCATCATTGAAATTTCCGTTTTCAACATTTCAGTATTTTATCTATCGCCCTCGAACTGGGAACTTCAAATTAATTTTTCTAGAAAACGATTAATCCTAGAGTATTACAACAAGAGTACCTTTTTTATGTATTTTGACCTAAGGAATCAAATTACAAAAATAAAATTACAAAAGAGTTACACAGAAAAACGTTTGGGTCATAAAACTGGTAACCAAACCCCCGTTTCACACACCTCTGGTTAAAATAAGTACATACAAATAACATATAAAGATGGGCCTTATTAAGATTAGATCAAAACCTGGTTGCTATATCTCAAAGGGTTTCTGATTATTTTTTTAATGCAGTGATTTACTATACTCCGTTAGGGGCACAGTGAATCAAATAACATCTAGTTAAAAAAATACTTGTAAAAAACAATGTTCTATAATAGAATAATGAATAGGGGAAACTGTTGTATACTGGGACACTGTGAATAGTAGGGAAACCAAATAGCGCGCTTCCTCTGGTAGTTAAAAATCTAAATAAATTACCGAATAATGTGCGCCTTCCGCTGCATATTTTCATCTAAAAATTATGGGCATTGGTCTGCTCAGTCGGTCTCTAGGTCAATTTAGTACTTCTGAGTGCACCAAAGTTTTTTTTCTGTCAACAATTGAAGTGCATATTGTGTTTCTTTGATAAAATTTTTGATTGAAAGTTTGTGAATATAAACTTTAGGGTGTTTCTGAGGAAAACCTAATAATAAATTAGTATTTTTATATATATTTTTTAAAATATAAAGTTGTAATCTAAAATTTGTATACTGTTGTATAATGGGACAAAAGTACGTGTTGCGTACAGACTTATTAATAAAAGAGGATTCTTAAACTCCATCCCCCATTTTCATGTGGAAGGATAAATTGGATAAATTCTGGAACAATTCCACTATTATTTAGATTTTTTGGAAAAAAATTCCGTGTCTATGTGAATAAGCAATATTGTTTAAAAAAATATTTAAATAAAAAGTGTAATTTTTACTGTAAATATTGTTGCTTATTTGAGATAAAACACATAATTATAAATTAATATACATTTATATTCACAACTTAATAAAATAAAATTAAATTAAATAAGATTTTAATTTTTTATGGACGTCGAAAATTTTTGTTCCAGAATACAACACTTTTCCCTAATTCATTTTTAATCTAAACCTCTAAATTTTGTAAACTTTTAAAAAAAACGTCCCTAGTAGAAATTTAACGTTAGAATAACGTTTATCTAATGTTAGAAAACTTTATAAAAGTACGTTATAAAGTATGTGAAAATTTCCCGCTTTTTAACGTAGAATCTAACGTTAGTTACAAACGTTAAGCTAAAGTTAGATTTTTAAGTTAGAGATACGTTATAAGTACGTTTAATTTCGGAGGAGGTGTAGCCAACTATTGTATTAGTAGTACTGAATTTTAATAAAATGGCATCTGTATACAACATTCATATAAATAAATCTTAATATACAATTTCTGTTTTGGCGTCCATGTTTGTACATGTGAATAGTTTTGTGCGGGGTAAATTTTGTAATCATCGGTGTTTGTAGGGTGGTTTTTTCTGTTTTTGTTTTTTTTTTGTTTACTAACATATCCTTCCTAATCAATTCCTTTTTTCATTCTGAAACCGTGGTAAGTGAAAATCTGGGTGGATGATCATGAAAAGTCCAAACCTAGCTGGATATTAATAGATTTTAAGATGTGTGTCGATGATGGGGGAGGTATTCCCTCTCCCATACTTCCCGTTAATAGTGATACAAATCATGGTTTAGATAGTAATAAAAATTACGAGTCAAATATTGGCAATATTAACTTTAGAGGTAGCGAATTTAGAAGCAAAGTATAAAATCACGGACAAGGGGCCTTTCGAGGTATATCTTGAGGCATCAGATAAGTCGGACATAAGGTGGGAAGGTATGCTAAGCTATCTACAGCAAGAGAACTTTTCAAATTAAAAATTTCGTGAGCAAATAAGATAAAAAATAGAGGGATTAATCGCATAGGGATAGTTTTAAATAGTTACGATAAAGCAAACAATTTATCAGACAACACAGCTATTAAGGATAAGGGATATAGGTGCTATGTTCCTTATAACCTTATCTCTGTAAAAGGGCTGATTAAGAATATAAAGAGTGATCAATAACTGCCATGCCAAAATTTAAAAGGTTATTCTGCATCCAAAAATATCAAAAAAAGTTCCTATAAAGGTTGGTCCGCAAATGAGCCCTACATACGACCTTTTAAAATTATAATAAAAATAAGGTTTTTAATTAATAACTCTAGAGCGACGAGCTTTTGCATGCATACTAGTATTAATAAGGGCAATAAGTTTATGTTAATTTATTTATTTTTAATTTATCCAGAGGCGTCCCTAGACGCAAAAATGTATTAGGCTTAACACATTTTTGCCCCAAACTTTTTGTGTACTTTTTTTGGATATTTTGTAAAAAATATGGATTCCTTGAGTAAAAATACATAAAAAATGTCATATAGTGTAACCATTTAAAAAAAATGCAATTAAGAGAAAGTAACATTTTGTGCCATTAAAAACGTTACTTTTAAAAAGGCTATTACTCCTTTATTATTAAATTAAGGTGTTTTGGCGAAGAATACTTTTTTGTTGAGTTTTAAATGAAGAATCACCCTTAAAATTTTATTGATGCGTTTTTTTGTTCCCTATTCAATATATCGTCTTCGAATGGCCGTAGCTTAGGGCTCATTTCCGGACCAACCTTTATAAAAACTTTTTTTCATATTTTTGGATTTAGAATCACCTCATAAATTTTGGCAGTTACTGATCAACCTGTAGATCCGGATATGCCGGTTGAGGAAATATTGGAAAACGTAGTAAGTGATATAAAAGTAATAGGCGCAAAAAGATTACATCGAAGAGTTTTCAAGAAAGACAAAACGGGTAAGTCAATAATTGAATTTGCCCCTACGGGCTCAGTAATGCTTATATTCTAGGGAGTAATTCTACCAAGGGATGTATGTGTATACGATCTGCCTTTGAGAATTTTGCCATACGTGTCGCTCAATGTTTTGGGTGCTTATTATATGGACACACGAAAAAACAGTGTGGAAGCAAAGCAAGGTGTCATAACTGTGGAGACAAATTAAACCACGAACACGAATGTAACATTAAATGCATATACTGTAAAAGTAACAACGATAAAGCTACTAATAAAAAACTTAAGTTATTCAAAAGCTAATGAAAAATGTGGAAGGGCTCGTTATGACCCTTTGCCTCGAGGCTTCCCCAATTTACCAAATAAAAAAACAAGATAATTTAATAAGTATTTCCCAGAGACATATCGTAGACAGAGAATTGAATAAAGCCCCAAAAAGGGCATATTCACAGGTTCTTAATACACAGAAATCTCCCTCGAAGAGGGCAAGAACCCCTAGGGGTTATGCTCTCGAAGCTCATAATGAGCAGCTTATTTACCCGAATTCCCGCCCCTCTGTTTTCCAATCGTCCTCAGTTTCCCAGTCCACCAGCCAAGAGGCCCCTCGGTGCACAGGAAAACTCCCAATTCAATTTCTTCGAAATTACCTGAAAATTATTCGCAAGATAATAAAAAAAAGTCTTCAACTACATGAAGTCGAAATTAAACTATAACACCAGTCAAGAGGATTCCATGGAATTTAATAGTATTGGATCAGATGGCTTATAAAAAGCTAAGAATTATTCAGTGGAACATATGCAGCTACAATGCTAACAGATCAAACCTAATACTGGTGATAAATGAATACAAACCAGAGATAGTTCTACAGAATGAAACTTGGTTACTATCAAAACCATGGCTTTTATCCAAAATTATAATTTTATAAGGCAACACAGACGGGTACGGTGTTATATCAAACTAGTACACAGCTCTCTTCAATTTTAAGATGTTAAACCAATAATTGACTGCAACAAAGAAAACTTTAATTACGATATCATAAAGGTTGAGGAGTTGTTTTTTAATAAATATGCACAAAAAAATAATAAATTTTCTAAGCAAAAACTGGAGATGGCATTTGGTAATCCGTAACCACGTAGTAATCATGGGTGATCCTAATTGTCATCAGCATTCCTGGGGTAGTGTTTATGCTAACTTCAATTTCTCAAATAAGAAGAGTTATGGTAAAAAACTAAAAAAAAATAATCAGTCACAATCAATATGTTTTGTTTTTTTGAATATATTAATGATCAGAACTAAATGGTGATGAATGATGGCTCATCTACAAGACTGGTAAATCCCAATAAAAACCCCAGTCTAATTGATTTAGCAATGGAACCTGGAAACCTCGCTCCTTATATATCTTGGGAACTAATCCCAGACAATCTAAATAGCGATCACTTCCCATTGGGAAGTTCCCAACTATGATAACCTTTAAGGATAAATATAATACTTTTATATTAAATAAAAGAGTTTTTAAAAAAGCAAATTTGGCCTTTTTCTCATTTCAGACAAAATAACTTTAGATCGGGACAAATATACAAACACTAAAGCATTTGCATCTCTAGATGAGGCTGCCAACAAGGCAGTTCCTAAGTCAACAAGTAATAAAAAAATAATAATAGGATACAAGTGATATGGTGGGATCAGACATGCAATAATCTGTTAGATAAAAGCATTAAAAAATTTCTAGGATGACCTCTAATTCGGGAAGGCCCTACTGAAAATGACGGGTCTCGGCGGGTATGAATGGTGCACAAACCGTACTTGAGCGGGTGAATTTCATCCGCTCAGTACGGTTTGTGCGGCCCGAAGCTGGGAGGCTCGGGACTGGGACAGGGATCACCACTTAGTCCTCTCCTTTCCAATTTGTAAATTTTTCTGATTTTTAAATGTGTACAGAGCGGTATTATTCTTTTAGACTATGCGGATGCTAATTAGCGGGATCAATATTGATCTAATGGTAAAAAAGTAGGTAATGATATGCTTAATGATGTCCCCCCCCCCAATACTAACAGGCACAAAAAAAGTTCTCTACTTTTATGGCGACGTGGTGGATTCGATAGTTTTCAACAATACACACATGAATCAGTCATTTTTACCGTACACCCCAAAAATTTTTCGGTAGAGCTGTCAGAAATGTCAAAAATGACAGTATAGGGTAGATATATGAACCCAGGTTGAACCCGGTAGAAGTTTTTTGATTTGTCACTTACTCAAGATCTGGGAGGCTATTCTCATTGCAGTGAGTTTTATTCACGCGTGAAAGCCAACTTCACAGTAGTTCTTCTGATGAATTAATTCGCCTAGACCGTGTGCTCCGCCTATATTCATCGAAATACCGAGCGGAAAAGATCCGCTCGACTACAGAATAGGGATGCTGATACGAGAATACGTGTGATTTTGATTGTCAACTAGCTGTCAAAAAACGTTTTTTTTTTTGCTTTTTTGGTGGGAAAAATACAGATGATGCTTTAAGTTTGCATGAGATGGTTTTGGGTAGTTGGTGATTAAGGCAATGCATGCCAGTGATCATTATCTCGTATGACAACTGTCAACTAGCTGTCAATAAACTGCCAATAGACTACAGATCTCAGAGAATGCTTTTATTCCAGTTGAACTTCATTAGGTCAACGGTGTAAAGAGCTCTTCTTAGTATAAATATTTATTCTATTTTTTTAATCCATTTCTTATCTTGTTATCACTAACGTCCGCTTCAGCGGATCGTAAAAGGCGCACCATTTCGGCGCAGCGTTGTGTTGAACCTAAAGAAAGCAATTTCGCGCATTATTAGTACTACTGCCAAACGGTAAAGGCAGACTTAAGTGCAACCCTCCCCGGAGTAGGTAAGTTCTTTTCGCTTTATGGCTTTCTTAACTCAGTTTATAATACATTTTATTTATTTATATATTTGTACAATCTACCTTTTAAAAAATCCGTTTGTTAATTTTTGTTATTTATTTATAGTGTTGATAATAAACCACCATAAGCCGTATTTCTCTGGTTTCCTTGCAAGAACCCAATCCCCAAAACGTAGGGGAAAAACCACCCTATTACATCTGGCGCCCAACATGGGGCCAAGGAAAAAAAATACGAAGAATGGACAGAACACCAGTCAACAAGGTCCAATCGGACTACGCCCTTCGATCAAAGGAAGGAAGTAAAGCAGCCACCATAACAGAAGAAAATGCCGAAAACTATTTGGGACGTGGAAGGACACCCAGGGTCACGGGCGTGGCAAGGTCACCTTTGCCCGTCACGTCAGCAAACAAGGCAACAGGAACGAGGCCCAAAACGAAAAATGTTCAAGAATGTACATCGCTCAACACGGCGTCCGCCCCGACGGAATTGGCTGCGGCATCATCAGCTACTTTTTTTTGGCCAAACACCTATGAAGCACAACAAGCTCCGCCGCCAAGTTTCCAGGGGTACCCACCACCGCCTCCTGTCTATCAAATAGGACATCAAGAACTCACTAGGTTAATAACGGACCTAACCGCCACCGTGGATCGAGGAAACCCAAATCAAGGTACACTGTTTAATAATATAAATAAAAAATTGCCAAGTTTTGACCCAGAAACAATTCACCCTGTAGAATTTCTGGAGCAATTGGAAGGCACTGTCGATGTAAATACAGTGCCGTACCAAACTCTAATTAATTTATGCAATGATTTATTTAACAATAAGGCTTTAACGTGGGCAAAAGCCTACATGAATACTTTTCGTTCATATGCCATATTTAGATTAGCATTTTTAGATTTTTTTTGGGGTCCTAGGCAACAACTCGAGTGTAGGTTGGAGCTAGAAGCTGCTAAGTATAATTATAACACTTCCTTGGTCGATCATTTTAATAAATTCGTGGTAATGGCGAAATATATTAACCCGCCATATGGAGAACCCCTCCTTATCGCCACAATTGCCCGCCATTTTCCCCCAGAAATTGCTGCTACTCTGGTGGGAACTAATACCCTAATGGAGGCATTGGACCGTCTCCAACAGGCTGATTAT
>OY294052.1:18689599-18724087 GCA_958510825.1 Brachypterus glaber | reverse complement strand
AATGTCACTTATTTGGTATCTTTGGTAGCATTAAAGTAATCATGGCCTAAGTATGATAAAATTTTAGTTTAAACTAAATATTTAATTAAAAACCACTTTAAAATTAAAAATGTCACTTATTTGGTATCTTTGGTAGCATTGTATGTACCCAGATAAGAATGAAGCGTAGAACTAAAATATGAAAAATATTTAGGGTGTCCCGATTAAAAATCAGAAGTTCGTGTAATTTCCGGAAAAACCGTAACTGAAATGTACTTTTTATATTGACATTGACATTTTATATCAATAATACTTAGATGCTCCAAATTAAACATAACGAGAAAAGGGGTGTACTGTGGTAGACCCAATAAGCTACCGATCTGTCAAAACAACAGTTTTTATCTGTTTGTTGACGATTTTTTTAAATGTATTGTAATGGATCAATTATAATTAATAATTATTAAATGATTGTGAATAAATACCATAGGCAAAGGACTGTTTTAACAGTTCAGATTTTAAGCCTCCCAGTAATGGTAACGTCATGTTAAATATATTTTTCAAGTAAGAAACTACACCATTTGCATTTGAATTTGCTAATGCTCCTAAAGTATGTGGTATCATATAATGGGGAACTACACCAGATTCCATTTTTGATAGTACGGCATCCATTACCTGAAATAACAATTAAATAAAAGAATAAGACAGGAGAATACTATTGTCAAGAAAAAATTCTTATACACGGCTATTTTAAGTTCGGATCAAATATAGTACCTAAGAATTTAGTAATATTAGAAAAATCGTAACAATTAAAAAAATTATCCAGTATTTCTGTTCTGTAAAAAATAATAAAAACTGTTTTGGAGCTATTTAGAATAAGAAAAAAAAGTCCAAACGAAAAATTTCTTTGTTAAATTGCAATAAGTGTACACTAGGGTGGTCGCGAAAATTCAAATTGAATATACGAATGCTACCTACACATTTGTTGCCCTTTATGGTAATATGAATTATCCAAAATTTGAAGTCAATCGAAAAACGTTAAGGCACCGCACAGTGGTCCTAAAGTTTTTAAACTTACCCATTTTACGAGCTTCTTTAATTTTAAATTTATAAATTAGCAGATTTTGAAATCTTAAACTTTTATCAACTAAAATTGTTGCCTAATTTGTGACTATTGCTTACGTAAAATTTAAGGTCAATCACAAGTCGTTTAGAGTTGGCACAAGAACCTTAAACCTCAAAAAATCCATAATTTTACTAGCCTTTTGTATCCATTTTCTACCCTTGCATTTACATGGTGTAAAAATATTAACAGGCCCTAGTCTGAAATTGTAGACCTATACATGTATATTATATATGCAAAATTTTAGGAGAATCGGAAAAAGTTAGGAGGTCGCGCAAGAGCCGTAAATGTTTAAAAATGGACGATTTTAACTCTTTTTTTACTTTAAAATTAAAAAAATATACATGAGATTACAAATTACAAATTACAAATATTTTTATTTTTTTTTTTTGCTCTTATACTGGTTTTACTTTTTTTTTGTTTTTATTTAACCTGAATTTCTAGTTTGTTAGTTTGTTACTATGTTAGTTAGTTTGTTTGTTAAGCAGGACACCTTAGGTTAATGATAGAAAGCTGAAATTTGGTATAGTTATTTATCTTCGAAGACAATACAATATAATAAAATCAAATAATTCCCCCAACCCCCCCCCCCCTCGTTGGGGAGGTATACCTCTTTTTTAATGTTTACCAATATGTTTGTGTAAATTTTGTACTGACGGTTTTTGCACTCACTAGAGCTAAATATAATATTTAAAAAAATGACCCCCACCCCCTAGGGGCAATTTAAATATTTATAAAAAGTCGTTTAAAAATATATTCTATTTTTTTATACATAAACTGGATTCTCGTTAAGCTCTTATATCACTTTCAGATTTCTAGTTTATATACATTAAAATGTATAATGTATAATTATATACCGGCTAACACAAGAAGTATTGCCTACGAATTATCTCCGTAATTACTAAAGATTACTTATTGAAATATATATGAACCGTAAATACCCCCACTTTGGCATCGTCATAAAAAATATCACTTCCGGTCTAAGCGGAAAATGGCGTTATTTTAAAGTTTTTTTTTTTAATTCATCAACTTTAACGCCAGTTTGTGCTAAATTTTTAAATGGAACGACCTATTTTTGATTTTGCTAAATTAAAAATTCAGGTATACTCTACAAGAAAAACGTACAAACACCCTAATAGGGTTGGCCCTTTTCGGGGAAAATTGCCATATTCCGTTGGGATTCAATATAGCTCCCAATGGAACATGGCCATTTTCCCCGAAAAGGGCCAACCCTATTAGGGTGTTTGTACGTTTCTTGTAGAGTATACCTGAATTTTTAATTTAGCAAAATCAAAAATAGTAGGTTCCATTTAAAAATTTAGCACAAACTGGCGTTAAAGTTGATGAATTAAAAATTAAATTAAAAAAAAAACTTTAAAATAACGCCATTTTCCGCTTAGACCGGAAGTGATATTTTTTATGACGATGCCAAAATGGGGGTATTTATGGTTCATATATATTTCAATAAGTAATCTTTTATAATTACGGAGATAATTCGTAGGCAACACTTCTTGTGTTAGCCGGTGTATAATTATACTTTATACATTTTAATGTATAGAAACTAGAAATCTGAAAGTGATATAAGAGCTTAACGAGAATCCAGTTTAGGTATAAAAAATAGAAGATATTTTTAAACGACTTTTATATATTTAAATATTATATTTAGCTCTAGTGAGTGCAAAAACCGTCAGTACAAAATTTACACAAACATATTGGTAAGAATTGAAAAAAAGGTATACCTCCCCAACGAGGGGGGGGGGGGTTGGGGGAATTATTTTATTTTATTATATTGTATTGTCTTCGAAGATAAATAACTATACCAAATTTCAGCTTTCTATCATTAACCTAAGGTGTCCTGCTTTAAAAACAAACTAACTAACAAACTAACATAGTAACAAACTAACAAACTAGAAATTCAGGTTAAATAAAAACTAAAAAAAAGTAAAACCACTATAAGAGCAAAAAAAAAATTAAAATATTTGTAATCTTAAAATCTCATGTATATTTTTTTAATTTTAAAGTAAAAAAAGAGTTAAAATCGTCCATTTTTAAACATTTACGGCTCTTGCACGACCTCCTAACTTTTTCCGATTCTCCTAAAATTTTGCATATATAATATACATGTATAGGTTTACAATTTCAGACTAGGGCCCGTTAACATTTTTACACCATGTGGATACAAGGGTAGAAAATAGATACAAAAAGCTAGTAAAATTATGGATTTTTCGAGGTTTAAGGTTTGGTAAGCAATAGTCACTAATTAGGCAACAATTTTAGTTGATAAAAGTTTAAGATTTCATCTGCTAATTTATAAATTTAAAATTAAAGAAGCTCGTAAAATGGGTAAATTTAAAAACTTTAGGACCACTGTGCGGTGCCTTAACGTATTTCGATTGACTTCAAATTTTGGATAATTCATATTACCATAAAGGGCAACAAATTTTTGTGTAGGTAGCATTCGTATATTTAATTTGAATTTTCGCGACCACCCTAGTGTACACGGGCTGATATTTTAAAAAGTAGTAGTAGGGTACTATTAGTAGCAGAACACTCCTATTAGTTTTCACTGGGTGATTTGCGTAAAGGGTGTACGCTATCTTGAATTTTAGGGGTGAGTGCGGTTATCTCGCTAAATATGCATCTTACGATAAAAATTCATATAACCAATTTTGAGGAGGAGAAAATTTACAACTACTTTTGTTTGGATATTTTTTTTTAAATATTAATAGCAATCGAGTTATAAATATTCAAAAATTGCCATGTTAGGGGTGAAATTGGGGTTTTCGATTTTTCCGCCAAATTATTAATCGGAGCATAAAAATGGTTATGAGTAAACTTGTAGCTCCTGAAATGCTCTATGTTTTATATAGATAGAGACGCTCTTTATTGACATTTTACTTTTCCCAAGGAAAGTCTTGCGTTAGTAAAGAGAATTCGAAAAATTTGTATTGCTTTTTTTTACGTTTTTTACGAAATGCTCTATGTTTTATATAGATAGAGACGCTCTTTATTGACATTTTACTTTTCCCAAGGAAAGTCTTGCGTTAGTAAAGAGAATTCGAAAAATTTGTATTGCTTTTTTTTACGTTTCTGGACTTTTTATATCCAAAAAATATGATTTCCGTCAAAAAAAATATCTGTCTTTCGATCGGTCTGTCAGTCTGTGTGTCCGAGAAATTTGTGACCACGATAACTCAGGAATGCTTCGGGCTAAAGACTTTAAATTTGGATCACATGTTGATTATCCAAAGTTGATCACTTATCTCAACTTATGAAAACGTAAAAAGAGCAAAAGGGTGGTTTGCCTCAAACAATCTAAAAATTTAAGTACAAACGAAAAATCAGAAGCTCGTTTTCTCCTGAAGGATGTCAGCCAAACTACTCGGTGTTGTCCTTGACAGCAATTTAAGTTGGTCCCCTCACATAGAGCAGCTATGTGAAAATTTTCTACGGTAATTTTTGTTCTCAGACGTATGAAGGGGTCGATATCATATAGTACATTCAGGTCCAGCTTTTTTCTCTTTTTCATGCTCATATTAGCTATGCAACTTTGGTCTGGGGAAACTCAAGCCATGCAATACAAGCTTTTAGGCTACGTAAGAGAGCCATAAGATTGCTGGCTGATGTGGGCTACAAAGACCATTGTCAGCCTCTTTTCATGCGTCTGGGAATAATGCCACTATCAACTTTATATATCTACCACACACTGCTTGAAATTCACAAAAATAAAAATAATTTTACACGTGGTGCTGACATATATCATCATAATACGAGAAATAAGATGGCACTCAGGCTGCCAAAATATAGACTCTCGAAGGTGTCAAGAAATTGTCCCAACTTGAAGCTCTATAATGTTCTTTCTTATAGCTTAAAAATGCTTGAATTTAAATCTAAAGTTAAAAGTTTTTTACTAGGTTACTGTTTCAACTCTGTTCATGAGTATACAACTAAACTTTCTCTATTAAATTTTAATGGGCAATTTTACCTTATTTCGTGAATGGAGGCTTAATTTATATTTAAAAACTGATATACAGGGTGTCTCAACGAAGCCGAATCGGTCGATATACCGGGTGTTTTTTTTAACTTGACACTTTTAAATATCTCAAGAAATAAGCACTCTACGAAAAAATATCCAAAATCAAAATTTAATCATTCTTCAGAGGATATACATTTTTGCTAAAATTAGTCCCCCTCCTCCCCTCCTTCTGGGGGGGGGGTAACTTTAAAATCTTAAATGGGAATCCCTATTTTTTATCGCAGATTCGGATTTTACGGCTAAAAATACGTAAGATTTGTCTGAAACATTTTTTTCGAATCAAGATAGATGGCGCTGTAATCGACGATCGACGGTTATCCATTGAGCCAGAATCTGCTTATTAACTATCAGAACAAAATAATAAAATATTCACAAAACTTTGAACGCAATAATTAACGATCAGATCCTAACCTAACTTATTTGTAACTTTTATCTGAATCAAATCAAATTGAAGTTCTAAATATTTAAAAAAAAATAATATAAATAATATTTATATGTATAATACGAATTGTACTAATTTAGCAACTAAAAACCTTTTTTTGTTGAGAATTGGGTACGAAAAATAAAAAAAATTCTGAAACGCAAAAGCGTTTGAAAACTTTTATATTTTAGACGAACAGAATAGTGGAAATGGACTACACACTTTTTGTCACACTTCCTTTGCCTTTTCTCACCTCTAGCAACTCCAGAACACTTCTGTGCATTCGTATGTATTATTAAACACTTTTGCGCATAAATATGTTTTACCAATCTTTACTGCACATGATATATTTGTATATCTTTGCCAGAACACTTTTACGTATTCGTATGTATTATTAAACACGTTTGCGCATAAATATAGTTCACCAATCTTTACTGCACATGATATATTTGTATATCTTTGCCAGAACACTTTTGCGTATTCGTATGTATTATTAAACACGTTTGCGCATAAACATTTTCCACCAATCTTTTCTGCGCATGATATATTTGTATATCTTTACCAGAACACTTTTGCGTATTCGTATGTATTATTAAACACGTTTGCGCATAAACATGTTCCACCAATCTTTACTGCGCATGATATATTTGTATATCTTTGCCAGAACACTTTTGGATGTGGGAAAGTATGTTGTTGCAATTAGCTTTGATCTATCTAAGGCATTTGACACTCTAGACCCGGACTTCTTTAAATGTAAACTCAGATATATGGGTATTCGGGGTTGCATAAATGATTGGCTTATTTCCTTTTTGTCATCTAGAAAATTTAGGGTGAAATAGAAGAGTGGTGTGAGGAAAAAGGCTTATCAGTCAACCCAACAAAGACTGAGCTTATCCTCTTTACCAATAGGAGAAAGATAGAGAACTTTAGGGCCCCCCAAATGTACGGAAAACCGCTTGTGCTCTCACAAGAGGTCAAGTACTTGGGAGTAACCCTAGACAGTAAACTCAACTGGAAGGCGCATGTAGACAAAGTCATTGACAAGTCGATTGCGACCTTCTGGCACTTGCGTCGGGCAGTGGGAAAAAGCTGGGGCATGACCCCACAGATTCTATTATGGATCTATACCGCCGTCATTAGACCCAGAGTCCAATATGGCTCGGTGGTATGGTGGCCAAGCGTCAGCAAAACCACAGTAGCTCGGAGTCTGAGTAAGATCCAAAGACTAGCGTGTCTCGGGATCACCGGCGCAATCAGGACGACCCCCACATCAGCACTGGAAGTTCTACTGGGGCTGCCAACGCTTCCGTCCTGGATAAGGAGGGAGGCAATGGCTAGCTACCTTAGAATGAGAGATGTTGGATGCTGGCTGGGTGAAGGGGCAGTCTACGGACATACAAAAATCGCCGATGTTGCCAGAGTAGAGTTACCTATCAGCAGCATCAAGGTGATAGAGGCGGAAGACCGATTAAGGTTTGACAGAGCATTCTCTCTCACTATACCAACAAAACACGAGTGGGAGAACAAGGAAGTTAATTTTGCCCAAAACGCAACAGTGTGCTATACAGACGGCTCCCGGATGGAAAGCACGCAAAGCTCGGGCGCAGGCTTCTTTGTACAAGACACGGGGGTTCAAAAGAGCTATTCGCTCGGCAGGTACCCCACGGTATTCCAAGCGGAAGTCTTTGCGATACAGGAAGCGGCAAGATGCGAAGAGGTTCTAGGGAGCAACGGATCAGATGTATACATCTGCTCCGACAGCCAAGCAGCCCTGAAGGCTCTCAGTGCACCCAGAACAAGATCCAGTCTTGTGCAGGAATGCATAGAAGCCCTGGAGGAGCTAGCGAGGAACAAAAGAGTCCACCTTGTATGGGTCCCTGGACACAGCGGGATACCAGGCAACGAGAAGGCAGACGAACTTGCCAGGCTCGGAGCCGAAACTCCGTGCATGGGACCCGAACCCATGCTTGGTATTACAAGGAAACAAGTCACATCAGCCCTCAACACGTGGGCTGGAGAAAAACTAAGGGAAAGCTGGTCAACGGTCACGAACTGCAGACAGGCAAAGGACTTCCTTTCCGGTCCAAGCAAGTCAAAAACCGCGTGGCTACTAGGAAGAAGCCGAGCCACGATCAGCCAACTCACAGGGATCCTCACGGGTCACTGTGGACTAGGAAGGCACCTGTTCAAGATGAAGGTTGGTAACGACCCCGTCTGTTCGGGTTGCGGGATAGACGAAGAATCGTCCTTCCATTTCCTAGGACAATGCGATCGGTTCGGCAGAATACGACAGGAGATCTTCGGAGTGGCAACTCTCCGAAGAGAGGAGTTGCGTACCCTTGCCTGGACAGATATCGCGACCTTTATAAGGAGGTCCGGCAGGTTTAGGCAGGGAGTAGGGTAGATGTGTGGCTGGGACAGCTCGGGGCTGGCAAAAAGGGCCATAATGGCCTAGTTGCCTGGCTTGTAGCCTCCCCACCCTTACTACTACTACTAGGGTGAAAATCAATAAAACACTATCAAAAATGTTCGACCAAACGCGAGGAACACCGCAAGGTAGTATACTGGGACCTTTGCTGTTCCTACTTTTTATTAATGACTTGCCATTTTACATTAAGGATGGTAATATTTACATTTACGCTGATGACACGACTATAGTCGTTTCAGCTTTTGATAAGGTAACTCTTTTTAATAAAATAAACAAGATAATAAGTGAATTTTCCTCTTGGTGCGAAAAAAACCGACTTATTCTCAACCAAAACAAAACAGTTTTTATGGAATTTGGACATAGTCGCAAAACCTTTGCTAACCTTTCTTTTAATATGAAGGGAGAATCTTTTAAATGTGTAGACTCGTCCATTCTGTTAGGTATTAGTATTGATAAAAACTTATCATGGTGTAGTCACATCAAGTCGCTTAGCTCTAAATTGAATAAACAAGTATTTGTCATAAAATCACTCAGAGATAATGTAGACCTAAATACTATTTTAAACGTCTACTACGCTAACGTACATTCCTTATTGTCCTACAACATCGTCCTTTGGGGACTATCCATTGACATAAATCACATTCTAGTGATTCAAAAGAGAATAATAAGAACGATGTTTAGTTTAAAATCATTCATGTCGTGATGTCTTTAAGGAAAATAAAATTTTAACTGTGGTGTCCATTTATTTATATAATGTGTTTGTTTTTGTCCATAAAAAATTTAATTTGTTATTGTCCCGTAGTAATATACACCACTACCAGTCTAGAAATAGCAACCAGTTGGTAATTAACAGATTTAATTTAAGCATAAAAAGTCACCGTTGCTATTACTACAATATGTTACCCCTTTCGGTAAAACAAATAAAATCTGTGAGTAGTTTTAAAGTGAAAATTAAGGATTTATTACTCCAAAACACTCACTACAGTTTGGCAGAATTTGAGGAATTTATAACTGCGAGGTAAAAAAACACTTTTGTTTTTTATTTTGTTGTATATATTTTATTTATTCAATTATTATTTAAATTTTTAATTTCAGTATTTTCCTATTTATTTATTTGTGTACTTATTTTATATTTTAGTATTGTCTTATTTATTTGTATATTTATTTATTTCTGTACTTATTTATTTATTATGTATCGACTGTATTCCTATATTTTAAGAATACGCTCTGTTTTTTTGTTTTTATACTTTTAATTTTTTCAGACTGTATTTAATAGATATAGGAAGTCTCTTAAATATTGACCTATCCAAATCTATTGTACAGACAGACAGACAGACAGACAGACAGACAGACAGACAGACAGACAGACAGACAGACAGACAGACAGACAGACAGACAGACAGACAGACAGACAGACAGACAGACAGACAGACAGACAGACAGACAGACAGACAGACAGACAGACAGACAGACAGACAGACAGACAGACAGACAGACAGACAGACAGACAGACAGACAGACAGACAGACAGACAGACAGACAGACAGACAGACAGACAGACAGACAGACAGACAGACAGACAGACAGACAGACAGACAGACAGACAGACAGACAGACAGACAGACAGACAGACAGACAGACAGACAGACAGACAGACAGACAGACAGACAGACAGACAGAGACAGACAGACAGACAGACAGACAGACAGACAGACAGACAGACAGACAGACAGACAGACAGACAGACAATACTTTTAATTTTAGAATTCTAAAATATAAAAGTAAGTAGGGGTGTACGATTTTTTTTACCTCAGATTTGGATTCAGCGACCGAAAATACATAGGGATACATGGGTCTGGTTTGCTGGTCTGAAGTTTTTTTACACTATTCCAGGTGTGTTTTTTGGCTCTAGCTAATGATTTAGGGTGTGTACGATTTTTTTGACCTCGGATTCGGATTCAGCCGCCGAAAATAGATGGGTCTCGTTCACTGGTCTGTGTAATTGATGTATTTGCATCATGAAATTCACCATTTTTCAAAAATTGTTTATTTTTTTAAAGAAATTTTGACGAATATTCCCATTTTTGGGGGTATAAAATATCCCCAAAAATTGATCCAAAAAAATAAAAAAATGTATGGGCAAATAGAGAATTTTATAAGCTGCTTTAAAATGATCACATGACCCCTTGCAGGGGGATTTTTTTTTTTTTCTAAGGAAACGTTCAAGTATCACGTAAAGCAAATTTTACCAAAATTCATACACTTCATACCCCGGTTCTCGCGTTATTATAGATTATAGAGATTTCATATTTTGGCTACCCCCCTAATAGGGGGTGTGTTAGGGGGGGGGGGGTAGCTAAAATATGAAATCTCTAAAGCCTTGAATAACGCAAGGTATGAAGTGTATGAATTTTGGTACATTTTGCGTTACGTAATACTTGAACTTTCCCTAAGCATACCAAATATATACCAAAAAATTATTTGGCTTATGTTATTTATGTGTTTTAAATTTCAAGTTGATATCTTAAGCCGTTAAGTAAAATAAATAATTATAAATAAAGTAAATAAAATAAATAATTAATAACAAGTTCAAAAAACATATTCGACAAATAGAAATATTGGTTGAAAGCCAGAAATAAAATAAAAAAAATGTATTTCACCAACATAATCACAGAGTTAAAGAGAAAACTGTGGACAGCACTGTTTTGACCTCATTTGGTCTCATTAGCACAGTATATTCTAGTCCATACGTGAATTGGAATATTATAGGTTAGTTAGTTATGTACGGTTGGCAACCCTGCGTGTGGTGGAAGTCGGGGTTAACTGGACCACAGGGTTAACTGGTCCACCTGGATTTTATGAAGTTTTTTTTTAATTGGGCCTTCGGGCAAATTCTAGTTATATTTAGTTAGGAGTATTGTTTGAAGTATTATGGCCAACCGTGTTGATCACGTGTAAGTTGTAATTAAAGAAAGTTTATTTTTTTCGATGAAAAGTAAGTATTTACCTTAACTTTTATTTTTGAATTAATACTTTATTATTAATAGGAGGATCTAGATTAATATTTTTTTAATTATTCTGCATAATTGCCGTCTTTTAACATCTTATTAAATATTAAAATTTTATGATTTAATTCAGTGGTGTCACTCGGGGTTAACTGGTCCGGGGTTAACTGGACATGGTCGAAATCACTTATGTCAATATTAATTAGTTCGGGTTTAACTGGACTATGTCCAGTTAACTCCACACCAGTTACCCCTGAGATATATCTAATATTTTACATATTATATTGTCAATTTTTATGTTAGAATTAGATTTTATTTTATTTCAAATCCTTTTTATTCACATTAATTACAACAATATATTTTTTGTTAGTGAACCAGTTAACCCTGAGTAGTGGTCCAGTTAACCCAGCCCTATGGGGTTAACTGGTCCAGCGGGGTTAACTGGTTTATCGTTAATAACTTTTTTATATAAATAATATTTGTCTGACCTATTAATATGTTCTAACTATAGTAATAATCTACCTTTTGCCATAGAAAATATTTGAAAATTGACTACAGGTATTTCAAAAACTTGATATGGAAAAAGCGGCCCAGTTAACCCCGACTTCCCCTACGCTCCGTCAGTTAGTTTTATAATAAACGTGTTTTAATACAACAATTAAATAACAACACATGCACGGTTCGTTACAAATTAAATTTTTTTTGTTGACAACAAAAACTACCAGTGGTAGTAGTAAAACAACTAGGCCATTTCTGGCTCTTTTTGTCACCCCAGGCAATCCCAGCCATTTACTAATTTAAGTCCTCCTTGAACCTGCCCGTCCTTTCAATAGACAGACAGACAGACAGACAGACAGACAGACAGACAGACAGACAGACAATACTTTTAATTTTAGAATTCTAAAATATAAAAGTAAGTAGGGGTGTACGATTTTGTTTACCTCAGATTTGGATTCAGCGACCGAAAATACATAGGGATACATGGGTCTGGTTTGCTGGTCTGAAGTTTTTTTACACTATTCCAGGTGTGTTTTTTGGCTCTAGCTAATGATTTAGGGTGTGTACGATTTTTTTGACCTCGGATTCGGATTCAGCCGCCGAAAATAGATGGGTCTCGTTCGCTGGTCTGTGTAATTGATGTATTTGCATCATGAAATTCACCATTTTTCAAAAATTGTTTATTTTTTTAAAGAAATTTTGACGAATATTCCCATTTTTGGGGGTATAAAATATCCCCAAAAATTGATCCAAAAAAATAAAAAAATGTATGGGCAAATAGAGAATTTTATAAGCTGCTTTAAAATGATCACATGACCCCTTGCAGGGGGATTTTTTTTTTCTAAGGAAACGTTCAAGTATCACGTAAAGCAAATTTTACCAAAATTCATACACTTCATACCCCGGTTCTCGCGTTATTATAGATTATAGAGATTTCATATTTTGGCTACCCCCCTAATAGGGGGTGTGTTAGGGGGGGGGGTAGCTAAAATATGAAATCTCTAAAGCCTTGAATAACGCAAGGTATGAAGTGTATGAATTTTGGTACATTTTGCGTTACGTAATACTTGAACTTTCCCTAAGCATACCAAATATATACCAAAAAATTATTTGGCTTATGTTATTTATGTGTTTTAAATTTCAAGTTGATATCTTAAGCCGTTAAGTAAAATAAATAATTATAAATAAAGTAAATAAAATAAATAATTAATAACAAGTTCAAAAAACATATTCGACAAATAGAAATATTGGTTGAAAGCCAGAAATAAAATAAAAAAAATGTATTTCACCAACATAATCACAGAATTAAAGAGAAAACTGTGGACAGCACTGTTTTGACCTCATTTGGTCTCATTAGCACAGTATATTCTAGTCCATACGTGAATTGGAATATTATAGGTTAGTTAGTTATGTACGGTTGGCAACCCTGCGTGTGGTGGAAGTCGGGGTTAACTGGACCACAGGGTTAACTGGTCCACCTGGATTTTATGAAGTTTTTTTTTTAATTGGGCCTTCGGGCAAATTCTAGTTATATTTAGTTAGGAGTATTGTTTGAAGTATTATGGCCAACCGTGTTGATCACGTGTAAGTTGTAATTAAAGAAAGTTTATTTTTTTCGATGAAAAGTAAGTATTTACCTTAACTTTTATTTTTGAATTAATACTTTATTATTAATAGGAGGATCTAGATTAATATTTTTTTAATTATTCTGCATAATTGCCGTCTTTTAACATCTTATCATAAAAGACGTAAAAACCAACTGCATTAGAGGTATTAATACATTCAGTATATCTACTTTGGACTTTTTCTTACTTTTTGTTCAATAAATTCGAACATAACCTTAAAATGGCCCCAGGCGCTTGTTTTAAGTGTAAAATGAAATGCGACCACGTAAATCCAAGAAAAGATATAAAGGACGAGTCTTTCGGCTTTACTTGCGACTCGTGCAAAAAAGTTATCTGCAAGGATTGCAGCAAAATCTCAACTTCAACTGAATATCGTGTTTTTACATTATCCTCAAGAACATTGATTTTCTACTGTCCAGATTGTCTTGTTGGAATCCAGGAAATTCCCAAAATTAAGCATGACTCGGAGTTAATGAAAACAGAAATAGCAAACCTGAAGAAGAAACTAGAAAAATTTACTGAAAAGTCTGCACTTGAAACATGCATAAAAAGTATTAGGTCTGATATATTAGTGCTTAGTAAAAATCTCAAACTTGTTGAAGAAAATGTGGCCAAAACAAATGATGCTCAAAAGCTAGAAAAACTTGAACAACTTGTGGCAAGTAAACCGAGTTATGCGGATGTCCTTGCCAGTGTAAACGATGGTGCCAAGAACCTCAACGAGGAAATTAGTGCCCTCAAAAAAAAAATTACCTTTCCACTCTTAACTGATAACTATAATCAGCACTCTAACCAAATATCCATTGAGCCATATATTAGTGAAATTAAAGAAAGAGAAAAAAGAGCATCTAGCCTACTGGTATTTGGTCTGGAAGAACAGCTGTCAGAAGTAGTTAGTGAAGAAAGGGAAAATAAAGATCTGAAAGAAGCTTTAAGCATCATAAAGAAGGTAAATCCTGAAATAAAAACCGAACAAATAAAAGTAGTACGTATTGGTAAATTCAATGCTAGTAAAGTTAGACCTCTAAAACTTATGTTTACCTCAGAATTTGAGGCACTCAAAATCTTGAGGTATAAGTCAAAATTAAATGGTACTGGAAAGTACTTAAAACCAGATCTTACACCTGCCCAAGGGGATTACCGCAAAACCTTGATAAAAAATTTGGAAGAACGAAAAAAACAGGGTGAAGAAAATCTTGTACTTAAGTACTTCAACGGAATTCCAAAAATTGTAAACTCAATGACAAAAAACCAAACTTCTCAGGTGGACAGCACATAAAGGAAAATGAAAAAAACACTATAAATACAAAAGGTGAAGAAAAGCTTAAAAAACTGTCCATATTTCATCAAAATATACAGTGCTTAACAAACAAATACAATGAACTAGAAATTTTTACAAAACAGCTTGAGAAAAAGCCAGATCTGCTCTGCATAACTGAACATTGGATGGTCGGTGATACTTTCCTAAACCTAGAAGATTATGAAATGATTTCCCAATTTTCAAGACAGAAAACTATCCATGGTGGGGCAGTCATCTACAGCAGTAAAAAATATGCCTTTGAAGAGGAACTCAGTATAAGACAAAGTAGCATCGAAAGTCAAATTGAATGTGCCTGTGTGGTGAATAGAGACTTAAAATTACTTGTACTTTGTGTATACAGAACAACTAAAGGGTGTATCGACGTATTTTTATCAAGGCTTGAGGAGATATTAGACAATATACAGGTAAAATACAAATCTTTTCAAATAGCTGTTTGTGGAGATTTCAATATCAATTTGTTAGAAATTAATAAATCAAAAAACTTTCTAGACTTGTTAAATTCAAATAATCTTCATTACACAATCTCTGAACCGACCAGGGAACAGAGAGGATCTGCCACTTTAATTGACAATATTTTTGTCAACTTTGATGAGTATAATGCAAAAGTACTAAAAACAGCCCTCTCGGATTATCATGGTCAGTTAATTGATTTCGATGTAAACTCGACAATAAAAAATAAAAACAAAAATTTTATAAATAAACGAATTTTTTCCAAAAATAAATTACAATATTATAGAGAAGAATTGGAAACTTTGTGTTGGGATGATGTACTCGATACATATGACGTAAACGTTGCATATGATAGGTTTTTGCATTTATTAACAATAAAAATGAACCAAATCTTTGTAGCAAAAAAAATAAATACTCAAAAAAAATCAAAATGCTGGATAACCACAGGAATCAAAATTTCATGTGAACACAAACGTTTCTTGTACACTCAAAAAAATGACAGTAATATAAATAATCAAAAATATAAGCAATACTCAAAAATTTTGAAAAATGTCATAAATCAAGCGAAAAAAAATTCAAATAATGATTTCATAAAAAACTCCTGCAACAAAACACAGGCTACCTGGTCTTTGGTGAAAAAAGTTACAAATCAAAGTAAAAAGAAAACAACAGTAATAAATAACTTTTCAAAAAAACATAATAATCCTATTGATACATTAAACAAACTTAATGAATATTTCCAAAAAGCATGTCCAAATATTAATGCAAACAGCACAGTAAATTTAGAAAACATTCCCAGATGTGAAGCATCAATTTTCCTAGGTCCTACAAATTGGCATGAAGTTGTTGAATGCATCAAAAAATTAAAAAATGTAAAATCAGTTGGTGAAGACCAGGTACCTATGAGCTTGCTGAAGGAAGTAGCTGAACAGATTGCTGGTCCACTGTCCCATATAATAAACTTGACTTTCAGTACGGGTGTTTTTCCTGAAAGGCTGAAAATTGCTCAAATTAAGGCGGTACATAAAAAAGGAGAAAAAGATGATGAAAAAAATTACAGGCCGATCTCTCTGTTGAATAATATTAGCAAAGTTTTCGAAAAAATTTTATATAACAGATTGATTGACTTTTTTGAAACCAACATGATTCTCTCAGAGTATCAAAACGGATTCAGGAAAGGTAGATCCACAATTCGTGCAGTTTATCAGGCCTTAATAAAAATAGTCCAATCAAGAAATAATGGAAAACTTACACTGGCGATGTGCATAGACCTGTCTAAAGCATTCGACAGTGTAAATTTCGATATCTTATGCAGGAAGTTGGAAAAATATGGGATACGTGGACAAGCACTGCTTCTTATAAAATCGTATCTAAGTAATCGCAAACAGTGTGTCATTGAGACGGATGAAAATGGCAATGTTTTGAGATCCAGTTTGGTCACTATAGAGAAGGGCGTCCCACAAGGGTCTATTCTCGGTCCCCTCCTCTATATTCTTTACACAAATGAGATAGCATTGATAGTTGACGATTATGTCATTCTATACGCCGATGACATAACTGTCATTTTTAGTGAAGAAGATGAAAATATTTTAGTTCTAAAAACTTCTGAAGCTTTAAGCCTCTTGGAAAAATATTTTTCAGATAATGATCTTTTACTAAACATAGAAAAAACTCAAATAATTTCATTCAGTAATAGGGGGCGTAATGACCTAATTTTACCTTATAAAGATGTCAACTTAGAAACGGTAGATCAAGTTAAATTTCTTGGGTTATCAATAGATAGGAGACTGGACTGGAAATCGCACGTAGACTTGGTGGCCGGGGGTATCTCAAAATATTGCTATGCACTAAAGGTTTTATCAGAAAGCATAAATACGCAAACTGCCATAATTGCTTATCACGCTTACGTAAATTCAAGAATTCGATACGGAATCATTTTCTGGGGGAACTCTACTGACTTTGAAAGAATATTAGTGTTGCAAAAGAAATGTCTGAGAAATATATTCAAATTAAAGAAAACTGATAGCTGTAGGGAAATCTTTGTTAATAACAAGGTTTTCACACTAACCAGTTTATACATATACGAATGTGTAATATTTGTAATTGAAAATGAGGATTTATTTTCTGAACACTTAAGACCTCACCTGTATAATACAAGAAACCGAGGAAATCTTATTAATGAAAGGTGCAATTACACTTATCTACAAAAAAATGCTCAGTACAGTGTTATCAGAGTATTTAACAAGATTCCACTTGCAGCAAGAGATCTCCCAAAAAACAGATTGAAAAAGATTTTAAAACAATATCTCCTCAACAAGGCCTATTATACATTAACTGAATTTTTTGAAGACGATCAAGTAAATAATATGCTCTTATAGATATTAATTAGCTCTTAGTTAGGTACTTAGGTTATTAAAAAATATAAACTCTGTGATAATATTAGGTAAAAAAAAAAAAAAAAAGTATTGTTAAAATGTTATAATTGACATGTTCTACGCCCTATGGGCATTTTGAACATATAAATAAAAAACTAAACTAAACTAAATATTAAAATTTTATGATTTAATTCAGTGGTGTCACTCGGGGTTAACTGGTCCGGGGTTAACTGGACATGGTCGAAATCACTTATGTCAATATTAATTAGTTCGGGTTTAACTGGACTATGTCCAGTTAACTCCACACCAGTTACCCCTGAGATATATCTAATATTTTACATATTATATTGTCAATTTTTATGTTAGAATTAGATTTTATTTTATTTCAAATCCTTTTTATTCACATTAATTACAACAATATATTTTTTGTTAGTGAACCAGTTAACCCTGAGTAGTGGTCCAGTTAACCCAGCCCTATGGGGTTAACTGGTCCAGCGGGGTTAACTGGTTTATCGTTAATAACTTTTTTATATAAATAATATTTGTCTGACCTATTAATATGTTCTAACTATAGTAATAATCTACCTTTTGCCATAGAAAATATTTGAAAATTGACTACAGGTATTTCAAAAACTCGATATGGAAAAAGCGGCCCAGTTAACCCCGACTTCCCCTACGCTCCGTCAGTTAGTTTTATAATAAACGTGTTTTAATACAACAATTAAATAACAACACATGCACGGTTCGTTACAAATTAAATTTTTTTTGTTGACAACAAAAACTACCAGTGGTAGTAGTAAAACAACTAGGCCATTTCTGGCTCTTTTTGTCACCCCAGGCAATCCCAGCCATTTACTAATTTAAGTCCTCCTTGAACCTGCCCGTCCTTTCAATAAAGATCAGGATATTGGCCCAGGGGGGATCTCTTAGTTCCTCTTGGTTGAGTCTGAGTTTCAAAGACTTGTAACCTGATCCTGTCGTATCTGACACTCGGCTAAGTAATGAGAGGATGTTTCATCCTCTACGCACTCTGGGCATAGCTGACTCTCTAGAATCCGCATTGCTGCCAGGTGCTTCCTTAGCTTGCAGTGGCCCGTGAGGACCCCTACAAGTTGTCTGAGTGCAGTTCTTCATTTTTCCAGCAACCAGTCGGTCTTTGATTTGCTTGGGCCAGCCAGGAAGTCCCTAGCTTGCCGGCAACCGCCCTCCATTGCTCCTTAGCTTGGTATAAGCCCACTCATCGAGAGCGGTCTTTACTTGCTTCCTTGTAACACCTAATATAGGTTCCGGCCCCGTGCAGGCCATCCCTGATCCGAGTCTTGCAAGTTCATCTGCCTTCTCGTTTCCGGGAATTCCACTATGACCCGGTACCCATACCAGTTGAACGTTTTTGGTCCTTGCTAACTCTTTCAAGGCTTTTGCACACTCCCTGACTAGGAGTGACCTAGTGCTGGGATTGCAGAATGCCTTAAGAGCGGCTTGACTGTCCGAGCAATGTATATATCGTGCCCCCAATGCTGCCTTATTTCCCTGCAATTTGCCGCTTCCTGTATGGCATAGACCTCAGCTTGGAAGACAATGGAAAAGCGGCCAAGTGGAAAACTCTTTTGCAAGTCCAGGTCCTCCACGAAGAGTCCTGCCTTCCATACGCGAGCCGTCTGTATAGCACACCAAAGCGTTTGGCGCAAATTGTATTTCTTTCTTTGCCCATTCCTCCTTTGTCGGAATCCTGAGAGAGAAACTTCTATCGAACTTTAATCGGTCCTCTGCTTCAATAACTCTGATACTACTAATTGGGATATCCTTCAGAAATATCAGCGAATTTGCCATGACCGTAGTTCGCCTTTCCGCCCATCAAACTACCAGAGTCCCTAAGTCTGAGAAAGCTAGCCATTGCCTCCTTCTGGATCCAGATGGAGAGTGACGGCAGTCCCAGTAGGACCTCTAGAGCAGCTTGGGGTGTTGTCCTTATTACTCCGGTGATTCCAAGACTAGCTAGTCTTTGGATTTTTCCCAAGACTGGTTGTTAACAAAAAAAAATGATTTATAACGAACCGTGCATGGTGTCAGGTACCCCACACCATGCACCTGAGCTGTAAAATAATGATTTAGTATGGATCAGAGATATGAAAAATAGTGAAGCAATATCTAGAAAAGCTGATGAACCACATTCATGTTGGATTAATACCAGCGAAAACGGAGTAAGAAGGAACAGAAAATATTTGACAAAACTTCCAGTACCAAAAGAAACAAAAAAAAAGAAGCACAAGAAAAATCGAAAGGATGCTATGAAAGAAGACACAGGTCAAACCCTAGTAGAAAACTAACGTTGTATTAACGTTTTCGCAACGTTGAATTATTGTTTAAAATCATGTTGTCACAATGTATAAATGTTCCGCTTCACAACGTTGGATACTAACGTTATACTCTAACGTTGCCACAACGTTGTATTTTAACATTGCCACAACGTTGTATTTTAATATTGCCACAACGTTGTATTTTAACATTGCCACAACGTTGTATTTTAACAATTCCACAACGTTAAAATTTTATTTTATTTATGGGGACATTTCAGTTCCTTGTTTAGTTAAAAAATACCTTGAATAAAAATAAACCACTGTATTAACTACATAAAAAGGGAGGGGGCGAGAGTCTCGTGTAGCTCGCACACTTTCTTCCACCTAGCCTGCACAAGACTGCGCAAGCCTGTTTTAAGTCCGGTTTGTGCACCCTACCCTCTCACAAGTCCGCAGAAATCCACCAACCCGCAAATCCAACAGAGGCCAAGGACTTTTTTCTTTTTAATTTTGTCCACAAATAGAGAGCTAAGTTATCGCCTTTAATGTTTATTTTACTTATTATATTGTATTTGTATCTATCTCGTCTGCGCTTGTATTGGTAAGATATAATACCTATAATAACATCAAATTATTGTGATATCAACGTTGTATTTTAGTAAAAAAGTAATGTTAAAATATGTTTATTTTAAAGTTGACATGTAATGTTGAAATATTGTTGATTTCAACGTTACTATACAACGTTAAAAATCACGGAAAATAATACCAAAACACAACGTTGCGTGAAGTTGTATTTTAGTGATTTCTACCAGGGAAGACATGCCAGAGCTGTAAAATAATGATTTACTATGGATCGGAGATATGAAAAATAGTGGATCAATATCTAGAAAAGCTGATAAACCACATTCATATTGGATTAATACCGGCGAAAACGAAGTAAGAAGAACCAGAAAATATTTGACAAAACTTCCAGCACCAAAAGAAACAGAAAACAGAATTAAAAAACGAAGCAGAGAAAAAAAATAATTTAAAAGAAAAAGAGAACAAAGTGAGTGATAACCAAAAGGGGAGCAAAGGAGTGAAAACCAAAAGACCTAGAAGAAATATTGTAAAACCCCTAAGGTACGAAATGACATGAATAAAAGACCTTTATTTTTTAATTACATTTTTAAAAAGTTGTTATGTTTTACGAGGTGGGCTTTAGTAAAACACACGTTTCTAAATATAGTTTATTAAAATTATTATCACAGTCGGTTACAAGGCATTACTTAAATCGGTCGGCAGCGAACGAACCGCCTCGGGCGAGGGTCGATAAAAATAGGCCGGGTTATTGACGGCGCCAGATAAGCTGGTTTAAGTATCATGCGCATGCGCGCCTAATACGTCACACACCCCTTTTCTAGATTTTTTTTCTCCTG
Source organism: Brachypterus glaber (assembly GCA_958510825.1). Classification (NCBI taxonomy): domain Eukaryota; kingdom Metazoa; phylum Arthropoda; class Insecta; order Coleoptera; family Kateretidae; genus Brachypterus; species Brachypterus glaber. The sequence continues at coordinate 18,703,114 of OY294052.1, read as the reverse complement.
TCCATTTTGTAATGGCAAATATAAAAGTGCCATAAATTGTGTGATTTGCTTTTATAACATAAAGATTCCTGTGGTTAACGCGATTGCCTCACAATCTATATAACAGAAACTAGTTTTGTATAAAATGGCATGACTGTACAGGGTGTATTTGAAATAGGGTAGGAAATTTTAACAGATGATTCTACATCATAAAATATGACACAAAGTTCCTATAAACAAATGTCTAAAAATGCGTCATAAGGGAGCTACGCCCCTTTGAAAGTGGCTAAAAAATCTGTTTTTATTTAATAACTCCGGAACCCTTTGAGGTATCTCAACGAGGTTTTGCACGTCAACTAACCCTACCAAGGCCCGTTTTTATGTGTTATTTTCATGTACTTATTTCAACCAGGGGTGTGCGAAACGGGGGGGGGGCTTATCAGTTTTTTGTCCCAAACTTTTTTCTGTGTAACTTTTTTGCAATTTTATTTTTGAAATATGATTCCTCAGGTCAAAATACATAAAAAAGGTACTCTTGTTGTAATTCTGTAGGATTAACCGTTTTCGATAAAAGTTCATTTGAAGGTGAAATTTCACGGTTCGAGGACGAAAAATTAAATACTAAAATGTCGAAAACCAAAATTTTAATGATGCAATGTTATTCTACATCAAAAACTAAGAAAAAAAGTTTCCATACATGTATGTCGAAAAAACGCTACCATAGCCCTTTAAAAATGGTGCATATTTAGGAGACCATAGCTCCATTAGGATTGATTTTTGGAAGTACCTGTGTACAAACAACTTTAATTCTATATTATTAAATAGTTCAAATATTAGTAAAATAGTAGGTCAAATAACATACAGGTGTAATTAGGTATTTTGGCACCTAAAAAAGAAGAAGAAGAAGACTCCCCTCTCTATTCAACCAACGTTCGTAAAAGCATGTCGTCTTGGGACATTCTAGAATTTTTTATGTTAAAATTATAGATAAGTGATAAACAAAACCAAACAAACTATTCCTAAAAGATCTGTTATGTGTGATGTTCGTTCAGGATTGATGTGCACTGCAAGGGGCCCCGAGGTATTCCAGTTTTCTGGATGTTAACAAGGTAGGTGTCCTAACCTCACAATTGCATCTGTATGTCAAATATATTTCTGTCATTTGTTGCGAAATTAACCTATTAGAAAAAGCGTTTACAGTCCCGCTCTGCTCTACCGAATGTAATTTTACCATAATCTTAGTTTTCACAAACAACCTGTATGTGAGGTTTTTTTCTTAGTTTTTAATTTACATTTGCCCTGCATCATTAAAATTTTGGTTTTCAACATTTTAGTATTTAATTTTTCGTCCTCGAACCGTGGAATTTCACCTTCAAATGAATGTTTCTCGAAAACGGTTAATCCTACAGTATTACAACAAGAGTACCTTTTTTATGTATTTTGACCTGAGGAATCATATTTCAAAAATAAAATTGCAAAAAAGTTACACAGAAAAAAGTTTGGGACAAAAAACTGATAAGCCCCCCCCCCCCGTTTCGCACACCCCTGGTTGAAATAATCTCGTTGAGATACCTCAAAGGGTTCCTGAGTTATTAAATAAAAACAGATTTTTTAGCCACTTTCAAAGGGGCGTAGCTCCCTTATGACGCATTTTTAGACATATGTTTATAGGAACTTTGTGTCATATTTTATGATGTAGAATCATCTGTTAAAATTTCCTACGCTATTTCAAACACCGTGTATGCTAACAGCAAAATAAGTGTTGCTTAAAATTACCCAAGATATTTGCACTATGTTGTAGTCATTTATGTAAATTATGGGGTAAATTACTAATAGAACACTAAAATATAAAATAAAATGACTTTAAAAAATCTCAAAAAGGGGTGCTGACCAAAACTTAAAAACCTCAAAAAATATTACAATTCAATAAAGAATTCATCACCCAAAATATATATACTACCTAACAATAAACAATTAAATAACATTAAGTACTACCAACAACTTACATCACAAAATCAAATACAATAAAAAACATTACTTTAATCAACGAATAACAAATTAAAATGTATATAAAATCAGTCTATCGAATAATCGCTGAATCTCTTCGGCGCAACCACTCTTCTATTGTTACCTTCCCTCTCTACATTTCTGAGTAGGAAGGTGGTTGGCCCCTGCTGCTTCGTGTTGCTCTTTTCCATACCTTTTTTTTTCGTACTGGTGAAACGTCCTGGGATGGTCCTGGTGCGGCATCTGGGACCGGTGCTGGTGCGGCGCCTTCGAATGAGGCTGGTGGCTCTGCTGGAAGTACTGGGTGGTCTTCGACTTCTGGTGATTTATATGGAAAAACATGGACTTTAAGGCTTTGTAATATTGAACTGTCCTTTATCTAGACACACTATTGTTTAAAATGTCAACATTTAAATTCTCTCGGACAGTTTTAAAATCAATAGTTAAAATTTTACACTGGTTATTAAAAAAAATCTTACAGTTTTACCTCTGTTTCTACCACTGCTCAAACCTGCCTCTGTTTCAAGTTTTTCCTACCTATTTATTATTTGGTTGGTATGGCTCCTCCATAGACTATTTATGCCTGGTACTTTATATAAATACGTACTTTTTTCCATGACTTTTTCAATAACTGCGGGTGCCCACTGCTTGGACTTTACTTTTCTAGTCCCTTACATACACGCTTTCGCATTTGGAAAACTTTCTCGATTTTCCCGTGCTGTAATTTTGTCTCTGCTTTTCCTGGGCTTCATGAATGGACTTCTGGACTTCACCATTGACGTCCAGCGTATTTTCCCTCAGCAAGGACATTCTATCGCGCAATTTACGTCCAAATAAGAGTTCTGATGGAGTTTTCTTCGTGGTTTCATGGACAACATTCCTATAGTTGAATAGGAACCTAGAGATTAAAACAGAAATTTTAATACCATTATTCCTTACATCCATGAGCGCTGCTTTTACGGAATTTTTGAAAGTTTTCACGAAAATTTCCGCCTGGCCCTTCGACCACGGGCTTGCTACTGGTGTTGTTACGTGCTTTATGCCATTTTGTCTGAGAAATGTTTGAAAACTTTTGGCAATAAAGGGTTTTCCATTATCCGTAACAAAGGTTTTAAATTAACCCAAACGTTCCAATATGTCCCTTAACTTTGCTTCCGTTGATTCACTTTATTATTCTCCATTCGGCATACTTCTGGAAATTTAGAATAAGAATCAATTAAAATCAAGTAATACTGTCCCTGAACTGGCCCAAGAAAATAAGCATGTACTCGGTCCCACGGTTTTGGTGGATCAGGTCTTTGGTGCTGACATGCTATACAGGATTTTACCATCTGTTCAATTTGTTTTTCTAGATATTGCCACCAAATATAGCTTCTTGCGATAGACTTGACCTTCCCGATACCCAGACGTGAGTCATGGAGTTCCTCAAGAAGTCTAGGGCGCAGCTGCCCTGGAACTACAACTCTAGAGCCCCAGGTCAACATAACATTTTCTATGTTGAGTTCCTCTCTTTTGGCGAAAAACCGCTTCAAGTTTTCGTCCTTTTCTACTGCCCACTTTCTACTTTTAAGCTTCTCTTTGACCTTGCTCAGTACCGGGTCTCTCTGGGTTTCCTCAGCCACTTTCTTGGAGTCCATAGGCCATTCTGGAACAAATAAAATTAGAGAAATTTCCTTATCAATAACTCTGATGTTTAAAGCTGCCCGTGAGAGATACTCTGCCATATGGTTGTCTACACCTCTCAAATACTTAATTTTATAATTAAATCCTGCCAGGTAGATAGCCCATCTTTAAATTCTATTTGCGTGGATTTGTGATATACTCTTGTGTTCTCCAAAAAGCGTGACAAATGCAGAATGATCGGTCTTCAGAGTGAAAAACTAACCTATGAGGTACTTTTCAAACTTTTTCACACTATAAAATATTGCCAACGCTTCCAGCTGGGTATTTTTGGGTATTTTTGGGTATCTTGGGTATTTTTCTTCAGCTGGCATTAACGTTCTTTTATTATTATTATTATTATTATTCAATTATGTATCCACAGTTTCAGCCATAGCCGGAAATATATGACAAACTAACAACGTGATAATTTTAGTTTGAATTCGGTTGATGGAAATTAAATTCATCATAGCCCACTAATCCGATGGAATTTGATGTTCTTCCTTCTTATTCCAGAGATAAAAATTTTCTTATTATTCTGCATGTATCTAGAATCACAGATTTTTGAATTTGAATGTATAATCCTCTTGGTAAAGATAGGGATTCTAAATTCTTTGAAAAATTTTTCGTCACTACACCCTCTACTGACATGACTATTGCTAAAATTTTGACATCTTTTAAATTCCACATTCTTTTTAATTCAATTTTAAGATCTTGATATTTTTTAATTTTAGTTGTTTCAGATTTAGTTAAATTATAAGTAAGAGGTACAGCAAAATCAATTATAATTCCAGTTTTTTCTTTTTTATCGATTAGTACTATATCAGGTCTGTTGTGATTAATAGTTCTATCGGTGATTATTGGCCTATCCCAATACAGTACTAAGTCTTGATTTTCTAAAACAGCTTCAGGAGTATATTTATAATAAGGAACTTTGATATTAATTAATTAATTTTTGTAAGCAATTGCTTGGTGAACAATTCCAGCCATTTTATTATGTCTTCCCAAATATGCGTCGTTGGCTAAATTAGGACAACTACCTGTGACATGTTCAATTGTTTCTCCAACAGAATTACATTTGCGACATCTATCTACTACAGGATTTCTTAGGATATGTCTATCATAATTTTTTGTTCGCATTACCTTATCTTGAACTGCTGATATGAAGCCCTCGGTTTCAGGATATAACAAACCAGTTTTTAAATAAGAAAAAGAAATTTTTTGATCGATATTTTCCTTTTTGATTTGAGATAGATATCTGCCATGCAACTCTTTATTTCCCCATTTTTTTTATTATTATTATTATTTTCCTTTTAATCACATATACAGTACATATTATCTACTATAATTTGGTTAAATTACATATGAAAAAGACTTTTTTCTTATTCAATATCATTTAAAAATTTTCTTACTATTGAACAAGTCTGTAGGATGGCAGCTTTTTGTAGTGGGATAGTTAGGTTGTCACTTAAATTTAGGGTTCTCAAATATTTTTCAAATTTTCTACTAGTTATTTCTGTAGCGGATATAACTATTGGTATGATTTTGATATTCTCTAATTTGTATATATTTTTAACTTCAGCTGTTAATTTTTTCAACCTCAGTTTTATTATAACGCGATTGCAATATCAATTATAATACCAGTTTTATTTAATTTATCAATGAGAAGTATATCTGGTTTATTAAAATCAATAGTTATGTCTGTAAGAACGGGTCTATCCCAAAATAAAACATAATCCCTGGACTCCAAAACAACATCTGGTAAATATTTATAATACGGTGGAGGATTTTGTCTTAAATTATATTTAATGGCAAGTTGTTGGTGAATCAGCTTAGCAACTTGATTATGTCTGCCCAAATATAAGCTGTTGCATAAACTTGAACAACCCGCAATTATGTGATCAATTGTTTCATTTCTGGAATGACACTTCCTACATCTATCTTCCACATCAAATTTCAAAATATACTTTTCATAATTCCTTGTTTTAATAACACCATCTTGTATGCTAATTAAAAAGCCTTCTGTCTCAGGAAACAAATATCCTCTTTTTAGCCATAATAATGATTTTTCTTTACTAACATTTTCTAAATTTAAAAAATTTGGATATTTGCCATGTAGAACTTTATTTTTCCATGTTTCGGTATAATTTGGTGATTCAGTTACGGTTAGAGTACTGTTAAGATTTATAGCAGAAAAATTATTATCCGAATTTCTTACAATTTTATGTAACATTTTGTTTGAACCATTAAAATACTCCTGAAGTGCTAATACTTGCTTTTTACACATATGATATATATTTAAAAGACCTCTGCCACCTTCTTTTCTTGAAAGATACAATCTTTCGACTGCAGATTTTGGATGTAAACATCGAAATTTTGTCATAAATCTTCTTGTTAATCGATCAAGTTCGTAAAGATCTGTATCTGACCATTTTATAATACCAAATGAATATGTTAATATAGGAATGGCCCAGGTATTTATAGCCATTATCAAATTTTTCGCATTTAATTTAGTATTTGATAATTTTGTTAACCTTTCTCTATAATTTTCTTTAAAGGTATCTTTCAAAAGAGTATGATTATATGAGTTATTTTGTGATATTAAAATATGGTTGTTCATTTCTTTTGATTATAATACCTTTCTTTATATGAATAGTAGCACATTTTTCAAATCCAAAGTTCATTTTTATATCACTGGTAAACGTTTTAACAATGTTTAATAATGACTGTAATTTAGCTTCTGACTCAGCATATAGTTTTAAATCGTCTATGTATAAAAGATGAGTCACTGGAATATTTTTAAGATCAATTTTATATCCTGCTGATGATTTTTTCAATAATATTGATAAAGAATTTAGAGCTAAACAAAACCATACACAACTGAAACTATCTCCTTGAAAAATACCTCTTTTAATTTTAATGTTACCCATTTTATCACCATTTGAATATATATTAGTATTCCAATTCTTTATCAAGGATTTTAGTAGATTTATAATTTTTGGACATATTTTAAACATCTCCAAAACTTTTATTAACCAGTCATGCGGTATTTTTTTTTTTATGATCATTTATTTAAAATTTCCAAATTTTTACATTTTATCAATTTACATTTTACTAGATATTAACTGTACAATTTTATTTTCTAAACTAGAATTATTTTACATTTTTTACCTAAAGGGGAAGCTTTTCTAATTTATTATAAACATTTTTGAAAAGGAAAAATTGTTTAAGTACTGTTTGGCTTTGTAATACATTTTTAAAAATACTTATATTAAAGTCAGTTGATAAATAAATGTATTCTACTGTTGTAATTATAATTGATACAAAAAGTTCTTGATTTTCTTTTTTCCTACATTTAAAGTCCAAAAACAACAAATCATCTAACGTGACATTTTTCAACTTAAAAACTACTTTTGCAATCTTTGTTAACCATAGTGAAATTAATATTGTTTCTCTGCTGCATTCCATTCTATGATCTAAAGTATCAGATTCTAGTTTGCAACTGGGACATTTATCATTATCTACTTTTTTTACCTTATATAGATTTTTCTGTGTCGGGTAAATATTATGTATCACCATATACATAAAGCTCTTTTTGTAATGTGAAAGTATTGATAGGTTTATATTTGCCCAAATCCGCGACCAGTCCCTAGGGTCATCCAAGGAGTCAAGTTTTTTAACAATGTCCGGTATATGCCCCATTCGTTCGATTTTTTCTTTATATAAAAGTTTTCCTACATTTTCCACATTAAGGTTAACCACTATATCGGAACTAAAATAACAAATTTCTCCTAAGAATCTCTTGACGGGCGGGTTTGGGGGAATTTTCCGGAAAGGGAGGGTTTTGTAGATATTCTTGTTTATGATAATCTAGGCTTTTACGGTGGATACATTTAAAAATGTTTTTAATTAACAGACAGTTGGATTTTTGTATTATACCCAGACCACCTTGTTTTTTTGGAAGGATTGTTGTATTTCTTGAGACTCGAAGTATTGAGCCAGTCCATAAGAACCAGCCGACCATGGATGTTATTCTTTTTGCTGTCATTTTGGGTATCGGTAGCACTTGAGCGCAGTACCACACCTTCGACAGCGCATACACGTTAACAAAAGCAGCTCTTTGAAATAAACTAAGAGACCTATTTTTATTTGTGTTTAATACAATTTGAACGTTTATTGATGTTTTTTGCCAATTTTCTTTTATGGTTTCGCTTAGCGAGGCACTAAAATCAATACCTAAATTTTTTATTTTTTCTGTTACTTGAAACCAATTACTTTGTTGGAAAGAGTGCCCTTTATTTACTGGCCCTAAAATTAAGGCTTTGCATTTTTTTATGTTTAGTTTAGCTCCTGAAAAGGTACAGTATGAGTCAATAAGTGTTTTTGCCGTTTCTATTTGGTTATTGTTTTGCGCTAAAAAGGAGATATCATCAGCATACGCATTACATTTTATATCATTTTGTTTAAAAGCATATATAAGTGCTTGTAGGCATATTATAAAAAGGAACATGGACATGGGACAGCCTTGCCGTACACCATTTCCAATATCTAATAATGTTGAGCGATCTCCATTTATCTGCAGTATAGATTTTGAGTTTTCATATAAATTTTTTATAACTTTAATTATTTGTTCGCTAAAATTAAGCATTTTTAGGATAAAATAGATAAAATCGTGGTCTATTCTGTCGAAGGCGTGGTCAAAGTCTAAGCTTATAAGTATTTCCTTTTTATTTTTAATATTTGAGTTTACTATTGTCTCCCTAATGCTAGTTAAGGTATCTAAAATATTCCTATCCTCGGAGTTACATGTTTGTTCTTGAGAGATAATTTTTGATAAGAAAGGTAAAAATCTAGCTTTCAGACATTTCATGTAAAGTTTATAATCCGCGCAAAGCAAAGAGATAGGTCTATAGTCTGTAATAGATTCTGGTTTCCCGTTTTTTGGAATCAAAACGATTACTCCCTTTTTAAATTCTTCATGAACTTCCTGCCCTTTATGAATTTCATTTATAATTTTTACCACTATTTCTTTAATAATATCCCAAAATTCTATGTAAAATTCCGGGAGATTTGTTTTTTTTTGAGTTTGAGTTTTTTTTGAGTTTTTTAACATGCTGTAAATTTCACTCTCTTCAAATTCTTCTAAAATGTGCGTATTGTCTTCCAAATCAATTTTAAGATTGCTAATAAAATTGTTTGGTATACAGTCTGTGGGAGTTACATTATTGTTTTTACTATATAATTTGGTAAAATATTTTTTTATAAAGGTTTTTATTTCAATTGGATTTTCAATCAAAGTTTTTTCGTTGGATAGCTGCTTAATTTTTTTACGCGCGCAAAGCTTTTGCTTTTATTAATGAGATGAAACAAAGAGTAGCTTTCGTTACTTATGTTACCTATATTTTTGTTTCGCGCAGTCACCTCTTCGTAAAATATGCTTTTTTCGTTCAGTATGAGAGATTTAACTTTTTTTATTTCTATAAAATTTTCCTGATTTATTTGTGACCTTTCGGTCAACTCTTGCAAAACACGATTTTGATTTTTGCTTTTTTAGATGGGCAAATTGCCATCTAAAAAAGGAGATAATTTTTTGTTTCGCAAAGCTGCACCACCACTCTAGGTTGCTGTTATATCTTGGTATTTTCTTTAGCCAATTTTGCCATTCAAGTTGGAACATATCCCTTACATTTTGTTCACCCAGTAGCGCGTTATTTAAAGTCCAGAAGGGCTTGAAACTTGATTTTTCTATATTAAAATTAATTTTATATTTAAAGATCACCGCTTTGTGATCGGAAAAAGGCGCTATTTGGTTCTGTATAGAGCTTATGTTTTGGATATCATGCGTTGAGACATAAACCCTGTCTATTCGTGAGGCACCCTTAGAGTAGAAAAAGGTAAAACCATCTTTTTTATGTAGTTCTCTCCATACATCTTTCAAGGGAATGTTCGCGATTATTTTATTTAAAGCAGTGAGTGCATTTGTTATTTGCGTTATTAGTGCAGTCAGCATTATTCTAACAGCAGTTAAAGTCCCCGCCCATTATAATATTTCTTTCAGATTGAAACAGAAATGGAACCTCTCTTTCGAAAAAACCCTCGCGTTCGTTTTTTTTCTGTGTCCCGCTAGGAGCATAAATATTAATGATACGTATTTTGTTAACTACTACGCTTAAGCCCCTGGATGACTCCAATAAAATTGGATCGTAGAACTTTATATTGTCTCGTATTAAAATTGCCGTGCCTCTTAGATTTTCGTTTACGTTTATAATGGCATTATAATAATATAAGAAGGAAAAATCAGTTATTGCCACTTCTTGTAAAAGACAAATGTCCAGGTCTTGTTCATATATAAAATCTTTTAGCATGCGTATTTTTAAGTCCGATTTTATAGCGCATACGTTTAAAGTTCCACATACCAAAACGTTTTGTTGCATAATATTTTTGTGATTTTACTTATGGGTGAATAAAAAATAAATAAAGAAAAAAATGGGTAGTGAGAAAGGAGAAATCTAGTTTTAAATGTTAAACCAACAGAAAAAAAAACTTGTTGTTTAAGGACTTTATACAAACTTTTATTTCGACGTGTCCGACATATTTTCTTCGTCCGGTAGGTCACTCTCGGGTTCAGGATCATTGTAACAGTCTTTAATTGTCTTTTTAGGTGGTTTTTTGAAACTGTCATCACTTCTGTTTCTGTTGTTCATGTAACTTTTTCCTTTTACTTCTTTCTAACTCTTCATGCTCCTGATTTGGATTTGGTGTCCATATATCCTGACTGTCATTTTTTTCAAACCCGCAAAAAACTTCGGGTGGGTCTATTTTTTATTTTCATTGGGAAACAGCTGTGTATAAGTACCGGGTAAAGTTTCCTTATTTGTTTTATTTTCAGTGTTTTTTTTCCTATGATTCTGTTTCTGTTGTTTCCTTGTTTGTTCTTTCATTTTTTTCTTGTTCGTTGTTTATTGCAGTGTCATTTGGTAATGTGTTCCCTTGTGTTTTTGTCGTTTCCCATCTTCTGTTATTTATCCTTACATTTGGGTTGTATGTGCAGTCTTTGGCTTCATGTAATTCTGAGTTACAACATATATGTTGTCCAATAGAGTTTTCCACATATGTTGACATATGAAGGGACGTTCGTTTGTAAAGTCATTTTAATATATCTGGTTTCTGTGTACATCTTGAAAGGGAAATTTTTCCATGTGTCATTTATAATATCATGTACTTGTCCATATTTGACAAAAACTTTTTTAATTTCGTCCTCAGGGATTTCGATAACTATTTTGTGTAGCTTTACCGATATTATCCCACTTTCATTTTTTAGATGTACGTTTTTAATTCCATTGATATCTGTATAGGTTAGGTTTCCTTTAAAATTGTCGTAAATAGTCTCCAGATAAGCATTTGTTTTTATTTTGACGATAACTTTTTTTGGTTGAATTCCAATCGATAACACTTCATCGTGACGTAGGTTCATTACATTTTAAAGAAACAGGTGGTAGTCCAAAACACTAAGGTTGCTTTCAATTTCCGAAAAATTTAGACTAAAAGTATTTAAACGTGGGTATGCACCCATTTTTATCTATTTCTGTTAGCAGTTCTTTGTTTTTTTTTACGTATTTTAACAGCGCGTATAGGTAAACACACACGACTCGTACCGCAGCACAGAGTCAACTATGCGAATCATAAACTTTTTCGTAATCAATGTAGCATATATTTAAATTTCTTTTTTTAACGCGACCTTGATTTAAAATTACAGAATCAATTACTAGATGCTCTTTACATCCTTTAGAACCTTTTGCACATCCAAGTTGTTCAGGAGACAGCATTAAATTGTTTTCACAATATCTATATATTTTAGTGCTAATAATTAAAGCAAATAATTTGTAAACTGTTGGTAAACAAGTAATTGGTCTGTAATTTTTTGCTTCAGTTGAATCTCCTCCTTTAAATAACATATATGTTACACCTGTTGAAAGAAACTTAGGAAATACATATGGGTTATTTATTGCTTCTTGAAAACCTTCACTTAAGTAATTATGCGATGATGTAAATTGTTTAATCCAATAATTTTGCAATTTAACAGCTATGTTAACGTCTTATAAATTTATTTCTATTGTTGGAATTTCTGTTTTATCTTTTGTTTCATTTTTAACAATTTTAAGCCAACTTGTATTTTTATTATAATGTGTAGTAGAATTCCATATGTCTGACCAAAAATTACAAAAATCATTAGGTGATGGTGATGAATTATTACTATTATTATTTGTACTGTTAAGTTCTCGAAAAAATTTATTTTGATTGTTATGAAATAAATTATTTTGCTTTTTTCTTTTGGTTTGGACTTTTATATCTACGTAATCTAGCACCTTTCACTTTAGTTAATTCCTTTAGATTAAATTAATATTGACAAAAATTTTCACCATTAATTTTTAAGTTTTTATTATCGCAAATCAAACTTATGGTGTTTCTTACTTTTTTACTTGTCGATCCTTTTAAATATTCATCAATATGATTGATATTAGATTTTAATTTATTAATTTCCGTTTGCAATCGAATTTTCCAAGGAGGATCTTGAGAATTGTTTTTATTTCCTTTCACTTTAGGAAGGTAGACCTCTTGATTATTTAATTGAATAACAGTTGCCGCTGCACAATATAACACAAAATGAATATATTCTATATCATGTCTATCTTGAAGATATTGTGCTACAATTTTGTTCACTTGTTGTAATTTTAACTTAATTTTATTATTAAAATTCAATTTTGGAATAACTGGCCTCTTAAGTGGATCCATATTTTCAAATCGACTAATGTTATTTTTAAAATTATCCAATATATTTTTGTATTCCGTATTATTTTCTTCTATTATGTCAAAGGTATTATTTTTTTCATTGTTTTCATTATTTATTAAAGGTTGTTCTGTATTTTCTTCTATCTCAATATTTTGAATTTTATATAATGTATAACCAGCTTCTCTGCGTATAGTTTCAATTTCGGTATCACTTATATATTTATTTTTAATTATTGTACGATATCTGTCAACCGCATTCTGCTCACTAAGCTTTAAATTTGGAATTTTTTTCTTTAACTCGGCAAAAAATGATTGTCTCCATCCAGGGAGTGGCTTGTCTTGACATTGATTGACCAGAAAAAATGTATTAATAACCATTTTGTTCATTCATTTCAGATGTCCATTTAATAAGTTTACTTTTGTTAACATTAGCAGATTCCAAAGAAATTTGTGGTTGCGAGCTAGTACTACTTCTGGTAATATTATTTAACTGCATATCCTTTTGATTTATTACGGATGTTCTTATTTCGTGGTCAATAGTTTCTTCATCTTCTATTCTATTAGTATTAATATAATCCGCCGTTGACCAGGGGTTTCTTGTATTAAGAGTTAGTTGCGATTCCCTTTCGGTCACAGATGACATGAACATTGGGTCACCTTGAGTTACCTCTTTGTGATTTCCAAAGCCCTTCGGCGATTCTGTTACTTCTGTTATTATTATTATTATTGTTTATATTATTATATTATTATGTTATTATGTTATTATGTTATTATATTATTATATTATTACATTATTACATTATTACATTATTACATTATTACATTATTACATTATTACATTATTACATTATTACATTATTACATTATTACATTATTACATTATTACATTATTACATTATTACATTATTACATTATTACATTATTACATTATTACATTATTACATTATTATATTATTATATTAATTATATTATTATTATTCTTATTTTTATTTTTATTGTTCTTGTTATTGTTGTTGTTTTTTTTTTGTTGTTTTTGTTGTTGTTTTTGTTTAGTTCGGAGATGATATCTCAAGAACTAAG
>OY294052.1:18648324-18689399 GCA_958510825.1 Brachypterus glaber | reverse complement strand
TAAATCTTGACAAAAGGTTTGTAAAAGTCGATCTTCCTGGTAGGAAGCCGTGGCGAGATGGAGGAATAAATATTTTCAAAAAGGAAGGTTGTTATTTCATGGGCGATGATCTTCTCCATACATTTAAACAATTTTCTGGTGAGACTTATGGGCCGGTAATTACCAGGAGAAAGTTTGTTGCATTTTTTGTATATCGGTACGACAATAGCAGATTTCCAATCCTTGGGCATTTTACCAGTTTTGAAGATTTTATTCAAAAGGTCTGATAAAGGACGAGAAAGCGCAGAGGCACATTTTGCTAAGAAGAAACTCGGAATACCGTCCTTCCCTGGACTGGGATCAGTTTTCCAGGTTTTAATTGCATTTTCCACTTTTTCCGGGGTGAAACTAAGGATTGGCAGAATATGAAGCTGGATCTAGTGTGGGCAATGCCCACTGGGCATGTTTCCAAGTTTCTTCTCAGGAAAAACGCTCTGAAACTGCTCAGCAAAGTTTTCGGCTATTTCTTCCTTATGAGTGATTACACGACCGGTTGATTTTTCTGCAAGGGTAAAGTGAGTAAGGCGAGAATTTAAGGTACGTCTAATGTGGGAATAAAAATGCTTGTCGGCAGAGTTTAACAAATTTATCTCATATGTTCTTCTGGATTGGTCAATCTTTTGCTTTAGAAGGTTATTCTGGGCTCTATAGTTAGCGTAGTTGGTGTCAGTATTGTTGGTTCTATATATTTGACATAGCTCACTCTTTTACGAATTTCTTTGAAAATCTCTTTGTTTAACCAGGGTTTTTGAGGATTAGTAGTTTTTGGTTTTAAGGGTACATAGAGGTCTATTGCAGATGATATTAAATCTATGATTTCTTCATAACTCCAAATTTCAGCTTTTAAAACTAGTTTGCTTAATAGATAGTTATTTATTTCATCATAGTTTGCGGACCAGAAACATCTTTTGTAGACTACGGGTTGGTGTCGGCGTTAACTGAATTTGAGTTTTGGCAGTAATCACTACATGGTCACTTAAACCAATGGGGGATGAACTTCTATTTCATAGACTAAATTTTTTTCATTGGTCAGCAGCAAATCAAACAAAGAGACCTCATCGCCTCTTATTCTAGTGGGAAAATCAATTAACTGAAAGGTATCTATTTCGTTGTAGCTTGATAAAAGTCGCTGATTGTTTGGATGGACCGATAGAGTTTTCCAGTTAATCTCGGTGTAATTATGTTTGTTTATGTTTGTTTTTAACCTCGTACTATTCTACTTAATTAAGCATCCCCTAAGTCCGGGACTTGTGTGGGCTAGTAGTAGAGGGAACCACCGGCTTTAATTGACTTTCGAACCAATATATCTAGGGAGTACGCCTTCGCCAAATTTCAATTATTAATTAACTGAAAAAGGCAATCGGCGCCAGTGAGGTTTGAACTCACGATCATTAGATCAGTGTCAGGCTATATCGATGCCATTGACCGCTGAGCTAAATCTCCCTTAATCTCCAAATCTCCAAAAATAAAAATAGGTATTTTGGAGTTACATACTTGATCAATAGCTTAGATAAGCTTTAGATTATCCTCTGTTGACATCGGTATGCATTGTCCTAAATTGCTCATCATAAACGTATTTGGGTCTACACGGTGTATTTGAAATAGGGTCGGAAATTTTAACAGATGGTTTTACATCATAAAAAATGACAAAAAGTTCCTATAAACATATGTCTAAAAATGCGTCATAAGGGAGCTACGCCCCTTTGAAAGTGGCTAAAAAAATCGGTTTTTATTTAATAACTCAGGAACCCTTTGAGATATATTAACGAGGTTTTGCACGTGAATTAATCCTAATAAGGCCCATCTTTGTATGTAATTTTCACGTACTTATTTAAACCAGGGGTGTGCGAAACGGGGGGGCTTATCAGTTTTTTGTCCCAAACTTTTTTCTGTGTAACTTTTTTGCAGTTTTATTTTTGAAATATGATTCCCCAGGTCAAATACAAAAAGGTACTCTTGTTGTAATACTGTAGGATTAACCGTTTTCGAGAAAAATTCATTTGAAGGTGAAATTCCACGGTTCGAGGACGAAAAATTAAATACTAAAATGTTGAAAACCAAAATTTTAATGATGCAGGGCGAATGTACATTAAAAACTAAGAAAAAAACCTCATATACAGGTACTTCCAAAAATGAATCCTAATGGAGCTATGGTCTCCTAAATAAGCACCATTTTTAAAGGGCTATGGTAGCTTTAAAAGCGTTTTTTCGACCTACATGTATGGAAACTTTTTTTCTTAGCTTTTGATGTAGAATAACATTGCATCATTAAAATTTTGGTTTTCGACATTTTAGTATTTAATTTTTCGTCCTCGAACAGTGAAATTTCACCTTCAAATTAACTTTTCTCGAAAACGGTTAATCCTACAGTATTACAACAAGAGTACCTTTTTTATGTATTTTGACCTGAGGAATCATATTTTAAAAATAAAATTGCAAAAAAGTTACACAGAAAAAAGTTTGGGATAAAAAACTGATAAGGACCCCCCTTTTCGCACACCCCTGGTTTAAATAAGTACGTGAAAATTACATACAAAGATGGGCCTTATTAGGATTAATTCACGTGCAAAACCTCGTTAATATATCTCAAAGGGTTCCTGAGTTATTAAATAAAAACCGATTTTTTTAGCCAATTTCAAAGGGGCGTAGCTCCCTTATGACGCATTTTTAGACATATGTTTATAGGAACTTTTTGTCATTTTTTATCATGTAGAATCACCTGTTAAAATTTCCGACACTATTTCAAATACACCCTGTATATACGCATGAAACGATAAAACTCCTATTTTCGATTAAAATCTTCATCCATAGCGATTCAATTGTAGGTGGGGTCACAAAGTTGGATAAAACAACAGAGTTTACTTGATATCCGCATAAAAAAATCCTTCACAAGCACACAGATTCCGCCTCCTCTCTTATCTAGTCTGTCGTTCCGATAAATAGTGTACCCAGGAATTTGAATCATACTGTCTGGGATTTGGTCATTTAGCCAAGATTCAGATATTAGAATTAGAGTTGGCTTGTAGACTTGGATACTTGCTTTCCACTCATCAATCTTATTCACTATTAAATTAAGATTACTATACCGAAAACAGATGTCCACCAGAGTTGAAGTTTTAGGTTTTTGAATTTTCAGTTTACACCGTTTTCTTGATGATTTTTGGTATGCTGTTAATGTATTTAATCTGTATATTGTCTTCTGCTGTTTTTGGTTTTTCAGAGATTGCTGGCTCTAGTGTGGATTGAAAGAGAGCTGGGTTGCTGAGTGATGCTTTTTCTTTTTCCTCAACTTTTTCGTTTAGGGTTTGAATCTGTGTATTAAGACTTTTAGTCTCAGACACAATATTGGTTTTTCAACACCGTCGATGACATTCGATAAAACGCCTGCTATGCCATTGAAAGATGCATCCCTGGTCAATACAATCCGATTTTGGGGGTCAATATGGACTAAGGTTATGTCGGCTGCAATAATTTCTTCAAATGAAGCTTTACATTCATCTGTCCATTTGAAATCTTAATCCTTGCGTAGCAAGAGATAAATCGGCTTTAGCTTTTCTGCTAAATTTGGACAAAACTGTTTATAATAATTGACCATACCACAATATGCTCGGACTTCTGTCACGTTTTCATATAATTTGCTACATCCTCCATTCCCTGAAAAAGCTGCTCTAAATGTTTTTGAAATAAAGCACTAGCAGGTGCCTGGAGTATGCCTCCATAAGGATTTATTTAAAAAAAAATCCTTATGGGTGCTCCAGGCTAATAAATAATTTGCATCCTCAT
Organism: Brachypterus glaber; assembly: GCA_958510825.1. Classification (NCBI taxonomy): domain Eukaryota; kingdom Metazoa; phylum Arthropoda; class Insecta; order Coleoptera; family Kateretidae; genus Brachypterus; species Brachypterus glaber. The sequence goes on along the minus strand of OY294052.1, from coordinate 18,685,577 downwards.
CTAATTCAAACTGAAGGTATGCATTAGCCAGACCAATTTTTGAAAAGGTCTCACCTGCTCCAACTTTTGAAAATACATCCCCGGGTAATGGCATCGTATGAACCACCGTCTCTAGATACCTATTCACTGTTGCTTTGTAATCTGCACACACACGTATGGATCCATTATTTTTTTGCACTACTACCAATGGAGAGCCATTTTTATTGGAATCCACATTCGTAATGACACCTTCATTCTCCAGTCTTTCCAATTCTTTCTCCAGCAGGTTCCTATAGGCAATTGGTACATTTCTAGGTTCAGAAACACAGGTTTGGCATCAGGTTTTAACTTTAAAGAGATTTTAGTGTGTTTAAATAATCCAAGTTTATCACTAAATACGTTTTTATATTTGTTTTTTAAATTTACAATGTTCTTATTTACACCGACAATTGAATTTACCATTTCTAACCGCACGTTAAAAAGTTCAAACCAATTTCTGCCCAAAATTGTGACACTACCCTCAGGTATAACGTAAAATTTATACATTTTTAAAAGTTAAATCTATATTAAAGTGTCCCAGTGGCTTTAAAGGCTGTCCGTTGTAAGCCTTTAACATTATAGAATCGTGTTTTAAGTTAAAATTAGCGAAATATTTGTTTAAAGTTCTGCTGCTTACACAAGGCACACTTGCACTACTATCTACTTGCGCTTCTAACTTTACATTGCCCAAAAACACATTGATTTTAAAGTTATTGTCGAAATGGTTTGAATCAGAAATTTTTACAATGTTATCTTGTTCAACAGTTTCAATGTACACAAGGTTAACTTGACGTTTTCTAAATTTACATGCTCTAGCTAGATGCCTTTTTTATTGCAGGCATTAAAAATATAGCTAGAGTACTTACAGTCTTGTCCTTTGTGCAATTTATTACACGATTACATCTTTTATTGGTATTTAGATAAATTTTTTCCAAAACCTTTCGACGTAGAGACCATGTTTGTTCCCGAATGGCCAGTCTTCCACCGCAGTGTGCACGCAGTGTGCACGCAGAATGTTCCAGCATTACCATGCTGCTTCGATGTACCTGGATTGACACGATGGCGGAAATGCGTCACCTTGAATGCGTCGCCATTTTGAACCTTAGATGCTTCCTTTTTGACAGCAATTTCCAAAATTTCTTTTAATGTCTTTTTCTCATTTTCCTCACACAGCATCATCCAACAGCCCACATACCAGTTTGTTTGTTAAATGCTCATCCAAATTTTCACCAAACTTGCAATTCATGCTCAAGTTTTTTAATTTGACGAAATATTCCTGCACATTTTCGTCTACAGCTTACCGACACTCAAAAAATCTTATTCTCTCTCTACATAATGAAGTTATTTGCGAAAACTGAGATTTTAGCATTTCACACAGCTCGTCATAACTTTTGATTTTTGGCAGCTCTGGGAAACATAGTTCCCTCAAAGTTTTATACGCGCTGGTCCCAATTAAAATCAGCAGCGTAGAAACTTTTATTTTTGGCTCTTAAATTTTATTAGCACAAAAATATTGCTCCAAACGGTCAGCATAAATCGTCCAGTCATCCATAGCACAGTTAAATTAACATACCTGTCCAATATTAACAGCCATCTTGATGCACACGCGGTCCCGTACAGGTCACCCGTTTTTTCACGTAATTGATAGAGAATTTACACGAACATCTTTTAATCCTGTCGCCAGTGTTATGTTTTACAACGAGGTGGGCTTTAGTAAAACACGTTTCTAAATATACTTGCCGTTTATTAAAATTATTGTCATAGTCGGTTACAAGGCAGTACTTAAATCGGTCGGTAGCGAAAGAAACGCCTCAGGCGAGGGTCTATGGAAAGAGGCCGGGTTTTTGGCGGCGCCAGATACGTCACATTAATTAATGTAAGTTACTTGTAAAACGAGTTGTAAAACAGAGATGAATTGGAATATCTGTCAAAGTCAACCTAAACCAAAATATCTTTTAAAAGTTTTTTATCTAAAAATCTGTTTTTTTTTTTAAATTACAATTTGCCTTATACACATTTAAGAAGTTACTTTCGAACTTTGAAGTTATTTTACAAGATTTTTCTATTCAAATTTTCTACAAAAGATCAGAAATGTCATCGCCTGAGGAAAATTTATATTTTACAAGCAGTGAATCAATTTTTGAATGCGAAACGTGCCATAAAAATGTCTCCTCTAGTAAGGGTCTCAAAATTCACAAGACTAGAATCCACAAAGAAAAAGAAAAACCATCAAATCAGTCAAATTCTAACAAAGTTGATGACAAGAAAGAAAACCTTCCAAATGAAGATGATCTCATAAACTTCATACTTAAACTAAGGAACAGATGCAGAGTTTTACACAAGATTCCAAAAGGATCTAGGATTTTAGCCGCCGAAGTATATTTGAAATGCATTGATGGTGTCTTAAAGCATGACTCTCTTCTAGCTTGGAAACAGTTACTTTCTTTTGCTGATTTATGTTTTAAACTTCCTCATAAAAAAAATCAACCAAATTTATCATTGACATCCAAAATAAACAAATTATTACGAGATTTTTCCGAAAATACATCTAAAATAAAGTAAGGTTTACTCCAAGAAAATGTACCATGAGAATCCTGAAGACTTTATTGCTCAAAACAAAATTGATCTTCAAATTTCCAAACTTGTTTTTGAAAAAATTAATGAAGGTGATGTCAGAGGGCCGATACGTTTGGCTTGCTCCGATAATAAACTTGTTCCTGCTACTGAGACCAATCTTGAAATCATGAAAGAAAAACATCCCCAAAAAAGCAGCGGCTGCAGTGAGCCGGCAAGCCCAAATGGTTGTAAACCTATACAAGTAAACGAAAATGATGTTTTATCTACTGTTAACAATTTTTCAAAAGGTTCAAGTGCTGGTATTGATGGTTTTAGGCCCCAACATTTAATGGATTTACTGGATTTTAACAATGGAATTAATTCTCAAAAATTATTATGTTCTCTAACAAAATTTGTTAACAAAATTCTAAAAGGCGACCTACCAGATTTTATCTCTTCAATTTTCTTCGGAGCTTCATTGTTCACTGGAAAAAAAAAGACGGAAGTCCATAGCTATTGGACTTACTCTAAGAAGATTAATAGCTAAGTGTGCAATAAATTTAAGCAAAGATCATGCAATCGAAATTCTTCAACCCTTCCAGTTTGGATTCGGAATACCAGGAGGATATGAAGCAATTGTCCACTCAGTTCGTTCAATAATTAATTCAGAACCCCGAGACGATATGGAAGTTATTTTAAAAATTGACTTTAAGAATTCTTTTAATTTACTCAAGCGAAATATACTCTAATCCACATATAATGAATTTCCTGAGCTATATCCCTATATATATATATATATATATATATATGCTTGCTACGGTAAATCCTCCTGTTTAATTTATGAAAATTCAATTATTCACTCCTCTGAAGGCCTCCAACAGGGAGATCCGCTTGGATCTTTCCTTTTTTGTAATACAACACGCCCCTTAGTTTCCAATCTTATATCTTCATTAAACTGTTGGTTTCTGAATGATGGTACTCTCTGCGGTTCTTTTGAGGATATTTTTCATGATTTTAATTATATTAAAAAGGAAGGCCAAATTTGGATTACTTTTAAATGAAGATAAATGTGAATATTATAATTTAACATGTAATATTGTTATTGATCAGTTCCGAGAGATGAAGTTTATCGAAAAAGATTGTTTAGAATTACTTGGAGCACCACTAGGTAAATCTTATGAAACCAAAATCCTTCAAAAGAAAATTAACTCATTGGAAATCCTTAAAAAAAGATTACTTCTGCTGGACCCACACCAAGCCTTTTTTTTACTTAAAAATTGTTTTGCCATGCCCCGTCTTCAATACCTACTTAGATCTTCCCCTTTATTTAATCATTCTCTTTTACAGTCATTTGATGATCTACTGCGAAATATTCTTTGTTCGGTAGTTAATATTAATATGTCCGATTCTCAATGGTTGCAAGCTACCCTTCCAGTTAGTCTAGGTGGTTTGGGTATACGTCGTTCTTGTGATATCGCTTTACCAAGTTTTACATCATCTTGTAATGCATCTATAGACCTTTTAAATATTTTGCTTTTTAAATGTAATCATGAAATGGACATTCACGGTTTGTATTCCGCCATAAACAGCTGGAAAATCATTTCTAATATTGAAGATATACCAACTTCTTCAGTTCAAAGTGACTGGGATAAACCTTTAATGAAACTAGCCTCAACCAATTAGTTTAAAAACGCAGTTGTTTAAAGAAAAAAGCCCGTTTAAATGCAGTTTCCCAACCAGAATCTAGTTATTGGCTAAATGCAATCCCAATTTCTAGTTTGGGTCTTCTTTTGAATCGCAGTATGTTTAGAATTGCTATTGGTTTAAGGCTAGAATGCAATCTTGTGGAGCCTCATTTTTACTTTTGCGGGGAAAAGGTTGATGGATTAGGCACGCATGGTCTAAGTTGTAAATTTAGTAAAGGCAGTCACTCAAGACATGGGGAGGCCAATGATATAATAAGAAGAGCAATTTGTAGGATTGGTATTCACCCTGTTATGGAACCTGTTGGTATTAATGCTAGAACAGATGGAAAACGACCAGATGGAATGTCATTGGTCCCCTTTAAGAACGGACGCTGTTTGGTTTGGGATTTTACATGCATTGATTCTTTAGCAAAATCATATTCTACCATTAATTCTAAACAGGATGGAGCGGCCGCTAAAAAAGCAGAATATGTTAAAATAAAAAATTATTCCTTTTTGTCTTCTGATTACCACTTTTGTCCTATAGCAATCAAAACCTTGGGTTCATATGGACCTTTGACAAAAGTTTTTTTACAAGAAATATGTAGGCTTTTAGTTGAGTGTACAAACAATTGTTTAGAGGGAAGTTTTTTTTGTAACTATTGGGTATAGCTATTCAAAGAGGAAATGCCATCAGCGTGATGGGTTCTTTTGGAAATTTCGATACTGAAAATCAAAACTTATTTTCTTTCTCATCTGATTTAAATAATTTTCAAAACATAAACATTTCCGTTAAAAATAATTTAGATTATGATTTAGATCGTAATTTGAATTCTTCTATTAGTATTCCTAAGGTAATTTTAAATAATGTTAATCAAAACGTTGAGGTTAACATGAGCGAGAAAAACTACATCACGAACAATAAGGCTATGGTCGAAAGTCCTATCAAAACCTTGGGTCTTAACGGTTTAGAAAATATTGGGAACACCTGTTTCATGAACTCGGTCATTAATTGCCTTTCAAATACAAAACTTTTGTTGGAATACCTGAAGAAGGACAGTTATGTGCGGGATATCAACAAAAATATATCTAGTATGCGTGGAGCTTTAATTAATGCATTTGCCGAGGTGATAAAAGAGTTGTGGTCGGAAGATTCATCTGTCCGAATAGTAAACACAGTTTCCCTAAAGAGCCAAATCCAGCATTTCGCCCCCCGATTTATGGGCTATGCACAGCAGGACGCACAAGAATTTCTGCGGTATCTTTTAGAGGGACTTCACGAGAACGTCAACAGGGTCACAGAAAAACCTAAACCTATTTTGACCGAGAGAGATAAAAAAATAAGTGATAACGAAAAATCTGCAGAGTCATGGTTTAGATACCTCCCGATAGACGACTCTAGCATTTTTGACTTCTTCGCCGGCCAAATCAAATCCACTCTTAAGTGCACCCATTGCGGCCATTGGTCCGTCACATTTGAACCATTCTGGGAACTTTCTCTTCCTCTTCCACAACGGACCGGTCAGTTAATGCTGACAGAATGAATTCTTCACTCGGGAAGAGACGTTGGACAACGATGAAAAGCCTACATGTTCTGAATGCATGCATGCAACGAGCATGCATGCACGAGCGCCGAAAATGCACAAAATCCTTTATAATTCAAAAACTCCCGAAAATCTTTGAATCCACCTTAAACACTTCTCCCAAACGGAACAGTTCCAGAGAAAGCTCAGCGTCACCGTAGACTTCCCTTTAATAGGTTTAGATATGAACAATTATACCGCAGAGTCCGTACCACCCTGCAGATACAACTTATACGCTATTTCAAATCACAGTGGTACCACTTATAGCGGTCACTACACCGCCTAGTGTAAACATCCCTATAATTACACGTGGCACGAATACAACGACTCTAGGCCTAGAGGGTATCTTCAATTTCACCAACATCCATCGTATCAGGGGATGCTTACATATTATTTTACGAACAAGAAGGTTAAAAATCATATATTTGAAGAGCTTATTTTATTTCTCTTTTTTTACTTATTTGTTATTATTATTTTACTTGATTGTTAATTAATTTTTTAAGTTACTATGTATATGTCTTAAGCTATTATATAATATCTACTTCCAATTGGAATATTATAGGTTAGTTAGTTATGTACGGTTGGCAACCCTGCGTGTACGCTCCGTCAGTTGGGGTCACTTGCACAAACGATGTTTTAACTTTAAACTTGGTTTAAATTGACAGTTAACCAATCAGAACATAACATTTTTAACTTAAACTCAGTTTAGTCGGGATAATCCCAGTTTAAGAGTTGGTGCAAGTGGCCCTTAGTTTTATAATAACCCTGAACAAACTACGTTCTGTCAAAGCTTCGTGAAAGCTTTGTGAAAGCTTCGTCAAAGATGCGTTAAAAAAAACAAAGCTTTCACAAAGCTATGACGAAGCTTTCACGAAGTGATTTTGCGGTGATGCCAAACCGATTTCCATCAATTTCCACGCCGATTTCTACGATTTCCAATAAGAATATTTTAAATTGGGTAACAGGATCACAGCAAACCCTGTAGGTGCGAGGAAATTTAACTCTAACATAAAAGTATTAGGCGCACAGAATATTTGGTAATTCATAAATTTATTGTACCATAATACACTTCTATTTCAATCGAGCCGTGGTCTAGCGGATAGAGGCGTGTATTGAATGTTGTTCTAAGATAAAGGTCCGCGGTTCAATTCACGTGTTCGACTAACTTTTTTTTATTTAACTTTTTTAATTTTTTATTTAACTTTTTTTATTATTATACTCTTCACAGTCTACGATAAATCAATCCTACCTATTTTTAAAAAAATTAATAGTTATTAGACACCTTCTCAAAAAATTATTAAAAATAGAGGAAAAAAAAAACGATAAACTCAAAATTTTCAGGAAAGATTACGATTACACCCTTAACAATTCTGAAAAAAAAATCAATTTCAGAGCCGGATATAGTCAATTTTTTTGGGGGGTTTAACTGGTAATTAATGAGGTCAAAAATACCAAATAATAAGGACAATAAAAAAATGCATCTGGCCAAAATTTTAAAAAAATACATTTTTTTAAAATCTTTTTTCGAAAAACAAAAAATAAAAAAAAAACATTTAAAAAAAATCGAAAAATATTCAAAATTTTTAATTTTTCTTTTTTTTAGAGTTTAACCACCATAACTTTTTTATTTTTGGGGTCATTACTGTGAAAAACAATAGGGATCTTTCCCTCATATAACTTGATTTTTCCTGAAAATTTCGAGTCGATCTGATTATCCTCTTGCGTTATCGTGTCCACAAAATACGTGACATAAGACGGACAGACAGACAGACATTAAAAAAAAAGTTTCTTATTTTTTCAGGAAGATCTTTTTATCTAGGACGATTTTTGAAAATTTTGTAAAATTCGAAACAATACCATTCTAGCGCAGGCGCTGCGAATATTATAATAAAATTGTATAAAAAAACAGTTTTTAAAGTTAAAACCCTTCTATTAATTGCATGTTATAACATATATGTATAACTAATAAGTAGAAAATAAGATATTAAGGTATATAAATTTTTTTGACAGGTTTTGGAATTTTTTACAAAGCTGTAGGCGAGAATTTAAAAAAATGTTAGTCTATATTAATTTTAAATCACTTGTGACCGTGCACTTTTATAAGGGAACGTTCAAGTATTACGTAACGCAAATTTTGATCATTTTAGACCCCCACCCCCCTGTAACGCTATTTTCCTATACCATTAACATGGGCGTAACACTTCAAAATGAGGGATGAGGACATACACATACGGTTTTCGAGCTTAGTATTATTTTACTAAGGGGAATAACTGTATGTACCAATCCTAAGGAAATCTGCGGTAAGTGCATCAAAGATGTTACTTTCCGCGTTCTTTCTATGTAAAATTTTGTTTTGAAAAGAGAAACAGGATAAAGCAAATACAAAAGAAATTAAATTTATGGGTATTTTAGTGGCAGTCAGACAAAATTAATAGATACATTTATTGTTTCTAAAGAAATAGACATTTCTTATAAGAAGACAAAATTAATATTAATATAAAATATTGATCAATCAACAAATAAAAAAAAGAAATGAAAAAAATATATTGTTTAATATTACTATTGTTTAATACTATTGTTACTACTATTGTTTACTAGTATAGGTACTACAATTATAGTATATACTACTAGAAATATCTGTTTAAATATAATTTAATAATAATATAATATAAAAACTGCTGCCAACAAAATAAGACTTTCCCTTATAGGCCTAGGTTTATTAAAATCAAAAAAGAAAAAAAAAAGAAAAAAAAAATAAAAAATTGAAAAAAAAAAATAAAGAAAAATTAATTTAAAAAAAAAAGATCTTTTTAAAACAATTTTTTTTTTTGAAAATTATTTTTTTTTAAGTATTTGGGGAAATGCAATATACCATTTACTGTGAATAGTATATAATGGAATGCGTAGAACTACATATCTTTACGGCTTGTTATAAGGTATCAAAAATTTATATTGTTACAGAAAATCATAAAAAATATTTGATGTTATAATTTATTTCAAAAATTCGCTTGCACGCACAAAATAATTATACTTTCAATTAAATTTTATTTTAAATATAGATACAAATTAACAGATTTTTTAAATACCAAAAAGCATAAATATAGTTAATTTAGATATTATTTCGTTTATTAAAAAATTAAAATCCATGCCAAACTTTTACATAGAAAGAAGTTCTTTCAAAGAACGCCGCAGGTAACTTCTTCGGTGTACTTACCGCAGATTTCCTTAGGATTGGAACTTACCGTTATTCTCCGTAGTAAAATAATACTAAGCTCGAAAACCGCATGTGTCAGGTTTATATGGCGCGTTCCTCTTTAGGAGGGCAGTATAGGGGTTTGTTTACAATTGGCTTTGTATATGTTCTACATAAAACAAATCAACATTAATGCCACATCCATGTATTTATACGATTCACTCACCGCAGTAATGAGAAGAATCTAGCACATGCGCACTGGTTTGTTTATTTTTGTTTTGACGGATGTCAAAAGTGGGGTTACGGTGCCCATCAGGTCCACAAAAATGAACTATATTTTTGCACTGATTTCTGGTTTTATTAATAAAACTTACTGTCTTGAATATAATTAGGTGCGGAAAATCCAGTTTTTTTTGTTAGAATATATAGCAAAAGATTGTTAAAATACTCACGAATTTCTGTTTGATTTTTTTAATGGAGCGTTGGTTTACGTTAACAATGGTTTGGTAGTTTGCTGGTTTGGTGTTTTTTTTTAATGGGATGCGTTGGTTTACGTTAACAATGGTTTGGTTTGGTAGTTTGCTGGTTTGGTGTTTTTGTTTTAATGGGAGGCGTTGGTTTACGTTAATAATGGTTTGGTTTGGTAGTTTTCTGGTTTGGTGTTTTTTTTTAATGGGAGGCATTTTTCAGATACGATATTTCAGAATTTAGAAGGCGATATATTTTAAGAATCAAATAGGATTATATTAGGCTAAATAATTTAGCTTTAGCTAATTAAATGAATATTCCGCAATTTTTTCTACGAAAATACTATTAAAAGCGAGTACTTTTAGCCAATTAAAAAAAAACTGATAGCTCGAAAAGAAAAAAGTAGATATTTTTGTAAAATTCTGCAAAAGAATATTACATAACCTTAAAATAATTTTTGGCATACGTCAAAACAAAAATAAGAAAATCAGTGCGCATGCGCTGGATTACTGCGGTGAGTGAATTGTGTATTTATGATCTAATTAGGAATGTCGAAGTGAGAGCCACGTGAGACGCATGGGCAGATTTAAGCATCGCACTATGTGATTTAGGATCTTATATGTGTTGTTTGTAGTTCAGTAACCTAACGATTTAAATCTTGAAATGAGTACTAAACCTAAAAATAATAGTCATTTTTCATCAATAATATTTGCAGTAACCGCCCTTAAGTTCATATATTCCAACGTGGTTTGGCTTTTTATTCAATAACAGCATCCAATTTCAAGTTTTGTAGTTTTTAAATAAAAGCCTTTATTTTTGTTTTATTTAAAATGTAGCTTCCCATTTAAAAAGTCCCGTAATCTTGAGTAATATTTCTCAAAATTGCGTAATCTTGCGTAATCTTACGTAATCTTGCGCAATCTTGCGTAATCTTACGTAATCTATGGCTCTGCGTAATCTTTGTACACGAAATTTCGGAAGATTAACCCCTCGGTGTATACTTTTGCATACACATGGCAGTCAACGTGTTAAAAAACGTTTCCAAAGGAAAATCATGATGTGATGTTTTGGACTTCATGGCTAGTATTTTTTGGTATTTTTATGTATGTGTCTTGTTTGAATAGTCACTCTAGGCATATATTTCAAATTTCAAGTCTATATGTCAATACAGTGAAAAGTTTTTAAAGAAACAAAAAAAATACGGCTAGTATCTTTTTAAAAAGTCCCAATCAGCTTATATTTTTAATTTCAAGTCAATACATATTCCCGATCAAAAGAAGAAAATCGGTTGATTTCAATTTTCGGCAAAAGAAATTTTATTTTAATTAAGGTATCCAAAATATCATAAATTAAATTTCTATAAATTTATTTATTTATTTATTAACGGGAAATCCCCAATACATAATAGCAATACATGATATAATTACATGTAAAAAAAAAAGTTATAAAAAAATATATGATACTAAAACTAAAATTTAACATGAAATAGTTATAACAATATATTATAATAGTGACAAAATTAAAAATTGAAAATTAAAAAGTGAGTTCATTAACACAAGTTTTAAACGAATTAAAGGATAAACTAAAAAAATCTAAATTACTGTACTTATTAGCCAAGTTCATAGTTCTATCTAAGGGTGAATTTATACCAAAATTTGTGCGGTGAAACGGAATATAAAAAGTTGGTGTTGCTCTATGAAGATTCTTTACAGGAATATTAAACTGAATTTGGCGCAATAGATCCGGACAGTCTATGGAATTATTAACTAATTTAAAAAGTATGAATAAATCGGATTTATGTCTTCTATTCTTAAGTTTTTCAACATTTAAAGCTGCATAAATATGGTGGTAATTATGATCATAAATTGGCGTATTAATTTTCACAGCACAAAATCTTAGCATGTTACGCTGAATTGATTCCAACTTAAAGTGCAAGGGCACCTTTCATGTTCCCTGCTCTCCTATTACCGAATTTAAAATAGTCTTATAGAAAATCGGCGTGGAAATTGATGGAAACCGGTTTGGCATCACCGCAAAATCTATGTAACAAAAGATTTGCTAAAACTTCGTGAAAGCTTCGTCAAAGCTTTGTGAAAGGTTCGTTTTTTTTAACGCATCTTTGACGAAGCTTTGACAAAGAATAGTTTGTTCAGGGAAACCGTTTATATTGAACCCAGTGTTTTAACACAGCAATTAAATAACAATACAATACTAATCTGGCAATGTGCGTCAAATTAGCTGGCTAACTATAAAATTAACTAATATGGGTTAGTAGGCATCACTACTAACTACCTAAAACAGGGTTAAAGATGCAGAGGCGCCGAAACTACCCACTTCGGTGAGTCTCCCTGGCAATAATACCAATTACCCCCACAGGATAAAATTATTGTAAGTTTTTTTAGAACTTAAGAGTGAAATTCGTAAAAAATTTCTTGTATTTTTGGTGAAATTTTAAATTTCATTAATTTTAAATTAAAAAGACTGGTTTAAAATTAAAATAGCACATTGAATTTGTACATTATTTCTTAATTTAAGAATATAATATTTTAGTTTTTGGATTTTACTCCCCCAGGACCACTTCCTGGATCCACCCCTGTCATCAGGCAATGCTGGTGTTGCTACCACTACTTCCTAACACTACCACTAGGCGTGTTCACATATTGTATCACACCAACAAGACTTTCTTGGTCCACAAGTCTTGTTGGCTGGTTAGTGAATTGGCTAGCCTAGGGTCACTTCATCTGTACTTGGTCCGTTTTTGCTCTGGTTTTCGTTTTTTTCTTCCTTTCGGGTAGCGCCACACAACAAATGAAAATCGGAAATTTCCCCTTAAGCTTAGGGATACGAGATTTGGAATTTCATTTTATAAGGAGCTTAAAAAAATAAATATAGAAGCCTTCATTAACTCAATACGGCAACCCTATTACATTGATTTGACAATGTAAATTTTTTGATTTAGGCAGGTGTCAGTAGAATAGAATTTTATAAATAATGTTTTACAAGTAAGATTTAAAACCTTAATTCCCATTAAAAATCTAAAAAATATACTTATCTATTAAATAAAATACTAAGGTAAGAAAATTATGTATTATCTTAGCAATAATATAAGAGGATTTAAAACCATTTTTTGAACTGAAGTATAGTCACTCCATATAGCACCAGCTCACCTCACCTCACAAACGAGTAACTATTGACTTTCCTCAATTGACCTTCCAATAAGCTTAAGCCATTTTACTCTCTTTATTTTGTTTCTATTTCCTAAAGTGAAATATTTTTGTAAACATAATATATATATTATATAAAAATATTTTAAAACCTTGTGATATGGAGAATTGCGGAATTATCATAAATTATTAAATTTAATTCTACTTGCCTTAAATTAAGCTAGGCAGCAGAAATAATACTTTGTTCAATTTCTATAAAAGAAGGAAACCTATCGGTTGAGGGGAGAATAGGGACTACTTTAAGAATTGTTTTACAAAAAATTTATCTGTGCCTTAAAACAATGGTTTGGAAGCCGCTATAAACCGGTGGTCCACAGAAGGTAGTATGCACTATAATAGTGGGCATAATGGGCATTCGGCCTCCGTGCAAGTAATATTATCAGGCAATACTGTGCACAGTACCACATGGGGTATTATCCCCTTCAAGGCAACTTTGCCAACTCTTAAAATTAAAATTTAATGTAGTAATATTTAATAAATATACTTAATTACATAAGATTATAGTTTATTTTTATAATAATAATTTAGTAAGATTAATATTCAATAACCAAGAATTACTAAATAATTCTAGTCCTGAGTAGCGTAAGATTGGAACATGAGGCTAGAATTACTAATAATTTTCTTAAATTTCAAAAAAATATAATTAATTTAAAACTAGAAAAAGTATTCATATTATTTGTTCAGTCCTTATTTTTCTTTTAAATTGGGATCTATAAGTCATACCTTTGCACAATATTATTGTATTCTATGAGTTCAGATTTATTTTCAGGCTGTGTAGAATAATTTTAATTAAATATTGAATGTTGAGATCCTATTTAGTACATTAATGTATTTTATAACTTTTTACACCAAAATATACTTTGTATTATGTTAAGAAATTAAACATTTTTTGCGATGCTCTTTTATTGTGTGGCGCTACCCGAAAGGAGAAAAGCTAAGTCCAAAAACCGAAAACTAATGAAAGAGAACGAAAGAACAAAGTAAGACTAAGATGAAGTGACTCTAGGCTAGCCAGCTAATTTGACACACATTAGTGTGGACTTTCTATCTCACTAGGAATACTGTACTGACCAAATAAGGTCAAAATAGTGCTATCCACAGTTATCCCTTTAACTCAGGTAAGATACAGGCTTTATTGCTGGCTTTCAACGAGTGTTTATATTTGTCCAATACTCCAAAAATAAGTTTCTTGAACAGTCCATATAGTTTTTTACTTAGATTTTTACCCTCTTAAATACCTGTATATAATGTTTCCTACCAACTGCAACTAAAATGCCTGATGCTGGTGCCTGTACAATGGGATCAAAATGTACATTTCCAATCATAATATTCAGACTAAATTGTACTGTTAATAATATTGTATCTCCATCTATATTGACAATATGATCAGTACACACAGATTCCATAATATGTAAAACCAAAGCAATATGATTTGCACTTGGCTTTGGATTTTTTGAACAAAATTGAGAGCATGATATTAATACTTGATTAGGATTTTTTTCGGATAACTTTTTTAATGAACTGTTTAGTGCATCAGAAACTATGAGGCTCTTATCGGAAACAGTTTCCAATAATGTTCCTATTGCGACTAAAAATATTTTTGTTTTTATAAAAGAATTATAAAAAGATAATAGGTAATTTACCTTGTAATTGAGTTTCGGCATTTGCCTTGATAACAATCATTTTAGCTTGGTCTTTTCATTACAAATGAAAATATAAAACATAACCTCAGATTTCTTCTTCTTCTTCACCATATAAGAAATACACTATAAGAGAAAGTCAAATGATAGAGATAGAAAACTATTGTACCGCCATTAGCGGTTGTTTTTTAAAATTCACTAAATTCACGGTCAACGACCGCCGATATTACAGATAACCTACGGAAGTCGGTAATAAAGATTACAATTGCTTTCCCAAATCGATTTTGTAAAAATGGGGAAAAGCTCTGTATATTTATTTAAAATTTTAAGTTTATTCACCAAAAAATAAAACAAATTTTTAAAAAGTCTAACAAGTGGGTTATCTAACCCGCACATTAATTAAAAATAACAATATATGAATCGAAATTTTAATTAAATGTAAAATTTGTTAAACTTTAAAAATATGAAATTTTATCTTTTGCTAAATAAACCTATATAATTCGATTTTTGGTTTTAATTATTTTTAAAAACTAGATATTCTAATTATAATATATATGCTATTTATTTATTTTTTAGTCCACTTAAACAGGAGAAAAAAAATTATAAAATTTGAATTATTTTTTCCCGCTCCACTGAAAACGTAACAGACAGAGTTTGCGCAGTTCAACTCAGTTTCGATTTTATACGTTGGCTACTCTGATTGTTTTGTCTGTCATCGAGTGAGGTTAGATGTTTTTCTAGTTTTGTGTTGTATTCACTTTTAGTTATATTTGGTGTGTGTTTTCTGGACTTTTTATATTTCAAGACAGTGTATAGTGCATTAAAAGGGTAAGCAAAGAAACTAAATGTAATGTTGTTTTTTTATAATACATACTAGCTATATTATAGCCGCTATAAGCAAAAAAGTCCTTTGCGAAACAATTTTACAGTACGATTTGAGGCCTTGACATTGAACCAAAGATTTTTTACCATATAGAAAACTTTTGGTTAAAATCTGAAGTTTTTGTGAAAGCATTCTTGAAATATAGTAAACTTATGTTTAAAGGACTTTCAGCTTTATACAGACCATAATGGAAGTTTCTCTATGACGAGAAAATGTCATATGTAATTTTTTAACATATTTTAATGCCACAAATAGCTTTATAAATTTCTCATTTATAATTGTGTAATAATTAGATTAAAAAACTGTACAAGTCCCTAAGGGCATTATCCGCAGACAAGTAAATGGACCATATTATACATGTATGTATGTATGGTACTCAAGAATATATTCAAAATATGCATCCGCAGACAACGTGTTAACACAGTGCATAATATGCATACTATGCACAATAATAATATAAAAATATTAATACATTTGTTAATTCTAAAAAGAATTTTAAATTTTATATCAAGGGCTTAATCCCTACTCGAAACATTAAAAAAATACATACCAAATGTTTCAAGAATAATGTTTAGTTTTTTATTTATAGAACTAAATTAGTTACTCTTGTGTTTAACTTTTAGGCATGGATGTCAAAAACTGTTTTTTGCCAAGTTGCAGAAATTCCTCAAAAAACTGCAAAAAAGTATTTTTTACTGTCCCAAAAGCAGATGCTGTGAGGAAGTTATGGATATCTGTTCTTCAACAACCTTGGGTGCCCAACAAATCTGTAGGTGGGTTGTTCTGCTGCGAGGACCATTTTGAAGTAAGTTTAAAAAATATATATTTACTAAAATACGACTATTACTTTTTATTCAAGAACAAAACATTAGCATTTCAGATTATACAAAACAGAAAACGAAGTTAGAACGACCAGATCAAGGCTGACATGGGGAGACGGTCCGTGCGACGCTCTGTATTTTATTAAAAAAAACACACGTCAGCCTTGATCTTTGTTTCATAGGTTTTGTTTACTTTCAAACGGGCGGTATGTATATGTAAAAAATATATGCATATTTTTTTATTATAGTTTGATTTTGGGGGGGTTTAACAAAATTTGGGGGGCTAAGCCCCCCGCCCCCCAGTTACGCCTATGCCGCCGACGAGGCATTTTTCGGCGCGCCATTTTTCTTAAATTTGCCAGCCACAAGCAAAGTTGCACTTGTCGATTTTTTTTACTTTCACCTAAAACAAGTTTTGCGATTGACTTAAAATTTTATTTTACTTGATTTTTTTTATAATTAAGTACCTAGTCGAGATAGGTAAAAAAAAAAGATTTTAACATTTTTTTTTCTGTCTCTTTATGGAGTCTATAACTTTTGAGGTAACTTTTAATCCTTTTAACCTAAAGGGCTCAATTTTTACCAGAGCTTGTTTATACAGAGCGTGTCAAAAGTCCGCCCCCCCCTCCCCTTAACTTTTGAATGGCTTAAAATATCAATTTGAAAATTTTATAAGCTTTAAAATGATGTATCACAATACACCCCTTTTCATTTAAAAAAAGTTTTCCTTGCCCCCCTGTCTCAATTGTGCCCCCTAAGCAAATCAAATATATACTAAAAAAATATTTGGGTTATGTTATTTAAGTGTTCCGAATTTAAAGTTGATATTTAAAAGTTAAAGGGGGGGGGGGCAGACTTTTGACACGCTGTGTATGAAAATCTCACCAGGGATTGTATATGGATAATATAGGGGTTTTGGGGGGTTAATGTGTTTGAAAAAACGTAAATATTGGGTATCTGTATTTTATATTTTAAATTCTTTTCGAAAAAAGTTGTTTTTTTTTCAATTTTATTTTTCATTTTTAGCAGAAAGTCCTCTCGTTTATCTGAGAGAGGTATTTGGCGCGAATTTGGCGGCTGGCAGGTCGAATAAAATAAATTTTTTTTTAAATATTTTAGCTAAGTTATGCATTTTTGCATATTATGAAACAATTTTTATAAAAATTAACTGTAAAAATGTACGTTTTTGTATGGAAAACTTTTTCCCAGAAAGACAATAAACTGAGTAACTATAAGCTATAGCTTAAGAATGAGTTGACATAAAACCATAAAATTTGGAGGATCACTAATAAATATTTTTGTATGTAAATTAATACTAACAGTACTTATTTTGTTGCAGATGATCAAGTCAGGGAAAAGTCAGCGAATTTGGATTTTAAATTTCGGTGCCAATCCTGCAGGGAACATGTACTAGCACTATTATTTAAAGTTATAATTAAAAATGAGAATGTCACTTGTATTATTTCCATTTATCTTGTGTTAAGTTTATTTATTTATTTGTACAATCATTGTATTATATAATAAATTATGTCTACATTAAATCCCAAGATAAGTAATTTTCATATACATAATATAATATACATACATATACATATTTTCATATACATAATATACATTTATATTTAAATAAATGTTTGTTTTTCAATACTTTTTTTGAATTTTATTACCCCACCCTAACTTATTTTTTTGTGGATTTGAGGAAAACTATGTTGTTTTCTAAAATTCTGACCCTAAAGTAATTTCCTATATCTTCAAAGAACATAGAGGGTCCCCCAATTTTTAATTTAGAGGGCTTGATGTATTTCATTTTGTGGTCCACTTGTGCTAATGCTGATTTTTGCACTTAACCTCTGCAATTGCATGCTTATATCCACCTAGAACAATTAAAAATGCTTTTTACTTTCTATGATTATATCGAAGGCTTCATAACATGGAACGGAAACCAAAAACTGGTGGTACACCTCTACGTTATAAAGCCCTCAATATCAAGAAAGTGTTAAATCTTATTCTGAGCGGGGGGGGGGGTAGTTCCCAGGAAAAAATCTGGTTGTATATCATGGCTTGGTTCTAAAAGGGCCAATGTCACTATATCCTTATTATAAGTTATATTCGACAACGACAGTGAGAGGTCTGTGGGAGCATTGACGTATGTTTTAACTGCTCTCCAAAATTTACTAGTTATCGTGATTTTAAAAAGTTTAAAAACTAATATCTGTATAAAAGTGAATGTAATAACTGCAAAAGCTTTAAAAGTGATCATTGTATAAGTTAAAAAACGTTCTTTAGTGCATTAAACCGATTGTTTACATTGCGTGTTAGAATATTTCTTATCAAGTTAGTATCGATAAATACCATTGACTTTAACATAATAGAGAGATATTTTTTAAAAATTTTGGCCCGCTGTTTACAATGGGAGAATTGGATACAAAGCAAATTCTGGATGCAATACATGCAAGCGCAGAAGAAAACAAGAAAAATTTTTCTAGTGTTTCCCAGGAAATCGCGCAATTAAAATTAATTATCGAGACTCAATCTACAACCATTAAAAAGCTTGAGCAGGAACTTGGAAAAGTCGCTCAGGATTTAAAACTTGCAGAAAGAAAACTTAGGAAAAACAATTTTTTAATTTTTGGGTCGGAGCCAACTGAAAATTTAGTGGAGTTTGTCATCAACCTTATTAGGGAAAAGCTTTTTATTCAAATTAATCCAGCTGATTTTAATAATGTATTTACACTTGGTAATAAAACTATTATGGTGGAGCTACTGTCTTATAATAAAAAAGCAGAAATTTTCAAGAATGTAGGCAAACTTAAGGGTTCTAAAATTTCCCTTGCACATGATCTTTGTAAGCAAGACAAGGAAGAAAGCAGGCTCTTATACAAGCATATGAAACTAGCAAAATCGAAAAAACTTAATGCGAAAATCGAAAAACACAAGCTACATATTAATGGTGAAGTCTTCTCATACGAACAACTTAAGAATATGGATGATGATTCTTCTTTGCATGAAAATAATCCAGTAGAAAATTCATACAAAAGAGGAGCAACGTCCCCAGCTGGTTTAGGTACAGAAATTGGTCATTTACAAAAAAACTTAAAAATAACCACAGGCAAGCCTTAAAATTTATGTTTTGGAACTCTCAAGGATTCGCAAATTTCGATTTATTTTTAACGGATTTTTATTGTGGTTTTGATATATTTTTTGTTTCTGAGACTTGGCTTCTAAGCTGTCCTGCTGTACCTTCAGTTATTGATGATTTTAACGTGTTATTCTCTCCGGCTACTAAAGATATGGCAATGGGAAGAGCCAGTGGAGGACTTGCCATTTTTTATAAAAAGTATTTTAATGTTCAAAAAATACACTTCTCTTCCTGGTGCCTTATCTGTTTATTCTCCTACAACCAGTCCTGTTTTTTAGTATGTTTTCTGTACCTTAAACAAGCGTTAAATTTGGATACAATTTTAGAGGAGCTACAAGTAATTGTTGATGACCTACTGCTCAGATTTATAAACATCCCTATTTTTTTACTCGGTGATTTTTAACTGTCGTATAGGCAATTTAGACTCTACCCCTGATTTATTTTTTCAAAATTCAAACTTAGAAATTAAAGTTGTAAATAATGACAATATTAATGCCAAAGGTCGCAAACTCGCCGAGTTTACCAACTCTAATAACTTTACAATTATTAATGGCAGATCTTGCAGTGATCAACCTGCCAGTGTGACTCACTTTGATCATACTGGTACTAGCATAATCGATTTATGTTTTTGTCTAAATACTCACCTTCAATTTATTAATGACCTTCTAGTACTTGATAATAATTTTAATTCTGACCACTTTCCTATCTCTGTTTCTATTAATATTACGACCAATAATCCAAGCTTCCCTCCATTTAGTCGCCATTCTATAATTTCTTGGAAACCACACATAGCCGACTCGTTTTTTTTACATATGCAAACTTTTTCGGAACTTCGACTTGATTATAACATTAACGACAGCTATGACCTGTATTTAAACTCCTTAGTTAGTACTGCAAACTTATTGGGTATGAACAAAATTATATTTTCTCGTAAATCAACAAATAAACCCTGGTTTTCCCTTGAATGCCGTAATCTAAAAAAACATGTAAGCTCCCTTCTTAAAGTCTGTAAGTCAAACAACTTTTCCCAACCGTCAGAATATCTGGAGGAAAAAAAAAAGTTTAATTCTTTAAAGAGAGCTAAAAAACGTGCCTATGAAAATAATATTGTTAATCTTTTGAGCAACGTACACGATCAAAAAACTTTTTGGGAAACAATACGACTTTTTAAACCGCGCAACTCTTTCTCAAACTTAACAATAACAGATTGGGAACAATTTTACGACAATTTACAGCAGCCAAGGTTACGATCTGATTTTGTATTTCTTGATGCTAGGCACCCTTTTCTTGACAATCCGTTTACTGTCGACGAACTTACGTTATGCCTATCTAAATGCAAAAATGGAAAAAGTCCTGGCAAAGATGGTATCTCATTTGAATTTTTAAAAAATCTTCCACAAAATAATTTGCTTTATCTGTGTTGTCTTTTTAACAAAATATTTGAATCAGGTGAAATTCCTCTTCAATGGCACGAAAGTGTACTTACAATGCTCCATAAAAAAGGACCTAAATATGACCCTGCTAACTACCGTGGAATTGCTCTTCTTAACTGCCCTGCTAAACTTTTTACACTTATTCTACTTAATAGATTAACAGAATGGGTAGAAGAAAATAATATTCTTCCAGAATGTCAATCGGGATTCAGAAAAAATAGATCCTGCGACGATAACATTTTTACTTTAACTTCAGCCATTCAAATTCATTTAAGGCTAAGAGGGCGCCGAATCTATGTTGCATTTATAGACTTCAAAAGAGCCTTTGATTCTATCATGCATAACATCCTTTTCCATAAGCTTTACCAAAAAGGAGTAAGTGCAAAAATTTTAAAAATAATTATGAAGCTATACACAAAATTTAAATTTTGCATAAAAGTGAATAACCTTTACTCAAAGTTGTACCACCTTACTACCGGAGTCCTACAAGGTGAACCCTTAAGTCCCCTTTTATTTGCCCTTTTTCTCGCAGATATTGAAGAATTCTTTCGTAGCCGAGGTCATACTGGAGTGGACATTGATGCACTTGTCGATATAATAATGCTTTTATATGCTGATGATCTTGTGATTTTAAGCTATTCTCCAGTTGATCTTAATGCTAAACTAAGAACTCTCTTTGAATATTGTGAATTAAATAAACTTACAGTAAACATTTCGAAAACTAAAGTAATTTGCTTTAGAAACGGAGGACCCCTTGGTAATGTAAATATATTTTATAACGGAAGCAACGTTGAAGTTGTCAACAAGTATACCTATTTGGGCGTAAATTTTAATACTTCTTCTCTCTTTCTAGACATGTCTAGTTCAAGTACTGTACGAGCGAATCAGAACATTAGTGCAGTTTTAAATATTCTTGGTCAATCTAAAACCACGTCTTGGCCAGCCAGAATGAAACTGTATAATTCCTCGGTTACATCGGCTCTCTCGCATTGTCTTGGTATTTGGGGTCTACGATATGTTGATTTAATTGAAAGAATCCAAGTCCGGTTTTTTAAACGCCTTTTGGGCCTGCCTTTAAATACCCCTGATTATGTTGTGCGCCTGGAGACGAACACAGTAAGCTTAAGTCTACTTGTTTTAAAATACGCCTTTAATTTGCTAATAAAACTTAATTCTTTACCAGATACAAGGTTACCAAAAATTTGCCTTAATCGCCTAATAAACTTACCAAATGCCCCTAAAAAACATAACTGGTTTTTACAAATAAAAAACTTTTTTATTGAAACTGATAATTTGCTTACTTTTGAAAACTATAATGCCTCTTTGCAAAAGAATATTTTAAGCGACTTTCTAGTTACTTACGAAAACTACCTTCATAACATAGACCTTGATCGTCTTTCGCGTTCTTCCTACCCCTTTTTCTACAACTTCCTACTGCCAAATAACTTTCTTACCTCACATTCTCCTCTTTATATTGTCAGAATTATTTGCCAAACAAGGACTTGTGACACAGACATTTTAAGGTTTTATTATAACGGTATATCATATAAAATTGATGCTAAAACTATATGTTCCGTGTGCAATTTGCAAGAGAAAGAAACTATAATTCATCTTCTTTTAAAATGCCCCATATACAACAGTTTTAGACCAGTTTTTCTTAAAAACTTATCTGATTGGACAGATGTTATAAATCTTTTAAATGTTGGCACAGAAAGCATACTTAAAACAATTGCCCACTATATAATTAATATGCTTAAAATGCGTTCATTTGTATTAGATGATTAATTCTACAACTGTTTTTTTTTTCTTTGCTTTTGATTTTCGTTTTTTTTTTTCTTTTTCAACATGTAAAAAAAAAAGTTAAACAGATTTTAGAGATTTTTTTTTTATTCTAGGGATTTTTTTTATATACTTTTATATATATATATATATATATTTTTTTTTAGTTTACTTTATCTGGTTTGCATATAATATTTTGTTTTCTATTAGAGTTTATACGTTTAGATATACTTTTTTTTTTGTATATTGTTATAAGAATTGTAATTCTTTTAAAACAATAAATTTTCTATCTATCTATCTATCTATCTATCTATCTATCTTATTATAAGTTATACTGCAGAACTAACTTTTTCTTAGATCTATATAACCTAAAAAAGCCAACGTCAGTGTAGATTTTAAGTGACGAGGGTGTTTTTAATAAACATGTCTGTTAAACTGCTAAAACAGCCAATATTTTGTTTGACTTAGTGTATCTGTTTAAAATTTTTGACATTGGCCCTTTTAGAACCAAGCCACAGATATATACTCGACTGGGGCTCCTGTTGCCCCACAACAGCTGACTTTTTATAAGGTATTTAAAATAGAACCCCAGAATTCCACAGACCAAAATAACTAAAATAATTTACCTTTAGAAGCTGTACAACTTTGCAACTAAGAATGACATCATTATTTTCATCAATTTTTTTACTGTGCAAATACTAGTGCTCTTGTTCTGATTTAGTTGCACATAACCACTAACATCTTTCTCCATAACCTGGTCCTGCAAATATACAATATGTTTTAAAATATCCTCCACATTTTTCACAAATTACTCAAAAAAATAGTTTATGCACATAAATAGAAAAAAAAACTTAGTAAAAACTAAAATTAAAATAAAGAGTGTATACTGACCATACATTTTTAAACCTTCGGAACTCCACACTAAAATAGTCCAAGTTTTTTGCGAAAAATTCTTTAACCATCACGTAATTAACGTGTAGTAAATTTTCGCTACTTGCTTTCACAAAAAAAATCCACTGAAGCCATAATTAAAGCAAAAACAAATAAAATAACTTTAAAAACAAACCGATTCCGAAATTTAACACGGAACTCTCCACTGACAGATAAAAAGTGAGGTTATGTCTACGCTAGCAGTTTAGCCACACTAAGAAATAAAATGTCGTTTCTGCGCAGTCTCTATCTGTGACGTAGAAAATAAGGCGCGACGAAAAAATTTAAACTTTAAATCGATTTTTAAAATAGTTAGAGTTATCAAAAAGGAAAATTACTTTACATTTACCTTACTATTATAAAGTACTTTGTAAATCAGTGTTCAAATATTAAAAACAAGACTTAGTGGAGAACCCTATTAAAAAAAAACACACTTGGCTTTGATTTTTATATATTTTATTTTAAACGTAAATAGGAAATTAAAACAATTATGTCGTACTTTTAACAGTTAACTTTTTATTATAAATAAATATATAATTGAGTGTCATACACAATATACTGCCTAAGGGCAGAGCACATTTGCAAAGTTTTTATAATTAGTATTCCTACATTTAACAGATAAACAATATGAATCAGTTAGGGCCACTTGCACCAAATTTTGGTACGGGATTAACTCTAAACCGAGTTTAAGTTAAAAATGCTGCGTTCTGATTGGTCAGCTGTCAATTTAATCCAAGTTTAAAGTTAAAACAGCATTGGTGCAAGTGGCCCTTAAACCGATAAGCTGGCCAGGGCCAGGGGCTATCCCAGCTCTAAACAGCTGTTTAAGGCTAGCTCAGTCAAACTGATAAGCTCTTTTCGATAGGGGCCATCCCTGCCCTAAACATATCAGTAAAAATGGTAAGAAGCTTTTTAGGGCATTTGTCCCAGCCCTAAACAGCTCAGTCAAATCAATAAGTTTTTTTGTGTAGGGGCTGTCCCTGCCCTAAATAGCTCAGTCAAAATAATAAGAAGCTTTTCAAGACAGGGTCAGTCCCTGTCTTTAGTCATTTTATTTAACTTGGCACTATTAGGGTCACTTGCACCAATGATGGTTTAACTTTAAACTTGGATTAAATTGACGGATGGCCAATCAGAACGCAGCATTTTTAACTTAAACTCGGTTTAGCTGAGTTAATCCCGTACCAAAATTTGGTGCAAGTGGCCCTTAATGTTTTTGACCCACACATTAAATAAGTTTGCATCACTAGGAAAACGGTGACGTTTACTTAACTGATCCTTGCAAAACGGTACAATACACATTTTGTATTAGACATCACAATAAAAGTTCGGTATAAAAGCACAATAAATTGCAAATCACGAGTAAAATTTTACGAGTAAAATTGAACGATCAAACGAACTTACCTGGGTAAGTATTCTCGGACTCGAGAGAACGCATTCCCGGGAGAAAGGTAGTGTGGGTTGCATATTATTTCTCTCGAAACGCAAAACTACTTATTCTTGATCTTCACTTCGCACGAAAATTGAGGAACTTTACTTCTACTACTCGGGATCGTGAGAAGCGGTCGTTCACGGAAATTTTGACATATAAGTTAGTCGCGCGCATTCGAACATAACCCTATTTTTGCTTTGGTTTTGTGTTGTCAATTTGAATACCGTTTTGTTTTATAATAGTTAATCGTAATTAATAAAAGATTTTTTATATTTATAAATTATTATACATATTATGATAATAATAATATAACGATGGATGATTTGGAAATTGTGGGGGCTGTTGCCCTTTTGGGAGATTAATAAAATTTAGAAGGATTTTTTTTGCCGACTGCTAGTTGGCGCAGATCTTTTTCTGGTTTTATTTTCAGTAATTTCTTACTAATAATATATTATACTTCTATATATTAATTAAAAAAATATTTAAACCTCAGCACTTGTTTACAAAAAAAGTAAATTAATGACAGCTTGTCACAAGCTGCTTGTACACGCAAACTCGTGCGCATAATCTGATTGGTTAAAATCCACTAAAATACTTGGCAACGCTGCAGCCGGCTGCAGAGATCCCATCACGCTCCCTGCTCTTCAAGAATAGCATTTTTTAACTTTGGGGAACTTTGATATGATGTGATCAGTTCCCTTCCTACGAAAATTGTTCACGTTCTCTCGAGTCCAAGAATAGATACCCTGTGAAGTTCGATCGTAATTATATAGA
Organism: Brachypterus glaber; assembly: GCA_958510825.1. NCBI lineage: Eukaryota > Metazoa > Arthropoda > Insecta > Coleoptera > Kateretidae > Brachypterus > Brachypterus glaber. Next base: position 18,660,019 of record OY294052.1, on the reverse strand, counting down.
GGTGCCTTTTCCGAATAATCACTTTTATAACACTTGTAGTACCGCTGTTCGGTGCTAGATGGCGTCACATATTTAAAGTAAAAATAAAAAGTTTTCTATGATACCTACTAAGGGATATCAATGCGCGTTCTCGTTGCCAACTTCATAATTTTAAAGTTAAACATTTTCGTAAAAACTGGGAACAAAAAATCCTTTTAGGGCTGGGTGGGAAAGTGATTATTCGGAAAAGGCACCTCTATATAATTACGATCGAACTTCACAGGTAAGTTCGTTTGATCGTTCAATTATATAAGGAGGTACCATCGACTTAAAACCATGCAATGTAGAAGAACTTCATGAAATCATAAAAAACATTAAATCTGATGCATCAGGGCATGATAACATCACAAAAAAGGATTTAATCAGTGTATTCGACATAATTCAGGAAAAGCTAGTTTTCCTAACAAATAAAACATTAACCAGTGGAGAATTTCCGGCTGAATTAAAAATATCCCGAATAATTCCCATATACAAGAGCGGGCCAAAGGACGACATGGCAAATTATAGACCCATATCTATAATAAGTATATTTTCGAAAATAATTGAAATAGTTCTAAAAAGAAGAATAACTGATTTTATAAAAACAAAATTTAATTTTGATTTATCCCAGTTTGGATTCCAAGAAAATTCAAGTACCTTAGGAGCAACAACCGAGTTATTGGAACATGTGCACACTGAACTAAATGAAAATAAATATGTGATCCTAGTTTTTATAGACTTACAAAAGGCGTTCGACACAGTGGACATACCTACCCCAGGTAGCAAAATAACATGACATTCACGTGAAAGTCACGTTAATATGTGACATGTGATGTTAAGATCTCATTTGACAAGAATGTAGCATGGTGGGGATGTCCTAAGTCCGCCCCTAATAACATCACACAATGACATCCCGAAAATAACGTGTTTGTGACATCATAAATCCACATTCCTGTTATATCTAATATCTTATGGATGCCGTTACTGGTACTTTAATATTTAAATAATATTCTAGCTTTTTCTAAATTAAAACCATTAAAAACGCTATAACCCTATAAAAAAATCGGATTTAAAATCAATCAGTAATTAAAACAATCACAGATTGAAACAGATAGATTCTAAATACGAAAATGCAGATTAAGCGGAGAATATATTCCTTTAATCCGTGTCCGTGGTCTTGAGAAGCCCGGCAGAGCTCCCTGTCCATTGGAAATCGTATAATGTGTATACAATTTCCTTATAATAATTTACTCTATCAACATCATCTTATATCGATTTTTTTGCTTCGAACGTCGGTGAGAATCAAAATAACATGACATTCACGTGAAAGCCACGTTAATATGTGACATGCGATATATTCACAGCGTTGCTAAATATTTGTTATTAAATAACATGGTTGTCACGTCACACGTGTTACGTTGCAAATGTGATGTTAAATACATGTTATTTTTCAATATTATGTGATGTTATGATTTAGTTTAAAAATACACCCAAAAGTGATGTTAATTTCTTGTAATATAACATCCCTTGCTACCTGGGACACTATTAAGAAAACTGCGTTCAATGGGATTCAAAGGTAAAATTTATAAACTCTTGAAAACGTACCTTGAAAATAGAGAACAATTTACGGTTTTAAATGGTGTAGCGAGTGACAAGACTGAGGTAAACACGGGTGTGCCGCAGGGGAGTGTACTGGCCCACTTTTATACTTACTTTATGTTCACAGCTTGCAATATTTAGGACTGAAAGCTAAGTATATTACCTTTGCGGATGATACTGTGCTTATTTTTAGTGACAAGGACATAAATATATTGATAAATAGAATAAATTCAAATTTAAAGTTATATTCTCAGTGGCTGTGTAAAAATAGACTTAGTATTAATGTAGGCAAAACTGTGTTTATGCTCATAAAACAAAAATCTAAACCTAGTCCTCAAAATGTAAACATAATTTTTAATAACACTAGTCTGAAACAAGTTAGCGATTACAAGTACCTGGGACTTTGTATAGATGATAAACTTAACTGGGAAAAGCACATAGCACATACCATAAAAAAAAATGGTACCACTAATAGGAGCCCTATTCAGATGTTCACACTAAATCCACTAAAATACTTGGCAACGCTGCAGCCGGCTGCAGAGATCCCATCACGCTCCCTGCTCTTCAAGAATAGCATTTTTTAACTTTGGGGAACTTTGATATGATGTGATCAGTTCCCTTCCTACGAAAATTGTTCACGTTCTCTCGAGTCCAAGAATAGATACCCTGTGAAGTTCGATCGTAATTATATAGAGGTGCCTTTTCCGAATAATCACTTTTATAACACTTGTAGTACCGCTGTTCGGTGCTAGATGGCGTCACATATTTAAAGTAAAAATAAAAAGTTTTCTATGATACCTACTAAGGGATATCAATGCGCGTTCTCGTTGCCAACTTCATAATTTTAAAGTTAAACATTTTCGTAAAAACTGGGAACAAAAAATCCTTTTAGGGCTGGGTGGGAAAGTGATTATTCGGAAAAGGCACCTCTATATAATTACGATCGAACTTCACAGGTAATTTCGTTTGATCGTTCAATTATATAAGGAGGTACCATCGACTTAAAACCATGCAATGTAGAAGAACTTCATGAAATCATAAAAAACATTAAATCTGATGCATCAGGGCATGATAACATCACAAAAAAGGATTTAATCAGTGTATTCGACATAATTCAGGAAAAGCTAGTTTTCCTAACAAATAAAACATTAACCAGTGGAGAATTTCCGGCTGAATTAAAAATATCCCGAATAATTCCCATATACAAGAGCGGGCCAAAGGACGACATGGCAAATTATAGACCCATATCTATAATAAGTATATTTTCGAAAATAATTGAAATAGTTCTAAAAAGAAGAATAACTGATTTTATAAAAACAAAATTTAATTTTGATTTATCCCAGTTTGGATTCCAAGAAAATTCAAGTACCTTAGGAGCAACAACCGAGTTATTGGAACATGTGCACACTGAACTAAATGAAAATAAATATGTGATCCTAGTTTTTATAGACTTACAAAAGGCGTTCGACACAGTGGACATACCTACCCCAGGTAGCAAAATAACATGACATTCACGTGAAAGTCACGTTAATATGTGACATGTGATGTTAAGATTGTAGTCTCATTTGACAAGAATGTAGCATGGTGGGGATGTCCTAAGTCCGCCCCTAATAACATCACACAATGACATCCCGAAAATAACGTGTTTGTGACATCATAAATCCACATTCCTGTTATATCTAATATCTTATGGATGCCGTTACTGGTACTTTAATATTTAAATAATATTCTAGCTTTTTCTAAATTAAAACCATTAAAAACGCTATAACCCTATAAAAAAATCGGATTTAAAATCAATCAGTAATTAAAACAATCACAGATTGAAACAGATAGATTCTAAATACGAAAATGCAGATTAAGCGGAGAATATATTCCTTTAATCCGTGTCCGTGGTCTTGAGAAGCCCGGCAGAGCTCCCTGTCCATTGGAAATCGTATAATGTGTATACAATTTCCTTATAATAATTTACTCTATCAACATCATCTTATATCGATTTTTTTGCTTCGAACGTCGGTGAGAATCAAAATAACATGACATTCACGTGAAAGCCACGTTAATATGTGACATGCGATATATTCACAGCGTTGCTAAATATTTGTTATTAAATAACATGGTTGTCACGTCACACGTGTTACGTTGCAAATGTGATGTTAAATACATGTTATTTTTCAATATTATGTGATGTTATGATTTAGTTTAAAAATACACCCAAAAGTGATGTTAATTTCTTGTAATATAACATCCCTTGCTACCTGGGACACTATTAAGAAAACTGCGTTCAATGGGATTCAAAGGTAAAATTTATAAACTCTTGAAAACGTACCTTGAAAATAGAGAACAATTTACGGTTTTAAATGGTGTAGCGAGTGACAAGACTGAGGTAAACACGGGTGTGCCGCAGGGGAGTGTACTGGCCCACTTTTATACTTACTTTATGTTCACAGCTTGCAATATTTAGGACTGAAAGCTAAGTATATTACCTTTGCGGATGATACTGTGCTTATTTTTAGTGACAAGGACATAAATATATTGATAAATAGAATAAATTCAAATTTAAAGTTATATTCTCAGTGGCTGTGTAAAAATAGACTTAGTATTAATGTAGGCAAAACTGTGTTTATGCTCATAAAACAAAAATCTAAACCTAGTCCTCAAAATGTAAACATAATTTTTAATAACACTAGTCTGAAACAAGTTAGCGATTACAAGTACCTGGGACTTTGTATAGATGATAAACTTAACTGGGAAAAGCACATAGCACATACCATAAAAAAAAATGGTACCACTAATAGGAGCCCTATTCAGATGTTCACACTATTTAAATACAAAATGTAAAAAAATTATTTATCATAGCTTAATAGAAACAAACTTAAGGTATCTGATACCATGTTGGGGAAGTGGACCAGTTTTGCATGTGACTCGACTTCAAATAATCCAAAATAAAGCTATTAAAACAATATTTGGATATAACCGCTTAACCAATAACAGCTTGCTATATATTGAGACAAAGTTTTTAAATATTAACAAACTTTTACAATTTGAATCCATTAAACTGATCCATGGTATAATAAATGGAAATATAAAAAACAATCAAAAACTGGAATATTCAAGTGGTATACATGATCACTGTACTAGGGGCAAAGACTCTATAAGGAACCCCCTTCGAAGAACATGCAAAACACAAACTTCACCAATATTTGTAGCCACAAACTTCTTTAATAAAATACCAGAAAGCCTGAAAATTGTAAATAATAAGACAACATTTATTAAATTACTAAAAAACATTTAATGTTTTCATAAAATAGTACTAAATGCAATAAAATTGTGATATTATGTATTTAAGTTAAAATTGTGATATTCAAAATAAGCAGTATTATGTAGTTTTTATATTTAGGTTTAACAGTTAGCTTAACAACTCATATATATTAAATTGTATTATAGACCTTGATACCAGTTTAATAACTGTTTAAAGGTCATTTATAAATTCGTTTAAATAAAAATAAAATAAAAATTTGTGCTCCAAAAAAAAAAGGTGCCTTTTCCTCTAATCACTTTTATAACACTTGTAGTCATTTAAAGTTGTAAAACAAAAACTATTAATAAGTTTTAGTTTTACTTCATCGAAAATGTTTTTATTAATTGTATTGTAACTTAAATAATACATGTAAATATACTAAAAGTATAATAAATGTACTATATAATTATTGTTATTATATAGAAAGTATTTTTTTTTTTTAATAACCATCGATTATTTATGAGCAGAACTCAGAATTGTCCTAGCAAAAAATGTTGGATCATGGGTCTATTATAGAAGGTTGCGAAAACCTCTGATTCCTCAGTCCAACCTGCTGTCTTCTTAATTTAGTGATCTCTTCGATAATCTCGACATTCAGAGACAGTACAAAGCCCTCTGCGTCCGTGCTAATATGTTAACCCGTCGTTTCTCCAAGTGTAACTCTGACATTAAAAAACTGTTATTTCAAACATATTGCTCAGGGATCTACATGTCCGAACTTTGATGTAATTATACACTGGGATGGTGGAATAAACTGCGCGTGTGCTATAATAATGCGTTTAGACTCTTAAATAACATACCGAGATTTTCTAGTGCTAGTGAAATGTTTGCTACGGCTCGTGTTAATGGCTTCCTAGCTATTCGTAGATTTCGGGCTTTTGGGTTCCGCGATCGGCTGTATAAATCTTCCAACCTCTTTATTGTGGCTCTGCTAAGGAGTGACATTCTATGGCGTTCCAATCTATGGCATACCTGGAGTAGAGTTTTAATGGGGGGACGGTAACTCTTTTGAACTTTTGTATATTGGCTAATTATTAATTTTCTTGTAGATATTTTGTATGTTTTGTATTTTTTTTTTTTTGTATTTTTTGTATATGGCCCTCTGGGCTGGAATATAGGATTATTATTATTAATTTGATCAATAGATACTCCGGCACGTGCTGCAGCTGAAGTTGATGCATGTCTGGTCGTATGAGTAGTAAAAATCTTTGTGTCCAGACCTGACTTCCCTAAAATAAATTTTACCCATCGACTAATGGTTTGTGTCGTAGCTCTGTTGTATGGAGCCCTTGTGGTTATGAAAAGAAACTCCTGATCTTCAGGCCTAATTTCTATTGTTTGGCCTATATAATGAATAATTGTTGTTGCAACACATAGCTTTTGGTTCTCTGGATAAAACAATGAACTTGAGGAGTGGGGGAACAGGATTCCAATACAAATAAGTAGTGACACTACGTTGGCAGCCATTAAACGCATTCTTTATTCTAGGGGGTTCAAATTTTTCACACTAGGTGGTGCGATTTGGTAACTTTATAAGGAATTTTATCATCAGAAATTGTAGTCTCTGTTATCGTACTAGTTTTTCCTGGTAATACTTGCGGTTGAAATGTTGATATCTTTATCTGTGAATAATTTATTATATGTTTGAGCATTTTTGAGACTTTTAAATTGTAGTTTTTTTATTTTTATTAATTTCCGTAGTGTAAGTGTATATATAGTTTTTTAGTGAGTGATTAGTATACAAGAAAAACTTTTCTAATTATGTCTTGCTGTGTCATTGGCTGCCGCAGTGTAAAAAGAATAAATCTGGAGAAAGTTTAATTTTTTTAAGTAAGTTGGGATTATATTGACTTGTACATTTTGCATTTATATGTATATAAAACCACAAATTTAGTGAGATTTAATTTATAGCCAGGGTTTTCTATTTTACAGGTTTCCAAAAGATAAAGCATTGTTGGAGCAATGGCTTGATATTTTTAAAATACCCAAATCTACGTAGGTATACTTTTTCTGAGAATAAATTTTTTTGCTCAAGGCATTTTAAATATGATGACATGGTTTTTGGAAAAGAGAAAGTACTTCTGAAGAAAGCCAGAGTTCGAACCTGAAAAAATAGAGTGTGTATTTCAAAAATAAGATTTTTATATGTACATTTTATTACAAGTATTTATACAATAGAGTGTCTGGAGTTCCGACCGATTTTGCACTGTTGTATATCTATAGATATTAAACATAACGTAACCTAACTCTTTGGTGTAGGTCAGTTTTTTTGCCTGTTTTGTGTTTTTGATACCTTGCCCCCATTTAAACGGGGGCATAGTCCCCATTCAAACGGGGAGAATACAATTCTGCCCAAAATATACCTTAAAAGCTTTAAAATTTTTAAAATCAAGTGGTTGGAATACTAGGGGAACGTTCAAGTATTATGTAGGGGGGGTCATTTTTGAGTGTTACGCCCATGTTAATGGTATAGGAAAATAGCGTTACAGGGGGGGGAGGTCCAAAATGATCAAAATTTGCGTTACGTAATACTTGAACGTTCCCTAGCCCCAGAGCTAGAGTTTCGACTGGTTGGAAGTTATGACTCGAAGCTCCCTTTATAAAATTCATTTAATTTTAGATCAGTGAATGCTACTTTATAACTAAATTATGATGAATTTAATCAAAATTGACACTGAATAAAAAAAGTAATAAAATTATTAAGATTATGTTCACTTGATCAGTTGTTACTTTGTCTAGTGTTTTGGTGGTTAGCCGTTTGGGTTTGTGGAAGTTTTCACCTCAAATCAAAAGCCCAAATCGACCAAACACCAAAACACACTAACACACCAACTAGACAAAGCAAAAACTGATCGAGTGACCCTAATTAAGACAATTTACACGCCAGTACCAAAATGTATAAGAATGAAGGTTTGAGAAAATATATATGACCTACCTTGTTTTTTTTTATTTTATTAGTTATTTTTTTAATTCTATCATTATTTTTTTAATTTTATACATTTCTGTAATTTTTTTAAATAGAAATATGTTTTTTTGAGAAATAAATGTTTTTTTATACCGTTTTTAAATCCACTGACATTGTACATAACCCTAAAAACTTCATTGTCAATAAAGCACGGTGCTTTAAGCACCAGAGATAAGTTGGTCTCTGAAAGCACCAAGATGAAAATTCCCTATAAAGTTACCAAATCGCACCACCTAGTGTGAAAAATTTGAACCCCCTAGAATAAAGAATGCGGTTAATGGCTGCCATTCATATTAGCCACTTGTTCAGACGCCAATCCTGTTCCCCCACTTCTCAAGTTCATTGATCCACAATAGAAGTTCCACATAGCGTAATGCTCTTATCGGTAAACTTTACGCATGCGCATTTCAAAATCAAACGTGTCAAAGTACCGGTGACAAGTTTTTAATTATCAGCGATATGTTTAAAATACTTCTTTTAGGTAAATAATATAATTCCTCAAGTTTAATAATTCATAAATTAACTATTTTTTTTTCTAGCATGTATATGTTGTACAATTGTAATCAGTACAGAAGGCAGTATTGGAGGTTATATCAGTCAAGTTGAAACGAAAAAATTTTTGGATATTTTTTCGAGGCATCTTCAAACCGAGGGAAATGCTTATTATGGAGCTCAGGGATACAAAATATTGGGTGCAGAAGTGCCTGAAGTTACAGCAAAGGCAACATGCCCACATTTGCAAACTCAGTTCAAACCAGATATGGCACTTGAAGCTAGTTTCAATGTTTTAAAAGCCTGGTCTTTGTTGAAATGTCCTGGGAAGTTGAACACAGATGATACAATTAAGGTATACTTCTAAATTCTTAGTGTTTATTCTTAAGTTTTTTTTTTCTGTTCCACGGAGACCTCTGAATAGATGCTCAAAAACCTGGAAACTGTGCTTAAATGTTTTGTTGTGTTGACAAGAATGTTTGCCTGTCATTTGCTTTAAGGGCATCCATTTTGCCTGCAATAATACAGGGTGTATTTGAAATAGCGTAGGAAATTTTAACAGGTGATTCTGATGATAAAATATGACAAAAAGTTCCTTTAAACATATGTCTAAAAATGCTTCATAAGGGAGCTACGCCCCATTGAAAGTGGCTAAAAAAATCGGTTTTTATTTAATAACTCAGGAACCCTTTGAGATATATTAACGAGTTTTTGCACGTGAATTAATCCTAATAAGGCCCATCTTTGTATGTAATTTTCACGTACTTATATAAACCAGGGGTGTGCGAAACGGGGGGGCCTTATCAGTTTTTTGTCCCAAACTTTTTTCTGTGTAACTTTTTTGCAATTTTATTTTTGAAATATGATTCCTCAGGTCAAAATACATAAAAAAGGTACTCTTGTTGTAATACTGTAGGATTAACCGTTTTCGAGAAAAGTTCATTTGAAGGTGAAATTTCACGGTTCGAGGACGAAGTATTAAATACTAAAATGTCGAAAACCAAAATTTTAATGATGCAATGTTATTCTTCATCAAAAACTAAGAAAAAAAGTTTCCATACATGTAGGTCGAAAAAACGCTTTTAAAGCTACCATAGCCCTTTAAAAATGGTGCATATTTAGGAGACCATAGCTCCATTAGGATTGATTTTTAGTAGTACCTGTATATGAGGTTTTTTTCTAAGTTTTTAATGTACATTCGCCCTGCATCATTAAAATTTTGGTTTTCAACATTTTAGTATTTAATTTTTCGTCCTCGAACTGTGGAATTTCACCTTCAAATGAATTTTTCTCGAAAACGGTTAATCCTACAGTATTACAACAAGAGTACCTTTTTTATGTATTATTATTATTATTATGTATTTTGACCTGAGAAATCATATTTCAAAAATTAAATTGCAAAAGTTACACAGAAAAAAGTTTGGGACAAAAAACTGATAAGCCCCCCCCGTTTCGCACACACCTGGTTGAAATAAGTACATGAAAATAACACATAAAAACGGGCCTTGGTAGGATTAGTTGACGTGCCAAACCTCGTTGCTATATCTCAAAGGTTTCCTGAGTTATTAAATAAAAACCAATTTTTTTAGCCACTTTCAAAGGGGCATAGCTCCCTTATGAGGCATTTTTAGACATATATTTATAGGAACTTTTTGTCATATTTTATCATGTAGAGTAGAATCACCTGTTAAAATTTCCTACGCTATTTCAAATACACCGTGTATAAGAAGGATATTTTCCAGTAGTTCCTTAAATTCTCTGACTTCCAGATTTCAATTTCAATTTACCTGACTTTTCTCTGACTTTCCTGTCTTCCCTGACTGGTGGGAATCCTGGAGAATAGTTAAATATGGTATAGAACAATCGGTATGTGCAGATAAGCCAAATATGACAAAAATGTTAGGCCATTTTAACTAAGGAGGGTAGTATGGTTCCCTAATGTTCTACAGTTATCATTCACATGTATGTGGACAAAAACTGTAGAACATTAAATTAATTAAATAAAAAAAAATCTACTGTACTACTCATTTTTTATTTTAAAACATATGCCTATTAGACCAGGCGACAAAAATTTTGAAATGGAAAAAATTAAAACAGAATTTTTTTTCTTACAAAATTGTTCTGTTAACCGTAGAAAAAAACTTTCTTTACAAAAGATTAAACCGAGGGGTTTATTTATTGGACAATCCTTGTACACCTATCCAACAATCTTCTACAATCCTTGACAATCCAAAGTCCAAACGAAAATTCGGTTCAAATATATTTATTGTATGTGCAAATCACGAGGCAAATCATTAAACCGTAAAAATGCAAAAATCTATCAAGATCATAATATAGTGTTTACAAAAACTGTACATAGATGTCGTTTTGTTGAAATTAAATCAAATATAATAAATTTAGATTATTTCACTACAATTTTATTAAAATATATTTATAAACAAACCGTGAATATATGTAATGCTACGAATTTCATTATATATTATTCACAGTAAATGGTATAAAAAAAAGGTCTTTTTTAAAAAACGAAAAATTATTGAAAAAAAATACAAGACCAAGATACACCCCCCTTTTTTTCTTTATTTTAAAAGTTAGAGATTTCAAATTTGGGGGGTCTTTTATAGCCATAAAATGTCAACTTTTAACATAAACTATACATTTCAGCCACTTCCGGTTTAGCCGGAAATGATACCAACTTTTGATTTTTAAATGGGACACCCTATATATTTTTTCACATTTCAATTCTACGCTTTATTCTGAATACAATGATACCAAAAAAGTGACATTTCCGATGTCAATGTATTTTTTAATTTAATTTTTAGTTTATATCATAGGTAGGCCATGATTACTCAAAATTACTAGAAATGATCTAAGTAATCCTAGAATAAAATTATATAAAAACAAGTTTTTAAACTTAAAACCCTTCTATTGATTACGTATTATGTATAACTAAAAAGTAGAAAACAAGATATACCAATTTACAAAAACGAATTTTTTAAAAGAAAGGTTTTGGAATTTGTGATTTCTTTATTTTTGCCAACATTTCCAAAACCCTTCTTTTAAAAAATTCGTTTTTGTAAATTGGTATATCTTGTTTTCTACTTTTTAGTTATACATAATACGTAATCAATAGAAGGGTTTTAAGTTTAAAAATTTGTATTTATATAATTTTATTTTCAAGTTTTTTAGTTATTTATTTATTTATTTATCCATACGGGAAACCCCCATTACAGTAATAATTTACAAAATATGTATAAAATTAACCTAACAAATATTTTAATATTATGTTATTAGTTATGTTTTATAGTAAAATTTTATTATTATGGGAT
>OY294052.1:18612773-18648124 GCA_958510825.1 Brachypterus glaber | reverse complement strand
GAAATATTGAAAGCAAAATATTGAAATATTGAAAGTAAAATACTTGAAAAAAAAATCGTATTGCAGTTTATGTAATTTTTTACGTAGAAACTGATTCCGCAATAAAAAAATATATGTTATTCATAAAAAAAAACATATAACCTTGAAATGACATTAAAAAAAGCTCCAAGGTCAATAGGATATATATCATAAACTGCCCGTTATAAAACCAACATTTATTTAAAACATTTTTCTCTAAAATTATTAGTTTTTGGGATATTGGATTTTGATCGTTATTTTCCACTGTGGATCACACAAGAGTCCGTTAACGGAACTTGATAGAAAAAGTTTTTTTCTTACAATAAAAAATCTTTGAAATATAGAAAATATTTAAAGTTATTTATTTAATTTAGGTATGTTAGGTTAACTTACGTTGAGTTTTTAAAGCAAGCTCTAATATTTTCTTAGACCTATTCATTTCTTCTTTAAAAAGCACATGACCACAAAAGATTTAGCGCCAATTAATACTACAGTGCAGCAAGGGTAGATGAGGGGGGGGTATTGGGGGTAATTACCCCCCCCCATAGGCGTGGGCGCCAATTTTGTTTGCAGGGCGCCAAGTTTGGTAGAAACCGTCAGGGACAGTTTTTTTTCTTGTTGGTATTTTTTTTGGGCGCCAAGTTTGGTAGAAACCGTCAGGGACAAAGCTTTTGTCTTAGGGTACTTTTTGGGCGCCGTCATTATTTTTGTAGGGGCGCCACGTTTGGTAGAAACCGTCAGGGACAAAGCTTTTTTTCTTGATGGCATTTTTTGGGGGCAATTTTTTTTTGTAGGCGCACAAATCTTTATTTTAGGGTGTTTTTTCTTTTGCTAGGGGCGCCAAATTTGAGGCTTGAAAGGCCGGCCCTGGGTATTATCCCCCTCCCCATAGAAGAAAAAGATCTACGCCCTTGCAGTGCAGAACAATTTAAGTTGAAGTAGTCAACAAATTATAGTATGCAACGTTGCCAAATCTTAGGGACTCATATCATATGACAACTACATAAAAATACATGCGTAATGCATGTCTACTGTGTCGCCATCTAGTTCAACTCCGTGAACACATGCGCGTATATTTTAATGGTAATTACAATAATAGGAAGCCCTGGACAAATTTTTTGAGTCTTATTCTATTACTATATTTAAGGTTCAAAAAAACGATATACACTATAAAATATACGAAGCCCAAAACCGGGCCTCGTATGTTGGTAGTGGGCTTCGTATCGCATGTCGAACATGTAATTTCGGGCTGCCTATTGACGGATTATACGTGTATATATATATATATATATATATATATATATATATATATATATATATATATATATATATATATATGGAAGTGCAGTGAAGTGAATAGAAGGGTTTTAAAAATACATTTACGCTAAAAAAAACATTTATAACTCAGTTGCACCATTTTAAAGTTTTCGAAAATGGTTTTTGCTTAAAAACTCCATTTAAAAATCAAAAGTTGATATCATTTCCGGTTAAACCGGAAGTGGCTGAAATGTACAGTTTATGTTAAAAGTTGACAATTTATGGCTATAAGAGACCCTCCAAATTTGAAATCTCTAACTTTTAAAATAAAGAAAAAAAGGGTGTACCTTGGTCTTGTAACACCCGGTATATTGAAAAAAAGTTTTCAAAAAACTTAATTTTTTTTATTACTTAAATTTTCTTTTGCGAAAAAATAAAAAAAAATTTTTCAACAAAATGAAAATTTTTCAATTTTTTTGTTTGGACTTTTTGATCTTTATAATAAAAGTATTTTTTCCCGAGAAAATTACTTAAATCGGAATTTTTCTTCAGCTTTTTTCGATTTTTTTAAAAGTCTAACCCCCCAAAACTTTTTTTTTTGGGGATTACTTTCAAAGCCAATAGGGATCTTCCCCTTGTAGAACTTGATCTGTCCTAAATTTCAAGTCAATCAGATGACTCGTTCTTGAGTTATCGTCTTAACAAAAACTTGACATCTGACATATCCAAGAATTTTTTGTCTAGGACGATTTTTGTTTTTTTTGAAAATTCGTATATTATTTATTATTCTAGCACAGGCGCTGCACACAGGTAAAAAAATCCAAAAAAAAACGGAACAAAAATCATCGCGGCCGCAATCATATCATATACAGGGCCGTAACTAAACGGGGGGGGGGGGCAAAGCCCCCCCTGCCCTTGGTTTGGGTCCCCCTCGAGTTATCGCTCTCTGGTATTTTTTAAGCCACCTATCAATTTTTTTTGCAGGGGCGCCAAGTTTGGTAGAAACCGTTAGGGACAAAGCTTTTTTTCTTGAAGGTAACTTTTTGGGGCGCAAATTTTTTTTGCAGGGACGCCAAGTTTGGTAGAAGCTTTTTTTCTTGAAGGTAATTTTTGGGGCGCCAATTCTTTTCTGTAAGGGGCGTCAAGTTGGGTTTTTGGTATAAACTGCCAGGACAAAGCTTTTTTTCTTGAAGGAATTTTTTTGGGCGCCAATTTTTGTTCGTAGGGGCGCCAAGTTTTCGAAACCGTCAGGACAAAGCTTTTTTTTAGGGTGTCAGCCTGGGGTCTGAGTCACCCCTAGATTTTTTCTGTCTAATGTCGCAAAAAAAATTTAAAAATTTTTTACTATTTTTTTCGTAATCAGCGGTGCAAAACATGGTCCTATGCATAAAAAAAAAACAGACTTTTGTCACTTTTTTTTTGGGACCACTGTACAACTTTGACGGCGTCTGACATCCATTTTGGACTGACCAGCCGTCTGACGATTTACATACATCAACTGTGACCTTCAAGTAACATGCAAATTTTCAGCCGGAGGTACGATCATTTTTTTTTTCAGGATGTTTCTGCATGTTTGCAGTGTCCTTTGAACTGGTTTTGAGCAAAATCCTTGCAGATGGCACTTCCTGATGGTCCCCCCAACCACGTCACAAAATTCCCGCCGAAGGTAATATTATACCTCGCGGCCGCCAGCTCTTAGTCTGTTATGGTGTCCTCTAAATGATTTTAATACATTTTTTCGAAAATGTTTGCGACCCTGCGGAAAAAATTAAATTTAAGTGGCACATTGCATATACAAAATCTTAGACTTAATTTTATTTAGAACTGTATTTTTTTAATTTTAAAACAATACAAATATGTGGTATCAAATCATAGAAAGGTATTATCTCCATGTCCGGACGCGTCAGGTAAAAAAATAGAAATTTTTGGACTTGATTTGATTTCTTTTGTATAAACCTAATTAAACAATAGAAAACTACTAAAGTGTTCAAATTTTTAAATTTTTTTAATGTTTTTTTATTTTTGTTTTTTTTTAAAAGCCTAATTTGAATTTTTTTACATCCAACCCCGCGGGCGTCAGGGGTTAAATATTTTTAAATGTTTTCAATATTTTCGTCAAAATTGGTATATAGGGGTTTTTGGGGTTGACGGAACGGAATCTGATAAATTTCTTCTAATTTCCACCGCCTGAGGGGCGGAGGGTAGTTTTCGTGAAAATTGGTATATTTGGGGTTTTCAGGTTGCTGAAAGTGATTCTGATAATAAAAAAAATCTAACTCCACCCCCTGAGGGGCGGGGGTTGTTTTTTTGAAAATTGATATATTAGGGTTTTAGAGTTCGCTAAAACTGAATCTTAAAATTAAAATTTTCTAAATCCACCCCCTGGGGTGGAGGTTACTTTTCTTGAAAATTGGTATATTGGGGTTCTTAATGTGGCTGAAAGTGAATCTGATAATAAAAATTCATTTTACCTATGATGGTGAAAAATGGGAAATCTTTTAAAAAATATATTAGGAAATAGTACATTTTAATAATCTTAACAATCTTTCACAATCCCAACAATCATTGACAATCTTTCACAATCCCAACAATCTTCTACAATCCTTGACAATCCCAACAATCTTTTACAATCCTTGACAATCTTTGACAATCTTCCACAATCCTTGATTCTCACAATCCTTGTACACTTTTTTTAATAAATAAACCCCTCGGATTAAACTAAAAGTTTACTTAACTTGGATTTATGAAAACAGTATACACATAGTGTTCTGTTTTGTCGCCACAAGCCAATATCTACAAAAGTACAAAATATAAAAAAATCAATTTTTAAATATTTTTAATTTTTGTTGATTACAAAAATTCAAATGGTCAGCACGCCAGCAAGATAAAGTTGTTCACGCGTGTCTTAGAATCCTTCATTACATCGTAAATCTTAAACAACTTAACCGATTTTGACAAACGAGGTGTCGCTAAAATGGCTTGTGGCTACAAAACAAAACACTCTGTGTATACTATTTTCATAAATTCAAGTTGAGTAAACTTTTAGCTTAATCTTTTTTACGGTTAACAGAATAAGCGATAGAGCACAAAATACTGCATAAATTCATAAAATTCACTTTTTGCAATGAAATATCTCGGAAACTAGGGGCCGTAACGATTTGGCGCAATGATGACTTTTGATCAGGAGGTCATTAACTAAAACATAATTCAGCCAATTTGACCAAAAACCATTTTCCATAAGGAAAGTGCGGGTCCCTTTAAAGTCTAATTCAAAGCGTATTTGTTTCTTTGTTTACTTGTTTAAGTGAAAATAGGTAGGTTTATTAAAAATATCCGAGATATTTCGGTAAAAATGAAAAAAATATACAGAAATTTACATAGTGAAAACAAGTTTTTTTGAAAATATCCGAGTTATTTGGGTAAAAATGAAAAAATATACAGAAATTTACATAGTGCACCCATAAGTAATAAATCCTCTATCAAACTAAACCAAAAAACTCCTATCGGTTCAAAAGTTACCGTTAAGAAAACATTAAAAAAAGTAAAAAAAAATTGCGTAAAAATTTATTTTATTTGAAGTTAAGAGCCTCCTGCTTTTTGTAAAGATTGTTAAAAATAAATAATACCAGTTTTGTAGAGAATTTTATTGTTTTTAATTTGTTATGTAAACATTGCTACAAAAAAAATATATATAAGCTTTGTAAATCCTCAAACCAATTTTATGTCGTTATACACCCCGAAAAGGAGTAAAGCTATAAATGCTCGAACTTAGCCATTATTTCGATACATATTAATCTGAAAAAAAAAATAAGAAGCTATAATAATAATAATAATCACGTTCTTTCTGCCCGTTTTTTAACAATTTTTGTTTTACAAATAAATATCACATTTTGACAAAATATATAAGAAACAAAAATGTATAATAATAATGAAAATAAATATATATATGTATAATATAGTATACCAATCTTTGTTTTAATTATGGTTTAGTAGGGTGTGAAAAAGTGGTGTCGGTGGAAGTAGTCTTTTTGGCTGGTCAGTGGGTATAGTATAATTGAGCATAACTTCTATCTTGTTCATGTTCTGGGTGTTTTCTATAAACTTTTTGGACAGTCTCTTCAGTCGTTCAAGAACTGGCTCCCGTTTTTTCATAAAGAACTGCATTTGATGGATTGTGCAATGGGTTCAGGTGGTGTCTCATTTTTGTGATTGTTCTGAGGCTTTTTGTCTCTGCTACCTTTAGGTTATTTTTAGCCGTTTTTTTGAGGTTGTTGGTGAGGACAAAACCATATTCTAGAATAGGTCTACAGATGGCTGAATAAATTTTGGCTGCGATTTTTGTACTTATTCCATGATTATTGTAAGTGAGTGATCTAAAATGGCTTGCCCTCTGAACCACTTTCTGTTTTATGAGCTTATAGTGATGGTTCAAGTTAAGTTGGTTGTCCAGTAGGATTCCGAGATATTTGGCTGTTGCACTAGGACTGATTTGGTACCTGTCTACTATAATTGTTGGTGATGTATCCTTAACCTTATGGTGATAAATCAGCAGTTGTGTTTTGCCAGGGTTTGGGCATATGCGCCATTTGTGCATCAATGCAACTGCATGGTTTGTTAATTCTTGAAGATTTTTCATCAATTTGAAGAGATTTTTTCCATGTGCTGTTAAACCAGTGTCGTCGGCAAACTGAATCATATAGAGGTTCGGGTCTATGACGTGATTGCGGTAAGACTTATAAATGTCATGGCAGTAGCCATTATATAAATAGGGTGACAAGGGGGAGCCCTGTACTAATCCTGGTTCGGGTATTATTAAATCGGATAGGATATTATTAATTTTGACTTGTAGTGTTCTACCCTCTAGGAATTTTTTTAAGATACATAAAAGATGTTTGGGACAGTTCGTTTGGTGCAATTTGAAAAGTAGGCCTTTTATCCATACACTATCGAATGCTTTCTGAATGTCCATGAATAGTGAGGCTGAGAAGTGTCCATTTCGATGTTTCCTCGACATTTGAAAAATAGTGGGTGTATGGTTGAGGTTTCTTCTTTAAATCCAAATTGATAGGGTGGAATGTTTGGATCTAGAATATTCTGAAGTCGTTTTTTTATTAGTTTTTCCAAGTTTTTCCCCATAACTGTAAGAAGTGTTATAGGTCTGTGGCTGGATGGATCTTGATGGTTGCTGTTGGGTTTAGGGATGGTAATTATAATACCCTTTTTCCATTCTGGCGGATAATAAGCATGCTTAATACAGTAGTTGTAGATTTTCAGTATGTATTCGTGGATTTCCGGGTCTAATTCTTTAAGGATTTTCATGGAGATGTTGTCGTAACCGGGTGTTGTATTTTTTCCTGAGTATGAGACACTATTGTATTCCTCTTCGTCAATATCGTCTCCGTTGTTTGTGACTAGGTCTTCTTGAAAATATTGTGTGTACCAGTTGTTTACCTCAGTAAGCAGTTCTGCATCAAATTTGTTGTTGTTTGAGAATGAGTAAACTTCTTGGAAATACTTTGCGAATATATTTGCTATCGATTTTGGTGTGTTGTATTTTTTATTGTTTACTGTTAGCTCTTTCACTTCCTCGTTTTCTTTGTATTTTGTTATTTTTTTAATTTCTTGCCAGTAGTTGCGTCCTTGTTTTTCATTTATTTTTCTACATGTGGTTAGCCAGTTGTGTTCTCTATATTGTGATACCATTTTTTGGATGTCTTTATTGAATTTGTTGAATTCGTTTTTAAGGTTGGGTCATAGTTAGCAAGAATTTCTCGATAAAGTTGTTTTTTAAACTTGATCATTTTTATTATATATGGCGGGAGTGTGTGCATAATTTCTTGGTTTGGTGATTGGTGAATGCTCGAAAACGGAGTTGGTTATTTTAATAATAAAGTTTAAGATCATTTCTGGTGAAATTTCTTGGTTGTTGCTTTGTATGTGATGTCTTCATTTACTTTTTGTATCTCGCATTTATTAATGTTTCGTTTAATGATTACTGGGTTTTCAATTGGAATTTGCTCTAGGTCCACTGATATTTTCATGCCCAGGTGGTCTGACCCAAAATCTGGAACTAGCTTAAGGGCTTTTATGTTGTTTATCATGTTGTTTGTGCATAGTACTAGATCTGGAGTGGTGTCTTTGTTGTTATTCATTAAAAATGTGGGTTCTGTGTGAAATTTATGAAAATTATTGAGATTTATGAAGTTGTTGATTTCTTTGTTCCTGAAAGCATTAACATTGAAGTCTCCTATGATTATAACTTATTCGTAAAGTAAAGCTTTGGTGAATAGATTATCTTCTAAACGCCCTGATAGAGGGTGCATGTAAACCAAAAAAATATGAAGCTTTTTGTTTTTAAAAGGAATGGTGAAATGTAGACATTCATTTGTGTTATTGTTCATATGTGGTGGATTCGCTTTTCCTATGTTTAGATTTTTGTCGGCTTGTACCAAGCATCCTCCCCTTGCATTCCTATCTAAAATGGCACCATGTTTTTGTATGACAGACCAGTTTCTATATTTGACTGAACTATTTGCCTTTGTTTTGGTTTCTACAAATAGAGCACATTGAATATTATTGTTTTCTATGTAGTGGTTGATCATATATTTTCTCTTGTTGTAGCTGTTAATGTTGGAATATAATAAATTTATGCTAGACATTGTGAGATACTTGTTTACCTTCTAGTGGTTCTGTAGGTGTTATTGTGGAGCTTTCTAACATGTCGAACAACAGGATATATATTGTATTACCGGAAAACACTGCTTGTGTATCGACCCTAAAGTTGTCAATAAATCTCTTTCTAAGTTTTGTTAAAAGTTCTTTTCTGTTGCTAGTTTTTGGGTGGTTTATTTTGTTGACATATGGGTTTATTATGTAATCGTGTATTGTGATGTTGGCATGTATTCTATATTTTTGTTGTATTTTTGTCTAGTTCTTCGGTTTTTTTGTTGTTACAGCGAATTTGTATATTGGGAATATTCGGAATAGGTTGTGTTGGTCGTTTTGGACATTTTATAGGCCATGCCACGTGGTCTGTAGCTCCACACCCTGTACAGGTGAGGGGAAGGGGGAAGGTGCAATTACTTGTTCTGTGAGTTCCTTTGCATTTACTACATATTATTGGTGCTGTGCAGTTTTCTGTTTTGTGTTCAAAACTGGTGCATTTTCCAAATGGGATTGGCAGAGGTTTGGGTGGGTCACTTGGGCAAACTTGGTAGTGGTTAAAGTTATAGAACATCATTTATCAGTTTTTAATATGATTTAATACAACTTGTGATTATTCGTATTAGTCTAGTTGGTTCATTCCTATCTCTTGACACAATACGTTTACAGTATCGATGATCAATGTTTTCTCTATTAAGCTCATTACTGATTGTTTCGTCGTTGATTTCTAGATCAACTCTTGTAATTATTGCTGAGTATGATTGGCTTCAGTTTCTTGGTTGATTTTGTAGGTTGTTGGTGGCCTGGTATTCTTTATAATCAGTAATAACCTTTTTTTCTTTTAGGTTTTTTAGGGCATCAGTAATGTTTTCTTTATCTGTGTTGGTTTTGAGAATAAAACCTTATCTGCTACTAGTTTCTTTAATTATGTCTCTTGTGTTTGCCTACAGGTTTTTCCATATTTCGGTAAAGTCATTTCTTTTGACTGTTTCACTTGTTGTGATTAAAAATGTGTGCTTGTAGTCTTTATTTGTGATGTAAGGAACTGTGTCGCCTTTTTTTTTAAATGTTTATGAGTGTGTGATGTGATTCAATATTGTTTTTGTTGCTTGAAAGTGATTGTTGATGAGATGTGTTGTTGGATAAGGTTGTGTTGTTGATTATGTTTATGTTGTTTGAAGATATTTGCTGGTTTGGTATGTTTAAGGCATTTGAGGGTGTTTCATTGATTAAGTTTGGTTCAGTGACGTTGGACCTTGGTTGATCTTTAGGCAATTGGTTGATTTGTAGTTGTGATGATGAGTCAGAGAGCTGGTACTTGCCACTGGTGGAGCATCCACTATGCGTCTTAGTTCCTCCATATATAAACAGTTTGGTGCCCGTTGTTTTTTCGGTGATTTTTGGTGGTTAGTTTTTTTATGTTTTTGTGTGTCTTCGTCGCTGGATAACTCAATTAGGTCTTTTGAATTTGGAGACTTTCTTGCCTTTCTGTTTCGTTTTTTCTGCGATTTAGTCAACACTTCTTTATAATTACCGTCCGAGTCTTCACTCATGTTGTTTATTTTGAGGTTATGTAACCTTTACATTTAATATTTATCGTAAAATATGTAATGCACTTGTTTAAGGTATTAATATGTATTTTGCGAATGTTTTGTGAATATTTTTTAATAAAATTTAATAAAATTTCAGATAATTACGAAAAGCACCTGTGTCGTCTTCTTCTCCTTCTCTATCTATGAATAAGAAGCTATTTTGTAGAGATTTTAGTTTTAACCGCTAGACCGATTTAGGTCCTTCTGGTCTATTTTGATAGACAATTTATTACTTTATTAATTTTTATATTCACTCAGTACACTTTTTCAATGGGACGTACCATTTGGCCCCTGCTGTCTTGTTCAAATACAGCGAGAAATCCGCAAGTCAAAGATGCGTTTCAAATTTAAAGTCTCTAGCTGAAAGCGTATTTGTTTCTTTATTTACTTGTTTAAGTAAAAATATGAAGGTTTTTTTGAAAATATCCGTTACTCGGGTAAAAAAAAAATTATACAGAAATTTTCATAGTTTGCATAGTGAAAATAAGAAGGTTTTTGAAAATATCCGATTTATTCGGGTAAAAATGAAAAAATCATACAGAAATTTACATAGCGCACCCAATAGTAATAAATTCTCTCACACTAGACCAAAAAGACCTCTATCGATCTAGCGGTTCAAAAGTTACCGTTAATAAAACAGAACATATAAAATTTGCTGGACAACGGCTGGCTGTCATGTTAAGCCTTTGCTTTAACAGTATGTTATTGCACGGATTTATTCCTATTGATCTTACTAGAACAATTTTGGTCCCGATAGTAAAGAATAAGACGGGAGATGTTTCTTCTTCTTCGAACTACAGGCCTATTGCACTGTCTACAGCTATTTCCAAAGTTCTTGAGCTAATTCTACTCGGTCGGATGTCAGGGTGTTTAAATACTGAACCCAATCAGTTCGGTTTTAAGAAGAAACTGGGCACTTCTAAAGCCGTTTACGTACTGAAAGAAACTGTCGGACGATACCTGAGTCTTAATACGCCTGTCTATGCCATCTTCCTCGATCTTAGCAAAGCTTTTGACAGGGTTCATCTGACAACTCTTATCGCTATCCTGAGAAGAAGAGGAGTTTCTCCTACTGTGCTACGTCTGCTGGATCGTTGGAATCATAGCCTTCAGGGTCAGGTTCGTTGGGGCTCTACATTGTCTCAGTTATTCAGCATATCCAATGGTGTCAGACAGGGAAGTCTAATGTCACCCGACTTTTTTAATGCATATGTTGACGAACTGCACAAACGAGTACGAATGTCTGGAATCGGTTGCTACATCAATGGTACCTTGATAAACTGTCTGAGCTAAGCTGATGACATGGTACTAATCTGCCCCTCGCTCGAAGGCTTAAGAAAACTCCTAAGGATATGTGAAGTCTACGCAGAAGAACACTATCTTGTTTATAACGTCGATAAAACTAAAGTCCTAGTATTTCGTCCAACATGTTATAAACATCTTATAGTTCCTCCGATTGTTTTTAGTGATCGCGAAGTTGATGTTGTAACAGAGTTTAAATACCTTGGACACTATTTATCGTGGGACCTATCGGATAATACTGACATTCAGAGACAATATAAAGCCCTCTGTGTACGTGCCAATATGATTGCTCGAAGGTTTTCTAAATGTAGTGCAGAGATTAAAAACGTATTATTTCGCACTTATTGTGGGTCTGCATATATGTGCGAACTATGGTGTTTTTACACAGTAGCGTGGTGGAGTAAAATTCGCGTGTGCTACAATAACTCACTTAGATTGCTCCATAACTTACCGAGATATAACAGTGCCAGTGAAATGTTTGCTTATTGTGGTCTACCGACGTTTGATGCTCTTAGAAGATTTCTCGTGTTCGGCTTCCGACAAAGACTAGACAAAAGTTTAAATGCCTTTACTGTATCTATTCTTTCCTCAGACTTGAAATGGCGTTCTAATCTAAGAAAGGCTTGGTCAGATTTGCTTCGCGTACCGCATTAGTCTTCCTTCTTTTTTTCTACTATAGTGTTGTATTTTGTATATATATTTTTGTTTCTATTTTGTTAATATGGTGTATTTTATGCTGGAATAAAGAGTTATTATTATTATTATTATTATTATTAAAAAAAAGTAACGAAAAAATGCTTAAAAATTTATTTTATTTGAAGTTAAGAGTTTCCTGCTTTTTGTAAAGATTGTTAAAAATAAATAACACCAGTTTTGTAGAGAATTTTATTCTCTTTAATTTGTTATGTAACCATTTCTACAAAAAAATATTTTTTTCCTGTACTTACTATTTTTTATACTAAATACTTTCAGTTGTCCTAAATAATTTTTTAGATATTCTTAATATGTACTTTGTTGAAACAATACAAAAAGAAATGCCGAATTATTATTATAAAAATGTTTTAGGCCAATTTATGAGTTAAAATACAGTGGTTCGAATTTATTTTTCTATTCTAAGCAAAATTTTCTCATAAACGGCACTAGTTCAAAGGATTCAAATTGTTGTAAAAACTGCTCTGTTGCATACCCTTTTCAATAATATACAAACTTATGACAAAAATGTTCAGCAGTTATTTTTATATTGTATTTGAAAGTGGCTAAAAATTTTGGTTTTTATTTAACCAGGGGCTTATCAGTTTTTTGCCACAAACATTTTTCTGTTCCGCAGTTCAAAATACATAAAAAAAGGTACTCTTATTGTAATACTGTAGGATTAACCGTTTTCGAGAAAATTTCATTTTTAGGTGTGCTTTCACGTTTCGAGGACGAAAAATTAAATACTAAAATTTTAAAAACCAAAATTTCAATGATGCAGCATGAATGTACAACAAAAACTAAGTGAAAACCTCATATACAGGTACTTCCAAAAAACAGTCCTAAGGTAGCTATGGTCTCCTAAAAATGCACCATTTTTAAAGGCCCATAGTAGCTTTAAAACTGATTTTTTAACCTACATGTAGAGAATCTTTTTTTCTTAGTTTTTGATATATGATAGAATAACCCTAAATCATTGAAATTTTGGTTTTAAACATTTTAGTATTTAATTTTTCGTCCTCGACCCGTGAAATTTCACCTTCAAATTATTTTTTCTCGAAAACGGTTAATCCTACAGTATTACAAGAGAACATTTTTCATGTATTTTGACCTGAGGAATCATATTCACACGGAAAAAAGTTTAGGGCAAAAAACTGATAAGCCCACCCATTTCGCACACACCTGGTTAAAATAAGTACATGAAAATAACATGCGAAGATAGGCCTTAATAAGATTATTTCACATGCAAAACCTTGTTGATATATCTCAAAGGGTTCCTGAGTTATTAAATAAAAACCAAAATTTTTAGCAACTTTCAAAGTGGCTTAGCTCCCTTGGCAAAATACAAAAAAAATTGCTGAAAGTTTTTGTCATAAGTTGGTATATTATATTCCTTCTTTACAGAATGCTCGTTCGGCTTTGGAAAACCCAAAATCCTCAACTACAGACCTTCATTTTGCTTCAGAGATTCTTTTGACACTTGGACAAAGCCTCTCAGCCCCAGGAAGAATTGCCCAAAATGTTCAAGCTAAACTAAAGGAGGATGACAGCCTACTAAGTCTAGGTGAGAAATTAATTTTCATTTGAAATTCAGCTATTTTTTTATGATTTGTGGAGAACTACACTTCTGCTCAAAAATATCGGCCCACCTAAAAAAATACACATTTTCAAATGCTAATAACTCCAAAACTATTCAATAGATTTATTTGACCTTTTTTTTATTTTAAAGCTTGAACTTTTAGCTCTTAATTACTGGAATAAAAATTATCAAAAATCTTTTTTTAAACCGGCAGCAATGAAAATTACACAGCTATGTTTTTTTACTGCTTCTTTCGATATGCGCACGGTTTGCCACTGCATATTTTTTTACAATTTAATTAATTGATTTTATAGGCCAATTAAATGAGAGTAATTTCTTTTTTAACTTTTTAATTTTCCTTTTCTCGTTTAGGAGATATACGGTTTTTTCTGAAAATAAACATTTTTGCAAATAACAAAAAAACTACACAGTGGATTTAATTGATTTATTTTTTAATTTGAAGCTTAAGTCCTTAACTTTTATTTATTTAATTTAAGTTTCTGGTGCAAACATGTTTAAATTGGGTTTACATTGCTTAAATAGTCATGTTTTTTTTACCCAATCTTTTTTGATGCAATTTAACCACAAACTCAAATGTTTCCATAAGTTTTAAAACTTATTCTAAAAGCCACACTTATTGTGACTGATTCCTTCTTTTATTTTTTATTATAAGTCTTCTCATTTAGGAGAAATTAAAGTTTTTCGGAAAAAGTGACTTTTTAATCAGTGGGCTAGTGCCACCCCTGTAAAACTGTATATGACGGAAAAGCGTCGATAGAATATAAAGATCTATTGCACTTCTATAACTTTAGCTTAAATAAATACATTTAATTAACACGTTTTCTGCGTTAGCAACTTTTTGGTTCCCAGCTCAGACTGCGTTTTGAGGCATATATGTCGAACGAACTTTGCACAGACTGTTTAAATCTCTAATGGTACTCCAAAAACAAGTTCTAACGTCTTTTTAAGGACTTTTTGCTTTTTAATTTTTTTTAAACAAAATATTTTATCAAATAAAATAACAATAAACAAATTTTAAATTTTATTAAAATTATTTAATAACAATTATAAACACAAAAAAAACGTATTAGACGTGTATGTTTTTTTACAACAATGCTGTTTTTCGTTATTATTAGTTACATTACATTATGGTCAATAAAACATTCAATTTATACAGGTCGGTAGATCCTAATAAGAGCCGTAATTACACTAAAAACACATTTTTCAAAATTTTGTGTTATAACACTGTTCTGTAACGGGTGCGATATGTCTAATATTAATATCTGGTATTTCCCCCCCTAGCCCTAAGTACATCCTGTACTCTATTACTCATAGAGAGAATTAAGTTTCTTATAGTATTCTGAGGTATATTTTCCCATTCTTCCTCGACTGCTATAATTAGTTCTGGAATTGTCGCTGGCGCTGGGTTCCTTGATCGAATTCTTCTTTTTAACTCATCCCAGAGATGTTCGATTGGGTTAAGATCGGGGCTATTAGCTGGCCACTCTAAGACGTCGATACCGACATCTCTTAAGTATCGTCTGACATTTGCTGCAGTATGCGGCTTTGCATTGTCTTGCATGTAAATAAAGTCATCGCCTATAAATCCGGCGTAAGGTACGACGTGCTCTTCCAAAATTTCTTCGACATACCTTTCCGCTGTAAGACTTCGCCTTTGCCGTCCACGTTCTTCCCTTATAATAAAAACGGGTTCAGTTTTAGCTTCCAATGATATACCTCCCCATATCATGCACGATCCACCACCATAACTAACTTTTTCTGCAATGCAGGCCTGTGCATAACGTTCTCCAGGACGTCGGTAGACACGCTGTCTTGCATCATTCCTGACATATCCTGGTTTCATCAGAAAACATAACCTTTGCCCATTGGTTTCTGTCCCAGTTTAAGTGTCTTCTTGCAAACTGCAGCCTGGCACGACGATGGTTAGCAGTGAGTTTAGGTCCAGTTGCGGCCTTATAAGAGCAAAGGTTTCTTTCAAAAAGCCTTCGACCAATAGTGGACCTACTTACTGCTACACCTCTTGTTTCTTGAAGCCGTGATCTCAAATTAACTGAATTTAGACGACGATTCCACAGGGAATTAAGCTCGATAAATCGGTCATCCCGAGCGGACGTGCACCTATGTCTGCCAGCACCTTGGCGTCGACTAAAGGAACCGGTCTCCTCAAAACGTTGGAATACTCTTCTTACCGCTGCTCTCGTAATATTTAACTGTTGAGCAACATAACGCTGACTATGCCCTTCTTGTAGCAGAGCTACAGCTTGGGCAGCTACTTCCGGACTTGTTTCCATTTAAATAATACAATTAAATAAAATTTTAACGAGTTAAAAAAGTATTGTCACATAAGTGACAAGTCTTGTCAATCATAAAAAAGTTAGTTACAGGGGTGGCACTAGCCCACCACTTAAAAAGTCCTTATTTACCAAAAAAACATAATTTCTCCTAAATGAGAAGACTTATGATAAAAAATAAAAGACGGAATCAGTCACAATAAGTGTGGCTATTAGAATAAGTTTTAAAACTTATGGAAAGATTTGAGTTTGTGTTTAAATTGCAACAAAAAAGATCGAGTAAAAAAAACATGACTATTTAAGCAATGTAAACTCAGTTTAAACATGTTTCCAACAGAAACCTAAATTAAATAAATAAAAGTTTACGATTTAAGCTTCAAATTAAAAAAAAAAATCAATTAAATCCATTGCGTAGTTTTTTTGTTACTTGCAAAAATGTAAATTTTTAGAAAAAACCTTATATCTCCTAAACGAGAAAAGGAAAATTAAAAAATTTAAAAAGAGATTACTTCCATTTAATTAGGCTATAAAATCAATTAATTAAATTGTAAAAAAATATGCAGTGGCGAACCATGCGCATATCGAAAGGTGCAGTAAAAAAACATAGCTGTGCACTTTTCATTGCTGCCGGTATAAAAAAAGATGTTTGATAATTTTTATTCCAGTAAGTAAGAGCTAAAAGTTCAAGCTTCAAAATAAAAAAAAGATCGAATAAATCCATTAAATAGTTTTGGAGTTATTAGCATTCAAAAATGTGTATTTTTTTAGGTGGGCCGATATTTTTGAGCAGAAGTGTATAAAAAGAAAATTTTCGTATTTGTCTGTAAACTTGACTTAACTTTGGACCCTTGGAAAGGGTTCGCATTTTTTTGCCAGTGCTTAACTTCTTGAGGGACATGGCATATGGGTATTTCTACAGTAGTGGAAAAAAAATCGGTTTTTGTCTTTAACTTTTTTATCACTAAATGATCCAAAATCCCTTAATAATAAAAGAAAGCGGTCTTAATTCTTCGTAAATGAAAAAAAACAGAATCCATTTCAAAAAATAAAATGTTTTTTTTACAGTCTAGATACCTTTATACAGGTGTCACAGATCCAATGTACACCCTTAATTCTTCGTAAATGAAAAAAAAAAAAACAGCACCCATTTCAAAAAATAAAATGTTTTTTTTTACAGTCTAGATACTTTTATACAGGTGTCATAGATCCAATGTACACCCCCTTAACTTCTGTATTTGTAAAGATAAAATTTTGAAATTTGGTACCTATAATCATTATGTATAAAGAAATTGCACTGCTCTACTACAGAATTTTCACAATCAATGAGAAAATCCCTACCAAAATGTCATATAGATGCTAGTTCACGCTTTTTTGCGATCATCAGTGAGCATATATTGGTATGGTGGCTTTCGCACCGACTGTTGAAAATTTAAAATACTTATCAAAAATAAGTATAACTGTATCGAGAGCGTACAAATTGGTGGCGCCATCTAATATTTGTACAAAAGTACTACGAATTAGATGTTGGTAGACCTGTAATCTGAAAAGAATTATCTATATCTAGATTTACAGACGGACAAAAAAAATTGTCTCGAAGCCAGCATATATTGGTATGGTTTTCGCACCGACTGTTGAAAATTTAAAATACTTATCAAAAATAAGTATAACTGTATCGAGAGAGTACAAATTGGTGGTGCCATCTAAGGTTTGCACAAAAATACTACACATTAGGTGTTTTTAGACCTGTAATCTGATAAGAATTATCTATATCTATACAAAGGCAGATAAAAAATGTGTCTCGAATCCAGCACCTAGTACCGACATTATGAATGAAAATAAAGTTTGATGGGATTTTTTTATTGATTGTGAAAATTCTGTAGTAGAGCAATTTCTTTATAGATTTTAATAGTTTGCCGTCTATAAGGCACTAAACTTTATTTTCATTTATAATCATTATGTACTTAAGGAACCTCAATTTTTAACATATAAAAAGTCCAAAAATTTTTGCTACTTCCGGTTTTACCGGAAATCCTGCCAATTTTCACATTTTAAGTGTGACATCTAAATGCTTTACATTTTTGGAATCTGCACACTTTTTTGAAAATATTAATACCACCTAAGTTACATTTCAAGTGTCAAATTTTATTATCCGAATAATTTAGTTTTAGTTTTTATAACTAGGTGGGCAATGACATCCTTAATTAACTCTAATGGAAATTCTTAAAAAAATAATTTTCTCTACGCCAACCAGGAAAGGTTTAAATACATGTTATAATTCTTAAAAAAATAATTTTCTCTTAACATGTACTGAACCATAGCAAATATATATACAGGGTGTCCCAGACTAAATTATTCAAGCTATATCTCGTAGACGGATTAAGATAATCGAGTCGGACAAAAACCTGTTTAAATAATTTTTAAATCTCTTTAATAAATTTATAAAAAAACTACCCCCCAAATTAACCACCCCCAAGTTACAACCCCAAACCTTATAACCTTTAAAAATAGTGTTATTTCAAATCTATGTACGCCATTTACCAGGAAAGGTTTAAATACATGTCATAATATGCTTAAAAGTTTAAATTGGGATTTTTTAGATAATTCTGACATTAACAAGTCGTGTAACACTTTTATTGAAAATTTGTCTGACGTTTTTAAAATCTCCTTTCCTGAGGTAAAGATAAGGAGTAAGCGTGGTGATGCGGGTGTGAAGTGGTTCACGCCAGAACTGCGTGAGCAAAGAGAAAACTTAAAATTAGTAAATGAACTTTATAATATTTATAAAACTGATAATTTAAAACATTTAAGAAATAGGTATCGCCTAATTTATAATTTATCCATCAAAAAAGCTAAGTGTAATGCAAATAATATTTTTCTTAGGACTTTTTTAATTTATCTAAATCTAGTTGGACTTTAATAAATGAAAGTAGAAGCACAAAAAAGGAATCTCAAAATGTTAGTCTGGAACCAGATGTATTTAATAATTATTTTTCATCGGTTGCAAATACTTTAAAAGAAAGCATACTAAAAACCAACTTGGATACTATAAATATTATGAATGCTGAACCACTTGACATCCGCCATACCCTTTCTGAGGTAAGTTATATCGAAGTCAGAGATATTATTTGTAACTTAAAAAATAGCAAATCCCGAGATATTTATGATCTATCTGTTCCTTTGATTAAAAAAAATGTTGATACTCTTACGGCACCCATAACTAAACCTATAAATAACTGTTTTAAATCCGGAATATTCCCAGACTCTTTTAAAGTTGCTAAAGTCGTACCGCTGTTTAAAAAAGGTGATAGAGATAATGTGGCCAATTACAGGCCTATATGCCTATTTCCTGTAATTTCTAAAATATTTGAGAAGACTTTAGCAACCAGAATTTTAAAATACTTTGAGGATAATAAACTTTTTTTTCCAAGGCAGTTTGGGTTTCGTAAGGGTAAAAATACCAATGATGCTATTGCACAATTAATATCTCAGACTATCGAATGCTTTGAAAACAAAGAATACTCTTCGGTTTTGTTAGATCTCACAAAAGCTTTCGACTGTGTTGACCTAGTCACTTCATCTAAGTCTTACTTTGTTCTTTCGTTCTCTTTCGTTAGTTTTAGGTTTTTGGACTTAGCTTTTCTCCTTTCGGGTAGCGTCACACAATAAAAGAGTATCGCACTTCCCCTCCATTACCCTTAAGCTTAGGGGTACGATACGTGGATTTTTTTTTGGCTAAAGTACCGCAATTTTGTCAAAAAGAAACGCGCTCTGTCTTGCTTTGGCAGCCCTAGAAATAATTTCTGACATTTAAATTTTGTAATTTTGGACATCTATCAAATTTTAAATTAGTTTACAAAATGTTTAATTTCTTAACGTAATACAAATGTAAAGTATATTTTAGTGTAAAAAGTTATAAAATACATTAATTTACTAAATAGGATCTCAACATTCAGTATTTAATTAAAAATATTCTACACAGCCTGAAAATAAATCCTTACTCATGGAATACAATAATATTGTGAAAAGGTAAATTTTTAATAATAATTGATCATTTTTATACTGCAATAAACGACTTATTTTCATTTTAGAGAAACATGCTATGAATGGGAGAAGAGCTTTCATATTTTTAGTATTCTACACATATATTTTTGCACATAAATACTATATTGGGTTAAAACAAGAATTAAAAGGTTAATTTAATCAACATTTCGAAAATGAAGATAATTCCTAATATACTACAGTACAAGGGCGATTATTTACACTCAGGAGGTGGCCAACATTTAATGACGAATTACATGACTTATAGATCCCAATTTAAAAGAAAAATAAGGACTGAACAAATAATATGAATACTTTTTCTAGTTTTAAATTAATTATATATTTTTGAAATTTAAGAAAATTATTAGTAATTCTAGCCTCATGTTCCAATCTTACGCTACTCAGGACTAGAATTATTTTGTAATTCTTGGTTATTGAATATAAATCTTACTAAATTATTATTATAAAAATAAACTATAATTTTATGTAATTAAGTATTTTTATTACATATTATTACTACATTAAATTTTAATGCTTTTAAGAGTTGGCAAAATTGCTTTGAAGGGGGATAATACCCCATGTGATACTGCGCACAGTAATGCATGATAATATCACTTGCACGCAGATCAAATGCCCATTATGTCCACTATGATAGTGCATACTACCTTTTGTGGACCACCGGCTTATAGCGACTTCCAAACCACTGTTTTAAGGCACAGATAAATTTTTTGTAGAACAATTCTTAAAGTAGTCCCTATTCTCCCCTCAACCGATAGTTTTCCTTCTTTTATAGAAATTGAACAAAGTATTATTTCTGCCCCCTAGCTTAATTTAAGGCAAGTAGAATTAAATTTAATAATTTATAATTCCGCAAAAAGAGTAGCCTTACTGTATAGTCGGCCACAATTCTCCATGTCACAAGGTTTTCAAATATTTTTATATAATATATGTTTACAAAAATATTTTACTTTAGGAAATATAAACAAAATAAAGAGAGTAAAATGGCTTAAGCTTATTGGAAGGTCAATTGAGGAAAGTCAATTGTTACACGTTTGTGAGGTGAGGTGAGCTGGTGATATATGGAGTGACTATACTTCAGTTGAAAAAATGCTTTTAAATCCTCTTATATTAGATAGATAGTTTGAGAACAAAATTAACTGACTTTAAACAAAACTTACAAGCAAATAATCCAGACATAGCGTTAATTACAGAAACAAATTTAGACAGCGAGATCGCCGATAACGAACTAGTAGACCTAGACAATTTTACAATTTATCGACGTGATCGAGAATCAACTGCATCATTAAAGGAAGATGGTGGAGGCGCATGCATAATACTAAAGAATAACTTAAGTGCTATAGTGGTTCCTGAATTTTCAAGTGACGCCGAAGATTGGTGGTTGTGTATTTCTTTAAATAAGCTTAAAGTATTTGTGTGCTGTGTCTACCTCCCTCCCAAGGATGAAAAAGCGTATGTTGCTTTTGGATCAAAACTAATGTCTATTATTTCCAACAAAAAAGAAGATCATGTTTTTTTGATATGTGGAGACTTTAATTGTCCAACTGTAAACTGGGTAAGTAGCAATTTAGTTAATTTAGAACCCCATAATAGTCAAGAATATTCTGACATAATAGACACCTTATCTTTTTGTGAGTTATTACAGTTTAATTTCATAAAAAACAGCAAAAACAGAATACTGGACTTAATTTTATGTAACAAGTTTAAAATTGAAAACTTAGATCGCTCATCAAGCCCTTTTGTAAAAGAAGACGTATATCATCCGACAGTTGAATTTCTTTTTAGCACTTCTAACGAGGAAAATATAAATAAATCCGCCCCAAAACATTTTAACTTTAAAAAAGCCAACTACGATAACATTAATGATATTATATCAAACCTGCCTTGGTCAACTATTTTCAGTTCAAACTCTTTGGAGCAAAATGTTGATATTTTTTATAACCACATGGATAAAATAATTAAAAAGAATGTCCCACAAGTTCACCATAATAAAAAATTTCCCATATATTATTCCCGAGGTACTATTCGCATTTATAATAAAAAAGAAAAGTTTCATGCAAAATGGAAGTTATACAAAACCATACATGATTATAATATGTATAGTAGTTTAAAAACTAGATTAAAAAATTCCGCTAAAAACGATTACAGTAATTATTTAAATAACATAGAAAATAATATTTCTTCAAATATGAAACGTTTTTGGAACGTTGTATCTAACAAAAAACGCAGTACAATACCTAAAAAAATTAATTATAACAATATAACGGCTGACACCGAAATTAATATTTGTAACCTGTTTGCCGACTATTTTAAAAGTGTTTTTGTGGACAATAATAAACAAAATATTGACTATAGTAATCTTAACTATGAACATGTACTTACTGATATTCAACTTTCGGAAGATGAAGTCTTATCTGGTTTAAATAAAATTGACTCGAATAAAGGATCTGGGCCCGATAAAATACCAGCTCTTTTTATAAAAAATTGTGCGCGCTCAATATATAAACCCCTTACCCTCCAGTCTTTAGCTACTGGTGAATTTCCTACAAAATGGAAAACAGCTGCAGTTATACCAATCTATAAGAGCGGTGTAAAAAATCTTGCTAGCAATTATCGTCCTATAAGTAAGTTGTCTATTATACCCAAGTTCTTTGAATCTCTTATTTACAAATATATTTTTGATTTATTTAAAAGCTCCATAATACCAGAACAGCATGTTTTTTTTAAGGGAAAAAGTATTGAGTCAAACATGATTGAGTTTTGCGAATACTTGCACGAAGGCTTGGACAATCAAATTCAAATTGATGCCATATACACTGACATGAGCAAAGCATTTGACAAAATATGTTATTTTATATTACTCTTAAGACTTGCCGAAATTGTAATTAACGGCAATTTATTAAGATGGATCGAATCCTATATAAAAAGAAGGTCACAATTCGTGGACATTAACGGCTTTAGTTCTGAACCATATGAAATACCCTCAGGGGTTCCTCAGCACTCGAAGTGGAACACCTATAAATTTTGGGTTTACAAAAAGTAATACCATTCGTAAACGGTTTAATATTTTTATATAATTTCTTTTTTGCTACAAAGGGTGTTATGTATGCCTTTTAAAAATATATTTTTAGCAAAGATAAGTATATAAGTAAATTAAATAATTCGAACCTATGTTTTATTAGGTAAAACTTGGACGACGACAATAGAAAAAATAGCTTTACTTGGGTTTTTTGTGACATTCTATATTAAAAATACATTATTTGTAAACTAATTTTTATTTAAATTGTGTTTCCAGATTATTTCGTTTTAAAGTTATAACGATTTTTATTCAGGTATGCAAAACGGCTAGAATTAAATTTAAGCTAAATGTTGAACATCAATAAGGCTGTGTTTATGTCATTTGCTTTTTGTCAAATTTATTACCTTTCTGTAATCAAATTAAAGTCAATTTAATAGTTGACTTTAAAGAATATTTCGATCATCTTAAATTTATTTATTTTCAGAAACAATATCTCTGTTTTTGTAATCGTGAGATAGAAAATGATACACGGATGGTATGGCTTAACAGCATACCAGGATTGTATAATTTGTGAAAGAAGAATAAATACAAATGTTTTAAAAAAAAGTGTAATTAAAGCATTAAGGTTATAGATCTAAGTAAAATGTAATACAAAAACGAACAATACAAAAAAATTAATATTTTGTTGGCCCTCCATTAGAGCGACGCACTGCCTGACATCTCCTAGGCATTGATAAAATTAAATTATTGATGTAATCCTGTGGAATTAAATTCCATTCTTCGCTTATCATAGCACGCAATTCATTGAAATTGGCCACTTCTACGTCTCTTAAAGCCATTCTTCGTTTTAGGTATGACCAGATATGTTCAATTGGATTGCAATCGGGAGAATTCGCTGGCCAAACCATTCTATTAATATTATTTTCATCCAGAGCTTGATTAACAATTTGAGCTCGATGTGGACGTGCGTTATCGTCCACGTATATGAAGTTTCCCCCTATATTTTGTGCTATTGGTACCACAATTGGAAGGATACACATATCCCTATAACGTTGTGCATTCATTGATTGTTCCTCCAAAAAAACAAGATCGGTCCTACCATTTACGTAAATACCCCCCCCAAACAGTAATGCTACCACCGCCAAAAGCTACTGTTTCTGTTTCATTTCCCTTCTGTATCTTTCCCCAGGCCTTCTCCAAACCAATGTCCGGCCATCAGGCTTAAAAAGATTAAAACGACTTTCGTCAGAGATTAGGCAGTTATACCATTCTTGTTCACCCCAGTTTTGATGATTTTGTGCCCATCTTCTTCGCGCAAATAGGTTTCCTCTACGGAATCGCGGGCATTTTGCTCGTCGCCTTGCTTTGAGACCATATTCATGCAATCTTCTTCTGATGGTTGTGTTGCTTACAAGAACTCCTGTAGCGTGAGGCAAATAATTGTTTAATTGGGTGGCATTTTTTGTAGGATTCCTCCTGGACATGGTCCGCACATAACTTACTTGACGTTCTGTTAATATTCGTTGGTGAACACCCCCGTGTCTATACGCCACGCTTTCATTTTCACGCTCGCGTTTCACTTATGCTTATGACCGAATTGGAAACATTTAAAAATATGGCAACTTGTCTCTGGGAGTAGCCCTCCCGTACCATCCGTGTAGCATTCTCCAACTCACGATTGGTTAACCTCGCCATAATTAAATTTAAGACAATCAGAATATTAAATCATTAATTTGACTTAAATTTGACACATAGAAAATAACATAAACATGGCCATGTTGATATATATTCAACATTCAAGTTTAATTAAATTATAATCGTTTTGCGTAACTGAATAAAACACGTTATAACTTTAAAACGAAATAAGCTAGAGATACAATTCAAAAAATGTATTTCTCATAAATAGTATATTTTTAAAATAAAATGTCACAAATAACCCAAGTAAAGCAATCTTTGCTATTGCCGTCATCCAAGTTTTACCTAATAAAACATAGATTCCGTTTTTTAATTTTTTTTTTTGGTGTATAGAAATACTTATATATCCTAAAAATATATTTTTAAAAAGCATACATAACACCCTTTGTAGCAAAAAAGAAATTATATAAAAATATTAAACCGTTTACGAATGGTATTACTTTTTGTAAACCCAAAATTTATAGGTGTTCCACTTCGAGTGCTGACGAGTGTATATAAATACAATCAAAAGTTGTTTTAAGTATTCTAGATTTTTATTGTATGCAGATGATCTAAAAATCTTCATGTTTATAAAGTCCCTTCAGGACTGCTTAGATCTGCAAAGCGACTTATTGAGTGTTTCTAAGTACTGTAAAGATAATCAACTATTTTTTAATTTAGCAAAATGCTGTACCATTACCTTTACTCGAAATTGTAACAAATTTCTATTTAATTATAATATAGAAAATATATCCCTAAAACGGGTGTGTGAAATTCATGATTTGGGTATACTCCTAGACTCAAAGTTAATATTTAACACACATATAGAATCCGTAATTAACAGCTCTTTAAGAATGATTGGTTTTATCAAAAGGCAGTGTAAGGATTTCGCAAGACCTCGGTCAATAATTTTAGTATACAATGCCCTAGTTCTCTCCAAGTTAAGTTTTGCTTCCACCATTTGGAACCCACAATATGCTATTTATTTTGAGCGTTTAGAAAGTGTCCAAAATAAATTTCTGAGATTTCTTGCTTTCAAAAGCAATATTGTTATAACCGAGAGTAATTATACTGAAATCTATCGCAGATGTAATATGATGTCATTAAGCAACCGTTGACCGACTTGTTATCACTTTATAAAATAATCAATGGAACTATGTTTGCCCCAAATGTTTTACAAAAACAGAACTTAACTTAAGAAATCTAGAGTTAATTATAGTTCCATTTAAACGTACAAATTGCTCTCAAAATTCACCGATTACACGTATGATTGTATATTGCAATAAATATACACCTAACCGCGATACGTTTTCAATAAGTCTACAAAGATTTAAAACTTTCATAAAGAATAAGATACAAGAAGTTTGAGACACAATAATACGTTTATCTTTAACAAAGCATTAATACTTTACTTTTTACTTTACTATTAAATACATTATAAATATTACTTCTTATGTATTCATACATTACTTTTTTATGTACCACTTACATTTAGTTAATTATTCATATTATTGTTACTTTTTTTTTTTTTTATTGTAATTCAAAAATATATTTTTTTTCTATATGTATTACTCCGTAGGTACTTTTTTGGGATTTTCCTGCTTGTACCTCTATGTCCTATAAATAAATAAATAAATAAATAAATAATTGCTAAGATAATACATAATTTTCTTATCTTAGTATTTTATTTAATAGATAAGTATATTTTTTAGATTTTTAATCGGAATTAGGGTTTTAAATCTTACTTATAAAACATTATTTATAAAATTCTATTCTACTGACACCTGTCTAAATCAAAAAATTTACATTGTCAAATCAATGTAATAAGGTTGCCGTCTTGAGTTAATGAAAGCTTCTACATATATTTTTTTAAGCTCCGGCACCGGAACCTTATAAAATGAAATTCCAAATCTCGTATCCCTAAGCTTAAGGGGAAAAGAGGGGAAACTTTCGATTTTCATTTGTTGTGTGGCGCTACCCGAAAGGAAGAAAAAAACGAAAACCAGAGCAAAAACAGACCAAGTACAAATGAAGTGACCCTATGTTGACCACCCAAACCTATTACATAAATTAGAAAAATATAATTTTGATAATATATCCTTAAAGGTAGTTGAATCTTATCTTAAAAACAGATCTCAGCTCGTATTAGTTAATGGAAAACTGTCGAAACAAAAAAAATATAACCATAGGTGTAGCGCAGGGCTCAATATTGGGACCCTTGTTCTTAATTTACATTAACGATTTTGTTGAGTATCTTCCTAATGCCGAGTGTATTCATTTTGCAGATGATATTACTCTAACGGTAAAAGATAAGTTTCTCAATAATGTAATAGGTTTGGGTGCTGCGGCACAGTCGACTGCTGCTGACTGGTTTTCTAGCAACGGCCTATCATTAAACGAGTCAAAAACGGAGCGTATATTGTTTACGTTAAGACAGACAGACGGTTTTCAGAGTGCGTCAAGTGTGAGGTTTTTAGGCTTACTTTTAGACCCAGTTCTAACCTGGAAGCCTCACGCTGATATAGCAATAAAACTGTCAAGACAAATTTTTTGTCTTAAAAGTTTGCAAGGCACTGTATCCGCTTCTGTACTTAGAATAGCATTCTTTGCATTAATTGACTCTGTATTTAGCTACGGTGTTGTTATTTGGGGGGACTGTGCTGATAGTACCAGAATTTTCCGCATTCAAAGGAGAGCTATCAGGGTCATTGCTGCTGGCTTGGGATACAGGGATGAATGTAGGGAGAAGTTTATTACTTTAAAAATACTTACCTTGCCTTGTCTCTACATTTATCACTGTCACCTATATGCTCAGTGTCTATGGTAGCTCTACAATGGGTGCGGATGTTCATGGCTACAACACTCACTCCAGAAATGACATACGTATAAATTTTTAGATTAAAAAAATCGAAAAATGGTCTAAACTTTTACTGTTTTAAATTTTTTAATAAGCTACCCACCTGGGTTTGTAGTCTTCCAAGAAATCGTTTTAAATAGCGCATTAAATTATTTTTATTAGCCAATGCATTCTACTCTGAATCCGAGTATTTGGAGTTTGATTTTAG
Source organism: Brachypterus glaber (assembly GCA_958510825.1). Classification (NCBI taxonomy): domain Eukaryota; kingdom Metazoa; phylum Arthropoda; class Insecta; order Coleoptera; family Kateretidae; genus Brachypterus; species Brachypterus glaber. The sequence continues at coordinate 18,620,894 of OY294052.1, read as the reverse complement.
AAATTTTTAAATTTCTATGATACGAGTTTGTTCTTGTATGTAACTTTGTTTTAACTGTAAGTTAAATCCGTATGTTTTATATTTATTTAAATTTTACTACTATTTGTGACTTGTGTAAATGCTATAATACAGGGTGTATTTGAAATAGTGTAGGAAATTTTAACAGGTGATTCTACATGATAAAATATGACAAAAAGTTCCTATAAAGATATGTCTAAAAATGCGTCATAAGGGAGCTACGCCCCTTTGAAATTGGCTAAAAAAATCGGTTTTTATTTAATAACTCAGGAACCCTTTGAGATATGTTAACGAGGTTTTGCACGTGAATTAATCCTAATAAGGCCCATCTTTGTATGTCATTTTCACGTACTTGTTTTCTGTGTAACTTTTTTGCATGTTTATTTTTGAAATATGATTCCTCAGGTCAAAATACATAAAAAGGTACTCTTGTTGTAATACTGTAGGATTAACCGTTTTCGAGAAAAGTTCATTTGAAGGTGAAATTTCACGGTTCGAGGACGAAAAATGAAAAACTAAAATGTCGAAAACCAAAATTTTAATAATGCAATGTTATTCTACATCAAAAACTAAGAAAAAAAGTTTCCATACATGTAGGTCGAAAAAACGCTTTTAAAGCTACCATAGCCCTTTAAAAATGGTGCATATTTAGGAGACCATAGCTCCATTAGGATTGATTTTTGGAAGTACCTGTATATGAGGTTTTTTTCTTAGTTTTTAATGTACATTCGCCCTGCATCATTAAAATTTTGGTTTTCAACATTTTAGTATTTAATTTTTCGTCCTCGAACCGTGGAATTTTACCTTCAAATGAATTTTTCTCGAAAACGGTTAATCCTACAGTATTACAATAAGAGTACCTTTTTTATGTATTTTGACCTGAGGAATCATATTTCAAAAATAAAATTGCAAAAAGTTCACAGAAAAAAGTTTGGGACAAAAAACTGATAAGCCCCCCCCCCCGTTTCGCACACCCCTGGTTGAAATAAGTACATGAAAATAACACATAAAAACGGGCCTTGGTAGGATTAGTTGACGTGCAAAACCTCGTTGATATATCTCAAAGGGTTTGAGTTATTAAATAAAAACCGATTTTTTTAACCATTTTTAGACATATGTTTATAGGAACTTTTTGTCATATTTTATGATGTAGAATCATCTGTTAAAATTTCCTACGCTATTTCAAATACACCGTGTATAGCACATATTATGTGTAATGCACCAAATAGTTTTTAATTCTCTATCCAATTCTTTTTTAAATTTTTAAATCGACCCACAAATAACTGTGACGGAACTCTTTGGTGATGGCAAATATCTCGGGGTTTTGGTAGTTTCGGGCTGGTAAAACACGTGGATAGGTTGAAGTGACTTTATTTTCCAAGCTATTATAGAAAAATGAACGATTTCTCATATGTTAATGGGTAAGGTTAGCAAAGACTTACCTATTGTAGAAAAATGACTGGGCGCACTTTAACTTCAGTTAATAAACTAAATTTAGATTTAACCTTTGGTTCACTCTCATATTAGCACTGTATACGAAGTGAAAGTAAAAGATAGTTCGGAAGTTAACAAAAACGCTAGGTGTTTTTTGTTATAAAAACGAATATGATATTAAATTTAGGTACCTGCACTGACATCTATTAATGAGTGTATTGGTAATAAGTAGCCAGTAACAATGGTTTCGCTAAACAGAAAAAAAAGTTTATCAGAAAAAGAAAATTTTCTGAGAAAACAGAAAATTTTCTGAGAAAAAATAAAATTTCTGAGAAAAAAAATTCTCAGAAAAAGTTTCTGTGCACTATGTTGGCGTTTAAATGTAAGGCGTAAAAGATTCCACGTTCCGTGTCATCTTCCACGTTAATAAGTACATAAGTAGCATCGCTGATTTGTTTTTTTTATTTTAAATGGACCCTGGAAAAGCAGTAACATTTTTTTAGTTTCTGCTTGTATTTTAGAAGAAATGTTGTTGGCTTTAAGTAAAACCAAGTCCCCTGGCTGAAAATTATAGTAGGGTTTTCCAGGATTTGTATAAGCCCGTTTCGCGGCTTTATTGCGCAAAGTTGCATTAGCTAAAATTAACTTTGCATTTTGGGAAAATTCTTCTTTGTCTTCAGGATAGTGAAGAAATGTTGGTAAAATTTGGGACGTTCGATACCCAATTGTAATTTACACAACACAATTTAGGAATTCTATAAAATTGGGCACTTCCCAAGCCCAACGGGAGTGAGGTTCGTTACAGTATGTTCTCACTAGACGACCCAGTTCCCTCATTACCCGCTCTGACGGGTTAGCACAGGGATGTGTACACTAGCTCGGTCAGGGTATTTTTCCAATGTTTGGATTTGAATTTCGTCCCTTGGTCCTAAAGTAATCTTTTTGTAATACCGTTGGTTGGAAAGTAGTCATTGACTATACGGTTTACCATAGTTTTTGCTGTAGCGTTTTTCATAGGGTCACCGTGTTCTAGAAGAACTTTTAAATGGGGTCTGGTAGAAAAGAGCGCTGGTTCTAATAGCGCTGTTGAAAACAGCGTGTCTTTAAAAAGCGCTTGTACAAAATAGCGAGTTACAAAAGAGCGGGTGTACCAAACAGCGTGTGACAAAACAGCGTGTAACACATAAGCGCGTAAGAAAATAGCGCGTCGATAAAATAGCGTGGATAAAATAGCGTGTGATAAAAGAGCGCGTATTAAAACAGCACGTAAATAGACGAAATAAATTATAAAAGGCGTGACAAAAGCGATAAAAAAACATTGGTTTACGTTAACGTTTTTTTTTTTGGGTTTTGGTTGGTTTGGTGTTTTTTTGTAAGGGGGAGCGTTGATTTACGTTAACGTTGGTTTTGCGCCTGTTTTTTTTTTTTAGTTTTTCGGACATTCTCTGGAGAATGTCGACATTCCCCAGATTTCGGTCTTTCACAGTAACATTTATACCCATTATGTAGTAGGTATTCCTTTGTTTTTTTTGTGATAATGACTGGTTATTCATTTTTGCATTTAACATTTAACTGTTCATGCTGGGAAATGACCCTGGCAGAAATAATAATCAGATCTGATTATAATTATAATAATAATTGCTGGTTATAATAGCGCTTTTATATGTATTCACCGTACGGTTGTCACCTGCTGTTATTTTACGATCAATTTTGATAAGCGCTATTTAGTACGCGCTATTCTGAAATATGCTATTTTGACAAACGCTGTTTGGACACGCGCTTTTTAAATCACGCGCTGTTTCGGCACGCCCTTTTTCAACAAGCGCTTTTTTGTAACTCGCTATTTTGTAAAAGTGCTATTTAGAACGCGCTATTTTAAAACACGCTATTAAAACCAGCGCTTTTTTGTACCACACTTCCATTTTTTTTTCTTTTTGGAATTTGATATATGAGCTCTAATTAAAAAAATAAGACCAAAATTTTAAAAATCGGTTTTTTAGAAAATATCTCTGATATTTTAGGCTAACATACTCGGTTTGCCCTCGATGTCTCGGATTTTGATCAAACTTGGCATAGTGGTACCACTACGGTACCTAAGCACTTCATCCAAATTTTTTTCAAAACGGTCCATCCGTTCACCAAATTCTTGAAATAGCATTAAATCAAAGCCAAAGAAGATTTTACTGACTTATTCAAAACCGCCCCTTGCTTACCCACTCCCTTGAAACTACCCCCAACTTCTGTTTTTCAAATAACACCCCCTAATTCTTATTAAAGACTATGAAAGTGCACTTTATTCTGAATTCTACCATTTATTATAAGTGGTATCTTAGATTTTAAGGGGCTTTAAATAACAATTATTATTTATTAATAGAAGGGTGGTATTTAAAACAAAATTGCGGGTAGTTCTAGGAGACTGGGTTGTTATGAGTTGGTTTTGAATATATTAATCAATTTTCTTTTGGGTACAATTTAACCTAAGTTTTTGGAAATTTTTATGGTTAAATTTAAAATGAAATGTGGTTAACGGATATATAACTTGTCAAGAACCTGGTTGGTGGGACACCCGGTATCGTGAACGGATGGACCGTTTTGAAAAAAATTTGGATGGAGTGATTAGGTACCACTATGCCAAGTTTGGTCAAAATCCGAGATATCGAAGGCAAACCGAGTATGTTAGCCTGAAATATCAGAGATATTTTCTAAAAAACACATTTTTTTTCAAAAACGGCTCTAACGATTTTTAAAATTTTGGTCTTATTTTTTTAATTAGAGCTCATATAAGAAATTCCAAAAAGAAAAAAAAAATGGAAGTTGTCATGTCATTTAAAAGTTCTTTTAGAACAGCGTGGGGTATAACGACACAAATTTTGTGAACAAGTTTAACACCACAAAGATGTATGAAACGCCGCCCCTACTAGGAATCAACGGTCCCAATACGTCTACTGCTAGAATATCCTCTTTATTTTCTGGGACAATCTGCATTTGCGCCGGTTGTGGTATAATTGAGATTTTACTCCTTTGACAGATATCGCAGCTTTTAAGATTTTTTTTATGGAACGGTGCATGTTAGTCCACCATAGTTCGTCTCTTATGGCGATCCATGTTTTATATACACCATAATGGCCATATGCATCGTGATATGCAACAATAAATTGTGGTGGCAAAAATAAATTGTGGTATTAAGTTACGGGGGATACACAATAAGTACTCGTTTATTCTGTGACCTGCTTTGTATAAAATATTGTTTTGAATGATGAATTGTCGGCGAAGTTTTTCATCATTTGCATATTGTCGTTTAATATTTTGAAGCTTTTCATCATAATTTTGTAAGTTTTCAATGTCGACTAAAGTTCTCTTCAAGGCTTCTGGCAGTTTTTGTATGGACAACAGTTGGAAACATTTGTCTTTTGGGGCTGGAGGCCTTCCGATGGAGTACCTGCTCAACGCTTCAGCTTAAAGGTTGTCACGTCCCGAAACAAAGATTGGTTCAAACCAGTACTCATGTAGAACCAGCACCCAGAGAGAAATTCGGTCAGATAGCAAGCGACATTTACTGATGTACGTAACTGCTTTATTGTCGGTATGGAGAAAAAATTTAGCGCCAATTAAATGGACTCTCCATTTCTGAAAAGCCAATAAAACCGCGGTAATTTCTTTCTCTGTAGCTCCATAACGGGTTTCTTGGTCAAGTAACAGGCGTGACATAAGCTATTACTTTTCGACTGTCCCCTATAACCTGAAATAAAATGGCTCCAACGGCGATGTCGCTGCTGTCGGCCTGCACATGAAGGGGATTTGAAAGCACGGGGTGGTAGAGTAACGCTCGTTCCTGCAAAAGACCCTTAAGCCCCTGAAAAGAATTTTCTTGTTCATCGGTCCATTTCCATTGTGTTTTTTTTTTCTAAGAAGTTGCGTCAACGGCGCTGAAAGCTCGGCAAAACGGTTGGAAAACATACGGTCGTACTGACAAAGACCTAAGAACGATTAAAGCTGTTCGTATACCGAAGGGTAAAATCCGGTAAGTTTTATTTTCCACCAAAAAACCTAAAAATTGTCGATCTTCTTTTCTCACCTCAATTTGCCAATAACCATGTGACAAATCAATAAGGGACATAACCCTTTTACGACCCATGAGTCTAACTAACTCCTCAACTAAAAAAATTCGCTGGAAATCAGGTGTCATTTTGGAATTAAGGTGACGGGCATCAAGACAAACACGTACACTGCCATCGCGCTTAACAGCAACCATTAATAGCGAAATATATTCAGACGGAGCCTCCTCAATGACTCCACCATTTGAGTAATGGCTTTGTGAAACGCCTCTTTGTGAGCAACCGGGATCGGATATGGCTTTACAAAAAATGGCTTATCGTCGATAAGTTCTATGGCGTGAGTATATAAATGAGTACGTCCTGGAACGTCCGAAAAAATATTTATTTGTTTAATAATAATTTAATTCGTTTTCCGATAAATTTGTTTTTTTGTAAAGTTTCATAAAATTTATTACCCGAGTCTGAAAGGGCTGCTTCGTACAAAGATGAGTCAGGGTCTTTTATGTTAGCTGGAGTTTCCAGTACAAACTGTTTATTTTGTATTTTTCGCGTTGTACCTTGGAATTTATTTGTATTGTTTTTTATAAATGATATTTTTTTTTCGTTGTTTACGATATTGCACATACTATCGGTTCGGAGATTTTCATGTTTATTAATTTTTTCGGGAACAACAATGAATTTATTATTAATTTTTATTACTAAATGTTTTTCTGCTAAATTAATGTTAACATGAGAATTTCTCAAAAAATCACACTTCAATATTACGGGAAAGTTAGCCCCGGAATCATTAAAAATTCTTGTGTAAATTTTTCGTTTAAAATAGAAAAAGGGATGTCACTTTGAACTTTCCCTTTTATATTTGGCTTTATATGGTCCAACAACTCGTATGCCTGAACACTTAAAGTATGGAATCTGATTCCACACGTCCTCAGAAATTGCTGAGATAGACGATCCACTGTCAACAAGGGCTAAAAACCAAAAATCGAAGATTTTTATTTCTATTGTTGGCGATCGACTATCTATTAAGTCACACTCTTCAAGAAGTTCTTCTGGGGTTATTTTTTGTTAGTATCTTAGTTCCTGAGGGCGGAGTAACCAAATCAGAACTTAGTTTTCATTTTCAACGTCCAAAGTTGAAGTATTCAGACGTGGGTTTCTATTAAAATTTTTGTTGTGCTGTGTAAAATTAGGATTAAAGTTTTGTTTATTTATTCTTGAGTTATCGTTATATTTATTTTTTTCTGCATAAAATTTATTTTGATTACGTTTTGAGTTTATAAAGTTATCGGCTTGTTATAACCTATAAACTGCGTCGTTTGACGTATTTACGCCAATAAGGGCGGATGATACGTTGGGTGGAAAATGCGCACCTATGATATTTATAAGGTCTTCTTCAGAACATTATTTTGATTTTTATTTATAGGATTTAAATTTAAGTTTCTTATGGATTTAACTACTGTTGTTACTAAACGTAAAATATCTTCTTGTGACGGTGACGGATACATAACCGGTGGTAACGCTGGGTTATATGACATCGAGTACGGCGGTGGATCAACGTTTTCAGCGGGCGACTGGGGAACACGGCTTCTATACCCTTCGCTTTCTGCCGTCGAAAACCCGCAGGCCGCCCCTGTATAGGACGGTGCCTTTGCAGTAAACTTGGGTAATGTTGTTGAAAATATTTCGGATGAAGTAGTAAAAACAGGAAAGATCCTACCTTGGCTGTTTAATTGTTGTTCGGTTACTAGGTCCTGTTATGGGTGTGTGTACCAGGCGTCTGGGTCGGGTACCAGTAGGTGGTGGCGAGTTAAAAGCCATGCTTTTTTTCTGCATAAATTTCAGCAAATTTTAGCAAAATTTGTAACCAACCCCACGTTGGGCGCCAAGTTGTGACGGAACACTTTGGTGATGGGCAAATATCTCGGAGTTTTGATAGGTTCGGGCTGGTAAAACACGTGGATTGGTTGAAGTGACTTTATTGTCCAAGCTATTATAGAAAAATGAACAATTTTACATATGTTAATGGGGAAGGCTAGCAAAAACTTACCTATTATAGAAAAATGACTGGGCGCACTTTAACTTCAGTTAATAAACTAAATTTAGATTTAACCTTTGGTTCACTTTCATATTAGCACTGGATACGAAGTGAAAGTAAAAGATAGTTCGGGAGTTAACAAAAACGCTAGGTGTTTTTTGTTATAAAAACGAATAAATATGAATATATTAAATTTAGGTACCTGCACTGACATCTATTAATGAGTGTATTAGTTATAAGTAGCCGGTAACAATGGTTTCGCTACATAACCAAGAAAAAGGCATTTTTGTATACAAATAAGATAGCCATGACTGGCCCTTAAAAACAATTGAATTACACTTTTTCTGTCAATTGAAACAAAAATCTATAATTTTACGGTAAGTGCATCGTTATTAAAGTTTTAGTTTAAAAGTTTTCAAATATGCCTTATTTATTTTCTTACATATTTACGGGGAATATGAAAAACCAAAGGAAAGGCAGATATTTATATCAGGAACGTTATCCAAATAGACAAATAGACAAATGCCTAGTGTAAGCACTTTTGCATTCTTTAAGAAATGGGAATTTGGCAATTTGGTA
>OY294052.1:18572261-18612573 GCA_958510825.1 Brachypterus glaber | reverse complement strand
TGACGGTTTCTACCAAACTTGGCGCCACTGCACAAAGAAGTATTGTGGCCCCAAAAATGCCTTTACTAAAAAGGCTTTTGTCCCTGGCGGTTTCTGCCAAACTTGGCGCCCCTAAAAAAAAGAATTGACCCCAAAAATTACTTTTACGAAAAAAATCTTTACACCTGACGGTATCTACCGATCTTGGCGCCCCTACAAAAAAATTGGCACCCCAAAAATTACCTTCAAGGAAAAAAGCTTTGACCCTGACGGTTTCTACCAGGGGTCCCCCTTAGGTAATAAAAAAAAAACAGTTTTATATAGCTTTCAAAATATAAAGAGTACTACTTACTAGTCAAGATTACGTGGAAGGTAATGCATTTTTTTAACCGACTTCCAAAAAGGAGGTTTGGACTTTAGGTTAATAATTCGACGTGTGACTTTTTTTGTACTTCAAGTTCACTGTAACCACATATTAAAATAAATAACTTTTTATTAAACAACTGGAGTTTTCCAATTTAAACTTAAAACACAACTTATAAACATAAAATGAAATCATAATGAAACACAGGTTATTATATAGTACTTAACTAATCCTTTAATGCTTGTTAAGGGATAGTTATAATTGAAACAAATTAAAACTAATGTAAATACGGGTTACAACAATGTCATGTCGGATTATAAACAAGGGCACGTGGTTAATCCGTTGTTGCCGACCTAATTAATTATTACCTGTTATTACTTCGGTTTTAATAAGATTTTCTTTTAAAACAAGAAACTACAAACAGATTTAATATAAACTATAAAATGATTTAAATACATTTTATTTGGATATTTGTATTTAAAATATAAGTTTTTTATTTTTTATCAAAATAAATAAAATATTTCTGGTGAAATAAATTCAATCGTGACAACGCTGATCATAAACGAAAAATTTTCTAGTAGCGACATCTAGGCGTGCCTTTACGTGAAAAGAGAGAGTGAGCGTTATTCAACGAAGAACAAGCCTAAAAAGGATAGAAAATCGTGCTAAAACCGAACCAAAATTCCTATCTAGATAAACATCTCGTTTATCTCTGACGGTGCTTTAAGCACCAAAAATAGGTCGGTCTCTGAAAGCACCAAGATGAAAATTCCCTATAAAGTTACCAAATCGCACCACCTAGTGTGAAAAATTTGAACCCCCTAGAATAAAGAATGCGATTAATGGCTGCCATTCATATTAGCCACTTGTTCAGACGCCATTCCTGTTCCCCCACTCCTCTAGTTCATTGAGCAATAGTCGCAAATTAGGCAAAAATTTTAGTTGATAAAAGTTTAAGATTTCAAAATCTGCTAATTTATATATTTAAAATTAAAGAAGCTCGTAAGTTTAAAAACTTTAGGACCACTGTGCGGTGCCTTAACGTATTTCGATTGACTTCAAATTTTGGATAATTCATATTACCATAAAGGGCAACAAATTTTTGTGTAGGTAGCATTCGTTTATTCAATTTGAATTTTCGCGACCACCCTAATGGGCATATTAGTGTTGGAGTTCAAATAACCGATCTTAACTGTAATAGGTATTTTTGTTATTACCTGAAATATACCAGTTAAGAGAAGATGACGGATGTCAAATAGGTTTTGTTATGTATTAATTTTATGTCAAGTTAAATATAATATCTCAACAGATTTACGCTTTATTTGGTGTTCCACTGGAATTTGGATCTATCTCTCTAATAGGTTATGGGCCCAGGAATAATCTGAAAAATTATTAAAGTGGAAAAAGTTTAATTATATATTTTTTGGGAAACTTAGTGGAAGAAGTATACACTTAAGTATATAAAAATATGGAATCAACTTTAAACTCGATACGCTTTGAAACTTTGACAAAAGATAATTTTGATTCATGGCAAATTAAAGCTCAAGCGATATTAATCAAAAATGGAACTTGGGGATATGTTAACGGCAAGAAAAAGAAGCCGGAACCCACAGAAAACAATGCAGCTGATGTGGAAGCATGGGAAAATTTTGATGAAAAAGCTAGAGCAGATTTAATTCTTTCCATAAGCTCGAAGGAATTAAAAAATATAAAAACTTGTAAAACTTCAAGAGAAATTTGGCTTAAACTTGAATCAATTTTTAAATCAAAAGCACCGGCGAGAAAGGTTTCTTTATGGAAGCGGTTAATATGTTTTAAAATGGACGAATCTGGTAATATAGCTGAACAAATGGGGCATTTTTTTAATTTAATAGACGAACTATCAGAAATGGAATTTCAATTCGGAAATGAACAACAATCTATTATGCTTTTGTTAAGTCTCCCTGAAAATTATGAAAATTTTCGATGTGCTATAGTAGCACAAACGAAGTTACCAGATCCAGAAATATTAAAACAGAAAATTTTAGATGAAATTGAGACAAGAAAACAAAAAGTCAAAGAATGTGAACAAAGTGCAATGTTAGCAAAAGGTTTTTATAAAACAAATTTTAAAAACAAAACGGCGGAAAATGTGAAATATGATTTAAATAAGCCATTTAAATTTAAATGTCATAGATGTCACAAAGTTGGCCACAAGTCTTCTTCTTGTCCCGAAAAGAACGAAAAGTCAAATTTGGCTGAAGATTTTGCTTTTTCAACATTTCTACGTGCGGAAATAAACTTAGAAAGTGACAGATGGTGCCTTGATAGTGGATGTACTTCTCATTTAAGCAAGGACAAAAGCACCTTCAAAGATTTTATTAGCACGGAACAGATGAAGCTACAACTGGCGAGTAATTCATCTGCTGACGTTGAAGGAAAAGGTACTGTGAGAATATTTGTATCAGATGGAAGACACAAACGTGGTGTATGTCTGGAAAATACATTATTCGTACCTGGGCTTAGAACAAATTTAATGTCTGTTTCCAAAATAACTGAGAAAGGTTACGAAGTTATTTTCAAAAAGAATATGGCTGAAGTAAAGGATCAGTGTGGTAATATTTGTATGATTGCTAAGAAAATAGGAAACCTGTACTATATTATAGAATATACTGATGAACAGTCATGTTTGGTCTCTGATAAAAATTCTAAAACAAAAGCAACGATATGGCATGAGCGACTCGGACATTTGAATCAACATGACCTTTTTCAAATGAAGAAAAATGAAGTCGTTGCTGGAATGACTTGGGGAAATGAAGTGTCTATTCCACCTTGCGAAATTTGTTTACAAGGTAAATTTACTGCTCTACCTTTTCCAAAACAATCAGAAAAATGCATGAATATGTTGGAAATCATACATTCGGACATATGCGGTCCGATGCGTACAGAATCAAAACGAAAATCCCTATATTTTATTACATTTATTGATGAATATTCTCGATGGTGTGAAGTTAAATTTTTAAGAAGTAAAAGCGATGCTTTTCAAGCTTTTAAGGAATATAAAAGTTTAATAGAAAACCAAAAAGAAAAGAAAATCAAGTATTTACAGACAGATAATGGTGGTGAATATGTAAGTAATGAGTTTGAGCACTTTCTGCAGCAAGAGGGCATCAAACATCGTGTAACCGTGCCACATACTCCACAGCAGAATGGAGTTTCTGAACGGAAAAATCAAAGCCTCGTGGAAATTGCACGTTGCATGCTCATACAGTCTGGACTACCACCTTCTTTTTGGGCTGAAGCAATTTATACTGCAAATTACGTTAGAAATCGATGTTCTACGAAAGTACTTCAAGGTAAAACTCCTTATGAAAAATGGTTTGGACATACCCCGGATTTAAAGCATCTAAGAATTTTTGGTGAAAAGGCGTTTGTTCTTGACAAAAATCCTGCGAAAGGAAAATTTAGTCCTCGTGGTATAAATTGTATTTTTCTGGGATATAGTGATAATTCAAAAGGCTATCGTGTTTGGTTACCAACCGAAAAAAAGGTTATTATTGCCAGAGATATAAGATTTGTAGATAAAATTATATCAGAAGGAAATAATAAAGATTTTATGTCTGAAGAAAACCTTGAAAAATCAAATATAACATTTTTAAATAATAGAAATTCTGAAAATATTGAAATTGGTACGAATGTTGTAGAAAATTCTAGACATTCAGCAGAAAACAATATTTTGAATGAAGAGAATTTACAGGAGCAGGAAGAACAACCGGAAATTCAAGAAAGAAGAGGCAGAGGAAGGCCTAGTATTATTAGGGATGGAAATATAGGACGTCCTAGAAAACAATACTGTATTGTAAGACCTCAAGAACCTCAGCAATTTTTTGAAAATGAAACTGAGAGAGTAGAAACAAACGAAACAAAATTTTTGGATAATAAGCATAATGAAAATAAACGGCAAAATCAAGAAAATGAATACAGCACTATTCAACAGCAAAATAACGATTTAGAAAATTATAAACAAGCATGTTTAGCAACTGAAATTTCTTGGAAATCAGCTTTAAATGGTCCTGATTTGGAATCTTGGAAAAATGCGATTGTGGTAGAAATAGAATCACTTCTAAAACATAATACCTGGAAAATCGTAAAACGACCAGAAAAACGAAATATTATAGGATGTAGAACAATACTCCGTAATAAATACAATCCTGATGGTTCCATTGAAAAAAGAAAAGCTAGAATCGTTGCACAAGGTTTTACTCAACGTCCTGGATTTGATTTCAGTGAAACTTTTGCGCCAGTTGCTCGGCTTAGTTCAGTTCGATTGTTTATAGCACTTGCTGTCAAGGAAGATTTGAAAATACATCAACTAGATATCGAATCTGCTTACCTAAATGGAAACCTACATGAAGAAATATTCATGGAAATACCAAAACTCTTGGAAGAAAGTTTAGAAAAAATCGTTTCTAGGAAAGGGCGTCAAGATCCTATAGGAATACTTGCTAAAGAAATGATAAATGACCTCCAAGGAGAAAATAAGGTATGTGCATTGCAAAAGTCCCTCTATGGTTTAAAACAAGCTGGTCATCAGTGGCATAAATGTTTAGATACATTTTTTAAAAGCATTGGTTTACAGCAAATGAATACTGATCCATGCGTATACTTTATGCAACGAGGGGGAGAAATAGTCATAGTGTTAATCTATGTAGATGATATACTTATTGCATACAAAAATTTAGAAAACATGGAGTATATAAGAAAAAAGTTAACAGAAAACTTTGGAGTTAAAGATCTTGGATATGCTCGGTATTGTCTTGGTATAGAAATTTCACAAGGAAAAGATTTCATAAGTATTTCTCAAAAAGGATATATACGAGATATACTGAATCGTTTTAACATGACCGACTCTAAACCTGTTTTAACACCAGTCGATCCGAATGTAAAATTAACAAAAAAAGAAGGAGAATCTACTGTAAATGGGACAAGGCCTTTTCGAGAACTCATTGGAGCATTAAATTATCTGGCAGTTGCTACTCGACCAGATATTTCGTTTATTGTAAGTTCCTTGAGCCAATTTAATACGTGCCATGAAGAAGAACATTGGACTGCGGCTAAACGAGTTCTTCGATATCTTAAGGGAACTATGGATATGGAAATTGTGTACAAAAAGGACGAAAAGAATCTTAAAGGATACGTTGATGCTGATTGGGGTAGCTGCATCATAGACAGACGTTCATACACAGGATTCACGTTTATGTTAAGCGGGGCTGCAGTTACTTGGGAAGCAAGAAAGCAGCGTACAGTAGCATTATCATCAACAGAAGCAGAATATATGAGTATGGCTGAAGCTACTAAAGAAGCCTGCTACCTTCGACAGTTTCTTCAGGAACTAGGATACTCAAGTTTATCGAATATAGTTCTGGCAAATGATAATGTGGGAGCAAAATTTTTAGCAGAAAATACAATGTTTCATCCGAAGACTAAACATATCGATATAAGGTATCACTTTATTCGAAATGTTTTGCAGATGGGCTATATTAAGCTGGAACATTTATCAACAGAAGAAATGATTGCAGATTTATTTACGAAAGGTCTGCCTAGAGTTAAGCACTGGAAGTTTTTACAGTTATTGGGAATGCAGTCAACAAGAACAAAAAGCTCGCTATTTGAGGGGGACTGTTGGAGTTCAAATAACCGATCTTAACTGTAATAGGTATTTTTGTTATTACCTGAGAAGATGACGGATGTCAAATAGGTTTTGTTATGTATTAATTTTATGTCAAGTTAAATATAATATCTCAACAGATTTACGCTTTATTTGGTGTTCCACTGGAATTTGGATCTATCTCTCTAATAATTAGTTTATTTTATTCGATTCCTTAACAATAACTGACATAAAGAGCTTAGCAGGGTAAGCAGGTAAAAAGTGCCCCAACCCGATTTGAGCTGAGTATTTGTGCAAAAGTTATCTCCCATAGAGGTCAGCTAATTCCCAGATTTTCAGCCCCCAACGACCCCCAGGGGGGGTTAATTTTTTTAGTTCGACATGAATCATTTTTTTTCTCCGGTCCTGCTGATCCGATTGACTTCAAATTTGGAACACATAATAAGGACTATAGGGATAGTGTACAAAAAAAATATTGTCAATTTGCGACTATTCTAACCTATAAAAAAAATCACTTGTATTTTTTGAAGGGCCGAAAAGGCCCATTTTTGGCCGAACACACCCGCCATTTTTTTTTATATTATGTATTCGTATTCGATCTAAAACATATCAAAAATTTATTTTTTTTCATGTGGTAGAACAGTGTCAAAAAAAATAAAAACTGCGTCAGGTACGCATTTGTAGTAGTATAGAATTAAGAATATTATTTGGAATAATCGAATTTTTATTTAATATAAATAGGTCCAAAAATTAATATTGAAAATAAATAACAAAAAATGTTTATTCTAAGAAACCAAGCAAAATTAAAATCATAGTCAATTGACGATCATAAAAATTTAAGTGTAAAGTATATACAGGGTGTATTTGAAATAGCGTAGGAAATTTTAACGGGTGATTCTACATGATAAAATGTGACAAAAAGTTCCTATAAATATATGTCTATTTAATAACTCAGGAACTCTTTGAGATATATTAACGAGGTCTTGCACGTGAATTAATCCTAATAAGGCCCATCTTTGTATGTCATTTTCACGTACTTATTTAAACCAGGGGTGTGCGAAACGAGGGGGCCTTATCAGTTTTTTGTCCCAAACTTTTTTCTGTGTAACTTTTTTGCAATTCTATTTTTGAAATATGATTCCTCAGGTCAAAACACAAAAAAGGTATTCTTGTTGTAATACTGTAGGATTAACCGTTTTCGAGAAAAGTTCATTTGAAGGTGAAATTTCACGGTTCGAGGACGAAAAATTAAATACTAAAATGTCGAAAACCAAAATTTTAATAATGCAATGTTATTTTACATCAAAAACTAAGAAAAAAAGTGTCCATACATGTAGGTCGAAAAAACGCTTTTAAAGCTACCATAGCCCTTTAAAAATGGTGCATATTTAGGAGACCATAGCTCCATTAGGATTAATTTTTGGAAGTACCTGTATACGAGATTTTTTTCTTAGTTTTTAATGTACATTCGCCATGCATCAATAAAATTTTGGTTTTCGACATTTTAGTATTTAATTTTTCGTCCTCGAACCGTGGAATTTCACCTTGAAATGAATTTTTCTCGAAAATGGTTAATCCTACAGTATTACAACAAGAGTACCTTTTTATGTATTTCGACCTGAGGAATCATATTTCAAAAATAAAATTGCAAAAAAGTTACACAGAAAAAAGTTTGGGACAAAAAACTGATAAGTCCCCCCCGTTTCGCACACCCCTGGTTGAAATAAGTACATGAAAATAACACATAAAAACGGGCCTTGGTAGGATTAGTTGACGTGCAAAACCTCGTTGATATATCTCAAAGGGTTCCTGAGTTATTAAATAAAAACCGATTTTTTTTAGCCAATTTCAAAGGGGCGTAGCTCCCTTATGACGCATTCTTAGACATATATTTATGGGAACTTTTTGTCATATTTTATCATGTAGAATCACCTGTTAAAATTTCCTACGCTATTTCAAATACACCCTGTATATAATTTACACTTTAATTTTTATGATCCGTCAATTGACTATGATTTTAATTTTGCTTGGTTTCTTAGAATAAACATTTTTTGTTATTTATTTTCAATATTAATTTTTAGACCTATTTATATTAAATAAAAATTCGATTATTCCAAATAATATTCTTAATTCTATACTACTACAAATGCGTACCTGACGCAGTTTTTATTTTTTTTGACACTGTTCTACCACATGAAAAAAATTAAATTTTTGATATGTTTTAGATCGAATACGAATACATAACATAAAAAAAATGGCGGGTGTGTTCGGCCAAAAATGGGCCTTTTCGGCCCTTCAAAAAATACAAGTGATTTTTTTTATAGGTTAGAATAGTCGCAAATCGACAATATTTTTTTTGTAGACTATCCCATTAGTCCTTATTATGTGTTCCAAATTTGAAGTCAATCGGATCAGCAGGACCGGAGAAAAAAATGATTCATGTAGAACTAAAAAAATTAATTCTGACCCCCCTGGGGGTCGATGGGGGCTGAAAATCTGGGAATCAACTGACCTCTATGGGAGCTAACTTTTGCACAAATACTCAGCTCAAATCGGGCTGGGGCACTTTTTACCTGCTTACCCTGCTAAGCTCTTTTGGATGGAGGTAAAAATTAAAAAAAAAACACGTTTTGGACCCGCCGTGCCCCGTTTCACCCCCTTGGGGGGTCGAATATCGAAAATTCCTAAAACAGGTATCTTTTCGATTTTGATAAGGAACATTTTCACCAAATATGAAGATTCTAGATTAAGACGTCACTGACACTTTTTAAAAAGGTCTTATTAAAATAATTAACCCCTTATGACTTAAATATGACGATTTTTACTACCTCAGGGGTCGAATATCAAAAAATCTTTTTGATTCCGATAAAGAACATTTTTGCCATATATGAAGAAAAAAGTCAAGTCTAGTCGCACACTTTTTAAAAAACCTTTCAACCCTCGTTTCACCCCCTTAAGCATTGAATTTCGAAAAATACCTTCTTAGTGGATGCTTACATGATAAAACAGTAACAAACTGTGCAAGATCCAAACAAAAATTGTTGGAAATTTCCTCCTTAACAAAATTGGTTATATCCATTTTTATCGTAAGTTGCATTTTTAGCGAGGTAACCGTATTCGCCCCTAAAATTCAAGATAGCGGACACCCCTCACGTAAATCGCCCGGTGAAAAAGTAACAGGAGTGTTCTGTTACCATCCACTACTACCCTTTAAAATATCAGCCCGTTTGCATTGAAATTTTAACATTTATTTGACTGGACTAATAGAGGAGTCAAAAAATCCAAGTCGAAACCTATCCACTTTCAGAATTGGAGATATCAAAACGTCAAAACAAATATTGAAGAACTTTTCTAATGAATCCGACTCGAAGGTTCATAACTATCGGAAAACTATCAATTCTCTTTTATACTCAGGTCTTAAAATTATAGGAGTGGATTATTATTAAATTCTTTTAGTATGAAAGTACTACTTTATTTTTCACTTAAATATAAAAGCTGAAATGTACCAATTGATCATAATTATTAATTTAAATTAGGGTATAAAGGGTGGCCCAGAATGTTTCCAAAATCTCTTAGGGGAATCAGATCTCATCAAAATAATGCCACGTTGATTTGGCTACGGCCCCCAAAGATGAAATAGAAAAACCAAATTTTTTGGATAACTTATTTAATTTTTAATATTTTTTAACAAGTTGTTTAAGAAAATTAATGCGCATCAAATGATTTTAATAGAAGTTTCGAAAATTATCAGGAAAGTCAGGGGCGTACTTCCGTTATGGTTCCAGACCCCTAAGTTAGGGTTACAAATTTTAGACTTTTAATAACTTTTTTTACATTCTGTAAGCAATTTTGATCAAAAAAGTACTCTACGCAAAATTCTATGTTTCCGAGAAAAATGCACCTTTTTAATCCAAATGCGGGAGGACTGTAAACAAATATTTTTATATTATTTCAAAAATGATATAAATTATTTTAAAAATATTTGCATTTCATTAAAGTGAAATAAAAAGTTCAATGAAATTTTCGACTAGGACCCACCTCCTTTGAGATATTCGCCCCTTAGAGGAAAAATAAATATTTTTAAAATAATTTATAGCATTTTTGAAACAATATAAAAATATTTTTTTACGGTCCTCCTGCCTTTGGATTAAAAAAGTACCCTTTTCTCAGAAACGCTTCATTTTATCGAATTTAGCGTAGAGTACTTTTTTGATAAAAATTGCTCACAGAATGTAATAAAAGCAATAAAAAGTCTTCAATTTGAACTTAGGGGTTTGGAACCATAACGGAAGTCCGCCTCTGACTTTTCTGATAAATTTCAAAATTTCCGTTAAAATCATTTGATGCGAATTAATTTTCTTAAACAACCCTGAGAAAATAGTTAAAAAATATTAAAAAACAAAAAAGTTATCCAAAATAATTGATTTTTCTATTTTATCTTGGGGGGCAAATATCTCAGAGAAATGAACTGGATTTATTTTGACGAGATCTGATCATCCCTAAGACATTTTGGAAACATTCTGGGACTTTTTGTATTGCCTCAAAAATAATGACAAATTTTATTTAAAAAAATGGTTTCATCATTAATCATAATAAACCAACTGAATTTAGTGATGTCAATATCAATATATTTCTAGCAATATACCTTTAATTATACAAGAGCACAAGCTAGTACCTTCAGGTCTTAATAAAATCATTTCACTGAAATGCTATCAAAATTGTAAGTAATTATTTACACTTCTTAGATTTAATTTTGGTATCTTTATTTATTACACGTATTCCTAAAATAGGTAATATAAAATAAGATCACTTTAGTAGTAAATTTAAAATTAATATAAATACATCACTTTTCAGCCTTTTTTTGTGGTACAGGTGTTTCTGCATGCAATAGAGCTTAACAATTTAT
The DNA here is from genome assembly GCA_958510825.1 of Brachypterus glaber. NCBI lineage: Eukaryota > Metazoa > Arthropoda > Insecta > Coleoptera > Kateretidae > Brachypterus > Brachypterus glaber. The sequence continues at coordinate 18,601,677 of OY294052.1, read as the reverse complement.
GTCCAGAGAAGAAGGTGAATCCTCCCACGGGTAATAACCAAGCGCAAGTGGTGAACATATCCAGTTTCAACCAGAAAAGAACAAACAAGGCTAAAATAGCACCGAAACCCAAATGAAAAGGAACAGCTAAAACGCTGAAATTAGCACAATTTACTCCCATCTTACTCCACAAACCCAGAAGCAAGAGAACAGGCGCAATGGTTAAGAGCGTAAAGAAGCTAGAGACTACTTGAGCTGGTCTTTTATCTGCTTGACGAAACATGTGTTTAATTTCTTCTTTTGGCAAACGAACCAATTTTGCTGTTGGTGCCGGGTTGTTCAAACTTGCTTCCAACGTACCTAGATTCCAACGAATAGGGTTCGATACAGCAGCATCTCCCAAAATTAGTTCCATTTGGAATGAATCACTATAACTCAAATCGGTTGCTAAATTGACATCTACTTTATACGCTTTACTGCTATCTTTTTCCGCTACAAATACTATTTCTTTCTTCTCTGAATAAAGTCTTAAGAAAGCTTGATGGACGGACCTAGAAATGGTAAACTTCACAACCAAATGTTGACCAGCGTCGCCTTGAAGACTTGATGATAGTCTTCCTGGGTGTTCCAGCTTGGTCAACTTTGGAGCGGAACTACCGTCTGCATCGACTAACCCAATTTCCAGATTTTGCACCGAAATTGGTCCTAAAACCCTGGTGTTTAAAGTAATAGTGTTTTGACCTGAAGCGAGTGAAATACGGTAAAATCCAGGTTCTAACTTTAATGGTAAATTAAATTCGGTTGGGTTGGGACCGGGAGCCAAAGCTTGTTTTGCTAAAACAACCACATCATCTGATATCCTGGTGGCTGATTGTGCTACTACAGGAGTAGTGACTGACTTCGATTTTCTTCCGAATAAATCGCCAACTTTTACTTTTAAGTCGGGTTTGTCCAGGGTAACGTAAGGTGCACCAACAACAGAAATTGCTACAGGGGATACTTTGCTGTTTGACAAAGCTTCAGCTGCTTCAAGAACTGCAAGTATGCCTTTTGGTGTCTGTACTGTGCATCTTGATAGTAAGTAGTTACCTGAAAATGAAATATAGGTTTTAAATTTAAAACTATGTTTATAATAGTCTTTATCTGGACTTCCTTTGGTTCTTGGTTAGTTTTTTGCTCTACACTTCTGCTCAAAAATATCGGCCCACCTAAAAAAATACACATTTTTGAATGCAAATATCTCCAAAACTATTTAATGGATTTATTCGATCTTTTTTTTATTTTGAAGCTTGAACTTTTAGCTCTTACTTACTGGAATAAAAATTATCAAACATCTTTTTTTATACCGGCAGCAATGAAAAGTGCACAGCTATGTTTTTTTACTGCACCTTTCGATATGCGCATGGTTCGCCACTGCATATTTTTTTACAATTTAATTAATTGATTTTATAGCCTAATTAAATGGAAGTAATCTCTTTTTAAATTTTTTAATTTTCCTTTTCTCGTTTAGGAGATATAAGGTTTTTTCTAAAAATTTACATTTTTGCAAGTAACAAAAAAACTACGCAATGGATTTAATTATTTTTTTTTTTAATTTGAAGCTTAAATCGTAAACTTTTATTTATTTAATTTAGGTTTCTGTTGGAAACATGTTTAAACTGAGTTTACATTGCTTAAATAGTCATGTTTTTTTTACTCGATCTTTTTTGTTGCAATTTAAACACAAACTCAAATCTTTCCATAAGTTTTAAAACTTATTCTAATAGCCACACTTATTGTGACTGATTCCGTCTTTTATTTTTTATCATAAGTCTTCTCATTTAGGAGAAATTATGTTTTTTTGGTAAATAAGGACTTTTTAAGTGGTGGGCTAGTGCCACCCCTGTAACTAACTTTTTTATGATTGACAAGACTTGTCACTTATGTGACAATACTTTTTTAACTCGTTAAAATTTTATTTAATTGTATTATTTAAATGGAAACAAGTCCGGAAGTAGCTGCCCAAGCTGTAGCTCTGCTACAAGAAGGGCACAGTCAGCGTTATGTTGCTCAACAGTTAAATATTACGAGAGCAGCGGTAAGAAGAGTATTCCAACGTTTTGAGGAGACCGGTTCCTTTAGTCGACGCCAAGGAGCTGGCAGACGTAGGTGCACGTCCGCTCGGGATGACCGATTTATCGAGCTTAATTCCCTGCGGAATCGTCGTCTAAATTCAGTTAATTTGAGATCACGGCTTCAAGAAACAAGAGGTGTAGCAGTAAGTAGGTCCACTATTGGTCGAAGGCTTTTTGAAAGAAACCTTTGCTCTTATAAGGCCGCAACTGGACCTAAACTCACTGCTAACCATCGTCGTGCCAGGCTGCAGTTTGCAAGAAGACACTTAAACTGAGACAGAAACCAATGGGCAAAGGTTATGTTTTCTGATGAAACCAGGATATGTCTATTTGGGAATGATGCAAGACAGCGTGTCTACCGACGTCCTGGAGAACGTTATGCACAGGCCTGCATTGCAGAAAAAGTTAGTTATGGTGGTGGATCGTGCATGATATGGGGAGGTATATCATTGGAAGCTAAAACTGAACCCGTTTTTATTATAAGGGAAGAACGTGGACGGCAAAGGCGAAGTCTTACAGCGGAAAGGTATGTCGAAGAAATTTTGGAAGAGCACGTCGTACCTTACGCCGGATTTATAGGCGATGACTTTATTTACATGCAAGACAATGCAAAGCCGCATACTGCAGCAAATGTCAGACGATACTTAAGAGATGTCGGTATCGACGTCTTAGAGTGGCCAGCTAATAGCCCCGATCTTAACCCAATCGAACATCTCTGGGATGAGTTAAAAAGAAGAATTCGATCAAGGAACCCAGCGCCAGCGACAATTCCAGAACTAATTATAGCAGTCGAGGAAGAATGGGAAAATATACCTCAGAATACTATAAGAAACTTTATTCTCTCTATGAGTAATAGAGTACAGGATGTACTTAGGGCTAGGGGGGGAAATACCAGATATTAATATTAGACATATCGCACCCGTTACAGAACAGTGTTATAACACAAAATTTTGAAAAATGTGTTTTTAGTGTAATTACGGCTCTTATTAGGATCTACCGACCTGTATAACTGGCATATTACATATAACTATAGCATAGTTTCAATACGAGCAGTAATTACACTAAAAACACATTTTTCAAAATTTTGTGTCCTGTATTATTGTTATTGAGTATTCTGTTATTGTGTATTCTCTAATTGTGTTTTGTTATTGAGTATTCTTTTATTGTGTTCTGTATGGTTGTTATTGAGCATTCTGTTATTGTGTTCTGTTATTGAGTATTCTGTTATTGTGTTCTGCATTATTCTTATTGAGTTTGCAAGTTTTTTGTGGATTAGGCCTAATGGGGAAACCAGTATAAAAAAACGAGCTAATCACTTTACCTCATGGGTGGCTTGGAAATAAGTGCTGGTAAATAGGAACAAATTTGATGGAAAAATAATACATATTTTTTAAAATAAACTGCTTATGGAATATATGTGGCTGGACTATAATTGTGTGGTTCTGAACTATTGTTGTGTTAAATTACGGTATGGAATATTTGTGAAAAAAAAATTGGAAAATGTACAAAAAAAGGAATGGAATTATTATTTTGAAAAGAATAGGAGTAAATGCTGCCAGGCATGGGATATACAGCTGCCTCAAACCATTTTTAAAACCTAATTCTGTATGAAAACATTGGGAAATATGACTATAACGTCTATAATATTTATGTAGATAAATTTTAACTATAGTGTATACACATTGATAACCTAGCCTCAACCGTGTAATGTTGGTTAATTTTAGTGTTTTGTTAAATTAAATTGAATGTTTTATTGACCATAATGTAATGTAACTAATAATAACGAAAAACAGCATTGTTGTAAAAAAACATACACGTCTAATACGTTTTTTTTTGTGTTTATAATTGTTATTAAATAATTTTAATAAAATTTAAAATTTGTTTATTGTTATTTTATTTGATAAAATATTTTGTTTAAAAAAAATTAAAAAGCAAAAAGTCCTTAAAAAGACGTTAGAACTTGTTTTTGGAGTACCATTAGAGATTTAAACAGTCTGTGCAAAGTTCGTTCGACATATATGCCTCAAAACGCAGTCTGAGCTGGGAACCAAAAAGTTGCTAACGCAGAAAACGTGTTAATTAAATGTATTTATTTAAGCTAAAGTTATAGAAGTGCAATAGATCTTTATATTCTATCGACGCTTTTCCGTCATATACAGTTTTACAGGGGTGGCACTAGCCCACTGATTAAAAAGTCACTTTTTCCGAAAAACTTTAATTTCTCCTAAATGAGAAGACTTATGATAAAAAATAAAAGAAGGAATCAGTCACAATAAGTGTGGCTTTTAGAATAAGTTTTAAAACTTATGGAAACATTTGAGTTTGTGGTTAAATTGCATCAAAAAAGATTGGGTAAAAAAAACATGACTATTTAAGCAATGTAAACCCAGTTTAAACATGTTTGCACCAGAAACTTAAATTAAATAAATAAAAGTTAAGGACTTAAGCTTCAAATTAAAAAATAAATCAATTAAATCCACTGTGTAGTTTTTTTGTTATTTGCAAAAATGTTTATTTTCAGAAAAAACCGTATATCTCCTAAACGAGAAAAGGAAAATTAAAAAGTTAAAAAAGAAATTACTCCCATTTAATTGGCCTATAAAATCAATTAATTAAATTGTAAAAAAATATGCAGTGGCAAACCGTGCGCATATCGAAAGAAGCAGTAAAAAAACATAGCTGTGTAATTTTCATTGCGACCGGTTTAAAAAAAGATTTTTGATAATTTTTATTCCAGTAATTAAGAGCTAAAAGTTCAAGCTTTAAAATAAAAAAAAGGTCAAATAAATCTATTGAATAGTTTTGGAGTTATTAGCATTTGAAAATGTGTATTTTTTTAGGTGGGCCGATATTTTTGAGCAGAAGTGTAGTTTGTTACAAAGTTCAATAAAGCAAAAATAGATGATAGTGAACCAAAGAATAAGGTAAAGCCAGATAAAGCTGCCCTAGGTTATAAATTTTCGACTTTTAAATTCAAAATTTGTCAAATATACTAACCTAACTTATCAGCTTGAACCTGTGTAAACGGAATAACATTTTGAAGCTTCAGAATTCCAGTCAATAATAAAGAGGTCGTGGTTAATCCACCCTCCCACTGTAAAATGCTTCCGTCGACTTCGTCTGCTTGTACGACGATTTCTTCGACACGGTCGTTGATAAATTTTCCTGCGTCGCCTAAAAGTGCTGCTATGTGCAACGCGTGACCTAAAAATAATAATTTATTTTTAGTACCTAAATTGGAATTAACGATAATAAAATTTATTTATATTTAATATCTGGCACAAATAAGCAGCTTTATCCTAAAGGTTTTGGAAAAAATCATATTTTTTAGTTTTATTTATTTGGTATTTTTTTTAGCAACCCCTAAAACCCTCAGATACTTTTTTTTTAATATGACGAAAAACTTTAAATTTATACTTTTAATACCCATTAACCCCCAAAAACCCCCTAGGTAACCCCATCCATTATCCATTTACAATCCACCTGGGCGATTTTTAAAAAAAAATTCGTGGACCCCTACATTTTTTGGACTAAAACATACGATTACATAAGAAATCAATTTCCATTTGAAAGAAAATCGTAAAAGATACACTTTTTTAGAAAGATTAAAAACGTTTTTTTGAGTAATGGGTTGTGTCAAAAAATCCCGATTTTCGAAATCGAAAACGCTCTCTGGCTCAAAAGTTGCTCCTTAGTAAAAAACTGTGGCCACTCAAAAATGAGCCAAATCGATTAATGTTTAGAGGTAGCTCAAAGCACTCAAACTTTGAAAAATATCGGTACCTGTTTTTCGGATAAAAAGTGTATATAAAATTAAGGAAAATTTGAAGGGTTTCTTTGGTAAAATTTAGAAACAATACTAATTGTGAGAAAACTAAAAAAATTATATTCCTCCTCCCCTTGTTAGAATATAAAAAACGCCAATTATTTGAAGATATCGCGAAAATTTATTAAAAATGGACATATTTAAAAGGACATAACTTCCTTAGGAATGATTTTTTGACCAAGGTGCATATAAACTTTTTCTATGTTTTTAATGTTAAATAACCACTCATTACTAAAATATTTGTTTTTTGCTTTATATTTTTTAATTTTTTTATTTTTGGTTCTTCATGCGTAAAAATTTACTTTTAAATGCATTTATCTTTAAAACAGTTAAACCTGCGATGTTAAACCACAGAAACTTTTTTGTGTATTTTTACATAAAAAAGTATTCCAATCAAAAAATAAAAAAAAGTACACCAAAAAAAGGTTGAGACATATATGTCCCCCTCCTGTTTTAAGTTACCTCTTGTGCACTGTATGTCCCATTTTAATTTATTAAATTACACTACGCCATAAACGAAAACTTTTAGTTTGTTACAAAAGGTTTGAAAAGTAGGTCTAGACCATTTTTTTCTCCTGATTTCAAATCTGCGTTCAGATTTTTTACATGTAAAAATTTTGAGATACAGGGTGTTTTATTATTTTTTAAAAATTCATAAATCCTACATATAATTTTATTTTTACTTTTAATTTTTTTTACACTTTAACATATATTGTATTTTTTATAATGTAATATGTGATTTTTGTCGAAAGCGGCAGTCATTTTTTTTACAGCTAAAAAATTGGTTTTTAATGTCTTAAATTTTAAAAAATGTAATTTTTTTATGAAACAAAAAAATAAATATTTTGCATTTTTGTTGGTTTAATTTGTTTTTTTTTATTCATTTTAAAAGACCTTCTAGATGCCCCCGAATATTAATTTAAAGCCAAGCATGCGACCATACCTGATTTTAATGATTTTTAAAACATATATTTTCAATTTACCCCATATTTTCCATAAACATAAAAAAAACTGCCCGGGGAATTTAAACAGACCATTTTTAATGACTTTTTAAAAGAAGAATAAAAGATAAAAAAATGACACGTTGCATCGGTATTAATATTTGGTTTGACTTCAAAATAACACCATTTTTGTTACATTCTTAATCAATAAGAGCTTGGCGATGGTTTTAAGGCTACATTTTGAAAATGCTATCTGTGCGTATCTGAGAAAAACGATTTTCATTTGTTTTAACAAAAAAGTACGAGATATTAAAAAAATATTTTTAATTTCAGATTTTACTTTAAGAAATAAAAAAAAAGTTTCTATGGACTTTTGTGCTTTATCGCTTTCTAAGTGTAAGTGAGCTAGGGCGGAACGGTTGCAATACGGTACGTGCAACATTTGGTCAGTATTTTAAGGTGTTTAATTTATGTTAATGCATAAAAATCAGAAAATTTCGAGTTATTGCTAAGGTAAGTTTATTATTTAGTCTTTTTAAATATACTATTAAAAAGTTTAAGCGTCGCGTACCTTTATTTTATCGAATAAATAATACATCATAGAATAGATATAGTTATTTTTCAGGCTACTTAGGTATTTTTGTCCTAATAAAAATTTAATTTACGACATACATATGACTCATTCTACGAACGTTGGTCACATTTTTTTTCTAATTTTTGGAAAGTCTCAAATTCATTTTTTTTTCATATAGCAATTGTTTATATCCCCAAAACGAGGGGCTGACCGCGAGAAAATCTTTTGTACAAGCCAAAGAAACTCAGGAGGAACTCCGAGGAACTTTTTTAACAAAGGATTTCTTAAGAAGTCAGAAACAATTATTATTTATTGCGCATTAACGTTTTTATTTTCAAACTAGATGAGCCGTTATAAACACCTTATCAAAACATCCACATTATAAATATTGGCATATAGCTCGGGTGAGCCCTCCCTGGTATTTTTTAAGTCACCTACCTTTGGGCGCCAATTTTTTTTGCAGGGGTGCCATGTTTGGTAGAAACCATCAGGGACAAAGCTTTTTTCTTAAAGTAAATTTTGGGGCGCAATTTTTTTTTGAAGGGGCACCAAGTTTGGTAGTAACCGTCAGGGACAAAGCTTTTTTTTTATGAAGGTATTTTTTTGGGCGACTATTTTTTTTTGTAGGGGCGCCAAGTTTTGGTCGAAACCGTCAGGGACAAAGCTTTTTTTTTGAGGGTGCCTCCCTGGGGGCTGAGCCGCCCCTTGGATTTTTTCTGGTTACGGCCTACAAGATTTCCCTGGCAGAACGACCGACAGATCAACCGACCGATAGACCGACAATTTTTTTTTGCTTAAAATTGATTTATATTGACATAAAAAAACACAAAAATACGGAAAAAAACAATGATTTTTTTTGCACAAATAAAAGGATCTTTTTTTTCTTAAAAAGCATTGTTTTATTGGCAGTAGTGCTTGTATAGCGGTAATTTCTACGGCTTATTTGCCAAAAATTACCCCTTCCAGAAAGGAACTCTTAATGAACACAGGAGGAACTCCCAAGGAACTCGGAGGAACTCTAAAGAACTCAAAGGAACTCTGGAGTAACTCCGAAGGAACTCAGAGGAACTCTTTGCAAAAGGAACTCTTTTGTACAAATTTCATACGCGGTCAGCCCCTCACCCCAAAATATATACCTTATCAAAACATCCACATTATCAGATCAACCGACCGATAGACCGACAATTTTTTTTGCTTAACATTATTTTATATTGACATAAAAAACACAAAAATACGGAAAAAAATTGAATGTTTTTGCACAAATAAAAGGATCTTTTTGGAAAGCACTGTTTTATTGGCATTGGTATAGCGGTAATTTCTACGGCTTATTTGCCAAAAATTACCCCTTCCAGAGAGGAACTCTTAAGGAACACAGGAGGAACTCCCAAGAACTCTGAAAAACTCGGAGGAACTCTGGAGGAACTCTTTGCAAAAAGGAACTCTTTTGTACAAATTTCAGACGCGGTCCTCCCCTCGCCCCAAAATAATAAAAAAAATATGTAAAAAAATACTGATAACATTTTGTTTTATTTACGAAAGAGTGTCACAAAATATTTGTTTTGCTCATAATTTTTTAAATATATTTATTTTTAATAAATCAAAAAAATAATCACTCAAAATCTATATTCCTGATTAATTAAGATTTTTTTGCCATTTTGCCATACTTGCCCCAAAAACAATCGCAACCAAGAACTTTATGTACTTGTGTACCTTGTGAACTTGTGTACCAAATATTAAGTCTTCAACTTAACCCTTTTATGGCTTAACCTGCTCAAAAAAAAAAATTAAATAAAATAAAAAAATACATTTAAGTATATTTTTTATTAAACATTAAAAAAACAATTGAAAAAAAAATTACAAAAAAAAAAAAAATATATATATATATATATATATATATTTATATATACACTAGCACTAGAACGGAATTTGACCTTTACGCAGGTCTTCTGAGTGTGTAATAACAAAGTATAGATATATTTCAGAAAGTAGTCAAAATGGCGAATCCAACGTTGCCAACACACTATAGCGGTTCTTTTGTTTTATATAATAATAATATATTATTTCAAATAAAATCTATAAATCTTAAGATAAACATATAAATGATACATTTAATATTAATAAATGTGTTTTAAAATACTTAAATTAACAAAAAAATGATTAGCATAAGTGAATTTAAATTCTGTTTATGCCTGTCAATTTGATATGTCTGATAACACTGTATGTATGTATGTATGACATTTGACTCAGCTGTGTCGAGTTCATTTATGGCTGTGTTTATTTATTGTATTTATTCCTTTTTCTATGCTGTGCTAAGTGTTTTTTGCATTTAAAATGAATTGCTATGTGCAAAAACATTAGGAGACTTCTATCTTCAAATTCCAACATTACCTTTCATAAGTAAGTTGAATTACGGCGTGTACAGTTTTTTAAAACCAAAAGAATAATTAATAATACAAAAAGTAACGAATTGGTTTGTGAGAACTGATAAAATCATGCCTGAAATACACTTACTAAAATTTAGAAGTTTTTGGTAAGTATTTTAGGCATGGTTTGGTCAGTTTTTAGAAATCAACTCGTTCCTTGTATTGTCGACATATATGTAAAATTTATAATTAATTCTATTTTTTTGTTTTTAGTTCAAGGAATGTCTTCAATAATAATCCGCCTGCACTGCAGTTGATGTGGTCAATAAAAAAATGAATTTCACATGCGGACGTGTCCGGCAGTGGTGGCAACTGCCGGATGCTAGATACCACCACAGTTTTAAACGTTTCCAGCGCAAAAATAAAAATATGATAGACGCAATCGATATATCAGATTTGAGAAAAAACAATACTGGTTATGAGAATGTTTCAGCAGATAACGACTACAATGTTCTTTCATACCACATAGGACTCACTGAATATTGTGGCAGCATTGTTACAAGTTACATGACCCTTAAGTCATTACACTGCATTATTAATATAATATATTGTTTATAATAACATTTCCTCATAATTCTTAGTAAGCATATTTTATAATTCTGTTCATATTTTTATTAGTAAAATAAAGTTAGTTCATAATCTGAAATCAAACGAAATACATTGTCATAAATCCTAAAAAACTCTTGTTAAAAGTTAAAATAAACTTTTTAAAAAAGCAACTTCCTTACTTAGAAAGTTATCTGGCGCAGTCGGTAGTTTCACTGACGGTATTAGTGAAAATAATATCGTTTCGTTTTGACGAAAATTTCGGTGAAGAAGTAACCTCAAGAAACCACGAGTGAAGCAGATCACATGAAAGTTTCAACAATTTTCCTGTAAGTACTGTATATCTTTTAGAGAGTATAGAGATTTTTCTTTGATAAATATTTCAGATTCAGATTCCGACTCCGGTTCTGACTTAGACAGAACTGTAGTAGATTTAGATAACTTAACGTTGGTCGATAACTTAATTAACGCAATGGTTGTCCCTCCTCTTAAACAAGAATATATTTCCATGATCCCAGATTTTTATGGTGAAACTGAGCTTTTGCCAATATGCGAAAAACTAGTGGCAAAATTTTATAATTTTAACGATCCAACGGATTTTCAAAATGAATATTTGATGTCCAGTATATTCTCAAAAATTAAAGGCGATGCGGCTTATAAAATTACTTCAAATATAATTAATTCTTTGGCGGACCTTAAAACCGCACTAAAAAATACATATGGTGACAAAAGGGATTGCTTTAGCTTAGGTATAGAAATGACCGAACTGAAACAAGGGAATGAAAATTGTTTTGATTTTTTTAATAAAATAATTGTTTTGTTAAATTTACAAATTGCGTACCTAACAGTGCACCACGCTAATGCACAGGAAGTAGGTACTTTAACTACTTATTTTAGAAGTTATGCACTTAGGATACTTTTAAGAGGGCTAAGAGAGCCTATAGGTTCCCTTATGCGTACCAAAAACCCCGACGATTTAAATACGGCATTACACATGTTAACAAATGATTTCCAACTCGAAATCTACGATCAAAAATTTAAAAACTATAGCAATAGGAATAACTTTGATAAACCTAATTCTCAAAATAAATTTTCTACAAGACAGACTCAACAACCAATTAGGCGTACCCCACAACTACAACATACTAACTTCGCTCAAAATACCCAACAAAATTTTAAACCAAAATACTCGTATAACCACGATAACTCAAATTTTAATAATTTTAATAGAAATCATCCAGGGCCTAGCTCAAGGAATGTTAACGTTTTTGCACCTAACCCCAACCAAAGTCTTCCAAGACCAACCCCTATGAGTGTTACTACTAGAAACACAAATCTTAGTAGAGGCACTGTAAGGCCAAATTTTAATAACCAAAATAGACGAAACTTCAGTATAGAAGAAGTCTTTAATTTGCACGACGAACCCAAAGTCGAATTTCCCGCTGAAAATTTAAATCAAAATTCAGATTTTTTAGGCGAGAGTACCTCGGAAAAATTGAACTAAACAGCTTGACAGATGAAAAAAGTGAACTTTCATATATTATTTATCCTGAATTTAATTTGAAAATTTTACTGGATAATGGAAGTCATTCGTCAAACCTGATATAGCAAAAAAATTTTTTTCAAAAAATATTATCGAGGACCCATTTTTAATTTCTAGTGCTCATGGGACCTCTTTAAAAATTTAGCACTAAAATTCCTTGCGGAAAACTTTTTAATAATAATATTGATTTAAAGTTTCACATTTTTAACTTTCATAAAAGTTTTTACTGTTTACTAGGTTTAGATAGTTTAAAGAAACTTAATGCTGTTCTTGACCTACACAATGATGTGTTAATTACGCCCATGCGTAGAATAAAGATACACTACTTTAAACTATCTAGAGGTAACGACAGCATAGTCGTCCCACCTAGGACAGAACAAGTCATAAAAATAAATATAAAAAATGTAAAAAATGGTGACGTTCTTATACCAAATATTAAAATTGGTGAACTAGAAATTCCGGAATGCGTCACTAAAGTTGAAAACTACATAGCAAACTGTAGTATTGTAAACCCTACTGAAAAAAATATCTCAGTAAATATTTCCAATCCTATTTCTGTTAAATTATTCGACGAATACGAATATTACAGAACCAATAATTTTAACAATTTAAATACTTATTGTCATAAAGAAAAAATTGATTTCTCAAAAAATAAAATTAACCATATGAATGCCGAAGAAAGGCAAGAAATTATAGAATTATTAAATAGTTATTCATTTTTCAGTCAGAAAATGAAAGCTTAAGTTTTACAAGTAAAATTAAACATAAAATTATTACTACGGACGAAATTCCTGTCTATACAAAGTCTTATCGTTATCCAGAAGTCCATAGAAAAGAAGTCCAAAAACAAATTTCAAAAATGCTTAAACAAAAAATAATCAGGCCTTCTTATAGTCCTTGGAGCTCACCTATATGGGTAGTTCCAAAGAAACTGGATTATTCGGGAGAACAAAAATGGCGTGTGGTGATCGATTACCGTAAACTTAACCAAAAGACAATTGGTGATCGTTACCCATTACCCAATATAACTGACTTGTTAGATAAATTAGGACGCTGCATGTACTTTTCAACTATAGATTTAGCCTCTGGTTTTCACCAAATCCAAATGTCGGCGGAGAATATTCAAAAAACAGCATTCAGCACAGAATGTGGGCACTACGAGTTTCTGCGCATGCCATTTGGCTTAAAAAACGCACCGGCCACATTTCAGAGGGTTATGGATAACCTTTTAAGGGGCATTCTGAGCGAAAAATGTTGCGTTTATTTAGACGATATCATAGTTTTCAGTACAAGTCTACACGAGCACGTTAATAATTTAAAAGAAGTTTTTGAAAGGCTCCGTAGCGCTAATTTAAAAATACAAATTGACAAGTGTCATTTTCTTCAAAAAGAAGTAGCATTTTTGGGTCATATTGTCACCCCTGAAGGTGTTAAACCCAATCCCGATAAAATTGTGGCCATAAAAAACTACCCTATCACCAAAACAACGAAACAAATTAAAGGTTTCTTAGGTCTATTGGGTTCTTACAGAAAATTTATCAAAGATTTTTCAAAATTAACTAAACCTTTAACAAATTGCTTAAAAAAGAACAGTAAAATTGATATCAACTATACTACTTAATTACTAAAACTTTATACAAAGATAAACCCTCGTATATTAGTTTAATCGTAGCCCTAATTAGTTTAAGAAACTTATGCTTAAAATTAAATGATTCATTAATAGCAATGCCAAAAATCGCTTGCGGACTGGACCATTTAAAATGGGAAATCGTATTTAACTTAATAAAACTAATTTTTAAAAATACAGGTATAAAATTTTTAATTTTTGACTATGATGCTAAAAAGTCAAAAACATAAACTCCCAAAAATTGAAATAAATATGACTAATAGTCATAACGATAACTCTAATGAAGAATTTGATTTGGACAAATTTTTAAAAGAAAAAGTTTCTGAGTACGACACTGACTTGGAAAATCATAATGCAAACGTAAATAACTCTCCTATTGTAGAACCCAGTTCTAGTAAAATAGATAGTCATAATAAAAGTAAATCAGCCCACTCATATTCTAATGTAATTAATACAAAAGAAAATGACACCGGGAACGATAACCTTTGGAAATACATTTTTATAAAACAATGAACTTAAATAAAAACGCCGATGACCGCGAATCTATTGTAGCCCAACACGGCGACTTTGAAACAATAGATCGGAGCGAAAATTTCGAACAACTTGACAAAACTGACGAAACTGACCTTAACACCAATCTTACAGTTTCCAATATTTTCCAACATGTTTTATCTAACCACTGACGCATCCAATGTAGCTCTAGGGGCTGTATTGTCCCAAAAGGTATCAGGTTCCGACCTACCAATTGCTTACGCTAGCAGAACTTTAAATGACTCAGAAACCCGCTACTCAACCATTGAAAAGGAACTTTTGGCCATAATTTGGGCCGTAAAGTATTTTAGGCCTTATCTATTTGGCCGGCGCTTCGAAATTTTAAGTAACCATAAACCACTTCAATGGCTTTTTTCCTTAAAAGAACCAAATTCAAAATTGATGAGATGGCGTCTAAAACTTGAGGAGTATGACTACGAGATAGTCTACAAAAATGGATCCTCAAATGTAGTCGCAGATCCGCTTTCTAGAATTGAAATTAACGTAACGACAGACAAACCCAAAATTTTTGACCCTAAATTTGACATAGAATTAAATAACGCCATAAATAATCAGCCCACCCTTAATAAAATATTATATAATAATCTAAATATTCACAATAACAACGTAAAAATAGTATTTGATAACTTATTTAATTGTCATGAAAAAGTATCACTTGTAAATTGCGTATCAAAATGCCTTACAATGGGTAAAGGCATAGCTGTAGATTTTAAGAAAAAATTTAACTGTGTACAAACTCAAAAAAATAAAAATAAAAATATTGGAGAAGTAGCATTTCTCAAATTTAGTAATAGGAATATTTACTACTTAATTACTAAAACTTTATACAAAGATAAACCCTCGTATATTAGTTTAATCGTAGCCCTAATTAGTTTAAGAAACTTATGCTTAAAATTAAATGATTCAATAATAGCAATGCCAAAAATCGCTTGCGGACTGGACCATTTAAAATGGGAAATCGTATTTAACTTAATAAAACTAATTTTTAAAAATACAGGTATAAAAATTTTAATTTTTGACTATGATGCTAAAAAGTCAAAAACTGTAAATAAACTCCCAAAAATTGAAATAAATATGACTAATAGTCATAACGATAACTCTAATGAAGAATTTGATTTGGACAAATTTTTAAAAGAAAAAGTTTCTGAGTACGACACTCACTTGGAAAATCATAATGCAAACGTAAATAACTCTCCTATTGTAGAACCCAGTTCTAGTAAAATAGATAGTCATAATAAAGGTAAATCAGCCCACTCATATTCTAATGTAATTAATACCAAAGAAAATGACACCGGGAACGATAACCTTTGGAAATACATAGGCGATTTTAATAAAACAATGAACTTAAATAAAAACGCCGATGACCGCGAATCTATTGTAGCCCAACACGGCGACTTTGAAACAATAGATCGGAGCGAAAATTTCGAACAACTTGACAAAACTGACGAAACTGACCTTAACACCATACACTCCAATTTGGAAAACCCCATTGTTAATATCCCCATTATTACCTGCCCTGTTAATTACGGAAAAATGCAAATAATATTTTCCCTAGTAGAATTTTCCCCTGCGGACCCTAAAATAGTCTCGCTTTACAAAACAAAGAATGTACGTACAAATCTCAAAAAACAACTTTGAAAACGACTTAATAAAAATAATGAAAGAGTACATTGCCCCAAAAATTAAATACTACGTTTACTTTCAAGACCCTATTTACGAAGATTTTAGCGCATTATTACAAAAACACTTTAAAAACTCACAAATTAACCTAATAAGATGTACAAAAAATCTAATTGACGTCATAACGGAAGACGAAATTAAACAAATTATCCAAAACTACCATGAAAGAAAAACAAACCATAGAGGAATTGACGAAACAGAAAATAGAATAAAAAAAACTTATTATTGGCCCAACCAAAGAAAAACTATTTTATCTTACATAAACAACTGCGAAATTTGTCAACTGACTAAGTACGACAGAAATCCTCTTAATTTAAAATTCAATTTAACTCCCACCCCAACAAAACCCTTTCAAATACTATACAAGTTACATGACCGGAGCAAGCTACTCAGCAACTTATTGTTTATATAATAAAATGTATATTGTTTTGTCAGCATAGTTTACCTATGTAGCTTTTTACTTTCTTTCAATCAATCTGTAATAATATTGGAAACTATTAACATTATTTAATAAATTTGTAATTCAATAAAATACTTCAAAAACTTTAAAATAACTTTTTAAAAACTTCTTACGGCAAGGTTGCAACGTAATTGGCGCAGTCGGCAGTTTTCACCAATCAATTTAGCATAAAATTGATTCGTTTCGACGATTTGTTGGTGATAGAACCTGGTAGTTTCCAAACAAGAGAAATTACAAAAAAAAAAAAAGTTTTCTTCGAGTGTGAGTGCACATCACAGATGAAGGACATCATAGCAGCGACCATTTGCCTGTAAGTACCTATGTCATTTAGTGATTGCAGATTCAATTTTCAAAATACTTTAATCGATTCTGAGTCCAGTTCCGAGTCCGAAACAAACTCTGAACTAGAACTTACCATAATAGAAACAAATAACCCCATTCCCGAAATAAATAATTTAAATTTAAACATGGCTAACGTTCTGAAAGCCGACTACTTGAACATGATCCCTGAATTTAGGGGCGAGTCAGAACTCCTTCCTAGATTCATCGATATATGTGAAAAATTAGTCAATAAATTTTATAACCTTAATGACCCGACGGACTTTCAGAATGAGTACCTAATGTCTAGCATTTTGGCTAAAATAAAGGGCGATGCCGCAACTAAAATATCCTCTTGCATTCTGAATAACTGGAATGACTTAAAATTAGCACTCCAGAATACATATAGCGATAAACGCGACGTTTTCAGCTTGCAATTGGAAATGACAGAGTTAAAGCAAGGGCTCAAACAGTCAGTTTTCGATTTTTACAATAGTATACTTATGCTACTTAACCTTCAGATAGCATATTTAACGGTGCATCATGGTAATGCACAAGAGGTCGGAACTTTAACCGCATACTTAAGAAAATACGCCTTAAGGGTTTTATTGAGGGGCCTCCGAGACCCAATAGGATCCTTAATGCGAACCAAAAATCCAGAAGATCTGAACTCTGCGTTAAATATGCTAACGAACGATTTTCAATTAGAAATAAATGACCAAATAATTAGAAATTCTTATAGCCAAAATCCTAGACAAAAGCCAAACTTTAATAATAATCGTAACTTTACACAAGGAAGGCAGCAATTGCCAAATATTAGGCAATTGCAACTAACAAATTACCCACAAAATTTCCAGCCAAGGCCAAATGGTTTTAATAATAATAACACAAATACAAACTTTCAAAATCAGCCAGGGCCTAGCTCCAGAAATGATGTGTTTAGGCCAAACCCTAATGTAAGGTTACCGAGACCAACTCCAATGAGTGTTTCTACGCGAAACACTAATATGTCCCATGCTAGGCAAAATTTTAATAATAGAAATAATTCAAATAATCAAATTAGAACGCCTAATTTTCAAATAGAAGAGGTTTTCAACTTGCATAATGCGCCGAAAGTAGAGTTTCCGGAGGAAAATTTAAATAAAAATCAAGATGACTCATCTTTTTTAGAGAATTGAGCCTCGGAAAAATAGATATCATGAGTTTAACAAACGAAAAAAGTCAATTGTGCTATATAATTTACCCAGATTTAAATTTAAAAGTTTTATTAGATAGTGGTAGCACAAAGTCGTTTGTTAAACATGACATCGCAAATAAATTTTTTTCTAGGAATATTATACATGACCCATTTTTAATATCTAGTGCACACGGTACTTCCTTGGAAAAGTATAGTACAAAGATCCCGTGTGGCAAATTGTTTAAAAATAACATTAATCTTAAATTTCATATGTTCAACTTTCATAAACAATTTGACTGTCTACTAGGCTTAGATAACCTAAAGAAATTAAACGCGATTGTCGACCTGCATAATGATGTATTAATTACACCATCCCGCAGAATCAAAATTCACTACCTTGAGTTATCTAGTGGGGCCGACAGCATAGTCGTCCCTGCCAAGACAGAACAAATTATTAAAATAAATATTAAAAATGTTAAATATGGTGACGTAATAATTCCTCACATGGAAGCTGGTGATCTAGAAATAATAGAAAGCGTATCCAGTGTAAAAGATTTTTCTACTTATTGTAGTATTGTTAACCCTACAGATAGGGACATTTCTGCTAAAATAAACCCAATAACTGTGCAAATGTTCGACGAATACGAACACCACACAGCTTCTAATTTTAATAATATTAATACATATTGCGATAACTCGCCAATTGATCTGTCTAAAATTAAAATAAATCATATGAATGCAGAGGAAAAACAAGCAATTTTAAATCTTTTAAATGAGTACTCTGATATTTTTCATTCAGAAGGAAAACCCTTAACTTTTACGCATAAAATTAAACATAAAATAGTTACTAAAGACGAAATACCAGTGTACACAAAGTCCTATCGTTTTCCAAATGTCCATAAGCAAGAGGTAGATAAACAAATTAAAAAAATGTTACAACAAAAAATCATAAGACCCTCTTATAGCCCGTGGAGTTCGCCAATTTGGGTGGTCCCCAAGAAAAGTGCCCCTTTTGCTGAACGCAAATGGCGCATAGTAGTTGACTATCGTAAATTAAATGAAAAAACTATTGATGACCGATACCCATTGCCGAACATTACGGACTTATTGGACAAGTTGGGACGTTGTTTATACTTTAGTACAATGGATTTAGCCAGTGGTTATCACCAGCTGGAAATGGCTAGGGAGGATATTCAAAAAACTGCTTTCAGCACAGAAAATGGTCACTATGAATTCCTGCGCATGCCCTTTGGCCTTAAAACGGCCCCAGCCACATTCCAGAGGGTCATGGACAACCTGTTAAGGGGTATATTAAATAAAAAATGCTGCGTATTTCTTGATGATATCATTTGTTTTAGTACAAGTTTACAAGAACATATAAACAATCTCAAAGAGATTTTTGATAGATTGCGATCTGCTAATCTTAAATTACAAGTCGATAAATGCGAATTTTTGCAAAAAGAAGTAGCGTTTTTAGGTCATATAGTGACACCCCAGGGCGTAAAACCGAATCCTGAAAAAATTAAAGCTGTTCAAAACTATCCTATTCCTAAAACTACACGACAAATTAAGGCTTTTTTGGGACTATTGGGTTATTACCGCAAATTCATAAAAGATTTTGCGAAAATAACTAAACCTATGACTATCTGTCTGAAAAAGAATCATAAAATTAATATTAAGGACCCCGAGTATGTAAAATGTTTTAACCATTGTAAAAATTTGTTGATTAACCAACCCATACTGCAGTATCCAGATTTTAATCAACCCTTCATTCTAACTTGCGACTCTTCTAGTTTTGCTTTAGGTTCGGTGTTGTCACAAGGGAAAATAGGCTCTGATTTGCCAGTAGCTTACGCAAGTCGCACCCTTAACGAATCAGAATGTAATCTAAGTACTATCGAAAGGGAACTCCTAGCAATCGTTTGGGCTGTTAAATACTTTAGGCCCTACCTTTATGGCCGAAAATTTACAATAGTATCTGACCATAAACCCTTGCAGTGGTTGTTCTCCCTTAAAGAACCTAATTCCAAATTATGTAGGTGGCGGTTGTACTTAGAAGAATATGATTATGAAATTATTTATAAAAAAGGTGTCCTTAATAGTAACGCAGATGCCTTGTCACGCATCGTAATAAACCCAGAAACCGATATTCCCAAAAATCCCGACCAACTACAAAACCCCACAAACGAACCCCCCCAAATAAAAAAAATCGGTAACGCCACTGACTTAACTTATGCCCAAGTTTTAAGTAATAATTACAATAAAAATACTATAAGTAATTCACCTCTACAAAATAACATAAAGTCACGTACGAGTTTCAAAGATAAGGAAGTATCAGATTACGATGACAATATATGCGAATCTATTCCCACGTACGAAATAAATTTAAATGAACTTTCAGACGCCGTTTATAAAAATGAAACTCTTCGTCAAATAATTTATAATAACCTTAATATAATTAATAATAATGTAAAAATAATCGACAATGATCTATTTAATTGTGACGAGAATATATCTCTTGCTCATTGCGTCTCCCAGTGTTTTAGCATGAAAAAAGGAATCGCCCGTAATTTCAGGGAAAAATTTAATTGCGTAAACACACTAAAAGCACAAAACAAACCTGTAGGTGAAGTTGCATATTTAAAACTTCCTACAAGAAATATTTATTATTTAATTACCAAAAAGATATTTAGGGACAAACCCACCTACACTACTATAATTTCCGCCTTGATAAGCCTCAAAAGATTATGTTTAGAGCTACAAGATTTTACTGTAGCTATGCCAAAAATTGGATCCGGCCTAGATAACCTAAAATGGGATATCATACTTAATTTAATTAAAATTATATTTCAAAACTCTAAAATTAAAATACTTATTTACAATATTGACCCACCCCAAAAAGTTGAAATTAACGTCACTAATCACGAAAATAATAAAAGTGCTATTTCCAGCTTTATAGAAGAATTCTGCGAAGAGTTGACAAATGACGAACCTGACATTACAGACAATATTAATGAACCCTTATTAGATTATATGCAAAAGTTTAACGACAGCTTTTCCGCGAATAAAGACTCAGACAATATGTCTATAATTGTTGAAACAGGGGACCTTGACGACTTAGAGCGGGAAGAAAATATTAAGCAAGCGGAACAACCTACAGAAACCGATCTTAATACAGTACACTCTAACGCGGAAAACCCAATTATTGGTGTCCCAATAGTAACTTGTCCAGTCAATTATGGCAAAAACCAAATTATTCTTTTACTAGTAGAATTTGCCCCTGCAACCCCCTCAATCGTTATCCTCTATAAATCAAAACAAAGAATGCTTGTTCAATTGTCAAAAAATAATTTTGAACAAGATGTAATAAAAGTTATGAAAGAATATATCGCCCCAAAAATTAAGTATTATGTATTTTTCGAGGATCCAATCTATGAACAATTTTGTGCTGTATTACAAACATATTTTAAAAATGGACAAATAAATTTAATTAGGTGTACAAAATACCTTACAGACGTAATAGGGGAGGTAGAAATAAAAGAAATTATAAAAAATTTTCACGAGGGAAAAACGAACCACCGGGGAATCGAAGAAACCGAAAAACGTATAATAGAGTCGTACTATTTTCCGAATCAACGTCGTGTGATTCAAACGTACATAAATAACTGTGAAATTTGCCAACTTACGAAATACGACAGAAACCCCCTAAAATTAAAATTTAACTTGACACCGACAGCGACTAGACCATTCCAAATTTTACACATGGACAGTATCACCCTAGAAAAATCTAAATTTCTTACAATAATTGACACTTTCTCAAAATATAGTCAAGCGTATAAACTAAGTGCTGCTTCAAGCATAGAAGTAGTAAATAATCTCATAAAATATTTTACGCACCATTCCATCCCCGAACAAATCGTATCGGATAATGGTGGTGAGTTTAATAGCGGTGTGTTAAAAGAGTTACTAGAACTCCATAAAATCAAAATCCACTTCATAAGCTCGCAACACCCCGATTCAAATTCTCCAGTAGAAAGATTTCACTCCACCCTAATCGAGCACATAAGGTTACTTAATAACCAAGATATTTTTAAGAGCGAGCCAATTGAGATAAAAATAAATTATGCAATATTGGCCTATAATAATACAATACATAGCACTACAAAATTAAAACCTTCAGAAATAATCACAGGACACTTAGGCACAGATTCACCCTTTAACTTAGAATTGAACAAACAATTAATGAATAACTATATATTTAACCATAAAGAAAAAACCAAAATTTTATATCAAAAAATAAACAAAGACGCACAAAAGACGAAAGAAAAAATTATTAACAAATTAAACGAAAAACGTGAAGAAATTCCCAAAAGTATACCCGAAAAAGTATTCGTTAAAAATAAACAAAAACAGTCAAAAACCAAAAATAAATTCAAAAAAGAAAAAATCAAAAATATAAACTGGAAATTAAAAACCGCAAAAATTGACCCAACCCATTTTAATACCATAGATAAAATCCACCTTTCGAATATAAAACGCCCTAGAAAAAACAGTAACTCAAAAACTCAACAAGATTTATCTATTCCAGGTTGCTCACATGCGGACGAGCAGCGGACATCCGCAACATAACAACAAACCTTGGTATCCTTCCTATAAATTTGGGCCCTGCAAAATTGCAGCGCACGGACCATACTTTTGTCCACTACTACGAATTACAACCACTTTTCGACCAATTCGAAAAACTTAACTTAGAATATAATAGGCTAGATTTACTTAAGATTAACAAAACTTTTTATAGTAGAGAATTAGATAATTATAAGAAAATTATTAACTATACACAGGGAAAAATTTATGAAAAAATTAATCATATTAATTTAGGGTATAATGAAAGTTTCACAAGAAACAAACGGGGACTTATTAATGGTTTTGGAACCATAATTAAGGGCATTACAGGTAATTTAGATGCAAATGACGGTGAAAAAATATACAAAATTTTAACCGACATTCGCAAGAAAAACGATAACTTTCAGTCGCAATTAAATCAACAATACTCTATTAATCAAAAACTAATACAAAATTTTAATGATACTCTACAAGAAATACAGCATAATGAAAATATTTTAAAAAATAAAATTTTACAATTAAATAACTTCATGAACGAAAAAGTTCAGAGCCAAATTTTTATGTTGTTTGCACAAGACCTCCATAACCAAATTTTAATTATATATAATACAATTTTAAATATTCTAACGGATATCGAAAACTCGATAACATTTTGTAAGTTGAAAACAATGCACCCTAGCATAATAAAAACAGATGAATTATTCCTCGAAATTAGAAAAATCGCCGAACACTATAAAAACCAACTCCCAGTGGAGTTAAAATACGAAAACATTTTAGAACTTGGTCCCTACCCTGTTCAAATCAGAGTTTGTGACGATAATTCCAAAAACTAAATATTTATTAAAGTCAAAAGAAAATGGATTTGTACCATTGAATGACATTTGTAAAAAGGGCAAAAGGTTTCAATGCGCAAACTATTTGCAAGCAAGTCAGGATGTGACTTGTGAGAAGAATATTATCCTACAGGAAAACTCACACTCATGCTCGTATATAAAACTTGATATTACCGAAAACCATATGGAAGTCATCCCGGAAATTAACCAGTTTCTCGGAGTATTTCCCAACGAAGAAAAACTCCACATTAAATGCAACGAAGAAAGCGAAACTAAGTCACTTCAAGGAATTTACCTCATAAAAGAAGAAAACTGCGAAATTTTTTTCAAACAAAACAAGCTATTTTTCGAAGAAAAATCATCTGGAAAGCCTGCCCTCGTAAATAATTTAAACCTTGCCATAGAGGACCGACAAATACAAAATTTAAAAATAAACCTAAAAACGCTGAAATTAAACGAAATTTCGGAAAATGCAGTTATACCAATGGAGAAAAATCAACAAGATATTTTCACCCCAAGCATCATGACCATTTCCCTCTACGTGGTAATCGTCATGGCGTTAACATATTTTGGACTGAAATTCATCAGAAGCCGAATCCAGGAGAGAAAGAGAGAACCCATTCCACAGGAAGAGGAACTCCAACCACTCCCCCCCGGACAGAACTTCAACCTCCCAGGGGATGCTTCATTTTGAGGAGGGAGGAGTTACATGACCGGAGTCATGCTACTCAGCAACTTATTGTTTATATAATAAAATGTATATTGTTTTGTCAGCATAGTTTACCTATGTAGCTTTTTACTTTCTTTCAATCAATCTGTAATCATATTGTAAACTATTAACATTATTTAATAAATTTGTAATTCAATAAAATACTTCAAAAACTTTAAAATAACTTTTTAAAAACTTCTTACGGCAAGGTTGCAACGTAATTTACATCGATAGCATATCTCTAGAAAAAACTAAATTTTTAACAATAATTGACGCATTTTCCAAATATGCCCAGGCCTACAAATTAAATTCAGCCCAAAGTATCGAAATAGTCAATAACCTTATTAAATATTTTACACATCACTGTATCCCGGAACAAATTATTTCCGATAACGGATCAGAGTTCAATAGCGGTATTTTTAAAGAATTGTTAGAATTACACAAAATTAAAGTTCACTTTATAAGTTCCCAGCATCCAGATTCAAACTCAAATATCGAAAGATTTCACTCCACCCTAATTGAACATATTCGGTTATTTAACAACCAAGACGAATTAAGGTTAAAATACCTTTGAATTAAGGTCCCATGTACGAGTATAAAATATAAATAAATAAAAAATAAAATTTAAAAGAGAGCCTATAGAAATAAAAGTAAATTACGCACTTTTAGCGTACAACAATTCAATTCATTCAGCTACAAAATTAAAACCTTCCGAAATTATTACCGACGACGAATCACCTTTGGGAGATTAGCTCAGCGGTTTAAGGCATCGATATAGCATTGACACTGACCTAATGATCGTGAGTTCAAACCTCACTGGCGCCGATTGCCTTTTTCAGTTAATTAATAATTGAAATTTGGCGAAGGCGTACTCCCTAGATATATTGGTTCGAAAGTCAATTAAAGCCGGTGGTTCCCTCTACTACTAGCCCACACAAGTCCTGGAATAGTACGAGGTTAAAAATAAACATAAATAAACAAAAATAAACATAACTTGGCAATCGAAAAACAATTAATCAACAATTACGTTATTAACGATAAAGAAAAAACTAAACTTCTTTATAAACAAATGAATGAAAATTTACAGAAAAATAAAGAAAAAGTAATAAATAAAGTAAATGAAAATAGAGAACTCCCAGCAAATATTCCCGAAAAAGTTTTTGTCAAAAACAAACAAAAACAAAAAACAAATATAAATTAGAAACTACAGAAAAAATTGACAAAAAATTAAAAACTGCAAAAATTACCCCAACGCACCATAACACGATTGACAAAATTCACCTTTCAAATATAAAACGCCCTAAGCAAAACCCATATAACCTCCGTAACCAAAAAACTCTGCAGGTTCTTCACACTCGGATATGGAGCAGAAATAAGAAATATATCCCAAAACTTTGGAATTTTACCAATTAACTTAGGCCCTGCAAAATTACAACGAACTGACCATACATTTGTACATTTTTACGACTTAAAACCCTTATATGATAAGTATAATACTTTAAATTTAGAATATAAAAAACTAAAATTAATTAGCTTAAATAAAAGTCTATATAATATAGTTAAATAACTATAAAAAAATAATTAAGTATACGCAACAAAAAATTAATGAAAAAATAAGTCATATTAGCTTAGATTTTAACAATAATTTTACGAGAAATAAACGAGGTTTATTTAACGGTATCGGCACTATAATTAAAATAACCGGTAATCTAGATTATAACGACCAAGAAAAATTTAACAAAATTTTAACCCACCTTAATACAAATCAAAACAATATTCAATCCCAACTTAAGCTACAGTATTCAGTCAATAATAAAATAATCGAAAATTTTAATAACACTATAAAAGATATTCAGTATAACGAAGAAATTTTACAAAAAAAGATTTTACAACTAAATAACTTAACGAAAACGTGCAACATCAAATGTTTATTTTATTTGCCTTGGATCTACATAATCAAATTTTAATAGTCTATAATACAATTTTGGATGTCCTACAAGACATTGAAAATTCTGTAACTTTTTGTAAACTTCAAACATTGCACCCTAGTATTATAAAAACTAGAGATTTATTTCTGGAAATCCAAAAAATTTCAGCCCACTATAAAAATCAATTTCCTTTTGAAATTAAATACGAAAATATCTTGGACTTCGAATCTGTCATAAAAATTAACTGCCATATTGAGCCCACCAAAATCATTTATTTTCTTTCCATACCAATTAATTACAAACAAGACTTTGACCGTTATTACATAATTCCTATCCCAACTATGTTTAAGTCAGAATTTGTAACAGTCATACCTAATGTGAGATATTTATTAAAATCAATCGATAACAAAACTATACCTCTAAATTGCGTCTGTACGAAGGGTAAAATTTACCAATGCTCAAGTCACATACAGTTAAACCAAAACGGGACTTGCGAAACACAACTGATCTTGGACGAAAACTCAAAAAGCTGTTCCTACACCAAAGTCAATATATTAGAAAACCACATCGAAATAATTCCCGAAATCAACCAATACCTCGGTGTATTTCCTACCGACGAAAGCCTGAACGTCAGATGTAACCAAGAAACCGAAACAAAATCCTTATTTGGCATTTATCTAATAAAAGATAACTGCAAAATTTTCTTCAGACAAAACCAATTAATTTTTCAAGAAAAGTCTTATGGTAAACCCACACAAATCAACAACATCAAATTTGGCATCGAAGAACAACAAATACAAAATTTGAAAATTAATCTAAAAACTTTAAAATTAGAAAAAATCTCCGAAAATGCAATTGTTCCAGTATATGAAAATCAAGTCGAATTTTTCACGCCAAGTATTATGACAATAATGCTGTATGTCATAATATTTATCATTTTATTATACTACTGCTCAAAATTTTTAAGAAACTGGTTGGAAAATTTTAAAAATAGAAACAACCCTCATCAAGAAGTCCAGGAAACCGAACTCCAAACACTCCAGGAGAAGAAGGCCCACCTTCCAGGGGATGCCCTTTTCTAAGGGGGGAGAAGTTACATGACCCTTAAGTCATTACACTGCATTATTAATATAATATATTGTTTATAATAACATTTCCTTATAATTCTAAATAAGCATATTTTATAATTCTGTTCATATTTTTATTAGTAAAATAAAGTTAGTTCATCAAATCAAACGAAATACATTGTCATAAATCCTAAAAAACTCTTTTTAAAAGTTAAAATAAACTTTTTAAAAAAGCAATTTCCTTACTTAGAAAGTTGTCTTACATATATTGGAGGCTTTGCTGTCAAAATGCTACAAAATCAATTGTGTAGATTGTTTGGATTTGCTGACAACAAATAAAATCACTGATGCAAGATATAATCTAATTAAACGAAGAGACTAGGGTAGGTTCACCCTAAGGTGGCTATCTATAAATTGTGTCATGCTTCTTTTTTCGATCCTCTGTAGATATCTAAATTTATTTATGTAGGTATTCATAAGAATATATTTTTAGTAATCTTTCGTTTAAATATTAGTATAAAATACTACTGTTAAGTCTTACCTTGTATACAATATATTATGAATAAAATATATTACATAACAAGTACTTGTATACATTATTAAAAGGATAGTGATTGATTTGGGTCTATATATAAATTGTATAAGGAAAAAAGTTTTATATCTCCACCCCCCTTGTGTAACCCCTACCCCACTTGACCTACCTTATAATAAGGTACATAAGATAATAAATTTTGTAAATATTTAATGGTTTTACAAAAAAAGTTTTTTATGTTTAAAAGATTTATTAGAATGATCTGAAATGCAGAGCAAAATTCATTTGGAAATAATATAGTACCTATAGGCATAAGTTATTAAAAGTTTTTTCTGTAATTTTTGTATTGATTGATCTTTTCTAAATAAGAAAATTATAGATGCTGTAAGACCCCCAGCCTCCCATGTAAGGGTGAATAGAGATTTGGAGGACACATTTTCAAAAAAAAAAACCGTTGCGTAATTTATAGACAACCCCTTTTTGATACAAAAAAACAGAAGTTATCTAATTATTATATTAAATATTCTACAACTCCAATATCACAATATCAGTTATTTAACTACAAGAAATTATGCAGTTTATTACGCAAAAGCTAAAATGAGTTGCGACTTTTGTTGGGGTTGTCGACATATTATATGTATAATACATATGTGCTTAAGCACTTGATTACATTTTTGCAGTAAACATTAAATTTTCCTCTGCAGGCCCTTTGTTTTTGTTACTAAGATTTTTTTCTCAGAATTTATCAGATTTTGTCTGCAAGGATAGGTTAGTGTAACGTAAACAAACAATTGAATTTCCCGCCTCAGAAAAGAAGTCAAAATGGCGGAGAGAATTTTACACATTTAATTACTTTCTATCTCTCTCACATAGCCGTTCTAGACCTTCAGTTCTGTGATTGGGCTACACGCACAATATTTTAAGACAATGAAACAAAAATGTGCTTGTCATTACGTCAAAAATGAAGCAATGTAGTGCATTTTCGAACTTAAAAGGGCACAGCTCCGCCATTTTGAAAGAAAACATTCTGATTTTTTTTTGAGGTTATTCATCAACTATCCCTTTATACCGTGCCGTGTTAAAAAAAATAAATAAAAAATCCTTCGGCCTTAAAAAGAATAAAAAAGCTAAAGAAACATATCTTTTTAAAAAATAGCGACCTCTAGATCTTTTTCAAAAATTCTGAAAAAATTTAGGGATGATACTCTTACCCCAATGAACAAATTTAAGGGGTGAGACCAAATTTTGGTGGGTCACCCACGCGAGATGCCGGACACCCCATATATGTATATATACACGGTGTATTTGAAATAGGGTCGGAAATTTTAACAGATGATTCTACATCATAAAATATGACAAAAAGTTCCTATGTCTAAAAATGCGTCATAAGGGAGCTACGCCCCTTTGGAATTGACTAATAAAAACGGTTTTTATTTAATAACTCAGGAACCCTTTGAGATATATCAACGAGGTTTTGCACGTCAACTAATCCTACAAAGGCCCTTTTTATGTGTTATTTTCATGTACTTATTTCAACCAGAGGTGTGCGAAACGGGGGGGGCTTATCAGTTTTTTGTCCCAAACTTTTTTCTGTGAAACTTTTTTGTAATTTTATTTTTGAAATATGATTCCTCAGGTATAAATATATAAAAAAGGTACTCTTGTTGTAATACTGTAGGATTAACCGTTTTCAAGAAAAATTAATTTGAAGGTGAAATTCCACGGTTCGAGGACGAAAAATTAAATACTAAAATGTTGAAAACCAAAATTTTAATGATGCAGGGCGAATGTACATTAAAAACTAAGAAAAAAACATCATATACAGGTACTTCCAAAAATCAATCCTAATGGAGCTATGGTCTCCTAAATATGCACCATTTTTAAAGGGGTATGGTAGCTTTAAAAGCGTTTTTTCGACATACATGTATGGAAACTTTATTTCTTAGTTTTTGATGTAGAATCAC
>OY294052.1:18499388-18572061 GCA_958510825.1 Brachypterus glaber | reverse complement strand
TGCCGATAAGGAAATTTGTTTCTTTCTTATATAGGAAAAACCTCGTCACGGGTGAATAACCACAACTCGTCATAAATAGTGACACAAGTTGATTCGAAACTTAGTTTCAGATTAATCCCTGAAGATGTCTCTAGTAGTAAGAGACGAAACGTCGGAAAGTGAAAATCCATTAACACGGTCTAAACCCGAAAGTGAAAGTTCTTTATATCTTAATGGCCGTGAAAGCTTAAAATCTAAAACCATTTAGTATGGGTCAAAAATTAATTGTTTTCGAGATATTAACTTTTTTTTCTAAAAAAAGTCCATTTTTAGCTATCTGTAAACTCTGATATTACGTCGTTAAATTGAATCCAATAAATATAAAACTTGGCCAGGTTGTTAACTAAGAATGTATCTAAATAAGTTTGAAAGAAAATCCAAAATATGTTATACAGGGCGTTCAAAATTAAAAGTCAAACATTAAAATTTTCAAACATAAAAAACTTTTTTTTTTCAAATGGCACCCTGTATATTTTATAAATGTACTAAATGCAGAATTAAATTCTGCATTAAAAACATATAAGGAATTTTTCGTCTAAGTAGCGGTTTTCGACATATTTTATAATTAAAGTAAAAATTTAAAAAAATATGAGTATTTACTTCTAACTAAACCTGTTTAAGTAGAAAATCTATAAATTCGAGCGGCCTATTAACCAAGGAGGGACCCAGGTGACCATCCCCCCTCCCTCGAGAAGTGGTAAGTCTAAGGTATATTGTTTAATATGCAAAAATAACTAAAAGCAATGTAAGAAAACATTTTATTTATTGTAAACTAGGAACATAAAAAAATATAAAATAAAATAAAAATAAAAATAAAACAACTAATAATACTTGACAATTATGTATACTCAAATTTAAATGCACCTGAAAGCGTCGAAAAAAATAAAAATAGGGTTACTGAGGGAATTCAAGCACTGGGCAGAGCCTCCATCGCTGCTGCAACGGGTGAAGAGTTTCAACGAAGGGCTGCTCTTTGTATTGCCAATGGCGGTAGTCATTTTGAACATTTACGTTATTATTTTTTTATTTATTTTTTTGTTATTGTCAAGTATTATTAGTTGTTTTATTTTTATTTTTTTTTATATTTTTTATGTTCCTAGTTTACAATAAATAAAATGTTTTCTTACATTGCTTTTAGTTATTTTTGCATATTAAACAATATACCTTAGACTTACCACTTCTCGAGGGAGGGGGGATGGTCGCCTGGGTCCCTCCTTGGTTAATAGGCCGCTCGAATTTATAGATTTTCTACTTAAACAGGTTTAGTTAGAAGTAAATACTCATATTTTTTTAAATTTTTACTTTAATTTAAAATATCTCGAAAACCGCTAAACCTAGACGAAAATTTCCTTATATGTTTTTGATGTAGAATTTAATTCTGCATTTAATACACCTATAAAATATACAGGGTGCCATTTGAAAAAAAAAAAGTTTTTTATGTTTGAAAATTTTAATGTTTGACTTTTAATTTTGAACGCCCTGTATAACATATTTTGGATTTTCTTTCAAACTTATTTAGATACATCCTTAGTTAACAACCTGGCCAAGTTTTATATTTATTGGATTCAATTTAACGACCTAATATCAGAGTTTACAGATAGCTAAAAATGGACTTTTTTTAGAAAAAAAAATAATATCTCGAAAACAATTAATTTTGACCCATACTAAATGGTATCAAAATTAAGCAAACGTTATACCGAATAAATTTCTGGAATAAAATATGGGTCATTCCATTGAAAAAAAATAAAAGTTTACGTAGCCTCCACGAAACACCCTGTATACATGAAAATATTTTTAGGTTCTTCCTTTCGTCAAACTATAAAATAAGTGTATATTAGTTTTTTTTTTATTCTTACACTTTCCGAGAAAAGTATGTGGGGAGTATAAGTTTGGTCACCCTGTATATATATATATATATATATATATATATATATATATATATATATATATATATATATATATATATACACGGTGTCCCACGGTAGACAAATCAGTCAAACTGTGGCGTTATTAACAAAGATATCAACATGAAACTTTTACCAGTCAATATGGACCTAATTATCTTCAATTGACCCAAAACAAAAGTTTTCTGCTCTTTTTTGGTTTTGAGCTAGAGCTCCACACATGCACTTTTAAAAGCATAACAATACTTTCAAATGCCAAAATTAAAAAAAGTAACAATTTTTCTTTATCATATGATAGTTTTTTTCACTAAAAACAATAATTTTCGATTGAAATTCTTAATTTTATAAAACCTTAAAAAAGGGCAATTGCATAATGGAATGACCCCGCTATGGCAAAAGAGTAGGATTCCTTGAAATTAAATTTTCTAAATAAGTCGTATATGATGACAATAAATGTCAAATTTGATTTTACATTATAATCAAAAAATTAACAAAGCAAGATTTTTATAAAACCAAGTTTTGAATGCCAAAATGATAACTTTAGAAGTAAAGAAAGAAATTATTTTAACTTATGCAGAATGTGCTCGAAATTTAAGAGAAACAACGAGAAGAATAGTAGAAGAGTTCCCCTATGATAGTATTAGTTACTTTAGCGTACGAAGAATTGTTAATTTATTTTTGGATACTGGAGGAGTGAGGGACATAAAAAAAGTTTGCGAAAGTCCAGTAACCAAAGATCCTGAAACTATATAATTCAAGAAGCAGTTATCAATGATCCCCACACGTCTACAAGGATAATCGCAAGGGAACATCATTTATCACGCACATCAGTTAGTAGGGTTATTAAAAATTCTAAATTACATCCGTATAAATTATGTCTTAATCAAGAGTTACATGCGAGGGATTTTGATAATAGGGTTCGATTTTGTGATGAATTTTTGGAATTAACAGGGGATGGGATTTTTCTACCAAAATTTTGTTTAGTGACGAATCTACATTTAAAAGCAATGGAGTTGTCAACAGGCATAACATGCATTATTGGTCTGTTGAAAATCCGCATTGGGTTAGGCATGTTGACAACCAGCGGATTTGGTCTTTAAATGTTTGGGGAGGGGTACTGGGGGATTCGGTTATTGGACCTTACTTTTTTAATGGGCATCTAAATGGGAATATGTACCTAAATTTTTTGCGTGATGAATTACCGGAACTTTTAGAAGACGTACCACTAAATTTGCGAAATGACATAATTTTTATGCAGGATGGGGCTCCTGCTCATTTTTTTCATGAGGTGAGTACTTTTTTGGATGAGACTTATAATACATGGATAGGTCGTGGTGGTCAAATTGCCTGGCCAGCAAGATCACCCGATTTAACCCCGTGTGATTTTTTTTGTGGGGATTTGTAAAGGACAGGGTTTACCGACAAGCTCCCACCACTCCTGAAAATATGCGTCAAAGAATCGTTGAAGCATTTAACGAAATAATACCGGTAATGCTTCAACGAGTCAGACATAATTTTGAAAGTAGGCTTTTTATGTGTATTCAGGAGGATGGGAGAACTTTTGAACATTTACGAAACGACTATGACTAACTACTTTACAAAAAGACAGATAGATACACAGACAGACTCAGACATATAAACAAAATTAAATTGCTTTATCGTGTTAAAAATGGGGGATTCTTATGTAGACGATGTGGGGAAGAGGATCAATGCAGATACATATTAACTTGCTGCTTGATTTGAATCCATTTGAATCGTGGAAGACTCGCAAAGAATTAGAATTATTTGCTAATAATAGATTTTGTGAAATGGCATTTATATTCCCATGATTCTCTGAAGTTAGATGCGTAATTTTGACCTTTTTTCATCAGAACTGGAGTGATTTGGGAAAACCTAAGGACTAACATGGATTTATTTAAAATATTGTACAAAACAATTCTAATAACACTGAAAATATTCTAGAAAGGCGTAATATTTTGTAGATGTATGGAATTTGACACAATGATGAGTTAATTAATTCAAATATCATAAATACGTCTTGCGTTTCGCATATTAATAAATAATATTAATAATAACAATCAATTTGATATTTTAACTTATGAGAATTATTCTGTATCATTTAACTTTTAATTCCAACCAAAATGTACGTAATTAATTACATAACAATAAATTAATTGACTAAATTGCCCATAATATGACAGTTTTTTTTCTTTGTTCTTCTGTATTTGGTCTAATTTTGGTCTGGTTTGGTTCAAAAAAACAAAACAAACGACTAAGAACAAAAGCACGAAGTAGGACTAGATGAAGTGACCCTAATATGCAGGGCCGGTCAGAGCCAGCCCGGGCCCCGGTGCAACTTTTTACTCGGGCCCCCATTTTTTCAAAACATAATTGTCCCATGCAGGCCTGCAGCTAAGGCACTGAGGGCCGAAGCGGCGCCCCCATTCATTAACTAAGCGCCGCAGTCGAAAATTTTTCCAAATTATGTTAATTTCTGACTGTTTTATTTTCATAGTTCAGCAAGCTTAAGTATGTAAAAAATAATAAAGTCTTAGCGCCGCAGGCGAAATTTTTTTCAATTTTGATAACTCTGGCGCCGCAGGCAATTTTTTTACAAATTTTAAGCTTTTGCAAGCTTGAACTAAAAAAAATACGTAGGTAAATTAGCCCTAGCGCCGCGGGCGAATTTTTTTACAAATTTTAAAACACTAGTAACAGTGCACTATTATTTTTTACAAAAATCCAAAAAGGCTTAAGCGCTGCCGCGGCGAAATTTTTTCTATTGCCCATTTGGAACGAGATCTACTTATTTGCTTATTTTGACGCTTTATCGATCTGGGGGAGTATAAATAAATAAACTGTTTATTAAAAACTTCTGTCGCCGGGCCCCCTTCGAGCCCGGGCCCCGGGTAATCTGTACCCCCTGCACCCCCCTGAATCCGGCCCTGCTAATATGAACCAGCTGCAACTTCATGCAACTGCGAGGGAAGGGGGTTCTTTACAAGCTAATTAATTATGTTTTTTTAAATCTCATAATTATATTTTTTTTTATCATAAGTTGTCCAATAGGTTTTATAATAACTTGCTTTACCAATACTTTCATTATGATATAGACTTGACTTTGTAAAAAAAACTGCTAAGATTAATCTAAGATTAATCCAATCATACCAATTAAAAAATTTGATTGAGCGCAAAAAATCAAAATTTATTAGTAATTAAGTAATACACTCTGTAGTATAAAATACCCTAGTCCACAAGGTCCTTACTAAGTCTAAGTAAAAATCTAATTTATAACATTAGATTTGACATTTATTTTTATCGTGAACGTCATATTTGCAAACATTTATTTTCATAGCATCCTCTCTTTTACATTAGCGTGGTCATTCTATAATGCACTTAGCATTTTTTACCGTTTTCTAAAATTAAAAATTTAAATAAAAAACTATTGTTTTTAGTAAAAAAAAACTATCATATGATAAAGAAATGATATTATTTTTTTAAATTTTGGCGTTAAAAAATGTTATTATGCTAAAAAAAAATTCTGTTTGTTGCTCTAGCCTAAAAACAGAAAAAAGTACAACACTTTTTTCTGGCGTAAATTGAAGGTAACTAGGTCTATATTGACTAGTAAAAAATATATTTTAATAGCTTTGATAATAACGCCACAATTTGACTGATTTGTCTACCGTGGGACACCGTGTATATATATATATATATTGAATTGAATTTTGGGCACGCTCGTCTGTTTTGATATAGGTGGGTTCAGATATAACAGCTCCCCTTTTTAAGAAAATTCCTAATCTATAGAAGAAGAGCAATTCATACAGTAGTATTAAGGGTTGCCAATTGGTCCTCCTCAATAGCAGGATCAATTATTCTTATACTAGGACGTCTTCTGGTGTATCTAGACGCAAAGGATTGGCGTGTTCTGGATGTGCCAGTTGGTGGGGGGTTGTCATCTGGTGTTGTACTATTGTTCAGGATAGCTCTCCTTGTTCTTCTTAATCTAATTCTATAACATATAACTTA
This sequence comes from Brachypterus glaber, assembly GCA_958510825.1. Lineage (NCBI taxonomy): Eukaryota > Metazoa > Arthropoda > Insecta > Coleoptera > Kateretidae > Brachypterus > Brachypterus glaber. The sequence continues at coordinate 18,566,089 of OY294052.1, read as the reverse complement.
TAAGGGTTATTACAATAATTATGGTAAAAATGGAAAACCATGACCAGTTTCTTTCTACGATGATGATTTGGTCCAGTTGTTCGCTATATTTGTTAAGTTTGTGTTCGGCTGTATTGAGTTCGTCCAAATTTAATTTGTTTATTTTCAAAGGGGTTAATTTATGTAAGTTTATTGCATGCTGTGAAGGAAGCATTCGAAAGGAATAATAGGGGTTTTTTAGGGTTGCCAATTGGTCCTCCATAGGTTTTTGAACTTCTTTCGAAAGTGGAGATAATTCTTGTGGCACAGACATATCCTGTGCAGGAGGGTTGTAACTGTAGAATTGAGTTTTTTTTTTGCTTGAAACTACGATGAGCCAATAGTTGATTCCTATTGGTTGGACGTTGTAGTCTTCAATGTTGAATGTGTTTATTTGGCAATTGGGGGGTAGTTTTGAAGGGTGGTTAATAATTTGTGCTTCACATGTGGCTGTGGAGTCGATCGGGTATGTTACCATATTGTAACAAATCTTGATTTTGTTTCCTGTTGCCGGAAGTGCCTTGCACGAGTTCAAGTTAAGGATTTGTGTATAGAATCTATTATCATCGGATACAGCGATATATTTAGAGGAAGTAAGAATTGTGTGAAATAGGTATGTTCTAGGATCCGGCGTAGGCAGGGAGTATAAGTGTAAAAGGTTATAATTATCATAGTCAACAAGGGGAATTGACAAAATAAAAATTAATTTATTTTCTGTTTGGTAGGCTTCGAGTTCGATTATGTCGATGTAATTAGCTATGTTTTGAAAGGAGGGTTGCAGGGGTAGGTTACCCTTTTCGGTAGCCTGTGAATTTTTAGAGAGTTGGTCTAATAATTCTAAGGGTTGTATGATTGAGGGATGAAGTACTTTTAATCTAGCAAAGGTGATGCTATTAAGGATATCATCTAATTGGTGTTCAATTAAAATAAATGATTTATTAATTGTTCACATAAGTTAAAGATTTTAAGTTTGGATTCAAAATAATTTTGATTATCCGTAATATTATAAAGTTGATTTTCTATTATTTTAAGATCCTCATTAAAGGTTTCTTCGTCGATTTGCAATTTCTGAATAGTATAGTTAAAGGTTTTGATTGTTTGTGTAGTAACTAAAATTTGATTTTTGATTGTTTTGGATTTCATGTTCATCCTTCTCTAATTTATTTATGCAATTTTCATAATATTCGCCGTCGCTAGCGTCTAGGTTACCCGTAATGCCTTTCCTGGTTGAACCGATTCCATTAAGATTACCTCTTTTAGTCCTATAGGAGTTTGTATCCCCTTATTTCTAGGAACTTCTTTTCTATAGTCAGAAATTCTGTCTAACATATGGATATGCGAGCGAGCGTCGGTCGCAAAATATAGTAAACGTGGATTCGAATTTAGATTAAGCAAGTCATTAATGTGATTAAGGATTATTTTGTTATTGTCAAAGGAATTTTTAAGTAAGGTTATGTCTTTATATACTAACAGTTTCCATCTATCATTTGAAATTTTTATAGATAATAATAATAATAATAATAATAATAATTTATTTCACCATATAAGATACATACAGTATATATGGTTAGTCAGTTAATTTATAAATAAATATATTATACGTAAGTTAACGTATAAGTCAGTTTAAACAATTAAAATTTAGATATAAACAAATAGAATAAAATTATACAAAACAGAATAGAATAAAATAAACGGAACAAACAATGAAATAAATAAAATAAAATAAATATTACAAGTTTAAAATCATTATTAAAGAGACAAATATTCGTTTAATGTATAAAAAGCTCTATCAATAAAGTACTTTTTTACGGAGTTTTTAAATAGATTGAAGCTTTCTATATTTTTAAGATCTTGTGGTAGCTTATTATATAAGGTAACACAGTTATATAGAGGCGATTTTTTAAAAAAAGAATTTCTGTGACGTGGTACCCGAAGGTTTTGACTGTTGCGGGTGTTATGTGAATGAGTATCTGTGTTCAAAATAAAACTGTTAAGATTCTTCTTGGTATAAACAACACATTTAAAAATAAAAATACTAACTACAGTTAAAATCTGCTTATCTCTAAAGATATTTCGGCATGATTCGCCAAAAGGTATATCAAAAAGAAGTCTTATTAACCTTTTTTGGACAATTAGTATTCTGTTAATTTCGACAGCACCTCCCCAGGCAATAATATTATAAGAGAGGTGATAGTATGCTAAAGAATAGTACATATTGATTAATCCAGTTTTGTTTAGTTCACCTTTTAACCTAAAAATGCCAAAATATGCACTATTTAGTTTTTTGCAGATGACATCAATTTGACAGTTCCATGTAAGGTTCTGATCAAACATAATTCCAAGAAATTTTGTTTCAGTACTCAAGACCAAATTAGGTATAACAAAATCGTGAGGTACGTTTCTTCTTTTAAAGAAATTAATTGCTACCGTTTTTGACACATTTAAAATCAGCTTATTTCTCTGACACCAGACTTCAAAATCTTCTAGGACTTTAATCAATAACTGATAAAGCTCTAGAAGACATTTACAAGAGATCAAAATCGTTGTGTCATCTGCGAAAATTATAACAAGAGCACGTTTTATGTAGTCAGGCAAATCATTAATATATATTAAAAATAGTAGGGGTCCAAGAATAGACCCCTGCGGCACACCTAATTTAGAAAAAAATTGTTTGGACCTAAATATATTATTTAATTTAACAATAAGTCTACGATCCATCATATATGTGTATAACCACCTTGTTATATTTTGAGGGACTTTAAATGATTCTAGTTTAGTTTTTACAAAATCTGGGCAGACAGTGTCAAAGGCCTTAGTACAGTCGAATTGTAAACAAATTAAAAAGTTATTTGAATCTAATTCAGTATATACAAAATTTAATAATTGGATCGTAGCAGTTTCTGTGGATTTTCCTTCACGAAAGCCATGTTGACAAGTGGTTAACATATTATTAGTTTCTAAATAGTCTTTTAATTGCTGAAAAACAAGCTTTTCCAATACCTTTGACATAGCATTCAAGACTGAAATTTGTCTGTAATTATCAACTTCTTTTGTAGACATTTGTTTATGATTTACACTATTTTTACATATTTACCGTTATCTTATAATTTTTATTATTATTTGTAATATTAATTGTGCCATACGATAAATAAATAATATGTATTGGCGTAACCAATGCCGTTTTAAAGATACTGGGGAAGACTCCTTGAAAAATGGATTAAGTAGGTAAATGGTAATAAAATATTATCAATTACTTTTAACAGTACATTTATTGAGATAGCATCCTCTCCACAAGAATTTTTATTTTTAAACGATTTTAAGGTTTCTATGACTTCCCATTCCTGTATTGGGTGCGACCTAAAGGAAACAACTGAATTGTGAATAGACGTAGTACATGGGAGACATAAATTTTGTCCGAAATGGCTATTTACAGTATTTACAGCAATGTTAGAAAAGTGATTACCGAATACATTGGCTATATCTTGTCCATTAGACAGAGTTTCTTCTTTGTGTAAAATTTCCTTGCTATCTGCTACCTTTTCCTTTCTCCCAGTTTTTTATTTATTAGGTTCCAAGTTGCTTTTACTTTATTACTACTATTATTGATTTTATTAGTATTAAATTGTCTTTTCGCAGTGATTATACTAGATTTATGTTTTTTTTTTAATGCATTATATTCAGTAGAGCTGACAAGATTTTGCTTTAATAATGTATGCATATATTTAAGTTCAATACCAGTGTTTATAATGTTCTGATTCAACCAACCTTTTTTGCTATTTTTGTTATTGGTATGGTTCTTAACTATTTTTTTAGTTACAGGACATAAGACATTAAAACAGTATTTTATTGAATTTACGAAAGAAACGAAAGCATCATTTACATCAAGCCCTAAAAGCTCACCCCAGTCTATGCTAAGTAGCCTTGTTTTAAGTTCTGATATGTTTTCATTACCTAAATTTCTACGTTGAACTACATGTTTAGTGTTGGAGGTCGACTCTAGATCTATTGGCATTGATTTATTTAAAGTAAAGTAGTGACAGAAGTGATCAGCAATGTTTGGATTTAAGACCTCACAATTATACGATTCTGGAGATATATTTGTGACCATGTAATCAATACTGGATTTTGAGGTTACACCATTTATATTTGTAAAAACTCTTGTATAACAGGTTGTGGTTATACTGATATTGTATGATGCAAATATATCTAGTAATATTTTACTATCACCCTTGCTATCTTTAAGGTCAATATTAAGATCGCCACAAAAAACTACTAATTTGTATTTATTACAAACTATCCCTAAGACATAATTTAAAGTGTCAAAAAAAAGTTTTATATCTCCCAAACATGGTCTATATACTGAAACAATACAGAGTGAACCATTTTCAAGTTTTAAACAAGCACCAGATATCTCACTATGACCTTCAATAGATAGATTACTAAGTGATGTTATTTCCTGGGCAGGATACTGCGTCTTAACAAATACTGCTGATCCGCCATGAATTGTATTTTTTCTACAAAATTTACTAACAACATTATAATTAGGTAAAAATAAGCTATTCATATTATCGTTCAATACCCAATGTTCAGATAAACATAAAATATCAACATTTTTTAAAGCTAAAAATACTTCTAAAAGATCTAACTTACTTAGATATCCTTGAACGTTCACATGACAAATACTTGTATTGGTAGAGCTTATTTTATTTATAAAAAAAAAGTTGAATTTTCAGTTTGAATTTCTTCAGTGGAAGTAATAATATTGGTATTAAGCTTGGGCTCCCGTTCAAGGTGCAGGAGTTGTTTTCCGTTTGCTGGTCGGATCGCTGCTCAGTCTGTTGATCTGGTTGTTGCTCGGGTTGCTGCTCTGGTTGTAGTTCGGGTTGCTGCTCTGATTGCTGCTGAGGTTGCTGCTCAGTTGGATGTTCAGGTTGCAGCCTCTCCTGATGCTCTTGATTATACCTCAATTGGAGTTCTAATATTTCGGTGTTTGGTGTAAGCTTAACCGTTTTTAGCGCTTGATTTTTCTTCAATTTGCTTTTATTGTCAATGAAAGTAGAAATATTATTGCTTACCATTATTTTGATTCTTCTTGATAATAAATTTAATCTCTCTAAATATTCATAATCAATAGTACTTACATCACAAATATCCAGGGTAAGTTTACTCGTAAGTGAGTTGATAATTTTAGATAGGTGTAAGTTGTGATTATATAAGGTTCGATTCAGTTCATCACTTTTAGTATATAATTCCGTTAGAAATATAACGTTCGTGTGCTTATTGAAATCTGCAAGTTCTTGCACTTTCTTTTTGTCTATTACATTATTATTTAACCATAATAGAACCATATCCTTTTTTGTTAGTTGAGCAGAGTTGTTATTAACCGTATTAATCAGGTTATCAGTTGTATCATTTGGCTTTATAAAAGAAAATATTTTAAATCTTGGTAAAGATTTTTCTAAATATGGCCTAAGATTTTTTCCACTTGACCCTGAGACAAACAAAATTTTAGGTTTTTCAGTTTTTGATTCATCATTGTTGTTAACGTGTGAGACATTTTTTTTCCACCGTCTTGGAAACAGCCGGAGTATAATTTTTTTTAACAGGAGATGTTCTTGTTCCCATAGTTTCCACCAAATTATGACTTTTTTTATTAGGTGTTTTGTTTATTTCTACAGTTTGTGTTTCTGTAGTTTTTAAATTAATATTTTCGGTTTGTGTCTCTGCGTTCATTGTCTTTTTACTAAATAATGTTTTCATGTATTCTATGTGTTTCTTGTAACCATTCATTTCAGCTTGAAGCATTTTTATTTTATTATTAAGTTTTTCAATTTCATCATTTTTTTCAGTCAGTTCATAATTTGTTGTGGCTAATTTATTTCTTAAATTTGATATAATATCATCTTCAAATAACATGGGGGATTTATCTTCGTCGCATGTTAAGTCAAGTATACTAATATTATTTCTCCTATTATTTTCCTTTTTATTTTCTAGACTTTTCCTATTTTTCGCGGCTAATTGGGCCATTTTAGTCAAACTATCTTTCATAGTGCTTCTTGTAACTCTTTTTACATCTTTATTTTCCATTATTGTTAATTTAATATATGAGAAATAAAAGTTTACTTGGTAGATGAGAGTGGACGTTGTTATCGTGGCTTATCACTTCCAGATTTGTTTACATTTGGTTTCAGTTAACTAATCACTTGTTATAGGGAAAATTGTACATAGTTATAGTTCTGTTATAAGTTTTTGTTCACTATAGTGAATATATTCACTTTAAAAAATTTTATTTACAGGTTTTTATCCATTTATTTAAATATTAATAGAAGCAATACACTACACGTCGTCCACACTCACACTTCTTGCATATATGTGTTGTTAAAGTGTCTGAGCCTTCATTGTGGTAATAGAGGCCCAAAGTGTTGTTAAGAAGAGTGAGGGTGAATTTTTCTTGGGATCTGCAACCCTGGAGGATAATTATTGCTGTCCAGAAGGACCTGAAACAATATTACCTTCGTTATTTCCTTCGTCGTCGTAAGTATCGTCATTAGGGTCAGGATCTGTGACAGGTTTAAGTCCGTCAAAATTAACCTAAGTAGTAAAGTTGTCTCTTAATTATGGCAGAGTTTGAAAAGGTGGATTCGATGGTAAAAAAGGCCCATAGTATTTTGGTTTTAATTTGTGGCTAATTTGGGACTCTTTGAGCGAGACCTTTTGTCAATCGTGATATTAAGGGGGTTTTGGGTTGACGTGTTTGTCGAAGCGTTCTTTCGCCTTTTCTTTGGACCGAATAGTTTTTTCGAGGGGCAATTCTATAATTATAGGATATTTTATTATTAAGGTCGCGAATGTACTTACTAATTAGTTCGTTTTGATTATATAATTTTTCTGGAGATCTGGAAGCCGTATGGCCAAAAACAAGTCCATATGGGATAAAACCCGTGGTTTTATTTACGCTAGTGTTATGGGATATTGCGTAGGGTAGAATTTCTAGGGGATTTTCGTCGGGGAATTCAAGGCTCTGTATTCTAAATATTTCCGCAAGGCTTGCGCAAAATCTTTCTACCGAACCGTTTGATTGCGGGTGAGCCACGGAGCTTGTCGTAAGTTTAAGGTCGTACAGTTTAGCTAAATCGTACATGTTGATTTTCAAATTCTCCCCCATTGTCAGTATGAATTCGTAACGGGGTTCCATAGTGCTGGAAGAAAACCATTAAGGTTTTTACAGGGCTCCCAGAGTAAAATCGTGATTTTTTTTAAGGATTTCAGGATATTTTTTTCTGAAATTTAAGTACTTTTTAAGGACATTTTAAAATAATTTATAAAATGTTTAAGTTAGTATAAATTAAACGATTAAGGTGAACAGTTTTATTTTTGTCATTTTTTAATGACCTAGGAAACATAGAATAGTTATAGATTTTGAATGAGCACGAAAAAATAAAAAATAAAAATAACATTTTTAATGCTATATTAAATCATCAGAGTTATGTAATAAAATAATAATAAATAAATTATGCCTTAAAGTGTCAAACCGACACTGGCCCCCCTCCATGCAACATTTTTTTTTAATTTTAGGTCGATAACAATACCTACTTTATTTTTTTTTAGGAGAAAGTAAAACATAAATTGTTAAAAAATACTAGAAAATTTTGAAAATTCTGGAAAATTGTAAAAAAAAGGAGTGCTACTAGTGGCCATATGGATAGAAAATAATTATATTAGCACTTTCTTTTTTTGTGATACATGTTGCTCTAGCTCATTTAAAGCAGATACGCTTTTCCATGCATCTAGACTGGGCAATGAGAATTTTGTCTTCTCTATAAAAAGGTTAAAACTTTTCTGGGTGGAATAAAATAAAAAGCCGTGAAGATATGTACCTAATGCTACGCTTTCCATTATATACTATTCACAGTAAACGGTATATTGAATTTTCCCAAATGCTTAAAAAAAAATAATTAAAAAAAAATATATTTTTTTAAACAGATCTTTTTTTCAAATAATAAAATTTTTGAAAAAAATATTTTTTACAGATAGAACTTTTCAAAAAAATTTATTTCAATTTTATATTTACGTAAAACGAAAAATTAAAAAATAATGTTTTTTAAAAAAAAAACTTTTTTTATAAATTTTTTAGTTTTCTTTTTGCGAAAAACAAATAAAATTAGGTTTTTTTTTCTTTTAAATGATAGTTTTTTTTATTTTTTTTTTTAAGTTTAACCCCCATAACTTTTTTGTTTTTGAGGGGATTACTTTCAAAATTGGTAGAATTGATCCTTATAATAAAAGTAATTTTTCCTAAAAAAGTTACGTTAGTCGAAATTTTCTTTCAGCTTTTTTCGTTTTTTTTTTTTTTAAGTTTAACCCCTCATAACTTTTTTGTTTTTGGGGGGATTACTTAAGGACACTAGATTAGTTGAGTCTACTTCACAGTGAAGTAGACTCGAGTAGACTAAACTAATCTATAGATTAGTTGAGTCTACTCGAGGGATTACTGGGATTACTTTCAAAGACAATAATGATCTTCCCCTCATAAAACTTGATTTTTCCTGAACATTTCGAGTCGATCGGATAATTCGTTCTTGAGTTATCGTTTCCACAAAAAACGTGACATTTTGGAAAATTCGAAACTACATATTCTAGCGCAGGCGCTGTGAATAGTATAATAATGAGACTCCTTTTTTATTGAAGCTGTTTTTTCAATCTCGGCTTAGCGTACCAAAACATTAAAAATGATAGAATATTTACTGTATGTTATTTATATTAATTCTTACAAATAAACATCTTAAAATTTAAAGAAGTCATATAAACGCATTCAACCAAGAAAATATTTTTTTGAGTGTTGCATATATGATACTTTGCTTATTTAGGGGTTAACTCGTTGGAAAGTGATATTTACGCAAAAGAAAGTTGTAATTAAATTAAAGAAAAATATTTTTTTTTATTGACCAAAGTAAAATGCTATTTTACTTGCTAGTGAATTAAATAACTATTACCTTTTACTAACAATATTCTGCCCTGTTAAAGTAAAGGGCAGTAAGGGACATTGTCGCATAGCGGCGTTTTCACGTCAACCCTGATGTAATATTTTGAAAACGTTGCTATTGACCAATGCCACTTACTGCCCTTTACGTTATCAGGGTATGATACTATACTATAAAATTATAATTTAATTTTTTTAATTTAATAAGGTGCCCTAAAATCGCGTAAGCCCCCTAAACTTTTACCCTGGCCTCAGGTACGAATCATACCTAGATCTAGTGTCCCTAATGGCACCCCGTTATATCAGGTTTACAAAAACTAAATTATTTTTAAAACGTAAGTTTATTGTGTTATTTGTTGTATTTAAACATAATTATTAAGGTACTTAGGGAACGTTCAAGTATTACGTAACGCTCCTAGTGGGGGTGGGGGTCATTTTGGAGTGTTACGCCCATGTTAATGGTATAGAAAAATAGCGTTACAGGGGGGGATGGGGGTTCAAAATGATCAAAATTTGCGTTACGTAATACTTGAACGTTCCCTTACCACTTGACAGCTCAATTTCGCCGTTTTCCTTTTTTTTTAAAGAAAGATTGGTTTATTTGATCTTTTTCTAATTCCTGGTGTTATGTAATATTTTCAATTCTAAAACATTTAACCGACTTGCGCATCATCAAGATGGCTGGAGTATAACATTGTGTTATGTGGAGTATAACTTCTAGCGCATCACACAAATGAATACACTTTGATAGCGCATGCGAAAAGAGACATCTAGTAGCAACAGCTTTCTAACTTTATAGTAATAGTTTACTAGATGTCGATTTGCTATACAAAAAATATTCTCCTAACGATTTATGTTATTTTATTTATCAAGTGACTTGTTTCCAGTCTTGACAAGACTTCACCAAGGGCCAGATTTAAGGATTTTTAAGGATTTTAAGGACAAATTGCTTTTTTCAAGGACAAATTACCCAATTTAAGGATTTTTAAGGATTTAAGGACAAATGGGAGCCCTGTTTTTATAACCTCCTTTGCGCTCTTATCCTTTAGTGGGTATGCTTGGGTAAATTTCGTTAGTTCGTCCCTTATGGTGAGGAAATAGCGTTTGTTAGGAATACTAAATACATCTATGTTTATTCTGTCAAATGGAGTTTTAGGAGTCTCGGTCACTACGCGTGGTCTGTCTGTATTTCGTCTGTTAATTTTTGCTCTGGCACAGAGGTCGCAGGATTTTATGTAGGCTTCAACTTCCTTTTGGAGGTTGGGCCAGTTATATTTCTCGCGTATTCTACGGAAGGTTTCGTTGATGCCTCTGTGCAAATTGTTTTTCCCGTCGTGGTAATGAGAAATAATTATGGGACGTTGGTCAGGGTCGGGTTCGGTCACTAGATTTTGACAAATAATAAAATTTAAGTCTACATCGGCAAACATAAAGCTTAGAATTTCTGGGAGTTTTAGGTCGGCAACGTCCTCGACATAGTATGTCTCATTTTCTTCGAATATGCGTTTTTCTTTAAAGAGTAGTGTAAATAAGTGTTCCATAGCGTTTTCCGCGACTCTAGGTATCGGGATAATGAAATATTTCCTGTTAGTTATTGAAGCGCTATTAACAATAGTTATATTTTGAACTGAAAACTCTCGGTCATCGTCCGGGAAGTCTTCGACAATTATCTCATGTAAGTAATCTAAATTTTTCTGTTTAAAGAGGGTTATGATATTTTTATGTATTTTGTCAAGAATGGTCGTTGGAATAAGAGACTTTTGAATGGTCGATAAGTGATCTTTCGTTATAAGCTTTTGAATGAATGAATCCTTTATTGATTTTACACAATTAAGTGTATATCAAATACAAGCTTTTGAAAAGACTGTATATTCTTCTTTAACTATTTCGTGGGCTGGCTCGGTTTCAATTTGTTCAGGGGTTTCTCCGTTGTCAGTATGAAATATTCTAAGCGTATTAACTTCGGAACTTAAATTTGTGTTTATGTAAATAAAAATTTTAATGTCTGAGTCCGAAAAAATATATTTTATCAACTTTAGTACGACTGCCCAGTTTAACTGATCTAGCCCACACCCAACCTTAGGCATAGCGAGATTTATATCTTTATTTTGTTTACATAATTATTTTAGGTTTTGAAAAGCTTTTATACGTAGGTTTTTGGTAGTATTTTTCCTTAGTTACAAGGTAGTAAATATTTCGATTGTCGATAGTTAATTGAGCTACTTCGCCAACGGCTTTTTCTTGGGATTTTAGTTTTTCTATACCTTTAAACCGATTCCTGAATTCCAAAGCAATACTTCATGGCCATATCTTTGGATACACAATGAGCTTGGGAATATTCTGGGGGACAGTTATTTAGGTTGTCGAACACGATTTTTACATTCTCGTTAGTTACTTCGGGGGAAAATATTACGTCAAATATATCTATGATGGTTTCAAGTTTATTAGAACATTGATAGGAGTGAATTCTACTAAGATCATCAGCATTTAAATTATTTTTTCCGGGTTTATAGATAATTTGGTACTCGTATTCTTCCAATTTTAATCGCCAACGGGCAAGACAGCTCCCGGGGTCGTTTATCGAAAAAAGCCACGTCAAGGGCCTGTGATCGGTCACGAGTTTGAATTTCCTCCCGAAAAGATAGGGCCGAAAGTATTTTACGGCCCAGACAATTGCTAGAAGTTCTCTTTCTATGAATAATTTATTTCTGCAGTATTCAGGGTCCGGGGCGCATATGCTATGGGTAGGTCTTTATTAAGTGGACCTTGCAAAAGGACGGCGCCAATTGCGTACGAGCTCGCGTCCGTGGTAACGACGAATTCCTCAGTGAAGTCAGGGTAGCGAAGTATAGGGGCAGTAGTTAGAAGAATTTTACATTTTTCGAAGGATTCGATACAATCCTGCCTAAATATAAAGGAAATGTCCGGCGGTAGTAGCCAATCAAGCCTAAGAAACTTTTTATGTCTTTTTGATTTTTTGGCTGTGGGAATTTTTGAATGCATTCGTTTTTTTTTCGGATTAGGTTTTACTTCATCTTCCGTGATAACATGGCCTAAGTAGGCAACTTCCTTACTCAGGAATTCACATTTGTGAGGCTGAATTTTAAGGTTATATTCCCTTAAGCGGGAAAAGATTTCATTGAGATGTTCCATGTGTTCTTCGAGGGTCGCGGAAAAGACTATAATGGCGTCCATGTAGACAAGACATCGTTCGTTTTGTATGCCGAACATAATTTGGTCCATTACGCGCTGGAATGTGCTTGGAGCGTTTTTAAGCCCGAAAGGCATTCGACAGAATTCGTAGTGTCCGTTGTCTACAGAGAAAGCAGTTTTTGAAATATCAGGGGAGTTAATTTCGATTTGGTGATATCCGGAGACGAGGTCCAATAGTAAAGTAGGTAGATTTTCCGAGTTTGTCGAGGAGGTCGGTAGCGTCCTTACCGGTCAGTATCAGCAAAGGTATTTTTTGTGTCGGGATTATTTATTGATTCGTAAGAGTTAACTGTAACAGGGTTAAGTGGTTCTAGGATTAATGGGGTAACTTACAAGATTTCTTTATAGAATTCGTGTTGGCTATAGTTGTGAGGAATTCTCCATTATTATCGATTCTAATTATTGAATTTCCTATTTTAATATTATCGAAAGATATTGCGTGACAGATAGCATCGGTACCCTTTAAGTTGCATTTAAGCTTGAAGACTTCTTCAGTTCTTGGGTCAATTTCAACAAAATTTTCGGTAAAAGTTTTAGGTTTTTCGGGGTTATTAAACCTGATAGGGTAGGGGAATTTTCCGCTATTAGTGTCTGGATTAAAATTATTTTTATTAGTTAATAATGGATTGACAGGTCGATTTCCGTCAATATTTTTTGATATACTCGGTTGATCAGCGGCCAACCCGCTATCAACATTTGAAACAGGATTTGATTTATTTAACAGATGATTGGCAGGTTGGTTTCTGTCAATATTTTTTGATTTACTGGGTGGATCAGCGGCCAATCCGCTATCAACATTTGAAACAAAGTTTGATTTATTTAAAAGATGATTGACAGGTCGATTCCTGTCAATATTTTTTGATACACTGGGTTGATCAGAGGCCCATCCGCTATCAACCCTTGATTTATAATAATTATTCTCAGATTGCTGACGGACGGACGGCCCGTCGCCAACAATATTTTCATTTGTAGATTCACTTAACTTAAACATTTTTATAGACTTAAAATTAGTAGAAAGAATTCTATTTTTCCAATCAGCGGAACATTCGTAATGCTCAAGAAAGTCTATGCCAAGGATTCCATCGAATTCTATGTCGAGATCGACTACGCAAACTTTATGCAGGTCATTTTTTTTTAAACGGTAGCCAAGTAGAATTTTGTATTATAATTGGTTGATTTTTTATTCCCTGGATAGTAAGGTTTTCGTTGGTTAGGTTAAAATTATTTAGTGTATGTGGTCTAATAATGGAAATAGCGGCTCCCGAATCTATTAAAAATTTAAATTTGTTTTGAGTATCGTTAATATAAAATACTATTGGACTTCGTGGCATAACTTTTGAGAATGTTAACGTTTAAATATCCATATTTTGGAATTGGTTGGTCAGGTTTTCTGGACTTGGTTCTATCGGGGCCAGGTTGCCAGATTCCTGACTCTCTTCGGAGTTTAAAAGTCCGAGAGTTTGAGGCTTGGTTAGAGCTACTAGTTGCGCGGTTAAAATATTGGGGATTGGGATTGTTAGAATTTTGTCTCTTAAAACACTCGTTTATTAGGTGCCCTGTTTTTTTTCAATAGTTGCATGTCATTTGGCTTCTATTTAACGAAGAATTTTGTGAAAAATATTGGCTTCTAGTTATCGGAGGGTTTTGTGGGGTATTCTGGTATGTCTGAGTCGGGGGGCCGCCGCTGGGTGGGTAGCGTCTAAAATTACTATTAGTACTTTGGATAGGGGGCCTTGGTTTAGTCCGGTTAAGTCTTTGGGTTTCTAAGTACATTAACTGCGTTTCTCGATTTATCCGGGTGGCAGCTTCTATTAGGGAGTCCGGGTTTGAGGCCCGAACTATAGTCCCTATTCTCGGATCTAAGCCTGTCAGAAGCATGTCTAGACACATAGAATCTATTTAGTCTTTGGGCATACTTTTTATACGGTCATTAGTTTCTGAGATATCGATGATCAAAAATAAAAGGATCCTTTTTCATTAAAAGTCGAATATCTCAGCAAAAAATCGATGTAGAGAAAATAATAAAAAATCAAATTAGTACTGAATAAACAAGCTACCTGACCTTTGTATTGGTTTAATTGAAAAAAAAAATTTAAGACTGGGGACCAAAAAAAAAAAAAAAAGGAATTTTTTTATCTCACTATTTCCTATGGTTGCGCGATAACCGTATCTCACAAAAAAAAATTGCCAAAAGATCTCAAAACTAGAAACTTAAAGCTTCAAAATTCTTTTTTAATCTCCATACGACCATTTTTCACTGAGATACAGCCTTTCAAAAATCACAAAAAATTTTGGGATTTTTTTTTTGTTGCCTTAATTCTTTCCAGTAGTGTAAAAAACAAGTTAAATTATTTTTTTAATTTGATTTATTTTCATTTGTATTTATTTGAATAGACAGAATCATGGAGAGCCCCAAATAAGTTACAAAACTGTGTGTGTGTGCTCTCCACTAATTTTGAGAAAAAAAACGTCCAAATATTTACAAAACTGACAACCAAACGTAACAAATAATTTTAATCTTTCATCTTTGATTTCCTCCATTTTTACAGTGGTTCCTCAAATACCATTCCTACAATCTCCTTTCCAAATTTTTAGCAGTATTTACAGAGAATTTTGAACTTAGAAATTTATTTTAAAAAATGTGAACTTAAAAAATGGCAGCAATTACCAGGCACTATACTTGTCGGAGCCCTATGCCGTCGCCAAACCCTAGGTCCCGGTCACGTCCTAAGGTCCGAAGGCCTTCTATCTACCCAACCACCTTCCTCCTCCGCCCCTTACTGTTATATTTTCATGAATATTGGTGACCATTGAAACGACAATGAAACTTATAGTTTATATTTATAATATCACAGTGAGAATCATGTCTTGCTTACCTGGCGGCTTAGCTCTAAGAGAGCGAGAGAATCGCTTGAAAAGAGACAGGTATACTATTGGGCATGCGCCCCAATAACCGTATTTATACATAGACCGTGGGCCCATGACACCACAAGTGTCGATAGCATATGTTCGTATGCCCTTTTAGGGATATACTCAGACAGACCGGACAACCAGGAGAAAGTGTCTCCGAGCGTCTATGACCAGTCCTTGCACCTGCTATGACCTCTAGTTCCGGTTGAAAAAAGGGTTAAGTATTCGATGAACGAGGAGGCTCGGGCATGTGGATACATTATCGTATCTTGTAAAAATAACCGGGCGCGAGCCAGGTTGCATACGTCTAGGTCGCTACCGGAAGGAGGCATACGAACCGGAAGTGGCAATTTTCCACTGGCGATGGGCGATAATCGAGGAAAGTATGCCCTTTGGTGGAACGACTCCTTTCGACCCATTAACCACTATTCCGACATTTGCATACGATTCCGGAGAGGGTATCGTGATTTATGGCAACATCAACTGACCGGACTAACCTATAAATAGTCGATAATTTATGTTCGTATGCCAATCTCGGCGCCGATAGATTACGACATTTTAATGAACAAAAGCTGGTTTGCATACGCCCAGGTCACTACCAGAAGGAGGCATACGAGGCGGAAGTGCTAATATTGCACCAAGATTTCTCGGGCATAAATTTGATTAATGTGGCTGTTTTTTATATGACAAAGGTAAACATTATATTTTTATTAAATGAAAATGACATTCAATGTATGAAAACGAAATTATATTTGTTCACGATCATCTGTAATTTTTTCGTGGAACTGTTATTCTGCATCGTCATTGGTATCATCTGTGTCTGTGCCATCATAATCCCCTTCATCCTCGCTTTCGGTGTCTGAACTTTCAGGCGATTCCATACAGTCTCCATCATTTGTCAAATTCTCAGAAAGTTCTTCTATCCTCAGCTGCAGCGGTTTTCGTGGGCCTGTTACAGAAGATAATTTTTTTATTTTTCTTACGCGATTTTTCGATTATTATTTTCTGGGGCTGCGGACATCCGCGCGCTCCAGGAGTGGGGGTATTCATTCGAAAGGGACTATAGGTAGTCCCTGATTTTTTTGGGGCCGGACCGTTTGGGCCCGTCCAATGTTTCCCTGGTTGGGCTTTTGAGCCATATGGTAAATTTTCTTATGTCAAGAAATTTTGTAAACCACAATTTTTCCTTAAAAATACAAGTCATTTTGAGCCAAAAGTCGGGATAAAAAAATTTGTTTAACCCAATTCCCTGAAGTTAAAAGTTTGGCAAAAAAAAATGTTTTCGGATCTCCGCCCTGGCCACTAGAAATTTTCAAAAGATCTAAAAAAACTTGGGGTTACTCCGGATACCAAACCCTCCCAGTTTCCACTGAAATCAAATAAATTTGTTTTTCAAAATATCAAAAGCACCTGGAATGAGCCATATCTAGGGCAGTTGACAGCTGCCAATGGTCTGTCAGAAGGCGAAAATGATAATTATTTGGGTCCGGGTGACTGTTATGTTTTCTGTACGGGTAAAATGGTTATTCGTTTTTCTTCGCGGCGAAAATAGTTATTCGTGTCCTTTTCACCGAAAAAATGGTTTTTCTTTTTTTTTATAATGTTCGCACTGCGCAAATTGTATGCAAACCGTTATTTGAGATATACTTTCACTTCTACTAACCGTGGTCAAAATTTCAAAATTTCCTCAATTATCGACTATTTATAGGTTAGTCCGGAAAGTTGATGTTGGCATAAATCGAGATGCCCTCTCCGAAATCGTATGCAAAGGTCGGAATAGTGGTTAATGGGTCGAAAGGATCGTTCCACCAAAGGGCATACTTTCCTCGATTATCGCCCATCGCCAGTGGAAAATTGCCACTTCCGGTTCGTATGCCTCCTTCCGGTAGCGACCTAGACGTATGCAACCCGGCTAGCGCCCGGTTATTTTTACAAGATACGATAATGTATCCACATGCCCGAGCCTCCTCGTTCATCGAATACTTAACCCTTTTTTCAACCGGAACTAGAGGTCATAGCAGGTGCAAGGACTGGTCATAGACGCTCGGAGACACTTTTTCCCGGTTGCCCGGTCTGTCTGAGTATATCCCTAAAAGGGCATACGAACATATGCTATCGACACTTGTGGTGTCATGGGCCCACGGTCTAACAGTATGTAACACTAATATAAAATTACAATTATTGATATTTATTGGGAAAACACAAATAAAGAGTTATAAAATGAATTGACGAGGAACAGTTTATTTTCCACAATAATACAAATTATAATATATTTAATACTGCCGTTACAAAGTCAGAATGTCAACTGGCGTTCTACAGTATATTTTGTTATACCTAAAAAACTCTATATAAAAAAGTATCTGAAAGAAAGCGCAAAGTTTAAATATAAATATATTTTAAATATGTAAATATATTACATCCTCCGCGCTCTAATTATAAAACAATAGGAAACGAATAACTAAGTATTTTTATAAATTTCAAACCTTAATTTAAAATGAAAAATTACAATTTATTTAAATTACAAATATACCAATTTTTATTCTGTCAATAAAAACAATAAGTTTTTTATACTTAGTTCAACATAAGTCTGTCCGGCGGACGAACGTTTCTTTTTGGTCGACTCTCGGAATTCAGCTGTGACTGAGCGGGTATCTCTGAAATTTCAGCTGGAGGGGACCTAGCTTCAGCGCTATCGTCGCCGTGCGTAGCAGAAGGGGTCGTCTCGACCGATTCTCGGTCTTTGTCTAATTCTGCATGTTTACAATCGTTATCAGACGTAGGTAAATGACACTTGACTTGCGATTTTAATATTTGATTGGTGTGTCGCTTCCAACAACGATTAATTTGCGGAATATCCACAATATAAGTACTTTTTGACCTATAATTTTTTTAATGATACCTGGAATCCAAGTAACCTTATTAACTACTCTATAATCTTTTACGATTACAGTTTCACCCATTTTAAAAGTCGGTCTGTCCTTCCCCCCGAAATTTTTAATTTGTTTTTGTTGATTTTTTACAACTCTTTCTTTAATTTCTACGTTTGGCTTAAGTACATCAAATTTTGTGCGTATATTGCGGCCAAACATTAAATAGGAAGGAGAAACACCCGTAGTCGAGTGCGGAGCTGTTCTATAATCGAATAAAAAATTATTTAATGATGTAATTAAATCGATTTTTGAGTTATTACCGAGTGCATTTTTTAAAGCGGTTTTAACGTTTTTAACCGAATTTTCAGCGGCCCATTCGACTGTGGGCTATAAGGAGAAGAAGTTAAGAGCTTAATGTTATGTTTATTTAAAAAATAATTAAATTCAGCACTTGTGAAGCTTTTTGCATTGTCAGAAATTAAGTAATTACAAAAACCAAAACGAGAAAACACCGAATACAATGCTTTAATAGTAAAATTACTCGTGATTGTTTTTATAGGAAAAACTTTCACCCATTTTAAAAGTCGGTCTGTCCTTCCCCCCGAAATTTTTAATTTGTTTTTGTTGATTTTTTACAACTCTTTCTTTAATTTCTACGTTTGGCTTAAGTATATCAAAATTTGCGGTATTTTGCTTAGCCGCCATTTTAGCTGACGCTATGCTTACCGCTTCGCTGAATTTTAGGGTTTTCTTTTCTTCAAAAAGTCTATCCTGCACCGGGCCCTTATTAAAACCAATAATATACCTGTCACGCAGTACCATTTCGATCACATCTGCATCGAAATCACAGTTGACTGCAAGACCTCGTATCCTGGCGGCCCAATCTGCAGCTCCCTCGGTGACATTTTTCACTGCATTATAGAATTTGTAACGAGCAGCAAAGACTGATTCGGCAGTCTTATAATGACTGTTTAATAATTTGATTAAATCGTTGTGAGCATACTTTCGTACTGCTTACTATTTTTATATTTTTAAATTAATAAAAACAAAAAAATAGGCTCCGGCACCCAGTGTGGTTTATGCCACAATTCGGTGAGCACATGGGGGGGGACGTAATCTCTCTATGTTGTTGCTTGTTTGCTACACATTACAAAAATGAGTAAAAAAAATAATTATTTACAGGTTCTCCGGTTGAGGGCGCCAACAAGTCCAAGCTTAATTTGTTTGAATTAAACTTTTATGTAGAATACTGTTTGAACTTGGTTTTATATGGTAATCATTAATAATAAAAAAACCTGAAAATAATAAATCAAATTAAAAGACAAAATTAAGGTTGAGATCTTTTAATTAGATAAAAAAAAAAATGTTTATCATAAATATTTTCTCGACAAGAATACTTCTGTGTATTTACACGACAAATTAATTATAGTGACATGTTATCACACCGCGTTACATGTAACCTGGCTCACAAAGAATTGTAAAATTTTTGTTACCAAAATAAATTTGATATCTCTAAAGGAGATATATAAAACGTTATTAAATATACTTTATAGGAAATAAAAAGTTGCAAGATCATTTTCTTTATTATATGTGGTACTTAGCTGGTTTGGTCCAGATGTGAGATGATGTGTAGATGGTGGAAAAAACGTACGGGAACATTTCTACAGTGCCTAGGGCTGTGTAGGATCATCTACATAGCTGTGTGAGCTATACGAACAACACAAAACTGCATAACTCCAGATTACTCCGGAAAAACATACAGAAACTAGTTGTTGGGTAACAACATTTAAGATGAGGTCCAGACAAGGATTCTGACCAAGAAAAAAAAGGCTCTATAGGAATAGAGAAAACACAAATTAGACTTTTATGAAAGTTAGGTTATAAAAAGTATAATTTACATAAAAACGAATTGGAAGCTTACCCAGTTTTTTTTAACGGAAGCCTTTAGATAATATTTCTATTGATTTGTTCTTCTAAACGAAAACTAAAATAAGGAAAAACGAAAATTAAAAATATGTCACATGTGACATGTAAACATTCTATTTAAAAATTTGATTTACTCACCATCTCTAAGAAATTGACTAAGATATTCATTGCGAAAAATCCACAACACTTTATGATAAATGTTTGTTAACATATTTAGTTTTAATTATATCGGATGCTTCCATAATAATTAGATACGTCTAATTACGCCGAAAAACACATTAAAAAGAAGATAGTTAGGACTGGTCATATTACCAACCAAAAAAAGGTAAAACTCCCCACCGAAACATGAGAAGTAGATCATGCAACCAATTAAACAAGGGTTTGTATTCTTAGTTGCCTACCTTCAGTAGGTAACGAAACGAAATAAACAATAAAAAGGAACGTAATCACTTTGTAATAAGTAAAAAGAACGAGAGGTCTTTTTAATCGTTACAAATTCCCCCCTATGTAGGTAAAAAAAAAAATTTAAGACGAAAAAATTTCTTTTTTTTTTTTTTTTCTTTTTTTTTTAAAAAAAAGGAACGTCGAGAAAATCGAAGAGAACGAGAACGAAAATAGAAACAATTGCGAAGACTAGCATCCTCAAAAGCTTAAAAGATCTCATAAAATTTAATAAATGACCCTCATATATACAATGCGGTCGTATAACTAAGTGAATAGTTAAACTAGTACAGAAGATAATTAGAAAAATTAATTTCTAAAGAAAAAATATATAGTCAAGTTCGATACACACTCGAGCAGTCTTATTACATGGCAGCTTCTTTCTCAGCTAAGTAATGTATGTATAGGGTACCTTCATGTAATACTAATACTAAAGAATGTATTAAACTTAAGCTATGCAACGATATATTCTTTTCGTCGAATAGGTCGCCCAAAAAATCTAATATTTACAAAGTCAAATCCGGATTTATATTTTATAAAATATATATTATATATATTTATAAATGAGTCATATCAGTCATATCAGGGACTATAGCTGATTTTAGCTACATTAAGCTATTTATCATAAGCTATTTAACAGTATGCTATATACTATATAATATAGGGAAAGGGAATATTTTAACTTTTGCCTAGGCTAACATATTTTTGTTCAAACAATAAGGTGGTCATTTTCGCAAACCCAGCGCCTATCTTTAGGGTCAAGATTTAGTAAGGTCCAAATCAGGTAAAATGCAAAATCGGTAAAAGGTCAAAATCGGTAAAATGTCTTTATTGTTTAAATCTTATTGTTAGGCAAGGAAAAAATATATGTAAGAAATTTAAAAAACTTCTAACAAAATTTATGAAATTTCAGGGAACTATTTAGGTAAATTTCTTCTGTAAAAAATTTAGGTCAAAGTTATACATTTGGCCATTAGTTAAAAATGTTTAACCAAAGGTAATCAGATAATAAATATCTAAGGTACGGGGAAAAATAATTAAGTTTAAAACTTTTTTTTTTTAAGGTAATTTGTTTAAAGGGCCCCTTTAGGAGTAGTTTAGGGGTAAGGTATGGTTCCATTTTAATTTAATATAATATGCTATAATATTCGCATATTAAGGTAAGATAGGTAGTGGAGTTTTACTCTACTAAAAGGTATTAACCTCCGTAATAAAAAAAAGTTTGTTAATTTTCAAAAGGTAAGATAAGATAAGGTAGTCAAGGTAATATTAAAAAAAATTCTATGGAATTTAATCAATATTGTCGATATCAGGGATATATTCTACGTATTGTTTCATATCTCTGACATGATAATTTGAAGTAATATTTTTTAATTCATACACAGTTTTAGAAACTTTCTTGGTTATTCTACATAACACATACTTTGGACAAATTTTTGAAGATATATTTTTAGAGGCATCAGATAAAATACGATTTCGTTTCCAAACAAGGTCATTAACTTTGAATTCTACATCTCGTTTTCTGAGGTTATATTGTTTGGAATATTTGTCATATGCTAAAGAAAGTTTTTTCTGGACAACTTTAAATAATTCTTTTAGTTTATCCATTTCTTCACCATATTTTTTCCTAGACAAATCAGTCGGATTAAAATCTTGAGATACATCAACAGTTCTATAAAATTCCCCTGAGATAGGGATTTTTCTGCCAAATACCAAGTGAGAAGGGGTAAAATTGGTTATTTGGTGAACGCTATTATTTAAAGCAAAAGTTATACGTACAATTTCTTTGTCCCAATTTTTATGGTTGGATCCTACAAAACTTCTAATGCAAGTGCCAATTGTTTTATTTACTCGTTCTACCTGGTTATTTTCTGGGTAGTAACGGGGCAAGAAAAATATTCTGGTTTTATATTTTTTAGCTAAATTTCTGAATTCGTTACAGGTAAAGGTACCGTTATCACAAATAATAGTTGAAGGACAACCAAACATTAAAAATACATTGTTTTCTAAGAATTTTACAACACTATTTCCAGTAGCATTACGCAATGGTTTTGTCAAGACAAATTTTGAAAAATAGTCAGAGATTACTAGAAGATATTTATGTCCTTGAGAACTAGTAACGTAAGGTCCACACAAATCTATGCAAATTGTTTCAAATGGGAATTCTATTTTCTTTTGTTGACCCATTTTTCCAAATTTAGTATAGTTGGGCATTTTTTGTGACTGGCAAGTTTCACAAGCTTTGACAAATTTAAGAATTAGTTTTCTCATTTTTGGCCAATAAAATTCTTCTACAACCCTATTATATGTTTTATAAAAACCAAAGTGTCCAGCTAGTGGGGTTGAGTGACAAAAATTTAAGACATTATCTCTTTGCGACAAAGGTACCAATAATTTCCATTCAGAAATATTAGCGGGTAAAATTGTATTTTTTGAAATGAATTTATAAATTAAGTTATTTTCTCCTATCATAAATAATTGATATTTCTCAGGATTTTGTTTAATTTTTTCTCTAAAACTTACATACCAAGTATCTAAATTATCGTCATTAATTTTTAATAAGTTAATATTATCGACAGCGTCGATATGAAACAATACGTTTTTATCAAGAGATTTTTTCTCCAAGGTAGTTTTATTTTCCATATTACAAGGTTTAAGCCTATTTATTTTATAGGAACTAGTTAATTTAAGGAATTTTCAAAATTATCAGAAGTTATATTTTCAATGTCACTTTCTGACGCAGTTATAAGCTCATTGGTAACAAAAGCACTTTTAATGCCTGCGAAATCTGGATTTTCACAAATATAAGGAAATGCATTTTGCAAAGGCTCTTTGGCTACCAAAGGTTTATTAGATGTGATCAAGTTTAAGTTTTTATCAGGAGATTTCATATTAACAACGTTTTTGTCATTTTTATAAGATAAAGTTTCAATAAACTGGTCGGGTTTCTTGTTTTCAGCAGTGTTAGTACGCGTTAGGCTATCGGGTAAAATATTCAAATGACCGGCCCTGTGCACAACTTCAAAGTTATGTTGCCTAAGCTTCATAGACCACCTACAAAGTCTACCTACTGGATCTTTCATATTATTAATCCATAACAAACTTTTATGATCCGTGATAACTTGAATGGGGTGAGGACAAGCTTCTATATATCCCCTGAATGTTTCAAAGCCAAAAATTATTACACAAAGTTCTTTTTCGGTAGTAGTATATACGCGTCTCTCTCGATCAGACAGACTACGGCTTGCGTAACATATTATTTTATCAACGCCCTCTTGCTTCTGAAGGAGGCACGAAGCTACAGCTATATCAGAACTATCGGATTGAATAATAAAATTAAGGTTAAAATCCGGTGAAACTAAAACCGGTGCTGTTACTAAACATTCTTTTAACTTTTCAAAGGCAGCTTTGCCTTGTTCAGTCATAGTTATTTTTTGTCCCTTTTTATGTCCTTTAATAAGATCATTCAAGGG
This sequence comes from Brachypterus glaber, assembly GCA_958510825.1. Lineage (NCBI taxonomy): Eukaryota > Metazoa > Arthropoda > Insecta > Coleoptera > Kateretidae > Brachypterus > Brachypterus glaber. The sequence goes on along the minus strand of OY294052.1, from coordinate 18,542,258 downwards.
GGCTAATAAACCTGAAAAATTCTTGACAAAACGTCGATAATATGAAGTTAATCCTACGAAACGTTTAATTTCTGTAAAGGTACGAGGTAAAGGATAGTTAAGCATGGCGGTAATTTTGTTGGGATCACAGCGCAGGCCTTCGGAATCAAGTATGAAACCAAGATAGTTAAGTTTATTTCTAAAAAAACAACATTTATCTAAATTAATAGTTAAATTTGCGTCTTTTAGTTTTTCAAGAACAATTTTTAATAACTCAATATGTTGCTCAAAAGTTTCGGACACGATTATTATATCGTCTAGATATACAAAAATATAGGGCTCTAGGGCACTTCCAAAGATATTATCCATTAAAGATTGCATAACTAGAGCTGCATTTGATAATCCAAATGGTAAAACCTTGAACCTAAATTGCCCACGGCCGGGAACAGTAAAAGCACATTTATCCATGGAATTTTCATCTAAAGCTATTTGCCAAAAAGCCGACTTAAGGTCTATAGAGCTCATAAACTTGGGTTTTTTCTTTAATGTTTTCAAAATACGATCTACATTCTGTAGTGGATATCTATTAGGAATCGTAATCTTATTCAAGTCTCTGCCGTCAAAAACAAAACGATAATCACCATTACGCTTTTTAATTAGGAAAACCCTAGAATTATAGGGCGATGTAGCCGGTTCAACTACGTCTATTTTCAACATTTGGTCTAATTCAGTATTTAAATGTTGCAGCATGTAGGGAGAAAATGGATACTGTTTAACTTTAAATATAGGGCCATTGGTTTCAATGTGGTGTACGTATTTATTCGTGCGCCCTAAGTGTTCATTTGTACCAGCTATCGCAGAAAATGATTTAATAACTTGTTCGGCAATTAGTCTTTCTTTAAAAGTTAATTTGCTTAAGCAATCCGAATTTTTATTTTTATCAGAATTATCTGTTGACTGTGCTACATTTTCTGCGTTGACTGTACACACATTTACCATGTCGCTAGCTACATTCCACTTTGAGTTACTATAATTAACATTAATATGAAATAATCTGTGAAAATCTGCACCTAATATAACGTTATGGCTAATGTTAGGAACTAAAAGAAATTGAAATACTTTACATTTGCCATCTATTTTCAGAGGTAAATAAACATAACCATCTGCTGTAACAACAAACTTATTAGGTATTTTATGCAACTTTATTTTAAATTTATTTATAATTTTTAAGCCATTTTTGCCTAAAATACTTGAATTAGAACCGCTATCTAAAAGTGCTCGGTAATTATCAGAAAAAATTGAGATATTTATGTAAGGGCGATTATCTCTAGGGACATCTACTAAAATTGGAAGAGACTCGATAGGATTATTTTTGAAAAAATCTTTTACGTTTTTTAGCCAATTTAACCACTCACTTGAGTTACGTTTAATAATAAAGTTTTCTTTATTTAGAAAAGTATTTTTCTTTTGAGAAACATTTTGAGATATTTTATCAAAATTTTGAGATAAATTTTGAGGTAATGTTTTATTAACATTTTGAGATAAAGATTTAAAATCTTGAGATAAGGTATTGTTTTGAGATAAGAAAATTCTAGGATTTTGAGATTTTTCCTTGTAATATGGAAGATAGTGTTTATTTTGAGATAAGCTAAGATTATTAGCACTTTCCTCATTTTTAAGATAATTTTCTTCTTTTTGAGAAGAAGGGGAAAATGTTTTATTTTCGAGGTAAGTTTTCTGTTTACTATTTTCAGAAAAAAGGCAATTTTTATTTTTATTAAAATCAAGGGAATGTTCAAAAGTAGGGGCTTGTGTTGATTCTTGTTCATTATTACTAGGAATCACCCTTTCTAGTTTTTTGAACACTTGGGACATGTGAGTTTAGTAAAATCAGGCTTACCACATCCCATACAAAAATTTTTACGTTCTTTTTTGCATGATGGATAGACATGACCTTTTATTCCACAGTTCCAACAAGTTAGTCGGTAATTTGTTTGAATTTGCTTGGGTGCGGGAGAAGAAACTTGACAAACATTATGTGTATTATGAAAACATACACAAGTATTAGGATTGTACTTGGCATTTGGCGGTTTTTCAATACATGATAACTCAGGTTCGGGAATATCTTTATTTTGGGCTGTTGGACTCTTTATGCATAGATAGGCCTCATCGATACGTCGGCAAAGTTCTGAAAGTTGAGATATATTTTTAATTTCTATAACAGACAGTTGCCTGACATAGTAAGGTTGTAAGTTACTTCTAATATAATTTAATTTATCAGATTCAGATAGATTATTCGATAACTTGTCAAAAAGTGACAACATAACAGCTATGAAAATATTTACAGGTTCATTTTTACCCTGCTTTCTGTTTTTAATTTGGTCAAGTAATCTATTTTCATAGTTTAAGGGGAGAAAATCTCTTTTTAGTAGCCTAACTATGTCTTGCCAACTAGATACTGAACCTTTGATACTTCTATACCAATAGAGGGCGCTGCTAGTAAAAAGTTCAACAGCTGAGGTATAAAGCTCATTATCAGGTATTTTTCTAGATGCACAGATTTCATCTAGTCTTTGTAAAAAGTTGTGAACACTGAAGCTAGGAAAAAAAATTTAATGAAAAAGAACAAAAATAAATTTTTCAAAAAAAAAATTAATTTTTGTACCAGACTAATGGTTGAGAAAAAAGAAAAAAGGATTTTTTCTTTCAGCTTAATTTTAGACCTAGGAAAAACTTAAAATACTTATTCTTATTATCAAAGAGTTGTCAAGTTATTTTTCATAAAAAAACGAAGATGGAAAAAAAAGGTGTTTTCCTTCCACACTAATAGATGCCTAATGTCAAAGAAGGGAAAAATCAGGGAAATTTTTGTTTCGCAAGGGAAAAAGTATATGCACGCTACACCCGAATTTTCTTTTTAAGACTTTACCTTAAAAATATTTTGAGAAAAGTTTTGTAAAAACTAAGTACCAAGATAGTTAAAAATATTTGTAATATTTTAGGAAAAATATATTATCGTGCAAATAACCAGAAAATCTTTTTAAAATCGAGAAAAAATTCACAATCAAAACCTGTACTGTGTAAACAAGCTTATTTTTTAGTTGTCATGCCTGGCTATTATACCTAGGGAGATTTTTTTTTTTATTAAAGGTAAATTTCACAATTTACAAGAGAATTCTAGACAAAAAACACACGATTGGGCGCCATTTTCTGTGAGCATACTTTCGTACTGCTTACTATTTTTATATTTTTAAATTAATAAAAACAAAAAAATAGGCTCCGACACCCAGTGTGGTTTATGCCACAATTCGGTGAGCACATGGGGGGGACGTAATCTCTCTATGTTGTTGCTTGTTTGCTACACATTACAAAAATGAGTAAAAAAAATTATTATTTACAGGTTCTCCGGTTGAGGGCGCCAACAAGTCCAAGCTTAATTTGTTTGAATTAAACTTTTATGTAGAATACTGTTTGAACTTGGTTTTATATGGTAATCATTAATAATAAAAAAACCTGAAAATAATAAATCAAATTAAAAGACAAAATTAAGGTTGAGATCTTTTAATTAGATAAAAAAAAAAATGTTTATCATAAATATTTTCTCGACAAGAATACTTCTGTGTATTTACACGACAAATTAATTATAGTGACATGTTATCACACCGCGTTACATGTAACCTGGCTCACAAAGAATTGTAAAATTTTTGTTACCAAAATAAATTTGATATCTCTAAAGGAGATATATAAAACGTTATTAAATATACTTTATAGGAAATAAAAAGTTGCAAGATCATTTTCTTTATTATATGTGGTACTTAGCTGGTTTGGTCCAGATGTGAGATGATGTGTAGATGGTGGAAAAAACGTACGGGAACATTTCTACAGTGCCTAGGGCTGTGTAGGATCATCTACATAGCTGTGTGAGCTATACGAACAACACAAAACTGCATAACTCCAGATTACTCCGGAAAAACATACAGGAACTAGTTGTTGGGTAACAACATTTAAGATGAGGTCCAGAAAAGGATTCTGACCAAGAAAAAAAAGGCTCTATAGGAATAGAGAAAACACAAATTAGACTTTTATGAAAGTTAGGTTATAAAAAGTATAATTTACATAAAAACGAATTGGAAGCTTACCCAGTTTTTTTTAACGGAAGCCTTTAGATAATATTTTTATTGATTTGTTCTTCTAAACGAAAACTAAAATAAGGAAAAACGAAAATTAAAAATATGTCACATGTGACATGTAAACATTCTATTTAAAAATTTGATTTACTCACCATCTCTAAGAAATTGACTAAGATATTCATTGCGAAAAATCCACAACACTTTATGATAAATGTTTGTTAACATATTTAGGTTTAATTATATCGGATGCTTCCATAATAATTAGATACGTCTAATTACGCCGAAAAACACATTAAAAAGAAGATAGTTAGAACTGGTCATATTACCAACCAAAAAAAGGTAAAACTCCCCACCGAAACTTGAGAAGTAGATCATGCAACCAATTAAACAAGGGTTTGTATTCTTAGTTGCCTACCTTCAGTAGGTAACGAAACGAAATAAACAATAAAAAGGAACATAATCACTTTGTAATAAGTAAAAAGAACGAGAGGTCTTTTTAATCGTTACATCGTCATATGTTTTTTCTTCTGGGTTGGATGGTAGCGATAAATTAAACACCAACTTGTAGGCTTCTTCATTCAGCGCATTTAACAAAATTGCGCGTTTCATATTTTTCTCTTTGATATCATTTACAATATAGTAGTTATCGAGACGTCTGTTGAATATTGTCCAATCACTAATTTGAGGATCGAACTCGCGAATTTGTCCATGTGCCGCTGCCGCCATTTTTGCGTGTTAACTTTTTCCTTGAATTTTTCAAGTTTAAACTACCGATCACGTAAAAAAAAGTCCGAATTTTATCGTCGCCACTGATATTTATTGGGAAAACACAAATAAAGAGTTATGAAATGAATTGACGAGGAACAGTTTATTTTCCACAATAATACAAATTATAATATATTTAATACTGCCGTTACAAAGTCAGAATGTCAACTGGCGTTCTACAGTATACTTTGTTATACCTAAAAAAAACTCTATATAAACAAGTATCTGAAAGAAAGCGCAAAGTTTAAATATAAATATATTTTAAATATGTAAATATATTACAATTATATTATATTTGTATATAATAATTAAATAAATGTTATATAAAACTAAATTTTTGTATTTTAATTTCCTGTTTAAATAAAAATTAAAATATTTTGTAATTATAACATTTCTTTATCATCTTTATTAAAATCTAATTTAGATTTTTAATTAAAATTTTAATTTAAATATTTTGTAATTTAATACATAAAAAATTATCATTTATTTTAAATGATTAAGTTTAAGTTTTAAACATTTAAAACAATTATTTATAATTTAATCAATGCTGGAATCTAGTCCAAAAATAAAAAATACTAAGATTTTTGAAATGTTTTACAAAATAAATTAATAAAATTCAAATTATGTAATTTTTCAAAAATTATGTAATTCTTTTAGTTTTACAAAATCTCCATATCTTTGTGGTTCTTTGGACATCCGTGGTGAATTTTTCCTAGTAGGTACTTCCTTCCTTGTGGATAAGGTGCTGCTTACATCACATGTTGATTCTGAATGACTTTCTGGAGTACTTTCCACAATAACTTTGGAAAGCACTGGTATATCTTTAAAACCCAGCAATAGGCTACTGGTTTCATTTGAGCACTTTTTAGTTGTGCTGTCTTCCATATCTTTTGAAAGCCTTGGTATACCGGCTTCAAAACCCAACAATTGACTGCTGCTGCCACTCGAACAACTTTCCCAACTTTCGTCACTATTTCCACCTTCCTTCTCCTCTGTCTGAGCTGACTTCGTCCTTGATTGAGTGAAACACCTAGGAAGATACATTTCAACATTAGAATTTTTGTAATTTTTGGTTAAATTAGTCGCGTCATTTTGAATGTCACTATCTTTGGTTAAATTGTCTCTGTTTAAATTGTCTTTTACACATTTGTTTTTATACACTGTTTTATTAAAAATAAAGTTTTCTTTATTTGGTCTTACTTGATTATTTCCATTGAAATTTCGTCTTTCCACATCTGAACCACGGTGCGTATTTTTAGTGATAGGCTGCCAATTACCAATTTGCTTTTTACTACCTATAACTTTCTTGTTTTCACCTATAGTCTTCTTTGGAACTCATACGATTTTTCTAGGGCCTCTACGAAGAATTTGATCCATATGTCTTTTCCATACTTGGTTAGTTTCATAAATCTTGCATAAATAAACCGATCTCCCTATTTTCTTTATAATTTTTGCTTCTGACCAGCGTTTAACATTATTTCTTCTATAATCTCTTACTAAAACTTCATCATTGATTTCAAATTTCCTTATAGTTCCTTCCTGATCTTCTTTATAATTTACTTCTCTGGAATCAGATGGTAAAATTAAATTTAACTTAGTTCTGAGTTTCCTTCCAAACATCAGTTCTGCCGGCGTCTTTTTCGTAGTTGAATGCTCTGCATTTCTATAATTAATAAGAAATTTATTAATTAACGTTTCTAATTTTACATTTTTATTGCTCTCTGATCTTCTAATAAGGACTTTATTTTACGTTTAAAAGTTTGAACGAATTTTCTGACAATCCATTAGTAATATGTTCTACGCCATTTTTCTTTAAAAATTCCTGAAATTTCTGAGCCGTTAATTGAGTACCTTGATCAGTAACTAATAACCTTGGGTTTCCAAATCTTGAGAAGACATTATCAAATTTTAAAATGGTTTCTTCTGCTGTTAAGTTTTTCATTATAAAAACTTCTGGAAACTTAGAAAAACTATCTACTATTATCAAAAAATATTTTTAATTGGACCTAAAAAATCTGCGTGAACCCTACTCCAAACTCTATTTACAGGCTCCCAACTAGTAGATTTACATTTATTAGACTCATTTCTAAATTTTAAACAAGGAATACAAGAGTTTATAAGATTTTCTATATCTTTATCTATATTTGGGTACCAAACATAACTTCTAGATAGATTTGGATTTTTCAATTCCCATGTGACTTTCGTGGATTTCATCTAGAATGATTTTCCTTAAACTTTTAGGTATAACTACTCTGTGACCCCACATAATAATATTTCTTTCAACTCTTAATTCATACCTTTTTGCATAATAACTTTTTAAATCCTCTTTAGCGTTTTTATCTACATTTTTCCAATTTTCTAAGATTAATTTTTTTACTTTAACTAAAATTTCATCTTTTTCAGTTTCTAAAGCTACTATTTTACTATCAATAGGAAATTCACAGTTATATAACGAAACTTAAATCATATAAATAATTCTGAAACTTTCTTACCCCAAATATTATACCGAGAGCTTCTTTGTTCAAGGTGTCATAGTTCTTCTCTGCTACTGTTAATACTCTAGAGGCACAAGCAATGGGTTTCTCTTCTCCTGAAGGTAAAGTATGATATAACGCAGCTCCAATTCCTAAATTAGAACTATCCGTAATTAAAGTTAAGGGTAGGTTCATGTCAAAATGAGTTAAGGTTATATCCTTGGCTATAATCCTTTTAATTTCATCAAATGACTTTTGGTGCTTATTTTCCCATATAAAACGTACATTATTTTTAAGTAAACTATAAATTGGAGATAAAAGTGATGCTAAATTTGGTATAAACTTGTTATAATACTGAACTAAACCTGCAAAAGCAAAACCTCAGTAATATTCTTTGGTTCAGGTGCATCTAAAATAGCTTTTACTTTATTTTCTGACTTAGACAAACCATTTTTATCAATACAAAATCCCAAATATTCTATTTTGTCCTCAAAAAATTTACATTTACTTTTATTTAAAGTTAAGCCTGCTTGTTCTAACTTTAATAAAACAATTTCTAGGTTTTTTAAATGTTCCTCATCATTCTTGCCTGTATCAACAATGTCATCTAAATATATTGCTACATTTTCTATTCCGCTTAAAAGTTGCTCCATAGCTGGCTAAAATTTGGCACTTGCCTGAGTTATTCCGTACGCCATACGATTTACGCAAAATAAACCTTTATGAGTTATCCAGACTAACAACTTTTTAGCCTCATCATCAAGCTCAAACTGATTATATGCTAAACTCAAATCTATTTTTGAAAATTTAATACCTCCTGTCAATTTTGCAAATAAGTCTTCGATTAAAGGAATTCTATTAGGCATTTCTTTTAAGTATTTATTAATAGTTGATTTATAGTCACCTGCAATCCTTAATTTACCATTTTCTTTCACAATGCAAACCAAGGGCGTTGCGTATTCACTTACTTCTATGGACCCTTCTTCTTCAAGTCTCTTCAATTCTGCTACCAGGGGTTTCTGGAAAGTTATAGGTACGTTTCTAGCCTTCAAACTAATTGGTTTGACTTCTTCTTTTAACTACAAAGAAATACAATGTTTAAATTTACCCAATTTATTAGCGAATAAATTCGGATATTTATTTAAAATATTTTGAATTTTATTTTCAATTTTTGATTTTTCAATGTTATTAATAAAAATGTTCCTAATTCAGATGCGAATGAAAACTTAATATTAAACTCTCTCATAAAATTTCGTCCCACTAAATCAGCTGCTCCATGTTTAATTGCATAAAATTTTAAAATTTTAGACACATTTTTAAATAAGACTTTACAATTAAAATATCCAACTGGGGTAAAAGACGGACCATTATAGTTTTTTAACACGATACTGTCTTTTTCTAACGCGTATTTTTGTTTAAAATGTTCTAAATATGTAGATTCTTTTATACACGAAACACCTGCGCCGCTGTCAAAAATAAAACTAATGTTTTTATTGTCAATTTTTAGGTTAACTTTACAATCGTTTTTATCACTCGTTTTAATATTAAAAATTTTATCCTTTTTATCCTCTTCTGACGAATTTAAGTCTAAATAATGCTGATTAAAAGTGTTTTTATTTTTATTGCATATTTTACTTAAGTTTCCCACTTGTTTGCATGAATTACAACGATATTGTTTATATTTACAAACTCCGAAATGTATTTTACCGCACGAACGACACGATTTTGACTTCCAATCATTATTCCACGCATTATTTTGATTGTTTTTATCCATATGTTTGCTAAAATTCTTCTTAACTTGTTTATGATTGACATTTGACGTTCCAGCACGACGCGTTTCAGTAACATTACTACCAATATAATTTCCCCTATCTGCAATGGCGGGATTTTTGATTATGAAAACTTTTTCTTCTTCATATTTTTCAATTTCTTTTAATGAACTAATTTCCACTAACTTTTCCAAGGTTTGTGTGATTTCTTCTTCGCATAATCTATCTTTAATCTTCGATTTTCTTAATCCTGACACTAGTTTATCCTTTAAAACTTCAAAAAGTCTGTTTCCAAACTTGCAATTTACCGCAGTACTTTTTATTTTCAAATAAAAATCATTGAAATTCTCGTTTCCATCTTGCTTTAACTCGTAGAATTTTAATCTCTCCTTCCATACTGAAACTTTTAATCCTAATTGTTGACCCAAAATATCACAAATTTCTTCATAAGTTTTATCTTTCGGTAAAACTGGACTACATAAATCTCTAACTAATTTATAAGTTGAGGAAGAAATTGAACTTAGTAAAATTGCTGCTTTTCTTTTGTTTTCATCAATAGAATTTGCTAAAAAGAACTGTTCCAACTGTTCACTCCAAGTTGACCAATCCATACCAAGATGTTCAAATTTCGAGATTTCTCCGACAAAGCGACAGCCATCTTTAATTCTATAAAGGGTGTTTCCCGTTGAATTTTTCAAACTACACAATACACTCACAAACACGTTAAAACAATGCCAATTTTTTATCCAATCGTCGCCAAAATTAAAGTTTTATATTTTCATGAATATTGGTGGCCATTGAAACAACAATGAAACTTATAGTTTATATTTATAATATCACAGTGAGAATCATGTCTTGCTTACATGGCGGCTTAGCTATAAGAGAGCGAGAGAATCGCTTGAAAAGAGACAGGTATACTATTGGGCATGCGCCCCAATAACCGTATTTATACAGTATTTAACACTTACCGGCTATAACCGTGGTCCAGAGCCCTCCAAGTTTAAATCTGTGGGGTGGCGACCAGTCCGGACTGGCTACCGGAAGGGCTCGGGTTACTTTTAGGGGAGGCCGAGGATGGTGTTTGCGCAGGAAAGAAAAAATTATCACTTACCTCGAAAGATCAAACTCCAATGTTGATACAGGTCGCAAATACTCAAAAAAAAATGTATTTATTTATTTATATACGCCAAAATCGGTATGTAGGTACTCCCTAGAACGTTGACTACGCCCCTAAATTTAACGCGCCTCCTACTTACAGATTTCGAAAAAAAAAATCGATTTTAGCCAGTCACCCTCTTTTTGGGCCACCCTGTAGCGTTGGTCTAAAACACACCAACAAAATCAAACAAAAGTCCCTAAAAAAACAATCGTGCATTTTTTGTTCATTAATCAGTGATTTGTTAATAATTCCGCATGTTCTTAGGGAAGTACCTACCAAAAAATACGCACTTTTCACAAAGCACATAAAAAACAATTAAAAGCTGTAGTTAATAACAAATGCAGTTAAACAAACGTAAACATTTTAGTGTATTTATATATTTATTTTTAAAGTTAACTAAATTAATAATTATATCTAAGCAATAGCTAATGCATCATTTTGGAGTTCCTGACTAAGCTGTGTTTGCAAGTTGGATAATTTATCTTTCAACATAGCCACTCCCATAATTACGATGTTCTCAGGTTTTAACAACCCCGCCGCTTCGACATTGTAGAAAAACTTATTTGGCTTTAATTCCCAATTAAAAGGAGCTTCAACTGTAAATAAAAGATAATTTTCATTAATAACACAGGACCAAAAGTTTTGTTCTCGGTTGAAGTGGAACAGATATGGTTGTAGGTAGGTAGGTGTATTTTTGGTCGCTAAACACGAATTTGTCGTCCGTTTTGGTCTATCACGGCAGGATTTTTTTTAAATAAGAAGAACCAACAATTTTTTGTTTTTCAAAATTTTTATTTCGCTCATATTTTTCAAAATATTAACCTGAAGGTATTATATACAGGGTTATTCACGGAAGTTGCCTATTAAAAGTTTATGGAGAACCAATAATTTTAAAAATCTGATATTTTGCACTTTAGGGTTTTTGAGTAAACCTAAAATTTTTGCATTGGCAGCGAATGTGTTAATCAAGTAGGCCAGTAAAATTAATCGATTTTTATTTATGTGAATTCTTCTAATTTTTTTCATGACAGTCTTGGCAAATCAGGATATTTTGTATTAAATTTTCTGCAGGTTCTACCAATTATTTTATAATTTTCACCAAAAATAGCAAATAAATCCAAAATAAAAGGGTAAGAATAAGCCTCTAACATTATTTTACACTAATTTATCACGATAATTACGATAACATTTAAGTTAAACAAATAAAAACGAAATGTCATTTACTTGACTTTTTCACAATAATTTGTAAATAGCTCGAAAACGGTTAATGTACAGGGTATCCTATATTCATTTTAAAGCAAATTTAATTCTCTATTTGACTAAATAAAAAATATATACCGGGTCTCATTAAAAAAAATGAGTTATGGCTATTTTAAATTTGTTGGATTTGACCTGCTTTCTGATACACCATGTATAAATTTTGGGTTCTTATCATTGAGTAAACCACAAAACAACTTTTCTCTGATTTAAAAAATCAAGGAGAAATCATTTTCTTTAGGGTTGCTTGAATTTGCTTATTTTTCGCTAAAAACTTGAATAACTCAAAAACTACTGGAGATAGACATCAAGTGTTGACATCAAAATAAAGAAAATTCAATGCAGATTTTAAAAATTAAAAAATATATGGGGTGTTCTAAATAAAAACTTTGACAGTTGAGTGCCACTTCCGGTTGTACCGCACAAGCACAAGCATGAAAATATTTTTAATCGATTGGCCATAATCAAAGACCCCAAAATGCAAAATATCAGATTTTCAAAATTATTGGTTCTCCATAAACTTTTAATAGGCCACTTTCGAGAATAACCCTGTATATGCTTATATTTTTTGGAATCAGCGAGTCGAGATCTATCGACATGAATTTTTAGAAAAAAATCCAAGCGATGACCGAAATTTGACAATTTTGAGCAGCTCAGATTTTTTTTTTAAATGTCAATTAATAGATCTCGACACGCTGATTCCAAAAATATAGGCATATAACACAGCCACACAAAAAAAATTGCTCAAGGTCATTCCAAGGTCAAAATGAGAGAATCTCACAGAAAAATAAAAAAAAAAATCATAAGTAGATTTTTAAGGTCGCTAAATCCAAATCCGAGGTGAGTTTGTTTGTTTGTTTAAGGTCACATTCAAGGTCATTTCAAGAACAAACGGAGAAAAGCTGGCACAAAATTTCCAATCATTATACACGGTGTATTTGAAATAGCGTAGGAAATTTTAACAGGTGATTCTACATCATAAAATATGACAAAATTCCTATAAACATATGTCTAAAAATGCGTCATAAGGGAGCTACGCCCCTTTGAAAGTGGCTAAAATTTTTTTTTTTATTTAATAACTCAGGAACCCTTTGAGATATATCAACGAGGTTTTGTACGTCAACTAACCCTACCAAGGCCCGTTTTTATGTGTTATTTTCATGTACTTATTTCAACGGGGGGGGGGGGGGCTTATCAGTTTTTTGTCCCAAACTTTTTTCTGTGTAACTTTTTTGTATTTTGACCTGAGGAATCATATTTCAAAAATAAAATTGCAAAAAAGTTACACAGAAAAAAGTTTGGGACAAAAAACTGATAAGGCCCCCCCGTTTCGCATACCCCTGGTTTAAATAAGTACGTGAAAATGATATACAAAGATGGGCCTTATTGGGATTAATTCACGTGCAAAACCTCATTAATATATCTCAAAGGGTTCTTGAGTTATTAAATAAAAACCGATTTTTTTAGCCAATTTCAAAGGGGCGTAGCTCCCTTATGACGCATTTTTAGACATATGTTTATAGAAACTTTTTGTCATATTTTATCATGTAGAATCACCTGTTAAAATTTCCTATGCTATTTCAAATACACCCTGTATAGGTTTTTGGAGTCACTGGATCCAAAAAAAAATCCATAAACCAAACCTAGTTTCCCCTTTTTTTTTTGGATGGCTGAATCCGAATCCAAGGTCGGTTTGTCTGTATCAGATCATGTTCAAGGTAATTCCAAGGTCAAACGGAGAGTATCCGATAGAAAAATCTGAAAAAATTCATACGTATATTTTTGAGGTCGCTAAATCCAAATCCGAGGTCCGTTTGTCTGTTTAAGGTCACATTTAAGGCCAAACGGAGGAAAAGCTGGCACAAAATTTCCAATCATCATATAGGTTTTTGGGGTCACTGGATACTAATTTCGGGTCCGTTCGACCGTCAGAGGCCATTTCAAGGTCAAACTTAGATAATTCGAAAGAAAAATCAGAAAAAAATCATACGTAAGTTTTTGAGGTCACTGTATTCATATCCGAGGTCCATTGTTCTGTTTAAGGTCATTTAAAGGTTAAATGGAGGAATAGCTGGTAAAAAAAAAAACAAAAAATACCTATATACATGTATATTGAATCAGCACATAAAATATAGTAGGGAACTGTTTCTAAATTATTTTTAATTCGTTAAATAAAGAAGTTAATATACATGGTCTGCTCAAACCTTACTGCGTCCTTTCAAGTTCCTAACATTACTGCGTCCGGAGTATATTATTTTCAAAGTTCCTAACAATGCTGCACCCGCAGTGTATATTTTATTATAAATCCCTAACAATACATCCGGCGATGTTGCCAAGTTGTTTTTACGTGATATATGCATAATAATCGGTAGAATGTTTTTAGACATAGTTTTTTGTTAATTTTCTGATGTAGAATCACCCCTTAAAATAATTGAGGCTATTTTAAAAACACCGTTTAGATACGTTTGATCATATGCTTTCCGCCAAACCGTTAGAGAGTAGATAATATCTATAACATATTATCACATATTATGTTTTATTTTTCATATGCCTTCGGTCAAAAACGTTAACTATACTTGTTATAACAATTAAATAATACAGTTTTTATAATATTTAAATAATACTTACTTGCTAACTTGAAGAAAACCACACCCTTACACTGTGATTATCCCATACGACCTCACTCAATTTCCCGCAAAAGAATGAAATACTTTGTACGGTAAATAGTAATTATATCGCAGAGCACCCCCGAAATTATACTATGTTGGACGCAGTAATGTTTTGAGCTTGAAAAAATTTAAAATCTGTATATTCTGGTTAGGACGCAGTATTATTCTGAGTTTGAAAAGATTTTACAGATGTATAATATATTGGGTGCAGGACGCAGTATTATTTTAAGTTTGAAAAGATTTCAAAGTTGAATATACTTGGTGTGGGATGCAGTATTATTTTGAATTTGTAAAGATTTTTAAGACATATATTCAATGTAGGACGCAGTATAATTCTGAACTTACAAAATGTGTTAAAGATGTATATTTTTTTAAGGTTAAAATATTTCTTTTTCATTAATTTAAATGAAGAAAGCATTGGATTAGGCAGTGCTCTTTGGCCCCTTGTGTGCGGCTCTGCCACAAATGACTTTATTTAAAGTTTATCCCGGACAACGTGCTATTTCACGTCGAAGTCATTATGACATCATTTAATGATTTTCTTTGAGTTCATGAACGCATACAGATGACTCCTCATTGTAAAGTCATTACGAGATCATGTCATGAAGATCTAGCAGCGGTCTACGGAATGCGCATGCGCAAACATTAAATTAACCGCGAAATTTAAATTTACCGCGATATTTAAAATAAAAAAAAGAAAGGAAATTACCCTGCTTAAAAAGATCAAATACACACACCTTTTTGCTCATATCTTGAAAACGCGAAGAGATACCAAAAAAATTACGAAAAAATCGACCCCCTAGGACCCCGCCCAAGTCCATTTTCAACAACTTGAGGACACCAGGATGTTCCCACTGGGAAATTTCCAGTGGAAATGTTCCCCAAGATGACTGGAGGAACTAGTTCCTCTAGGCTAAAACCTTCAGATATCTACGGCTCACCATACCAATTCGATAATGTGTATCGAATTAGCTGACCAGTAAGTTAATTACTAGTTATTACTAGTAGTATATCCTTATAAAGACAGCTGCCTTTTAATACTAGTATTCCTAGAAGGCGACTTTATTCGTTTAATAAGTTTAGTTAGTGGTAGGAAATAACATGTGGGGCCACCTATAATAATAATAATAATAATAAATTTTATTGCTTCAAAATGTTACATATACATATGTTATTCACATAATCACATAACAGACAAAACAAATAATCACATCTAAAAAAAAAGATAAAATACATATCTACAAGTTTGGTAATGTGTTTAAGGTAAAAAAAAATTCGTCTAAGGTATATGGTTCACAGCACAATAAATAATTAAAAATAAGTTTTTTATATCCACTAAATCTATTTTCATTTCTAATGTTCTCAGGTAGTTTATTAAAAAATCTAATAGAAGAATAAAACCACCCTTTTTCAAAACTCACTAGTCGGTGCCGAGGAAAATTAAAATTTTGAGTACGAGTCCTATTGGTCGCTTTTAGGTGATCAAAAAAGTCCAATGTTCTTGAATATAAAAACTAAGACCTCAAATATATAAAGACCAGCAACCGTTAACAACTCACTCTGTCTAAACTTGCCCCTGCTGCTTTCATTAAATCCTAAATTTAACATAGTTCTTAAAGTTTTCTTTTGTATTGTGAAAATATCTTTAAGGTTTGTTTGTCCGCAAAATATAATACCATACTTTAAGTGTGAATAGAAATTAGAGTAATATATAGTCTTTAGTGTGGCAGGGTTGACATAATGTTTTATTACTCTAATAGAATAATGGGCTGTGTTAAGCTTTTTTGACAAATGTGCGATGTGTCCCAACCAGCTCAAGCGGGAATCCATAACAACCCCCAAAAACTTGATTTCTTGAGAAAATATCACCTGTCTGTCACCCATGAGCACTCCCTCCTGGTTACCTGTATTTCTTGTCTGAAAAAGCATAAAGTTTGTTTTACTTTCGTTTACTATAAGTTTATTCTTTGTAAACCAATTTTCTATTGCGGTGACTAAAGTAGAACACTGTAAACTTGCCTCAGATATAGAATTTGAACTTACTAGTAGATTGGTATCATCCGCAAAGTTTACCAGGATATCTTCCATATTATTGTTTAGGACATCCAGGAGGTCATTCACATATATGACAAACAGGTAAGGTCCCATTATACTCCCCTGTGGAATTCCTAGCGTTATGTTTTCAGTATTAGAAGTAAACCTTCTTGCATCTCTCTCTCTATCTGTACTTTTTGTGTTCTACCTGTAAGGTAAGACCGTATCCACTGCAATGCAGGGCCACGTACACCATATTTCTCGAGTTAATCAAAGAGTATATTATAATCCAGACAGTCATAGGCTTTGGTCAAATCCAAAAAAGCACCTATAGCTATCTCTTTCTTTTCAAAACTGTCGAGAATCTTGTTGACAAGACTATGCAGTGCAGTGGACACTGATCTCCCCTTTAGGTATCCATGTTGAAAACTATTAAATAACTTGTATTTAATAAAATAATTCACAATTCGTTTGCACATTGCAATTTCAAATTTTTTTGAGAAGGATGCAAGAAGGCTTATAGGCCTGTAATTTTCAATTTTAGATGGATCACCTTTCTTATAAATGGGGGTTACTATAGCCATCTTGAGCTGGTCCGGAAACACCCCCCTACATAAGTGAGTTGTTAACAATGTATGCCAGAATTTTGGAAAGCTCATTTTTACAATATGTAATAATATGAGTAGGAATTTCATCGAAACCACTACTCATCTTATTTTTTAGGTTACCTATTATATTTAAAATCTCATTCTCATCAGTTTCATAGACAAACATAGTTCGCCTAGAATTTTTAATTTTTGATGAATACTGTACATGTTCAAGATCATTGGCTAAGTTCTTAGCTACGGTTGTGGTGAATTTGTTAAATTCATTTGAAATTTGAATAGGATCTCCCTCTACCTGAAGAAATGTGTACTTATTTTGACTCTTTATATCCCTTATCATATTCCAAGTGGCTTTGCTCTTATTATCAGATCTTTCCAAAATACTGGAGTAATTGTCTTTTTTAATTTTACACAGAAGTTCATTGTACTTTTTTTTTATGTCACAATATTGTTCTTTATACCTAACATCATGTATTTGTAGGGAATAAAGTATATCAAGCCTATTTTTGTATTCTGTTACAAGTGGATTATTGTAGTATGGGTTGTTCCCACCAGAAGGTTTTTTATAAGTTTTAGGAAAACACTCATTGAACAGCGGTACAAATATATTCATAAATTTGGACCACGGTTCATTGACTGATTCCCTATCACATTCATAAACATCAGCCCAATCTTGTTCACTTAACACTTGTTTGAGTTTATCTTTGTTATTTTTATTGAAATTTCGTTTAAGAATTGTGCTTTTGTTTAAATGCGACATATCCTTGAAGGATAGGATCTGTGCATTGTGATCTGAAATGTGATGTTCTACAGCTTTTTATCTGTGCTGTTTTCTTTTAGATTAATATTAAAGTCCCCATACACAAAAATGTCACAATTATCTTTTATAACAAGCTCTAAAATATTATTTAATTTTTCAATAAAAACTTCCACATTCCCATCTGGACGGTAAATACTAACAATTATACATTTCTTTTTGTTCACTACACACTCTACAGCTGAACATTCAATTATATTTTTCACAGCCAATTTATTTATATCCTCACGTTCTTTACATTTTATACCATTTTTACAAAAAATTGCAGAGCCCCCATGCTCTCCTTCCTCTCTGCAGAAGCTAGAAACTAATTTAAAGTTTTTCCAGTTAAAAATCTAAATTTGCTCTTTTGATTGCCAATGTTCAGTTAAACACAAACAAAAACATTCTTCATTTTCCTCTAACATTACCTGTATTTTCTCTCGTTTATTACCAATAGATTGGGCATTTTGGTGTAAAATACTGATTTGTTTATTATTAGTTTTCTGACCTAAATCTTTGTCTCGGTTGTTTCTAGTGGCTGATAGCATAACGCTGTCAAGTGCACTGAAATTGAAACATTACAGACGCCTGTACTATTCGGCAATCGTTCTCAATCGGGTCCCGGGCAACATTTGCTATTTCACGTGGAAGTCATTATGACATCATTTAATGATTTAACGTTAAATGTATACACCTCATAAGAAACTCATAACAAACTCATAACATGATCACAAAATCATGAGATGTGCTCTCATGAGGCCTCATGAGTTTATGGATGTTGTCCGGGTATAAAGTTAATAAACAGTATACCTACCTTTATAGATTAAGTTTAACAAATTTGTCTCTCAAAAGAAATCTCAATCGTTGTACTGTTGATAATTGATAATTTTTTTAATATATTAATAACAATCGAGTTAGAAATATTGAAAAATTACCATATTGAGGGTGAAATTGTTTTTTTCTAGTTTTCAGCCAAATTAATTCATAAGTAATTTGGTATGACTATAGTGGGCGCTATAAAAATTTATATTATATGAAACAGAGAAATTCGGAAGTTACAAGTGTGCTCATAACCACTTTATCCTCCGATGAATGATTTGGCTGAAAAATAAAAAAAAAAAATTATTTCACCTCCAACATTTTGAATTAAGTCGATTGTTATTATTATATTAGAAAAATAAACCAAACACAAATTGTTGGAAATTGGTTATATGCATTTTTATCATAAGATGCGTATTAAGCATTTTTATCATGATGTATATTAAACCCCATTTTCGTTAAAAGGGACACCTGTGTATTGCATTTTTTTTTTTAAATATGGATTAAAAACATGTCAAGTTCAAAATGAATTATTTTTTATCCGTGCATTACAACAAAATTAATGAAAAAAATTATGATTTTTTGCTGTTTTTTTTTTTGTTTAGATGTGGTTTAAATTTCATATGGTTATCCAGAAATGCAGGAGCGTGTTCGTAAATTTAGTGAAAAGTGACCGCTAATCTAATGTACGCTGCGCGTTCCTGCATTTTGATTAATTCCAAACAAACCAATAAAACGACAATTTTAACTACATCTAATCAAAAGAACAGAGAACCAGTTTCTTCATGAAAATTAAAGTGAGTTTTAGTGTAAGAAGCGGCTAAAAATTTCCCATATTTTTTAAAATTTATTTGAAAAAGCTATTAACCACCTTAAAAATAGGGACAGAACAAAATTTCTAATTAGTTTTGTAGATATTGTCATTTAAGTTTGGACTCTTAATCTAGAATCTTCATATTTTGCAAAAATGTTCTTTATCGAAATCGAAAAGATACTTGTTTCAGAATTTTTCGAAAATCAACCCTTAAGGGGGTGAAAAGGGGGTTGAAAGGTATTTCAGAGACCTCTTAATCTAGAATCTTCATATTTGGCAAAAATGTTCTTTATCAAAATCGAAAAGATACTTGTCAAAGGATTTTTCGAAATTCAACCCTTAAGGGGGTAAAATGGGGGTTAAAAGGTATTTCAGAGCCCTCTTAATCTAGAAACTTCATATTTGGTAAAAATATGTGTATCGTTGTCAATCTTTTGCGCGGGAAAAAATATTTTGCGGTGATTTTTTCGCAGAAATGATTTCGCGATATAGGTTATAGTTTTCGCTGTTTTTATTATAATTTAATATTTTTTTGCGGTTTATGTGTATCGTTGTCAAACCTTTGCGAGGAAAAAACATTTTGCGTTAATTTTTTGCGGAAATACTTTTGCGATATTTTTTTCGCGGTAAATTTTTCGACTAAAGCTACTGCTCCCAAATAAAAGTAATTAAATGAGCCTAAAATATTTTTGCGGCTAATACTTTCGCTACTTTGCGAGGTTATAGTTTTCGCTGTATTTATTTCGCTTTAATATTTTTTCGCGGTTAATGTGTATCGTTGTCCATCCTTTGCGCCGAAAAAAACATTTCGCGGTATTTTTTTCGCGATATTTTTTTCGCGGTAAATTTTTAGAATAAAGCTCCAGCCCCCAAATATTTTCGCGGATAATACTTTCGTTATATATTTACTGCATATTGCATTTTTCTATTAAAACTTTGCGAGGTTATAGTTTGCGCTGTATTATTTCGCTTAAATATTTTTTCGCTGTTGATGTGTATCGTTGCCAATCCTTTGCGCGAAAAAAACATTTCGAGGTTAATGTGTATCATTGTCAATCCTTTGCGCGGAAAAAACATTTCGCGGTAAATTTTTCAACTAAAGCTTCCGCTCCCAAATAAAAGTAATTAAATCAGCCCAAAATATTTTCGCTGCCAATACTATCGCTATATACTTTTCGCGGTAATTCCATTTCGCTATTAAAACTTTGCGAGGTTATAGTTTGTGCTGTTTTTATTTCGCTTAAATATTTTTTCGCTTTTGATGTGTAATGCTGTCAATCCTTTGCGCGGAAAAAACATTTCGAGGTTAATGTGTATCGTTGTCAATATTTGCGCGGAAAAAACATTTCGCGGTAAATTTTTCAACTAAAGCTTCCGCTCCCAAATAAAAGTAATTAAATCAGCCCAAAATATTTTCGCTGCCAATACTATCGCTATATATTTTTCGCGGTAATTGCATTTCGCTATTAAAACTTTGCGAGGTTATAGTTTGTGCTGTTTTTATTTCGCTTAGATATTTTTTCGCTGTTGATGTGTAATGTTGTCAATCCTTTGCGCGGAAAAAAACATTTCGAGGTTAATGTGTATCGTTGTCAATCATTTGCGCGAAAAAAGCAATTCGCGGTAAATTTTTCAACTAAAGCTCCCCCTCCCAAATAAAAGTAATTAAATCAGCCAAAATATTTTCGGGGCGAATATTTTCGCTATAGATTATAGTTTTCGCTGTTATTATTATAATTTAATATTTTTTCGCGGTTTATGTGTATCGTTGTCAAACCTTTGCGCGGAAAAAACATTTCGCGTTATTTTTTTGAGGAAATATTTTTGCGATATTTTTTTCGCGGTAAATTTTTCGACAAAAGCTCCTGCTCCCAAATAAAAGTAATTAAGTCTGCCCAAAATATTTTCTCGTCTGATAGTTTTCCTATATATCTTTCGCAGTAACGTATTCGCTATTAAAACTTTGTGAGGTTATAGTTTTCGCTTAAGTTTTTTTTTTTGAGGTTAATGTGTATCGTTGTCAATCTTTTGCGAGGGAAAACATATTTTGCGGTGATTTTTTCGCAGAAATGATTTCGCGATGTAGGTTATAGTCTTCGCTGTTTTTATTATAATTTAATATTTTTTCGCGGTTTATGTGTATCGTTGTCAAACCTATTTTTTTCGCGGTAAATTTTTCGACTAAAGCTACTGCTCCCAAATAAAAGTAATTAAATGAGCCTAACATATTTTCGCGGCTAATACTTTCGCTACTTAGCGAGGTTAATGTGTATCGTTGTCAATATTTTGCGCGGGAAAAAATATTTTACGCTGATTTTTTCGCAGAAATGATTTCGCGATATAGGTTATAGTTTTCGCTGTTTTTATTATAATTTAATATTTTTTCGCGGTTTATGTGTATCGTTGTCAAACCTTTGCGTGGAAAAAAAATTTCGCGTTAATTTTTTGCGGAAATATTTTTGCGATATTTTTTTCGCGGTAAATTTTTCTACTAAAGCTACTGCTCCCAAATAAAAGTAATTAAATGAGCCCAAAATATTTTAGCGGGTAATACTTTCGCTACTTTGCGAGGTTATAGTTTTCGCTGTATTTATTTTGCTTTAATGTGTATCGTTGTCAATCCTTTGCACTGAAAAAAACATTTCGCGGTATTTTTTTCGCGATATTATTTTTCGCGGTAAATTTTTCGACTAAAGCTCCCGCCACCAAATAAAAGTAATTAAATCAGCCCAAAATATTTTCGCGGATAATACTTTCGTTATATATTTTTCGCATATTGCATTTCTCTATTAAAACTTTGCGAGGTTATAGTTTGCGCTGTTTTTATTTCGCTTAAATATTTTTTCGCTGTTGATGTGTATCGTTGTCAATCCTTTGCGCGAAAAAAAAAAACATTTCGAAGTTAATGTGTATCGTTGTCAATCCTTTGCGCGGAAAAAACATTTCGCGGTAAATTTTTCAACTAAAGCTCCCACTCCCAAATAAAAGTAATTAAATCAGCCCAAAATATTTTCGCTGCCAATACTTTCGCTATATATTTTTCGGGGTAATTGCATTTCGCTATTAAAACTTTGCGAAGTTATAGTTTGCGCTGTTTTTATTTCGCTTAAATATTTTTTCGCTGTTCGTTGTCAATCCTTTGCGCGGAAAAAAACATTTCGAGGTTAATGTGTATCGTTGTCAATCCTTAGCGCGGAAAAAACATTTCGCGGTAAATTTTTCAACTATTTTATACACTTTGTATACGATTTGTGAAAAAACTAAGCGATGTATCTTTTTTATGGTGAATTCGGTTTCAGCATGTCAAAAAACATACATTATTTAGACCTGTATAATTATTAATCTATCCTCCTGTCGTATTAATGTCAAATCCAGAAAATTTATTTTGGGTAATTCCAGCGTTGCTTACGTTAGATTTTTACTCATATTTTAACTTTTAAATGTATAAATTTATCAGTTATATTAAAACACATAATATTTAAATACAATATTAATTTTCAGTAAATAACAAAGTAAGGAAACATATATTTATAATTAGTATAATAAGTTTAATTTGTGAGAAATTTATAATTTTATGTAGTGTTGCTTACGTTACATTTTCTGACATAGATTTTGACTTAGGTACATAAATCTTTAAATTTCTGTTCTATTCCAAAATATATATATTTTTTGGAACTAAATGTGGATTTGAGAATGTTTTAGAAGTCAGGCTATAATGTTTTAAATCTAAATAAATTTCTAAATTATGTATTAAAAAATGAAATATCCGTTGCTTACGTTACAAGGAAATTCGTTGCTTACGTTACATTAAAAGTATGTTTATAATGTTTTGCAAATCCGAGAGCGTACTTCGACTGAACAGCAGACTGGCCCATCAGAAGTTTATTAGGGACCCCTCGCTGGAAACTTATTATTTATAATTATTTTAATAATCATGAAAGTAAGGACCTTGTATTAGTTTATTAGAATGGCTCGTTGATGATTTCATAGCATGGGGCCATCATTATAAAGGAATTGAAAGGGCCCTCATAACATTGCAGAATAAATTAGCTAAGGGCTTCGAGATAAAGCGGTCTAAAGCCTTTAAACAAGCTTACACATGTTTTTTTTTTATTTTACGGGTATATTTCGTTATAATCGAGTTTTTTTTTGTTTATGTTCGGGTATATTCGGTATAGTTGAGGTAAATTTGAGTTTGTTTTATTTCCGCATGCGCAGTACTGCTCAGGCAAACACAAGTATGCGCAGAAGTGTTTGATAATACATGCGAATGACCAAAAGTATTCTGGAAAACATATACAAATATTCCATGCGCAGTAGGGTTTCCTGCAACATACAGGGTTATTCACGGAAGTGGCCTATTAAACGTTTATGGAGAACCAATAACTTTAAAAGTCTGCTAATTTGCACTTTGGGGTTTTCGAATATGGCCTATCGATTAAAAATATTTTCATGCTTGTGCCACTTCCGGTTGTACCGGAAGTGGCACTTAACTTTGAGTTTTTAAATGGAACACCTCATATATTTTTTAATTTTTAAAATTTGCATTAAATTTGCTTTATTTTGATGTATAATACTTCATGTCTATCTTCAGGAGTTTTTGTGTTATTCAAGTTTTTAGCGAAAAATAAGTAAATTCAAGCACCCCTAAAAACAATAATTTCTCCTTGATTTTTTCAATTGGAGAAAAGATGTTTTGTGTTTTGCTCAATGATGCTTAAACGAATTATCCTATGCTAAAATGGAACCCAAAAATTATACAGGGTGTCTGAAAAAGCAGGTCAAATCTAACAAATTTAATATAGCCATAACTCATTTTTTTTAAATGGCTAAATTTTCTCAACAGGGTATTTTTAACAGAAGAAATGTACACTACTGGGCGCATGAAAATCCAGTTTTAAGGTAAATATAATGATCTTTGAGGTAAATAAATAAAAATCGATTAATTTTTCTGGCCTATTTTATAAAATATAACAAATTTTAACAGAAATACGGCTGTTTCACAATAATTTGCAAATAGTTCAAAAACGGTTAAAGTTAGGTATAGGGTATCCTATACTTATTTTAAAGAAAATTGAATTCTCTATTTAAACAAATACAAAAAAATGTAGGGTGTTATTTAAAAAAAAGAGTTATGGCTATTTTAATTTTGTTAAGTTTGACCTGCTTTTTCAGACACCCTGTATAAATTTTGGATTCCATTTTAGCTTAGAATGATTCGCTTAACCATCATTGAGCAAAATACAAAACAACTTTTCTTCAATTTAAAAAATCAAGGAGAAATTATTGTTTTTAGGGGTGCTTGAATTTGCTTATTTTTCGCTAAAAACTTGAATAACTCAAAAACTACTGGAGATGGACATAACGTGTTATACATTAAAATAAAGCAAATTTTATGCAAATTTAAAAAATTAAAAAATATATGGGGTGTTCCATTTAAAAAATTAAAGTTGAGTGCCACTTCCGGTACAACCGGAAGTGGCACAAGCATGAAAACATTTTTAATCGATTGCCCATATTCAAAAACCCCAAAGTGCAAATTAGCAGACTTTCAAAGTTATTGGTTCTCCATAAACGTTTAATAGGCCACTTCCGTGAATAACCCTGTATTTATGCGCAGAAATGTTTGATAATACATGCGAATGCCGAAAAGTGTTCTGGCAAACATATACAAATGTAACATGCGCAGTAGTGTTTGGTAGAATATATTTATGCGCAGAAGTTTTTAATAGTACATACGAATGCCCAAAAGTATTCTGGCAAAATTATATAAATATATAACCATGCGCAGAAGGTTTTGGTAGAAAAGATTTATGCGCAGAACTGTTTAATAGTACATACGAATGCCCAAAAGTATTCTAGCAAACAGTTACAAATAGAGCATGCGCAGTAGTGTTTGGTGAAACATATTTATGCGCAGAAGTGTTTTTAGATTTTGGCTAAATCATCTTAATTTACTGTCGTACCTAAGCAGACATGAAAAATTCGATAATACACAAAAGAGTTTTGACCACTTTTTCCAAATTTGGACCACAGTGTGTTAGGCTAAATTTTTAACTAGTTTTAAATAAATAATATATAATAATAATAAATTTATATAAAGTATCTGTCGTAGAGGCATGAAAAATGCGATAACACAAAAAAAAGTTTTGAACACTTTTTTCTCAATTGGGAGTGTGTTAGACTGACTATATTTTAACTAGTTTTATTGAATTCTGGGATCCAACATGCTTAAAAATGTAAAAACTATATGTTATGAGCATTGTGCGGTAAATTATCTTAATTTTGTACTGCCATACATGAAAAATATTATAACACACAAAAAAAAGTTTGGCCACTTTTTTCCGAATTCAGATCACTGTGGGTAAGCCTTAATTTTTAAATAATTTTATTGAACTCTGGGGTACAACATGCTTAAAAATGTAAAAACTATCTTATGACCACTGTGCAGGCCTGAAAAAATGTATAACACAAAAAAAAGTTTTTACCACTTTTTTCCTAATTAGGACCACAGTGCGTTAGCCTTAATTTTTAAATAATATTATTGAACTCTGGGGTACAACATGCTTAAAAATGTAAAAAACTATGCTATGACCACTGTGCGGTAAATCATCTTAATTTTTATGTTGCCATACTCAAGCAGACATAAAAAATGCTATAACACACAAAAAAAGTTTTTACCACTTTTTTTCTAATTCGGGCCATAGTGCGTTAGCCTTCATTTTTAAATAATTTTATTGAACTCTGGGGTACAACATGCTTAAAAATGTAAAAAACTATGTTATGACCACTGTGCGGTAAATCATCTTAATTTTTATGTTGCCATATTCAAGCAGACATGAAAAATGCTATAACACACAAAAAAAAGTTTTGACCACTTTTTTTATAATTCGGACCACAGTACGTTAGCCTTCATTTTTATATAATTTTATTGAACTGGAGCAAAAAAATGCTTAAAAATGTAAAAACTATGTTATACACTCTGGCTTGTTTATGTTTTGTTTTATATCATGGGAGGCATAGCGTAGTGGCTAGCGCGTATGTATAGCAAGTCTACTATCGTGAGTTCGATTCTCAGTGGCGCCGATTTGACTTTTTCAGTTAATTAATAATTGAAATTTGGCGAAGACGATAAGTTAAACGGACAATCCCTAGAAACTGGTTCGAAAGTCAGTATAAGCCGGTGGTTCCCTCTACTATTAGCCCACACAAGTCCTGGACTTAGGGGATGCTTAATTAAGTAGAATAGTACGAGGTTAAACAAATAAATAAACAATTTAACCCACTGTGCATTAAATAATATTTCTGTTTATGTGTTTCTTTCATACCACATGGGTGATCCAAACCACTCAAAAATAAGCAAATGAGGTTTTGACCAACTTTTTTTCAGAATTGGACCACGGTGCTTCGGGTTGTTTATTTTTTTAATAATTTGTGGAATTATGAAATTATTAAAGCAAATCCAAGTCTAACAATAAAGTAATAGGCGATCCTTAATATTACGCGTTGATTACGTTACAAAGTTAACACTTTTTTTTAGAGAATAAAAAATTAAATAAAATAAAATAATTACATAATTAAGTAAAAATTACACTAAATTAACATAATCTAAAAGTAGAAGAGTGTTTCTTTCATACCACATGGGTGATCCAAACCACTCAAAAATAAGCAAATGAGGTTTTGACCAACTTTTTTTCAGAATTGGACCACGGTGCTTCGGGTTGTTTATTTTTTTAATAATTTGTGGAATTATGAAATTATTAAAGCAAATCCAAGTCTAACAATAAAGTAATAGGCGATCCTTAATATTACGCGTTGATTACGTTACAAAGTTAACACTTTTTTTTAGAGAATAAAAAATTAAATAAAATAAAATAATTACATAATTAAGTAAAAATTAAGATAATCTAAAAGTAGAAGAGTATTAAGTAAAAAATTAAGTAAAAAAAAAACAAAAAAATATACTTTTTTGTTGCTTACGTTACAATTTTTTGATGATTTTTAGAATTTCAAGAAAAAAAAAATAAATCGTATACTTACCGTCTAAAATGTATAGTCAACGAAAATATATAAAATAATCTATAATACAAAAATAGTTAGTTTCAAAAAAACACAGTTTAAACCACAGTTTTTGCGTTGTTAATTGACGCCAAATACGGAGTGAATTGTCTACGTACCACGTACCGTTTAATAAAACTGTAATTATTTAAGAAACAGCCACCTTGATGACTATGAAATTGCTAATACCAGAAAATTCATTTCATAAGCTACCATTATGGCTATAAATGCTAATAGTAATCTGTATTTTATTTTAAGCCAGCCATGTCAGGATTTGCTGGAATTACCCTTTATTTTTTCTCTAATATGAATTGTAATTTTGTATGAAAACTATTAAACATGTTTAAAATATTATCTAATTCATTTATAGGAATAGAAATTATAAGATCATCGACATAAATTTTAGGTAAAACAATAATAAATGGTAATTTACCTATAACTTTATTCAGTAATAGGTCCATTACCATGGCAGAAAAAATCGGAGAGGCTGGATTCCCCATACCTATCCCAAAAAGTTATTTATAAATATTATCTTAAAATATCATTTTATTCCATTAAAATAACGTTTAGCAGCCTATGAAATGTTTGGCAACATCGCAAAGGCTTAGAATATACCGCTCGAGTACATATTTTTGTATAAACTGGCTTCAGTTGGTATGAAATTCCGATAGGCTCAGGATTACTTTAATTTATAGACTATATACATTTTAATTATTAAAAAACAAATTGTTAAGTAGGTTAAAATTTATTTTATTTTAGTCAAACTTCACGTGTGATAAAATTGTTTATATAAACAATTTTATCACACGTGAAGTTTGACTAAAATAAAATAAATTTTAACCTAGTTAATATTTAACTTCACTATAAGGAGTCACACATTATTTTTAACAAAACATGGATGAATTTCCAGATTATGTAAAAAAATTGTTGTATATCAAAATTTCCATGTGCAACATATGCCACTTAAGTGTTTATACACGATCATTTTTCTTCTAGCTATAGTAGAAGTGGATTGTTTAGGAATGTATGGAGTATATAATGGCCTGACTTTGTTACAAAGATCTATATATATATATATATATATATATATATATATATATATATATATAGATGTGTGATTTGTCATATACACCCCCAAAATGCATACTGATTGTCCTTGTGGCTCCCACTTTTACACCCCCGAAATCGGGGGCCATAGTGTTTCACCATAAAATCGTGATTTCCGACGAGAATAGACTAACAATATGGCCCCCCTATTTTTTTTAATAGTAGCTGAAGGTAATAGCCATCTACTGTTTTTTAAAAGAAGGCATTTGGACCTATTAAGCTAGCTATAAGTAAAAACCAAAAATTTTACTGGGGTCCATAATTACATTGTTTAACTACGATTATACAGCAGTAGTTCAGTTGATTGGCCACCAGGTGGCGCTTCAATAACATATGTATATAATTTTATAGATATGAAGTGTAGTTGTGGCCCCCAACTGTATCTTTATGTTAAATATCCTTATGGCCCCCGAAATCTGGCAACATTGTACAAGCAAATGTAGAATAATAAATTATTTCTTCCCCAATGTTAATGCACCTCAGATCTGTATATATACATATATAGACCTACTAACCCTACAAAGTGGCCCCCGGAAACCAGTTTTCTTTGTGGCCCCCGGTGTATCTTTTGAAAGTAGATGTTCATTGTTATTATGGCTCCCTTGAGAGGAATTGTCCTTAAGGCCCCCATCTGTATATCTTGACATGGGGGTTTTTGGTGATAATAGCGTAGATGTAAAAGAATGCTCGGATAGGTCCCCTCTTAACTTTTGAACCAGTTGGATTATCGACTTAAAATTTGGAATACTTAAACAACTGAAACTATCCATGTAAATATATTTAATATTTTCAGTTTTTAAGGGTCCATTCGAAAATAAAAATTTATATGTATTAGTTATATTATGAGTCACATATTTTGTCTTTGAAGACCACATTTTGATCCGAAAATTCTCAGTTATAATTAAAAATATCAAGATGAGGTTTTTTTATTGTACAGTTAGAGTTGCTTCAGTGGCTAACGTCGTCTTTTTTTTAATTTTTTGCTTTAAGGACTTGGTTTTTTATGATTGAAATTATGTAAAACTTCCTAATTTTCAAAGTCAAATAAATTATATTAAAAACAAAAAAATCGAAAAAAGGGGACGTTAGCTACTCAAGCAACTCTTGATCTAAACAATGATAAAAATCCCATATTGACATCTTTATTCTCAACCGAGAATTTTCGGATCAAAAAACGCCTTACAAATACCAAAAATTGCATTTTAACCAATCGGAACCGGGTTTAACTCACCAATACATGTTTTATTTTTTGTTCCATCTAGGACAAGAAGTTTTTTTTTATTTGAATGAACCCTTAAAATGTGGGCAGGGGCATGGGAGGGAATTTTAAATAGAAAGGGGGGTGGTCGTGGATACATCATATTGAAACTTATGAAATTATCTATTTAACAATATTTTTTTATTTTTATTTATTTTTTGTTCAATATTAGGTTATATTGGGCATTTTCGTCAAAATTTCTTTAAAAAAATTGAAGAATGTATGAAAAACAAGTTATTTTGTGTTGCAAAAACGTCAATTTTCTTTTAAAAATAATTTTAATTTATATAAATAAAAATTTACAAAAAAGAAAACAACCAAATTAAAACCTTCAAAGAAAGTTTAAAACAAAAAAAATTAGGGGGCAGTAAGCCCGAAAATGTCAGTCTACCAATATCACTCTGTAGGATGATTAGAAATAGAATTAATAAATTAAAAAATATATAGTTAGATAATTGTATAAGCTTTAAAAGCATATATCCACATTTTAAGAACTAAAAACAATAAATATATGCAAAAACTAGTTTGGATTCTTTTATAAGTGTTTCAAATTTGAAGTCAATATCTTATCTGGTTCAAAAGCTAAGAGGGGGTGGGTAACTTTTGGACTACGCGGTATTTATATTTTATATTGAACTGAAAAACATTAAAGGGCGGGGAGTACCTAATTTGCTGAATACACTAAAAAAATTATAACCCGAGTTATATTATTACAAACAACTGCGGACACCTCACGATGGGTGCGGACGGTCAAAATGTATATAAAAAAAGTGCCGCCCCAGCTGCCGCCCCCACTACCGCCCCCTAATTTTATAAAAACTTGAGTAGTTTTATTACAAACAAGTGCGGTTACCTCGCGATGAATGCGGAAGGAAAAATTACGAATAAAAAAAATCGCCTCCACTACCGCCCCCTAATTTTATATAAACTCGAGTAATATTATTACAAACAAGTGCGGATACCTTATGATGGATGCGGACGGAAAAATTAAAAATAAAAAAAAATGCCGCCCCCACTACCGCCCCCTAATTTTATATTAACTCGAGTAATATTATTACAAACAAGTGCGGGTACCTCACAATAGATGCGGACGACAAAATTATGAATAAAAAAAAATCCGCCTCCGCCGCCGCCCCCACTACCGCCCCCTAATTTTATAGAAACTCGAATATTATTACAAACAAGTGCGGATACCTCACGATGGGTGAGGACGCTTTATAGTTCAATTAAAAAAGTGCCGCCCCCCGCTGCCGCCCTCACTACCGCCCCCTAATTTTATAGAAACTCGAGTAATATTATTGCAAACAAGTGCGGATATCTCACGATGGATGCGGACAAAAAAATTACGAATAAAATAAATGACGCCCCGCCGCCGCCCCCGCTACCGCCCCCCAATTTTATAAAAACTCGTGTTATATTATTACAAACAAGTACGGATACCTCACGATGGGTGCGGACGGAAAAATCACGAATAAAAAAAAGCCGCCTTCGCCGCCGCCCCCACTACCGCCCCCTAATTTTATAGAAACTCAAGTAATATTATTACAAACAAGTGCGGATACCTCACGATGGATGCGGAAGGTAAAAATGTAAATTAAAAAAGTAACGCCCCTCTGCCGCCCCCCCTACCGCTTCCTAATTTTATAGAAACTCTAATAATATTATTACAAACAAGTGCGGATACCTCACGATGGGTGCGGACGGTAAAAATGTAAATTAAAAAAGTAACGCCTCCGCTGCCGCCCCCACTACCACCCCCTAATTGTATAGAAACTTGAGTAGTATTATTACAAACAAGTTCGGACACCTCACGATGGATGCGGACGAAAAAATTAAAAATAAAATAAATGCCGCCCCGCCGCCGCTCCCACTACCGCTTCCTAATTTTATAGAAACTCTAATAATATTATTACAAACAAGTGCGGATACCTCACGATGGGTGCGGACGGTAAAAATGTAAATTAAAAAAGTAACGCCTCCGCTGCCGCCCCCACTACCACCCCCTAATTGTATAGAAACTCGAGTAATATTATTACAAACAAGTGCGGATACCTCACGATGGATGCGGACGGAAAAATCACTACCGCCCCAAATTTTATATTAACTCGAGTAATATTATTACAAACAAGTGCGGATACCTCACGATAGATGCGGACGAAAAAATTATGAATAAAAAAAAATCCGCCGCCGCCCCCACTACCGCCCCCTAATTTTATAGAAATTAATCACAAAAATCCTCTTTGGGGGTTGTATTTAGAGCTAAAGGGGTAAATTTTGGATGTAACTGAAGTAATAAATATTGGGGGCTCAAAATGGTTTATATAGGGTTTTTTTTTGGTCTTCTCTTTCCATTTCTGAAGTCCTTTTTTATGTACAACCCCTATTTTTTTTATTCGTTATTTTTCGGTCCGCATCCATCGCGAGGTATCCGCACTTGTTTGTAATAATACTACTCAAGTTTCTATAAAATTAGGGGGCGGTAGTGGGGGCAGCAGCGGGGGCGGCACTTTTTTTATATACATTTTGACCGTCCTCACCCATCGTGAGGTGTCCGCAGTTGTTTGTAATAATATAACTCGGGTTATAATTTTTTTAGTGTATTCAGCAAATTAGGTACTCCCAAAAGGGCGGAACGTTGGTATAATTATTTATAAAATTGTGTTTTTTAAAGCGAGAAAAATATTCCATATTTAATAAAGGACAAGAATACCAGGTGTCCCACCAGGTTTTTGACAAGCTTTATCTCCGTTATTTAAAAATATATAATTTTTTGCAAAATATAGCCTTAAATGTGTCACAAAATTTTTTATTGACATATCCAAAACCTTCTTTTGCTTACCCACCTCCTTGAAACCACACCCAACTTCTGTTTTTCAAATATAACCCCACATTTTTGTAAAAATGAAAGTAAATTTTATTCTGAATTTAACCATACACGGTGTGTTTGAAATAGCATCGGAAATTTTAAGGGGTGATTCTACATGAGAAAATATGACAAAAAGTTCCTATGAACATAAGTCCAAAAATTCTGCGTAAGGGAGTTAGGCCTCTTTGAAAGTGGCAAAAAAATCGGTTTTTATTTAATAACTCAGGAACCCTTTGAGATATAGCAACCATGTTTTGAATGTGAACTTATCTTAATAAGACCCATCTTTGTATATTATTTTCATGTACTTATTTTAACCAGGGGTGTGCGAAATGGGGGGTCTTATCACTTTTTTGTCCAAAACTTTTTTCTGTGCAATTTTTTTGTAATATTATCATTAAAATATGATTCCTTGTCAAAATACATAAAAAAGGTACCCTTGTTGTGATACTGTCCAAACCCTTTTCGAGAAAAATTAATTTGAAGGTGAAATTTCACGCTTCGAGGACGAAAAATTAAATGCTCAAATGTGGAAAACCAAAATTTTAATGATGCAAGGTGAATGTACATCAAAAACTAAGAAAAAACCTTATATACAGGTACTTTCAAAAATCAGTCCTAAAGGAGCTATGGTCTCCTAAAAATGTACCATTTTTAAAGGGCCATAGTAGCTTTAAAAGGGATTTTTAGACCTACATGTATAGAAACTTTTTTCTTAGTTTTTGATGTAGAATAACCCTGCATCATTAAAATTTTGGTTTTTAACATTTAAGTATTTAATTGTTCGTCATCGAAGCGTGAAATTTTACCTAAATGTATTTTTCTCGAAAACGTTAATCCTACAGTATCACAACAAAAGTACCTTTTTTATGTGTTTTGGTCTAAGGAATCAAATTTTAATAATAAAATTACAAAAAAGTTGCACGGAAAAAAGTTTTGGACAAAAAAGTGATAAGACCCCCCGTTTCGCACACCCCTGGTTAATAATAATATAGTGCAGTACAGATTTTTGTGTGTGTTTTTTTTTAATTACTGAATGTACCAAACTAATCAATAAAACATTTAACTCTATTCTCGCCCGAAACTTTCCTGTATAAGCCTAAAACTATTTAGTTAATTAAAAAAAAATAATAAAAACAAGAAGTTAATTTATGATATGAATTACAATAATGGGGGCCATAATTATTATAAATATCAACCGGGGCCACAATTACAACTGGTTATATATTAAAAAATGTTTTTTTTCTCGAAAAACGAAAATTAAAAAAAAAAGATAAAAAAAAAATAAAACAAACTTCAAAAATTGTGCATTACAGATTTCTGTGTGTTTTTTTTTACTTATGTGCATTACAGATTTTTGTGTGTTTTTTTTTTAATTACTGAATGTACA
Organism: Brachypterus glaber; assembly: GCA_958510825.1. NCBI lineage: Eukaryota > Metazoa > Arthropoda > Insecta > Coleoptera > Kateretidae > Brachypterus > Brachypterus glaber. The sequence goes on along the minus strand of OY294052.1, from coordinate 18,508,306 downwards.
AAAATAATCAATAAAACATTTAATTCTATTCTCACCGGAAAATTTCCTGTATAAGCCGAAAACTATTTACTTAATTTAAAAAAAATTAACAAAAACAAGAAGTTAATTTATGATATAAATTATAATAATGGGGGCCATAATTACTAAACCGCCCACCGAGAACTGCTCGCAGTTCTCTAACAAAACAAAATTTTTTAGAGAAAAAAAAACTAATATCTAAATAGACAAAATACAACCCAACTTAAGCTAGATCTATGAAACATATAACAAAAAATATAAAATGCAATTATTGTCCTGGTAAAGGACACAACATAACAAAAGGTCTTTGTAAAGAACCATTTTGTGTTTTTAATGTAGCGACTCTACATACACCATCTTTACCAGGGTGTAAATGTGTAATTCGGCCTAAGCGCCATTTTAAGGGTGGAGATAGCTCGTCTTTAATCAAAACCAAACTACCCACATCTAGCGATTTGGACTGATTTGTCCATTTTTGACGTTGCATTAACGTATGAACATACTCCTGGTGGAACCGTTTCCAGAAGTCTTGCAAAAACCTCTGTAAAAGTTGCCAGCGAGTCAGGCGATTAAGTTTAATGTCTGTGACATTTTCATCGGGTACCGCAGTCAATGGTTCGAGGGTGAGAAAATGTCCAGGCGTCAAAGGTAACAAGTCATTGGGGTCTGAGCTTAACGGCGTCAGCGGCCGATAATTCAACACAGCTTCTATTTAGACTAAAACAGTGTTAAACTCTTCGTACGTCAAAATTTGTGAACCTATTATTCTAGTAAGATGCGATTTTACCGACTTTATTCCCGCCTCCCAAAGCCCTCCGAAGTGAGGTGCTGAAGGGGGGTTGAATTGCCACTCAATAGCCTCCGTTTCTGCAGCTTGTTTCATAAGCCTATTAAGTTCTTTAAAAGCTCCGACATAGTTGGTACCGTTGTCACTCCATAGCTTAGAACACCGACCGCGTCCAGCTATAAACCGACGTAACGCTGCTAAGAAACAATCCGCAGAAAGATCCGAAGCTAATTCGAGATGTACCGCTTTAGTCGCGAAACATACAAACAAACAAATGTACGACTTCGAAGTTTTGGCCCCACGAGTTTTAACTTGCGTGGTCAGGAACGGACCTGCAAAGTCAGTGCCGGAAATTGAATAAGGTTTTATCCGGTTTAACCGGTCCGGGGGTAAGTTACCCATTAAGGGTTGCAAAGGCGAAGGGTTTGCGCGAAAGCAAATATGACATTTAGACAAAACACTCCGAATTGCGCGTTTCGCGGACAAAATCCAAAAATTCTGTGCTAATAAAAAATGCACAGTTTGTGCGCCTGCGTGTTTATGGTCCAGATGACATTGTTCGATTAACAATAAAGTAAAAATATGATTTTTAGGTAATAATAAACTGTTTTTTATCAAACGAAAAACTAGAATTACCAAGACGACCGCCCACCCTGACGAAACCCTTTTCGTCAAGAAACGGTGATAATCTACGAAATTCTTTCGAACAAGGAATATTTTTTCTAAGATTTTCAATTTGTACCGATAATGAACTTAATTGAACATGTTTAACCAAAGTCAACATTGATTCTTGCAATTCTTTAGCAGTTAATGCGTTATAAATTCGATTATTTTTCGATTTTAAATTATGAACAAATCGAATACAGAATGCAAGCACTTTTTTAACTTTGTTTAACAAAGAAAACCAATTAAAACGATTTTTCTCTCCTCTGCAGCGATATCTACAGGGGGAGTTATTTCCGAGGAGATAAACTTTTTAGCTGAACGGAGCCATACAGGGCCCGTCCACCAAAGGGCATGATCTATCAGTTCTGAGGGAAAGATTCCCCGAGAACAACAATCCGCAGGATTTTCAAGACCACTAATATGCATCCAGCATTCAGGGCTTAATCTTTCCTGAATGTAGGTCACACGATTACTAACGAAAGTCTTCCACCGATGTGGCGACGACTTTATCCACGATAAGGTTATAGTCGAGTCGGTCCATGCAAAAATGTGGTCAAACCTAATATTATTTTTATAAGTATTTATGACAAAGTTCATAAGTTTAGCTAAAAGTACAGCACCGCATAATTCTAGCCTAGGTAACGATAACCTTTTTAAGGGCGCGACTTTTGACTTAGCTACGACCAGCGAAGTTTTATAATTTTCCTGTGAATCTAAATACCGCACGAAAATTACGCAACCGAAACCCTTTTCTGATGCATCAGAAAATCCGTGTAATTAACACGACGAATAATTTTATGAAAACATTTAACGATTAATTTTTACCGACGATAATAAATTTAATTCCGAATTGAATTTTTTCCAGTGATTAACGATTTCTACTGGTAATGGTTGATCCCACGATAAGCCGAGTATCCATAAATGTTGTAATAAATGTTTAACGAGAAAAGTAACCGGCGATAACCATCCCAGTGGATCATAAATACGAGCAAGTTCTGAAAGAACATTTCTCTTAGTGTATGCTTTTTCCACCACACAAGTTGAAAACGAAAATTTATCTGTGTGCGGAAACCATTGCAAACCAAGTATTTTGACGAAAGAGTCTTGATCAAACGATAGCAAATTTTGTTGGTGAGATTCCGGAATAATTTCTAAAAGTTCCGGTGTGTTACTTGACCATTTTTTAAGCTCGAACCCACCCCGGTTTAGTAAATTTATTAATTCACGTTGGAGCGCTAAGGCTTCTTCAATAGTCCGGCAACCACTAACAATATCGTCGACATATATTCCGGACTCCAAAACGGCGGCAGCGTTTGGAAAATTATGTCTTTCATCGTCAGCTAATTGACGTATAGTTCGCAATGCTAAATAAGGGGAACTCGAAACCCCGTAAGTTACGGTTTCTAAACAAAAATCTTGTATGGGTAAATCGGGCGAAAAACGATAAACAATGCGCTGATAATTTTTATGCGATTTATCAATAAGTATTTGCCGATACATTTGTTTTATATCAGCGACAAAAACGATTTTGTGTAATCTAAAGCGAAGTAAAATTTGACAAATATCCGCCTGTAATTTAGGACCAATATACAGGGTGTCGTTAAGTGACGTGCCGTTATTCGATGCACAATTAGCATCGAAAACTACCCTAAACTTTCCCAACGTACCCCCCGCTCCTACAAAATGATGAGGGATATAGTAAGGGTTGTCAAATTCTTTGATATTTTTTATTAATGTCATATGACCCGAATCTAAGTAGTCTTGCATAAATTCATTGTATGCTATTCGCCATTGCGGATTAGCAACAAAACGACGTTCCAATGATAATAAACGCCGAACAGCTGATGACCGAGTGTCACCGAAATTGGGGATTATATTTTTAAATGGAAGCGATACGATATAGCGACCTGTAGAGTCCCTCCCATGCGTTTCGACAAAAGAATTTTCACACGAAATGTCATCCTCAGACATGGGCGTGACCGAAGGTATATTTTCTATTTCCCAAAAATTTTTTAGAGTTTGTTCTAACGAGTTATCGCTAACGAAAAACGAATGCAAATTTCCAGCGGTTTTAACGGTCGTTTTGCCCATCAATACCCAACCAAAAACGGTATTAAAGGCTACAGGTTCATTACTTTCCCCGGTAATTTGGCCATTAACCATACTAGTAGCGAAAATTTCCGTACCGATTAACATGTCGATAGAACCAGGCGTCGCCAACTGCGAGTCAGCTAGCTGTAAGTTTTGAATATGTTTCCAATTTTCAATCGGCAATTTATTTTGAGGCATTTCCGAACAAATTTTCGAAAGAATGACTGCTTCAAAAGTAACTAAATGCGATGAATTTGTTTTCGAACGAACTGTACAATGTGTAAGCCCCTGTGGCTTCACTGGATCGAATTATCCACGCGCAACCTACGAAGGCCCAGCCTATCTACACACGACCGTGTTATTATATTAGCTTGTGAAGCGCAGTCAAAAAGGACTCTAATTGTTTGATAATTGCCAAATGCATCTAAGATCTCTACTTGTGCAGTTCCAAGCAGTACAGTCGACAATACCGATGCGTTAGCTAGCAGCGTAGTTTTCGTAGCCGGGACCGCCTGTGACGTAGAGGGAACGCTGTGCGGTGACTCCGTATCTCGCGACTGGGACGTCGCCGGCAGTGCGCTCGGACTATTGTTAAAATGCAGGAGCGTGTGGTGTCGAGAACCGCACTCCCTGCAGTTCGAGGAAGATACACACGAATTTGATCGGTGCGAATGCCCTAAACAGTTTAGGCACAAATTATTATTTTTAACGAAACAAAAACGTTCATAAGGCGATTTCTTTATAAACAACGAGCAGCGATTAATATTGTGTTGATTCTTGCAAAGAATACACGATGAATTATTTACGACAAATGAATTAGGGACTGATGTATGCAACTTTCCCGAATGTAACAAATTTTTCGGTTTGTTACTGGCAAGTGGGGGCGAATTTAAATTAAGGTTTTTACTGCCAGAATTTTCGACGGTTCTAATGAGCGACAATGATTTTTCAAAAAACTAATTAAGTCGGTATACGAGGGTAGATCATTACTATTATATTTATCCTCATATTGCGTGCACAAATTTTTTTCTAATTTTTTAAATACCAAATCGAAAAGTATAAACGACCATTCTTCGGAGTTTAATCCTAATGTATTTAATGCAGCAATGTTTTCTGTCAAAGTATTAATTAATCTTTGAAGCGATTCTAAATTATCAGGAACGAATTTAGGCAAATTAGTAATTTCATTCCAAAACTGCATGGCTAAAATCCTCTTATTTTGATATTTGGACTTTAGTGCGTCATAAGCGATGGGGTATGTATTATTTGAAAGGGGTATAGCTTTGACTAAGGCCAATGGGGCGTCAGACAAGCTCCCCATCATATAGTGATATTTTTCAATATTTGTGAGATTTGGGTGGCTATGAATAAGCGAATTATACAAATCAAAGAAAGACGGCCATTGTTTAAAGTCCCCATTAAATTGTGGCAATGATATTTTGGGAAGTTTAACCTGTTTTGAGCCATCACAACTCTTACTATCGGTTCCACCAAAAATTTTATTATGATTAATCTGAATTAAAACAACAATATCATCTACATCATGGCGTAATTTGGTTTCCTTTTTTATCTCAGCTGTGCGTTCTGCGGTTTGTTCTTTTGAAAGAACTTCGATAATTTCGCTAGACAATTTTTCAAAATGTCTGAACAACAAATCCACAGATTTATAACGAATTCTAAAGCTTTCATGCTTAGTGGGACTCTCCAATGCGGCAACGCCAATGCTATTTATGCGCTTGATACGCTCAATTATTGCATTTCTATCATTCAATAAAAATTGATATTTTTCCATATTGGATGAGTCAGTCCCAAGCATAAATCAACGAAATGGCAAAAAATGAATACGCACAGGTAAGCTAAACGGAACTACCTACCAAAAAAACTGTAATAAACAATGCTAATGAGTAAACCCAACAAAAAATGGTTTACTTTATTTCCAAATAAAATCAAGTAAAAATATTTTTCAAAATGTTTCATAGAACCTTTCCAAAGTTAAGTACCTAGAACCAATTGTATTTAAATAAATGAAAATAATAATTTGTTTTGTTATAGACTGCCAAACAGTTGTTATTCGATAATAAACAATTGTTTAAACAACGAAAGCGATAAAAAAAACGAAAGCGATGCGATAATTATGAAGCGATAGTTACGGTATACGAAAGCAACTATAATTAACTACGAATTTAATTAATTATTACGAAAGAAAACTATGATAATAGCCGAAAGCAAAATAAATGATTTATAATAATAATGTTTTGTTTACATGCGAAATGTCAAAATTCACGAACTAAATTTTGAAATCCCGAATATGCACGATCGATGTTGCCAAGGAACCAAAAAAACGTCCCCTTTTTTAACGGCAAATTCCACGAACCGCACACGAATTTTATCAGCAAAAATGATTATTTAAACAATAATCCGGCTCGAAGGACCAAAATGAATAATCGGGCTTAGTCGGCGAGCAGTGGACTGATTTTTATGCAGGTGGACGCATTGGGTTCTGGGGATTAAATAACACAAATTTACCTTAGATGTCGGCGGGTCTTCTTCCTGATCGATCAGTTCTTCCTGGCTCCTTTGTGTTACCGGGAAAGGACTGGATAGGCACAATGATAAGCACAAAACCGACGGACGGATTGTCACCGAGCGGCGTTCGATATAGCCAATATCTATCGATATATGAAAACGTCCCGAATTGGACGGTTCAACAGATACTACAATACTGATTCCTTCCGCGAACGATACTACTCTATCTCGCGGACAAAATACAAACTAAATCTAAAGAATTCAAATCAAAATATCCCAAAATTAATTAATTAATTAAACGAAGATTATACAATTACTATAAACATCAACGGGAGACACAATTACAACTGGTTTGATACACGAATGTATATTATTTAGGACAATACCTCTCGAGGGGGCCATAATTACAATGAACATCTACTTTCAAAAGATACACCGGGGGCCACAAAGACAACTGGTTTCCGGGGACCACTTTTTGCGAAAACCAAGTAACCCTATTTTAGCTTTAGAAGATTTTTATAATTTAAAATTACATAAAAAATCAAAAAATAAATTTTTTATAAATTTCACGCCTAAGTTTTACAAACGCAAAAAAAAATGTAAAAGCCCGCGGGCAAAATTTTTTACAAATTCATAAAAGGTTTTTTTTTTCGAAAAACGAAAATAAAAAAAAAAAAATGTAAAACAAACTTCAAAAATAGTGCAGTACCGATTTTTGTGTTTTTTTTACTTACTGAATGTACAAAACTAATTAATAAAACATTTAATTCTATTCTCGCCGGAAACTTTTCTGTTTAAACCGAAAACTATTTATTTAATGGGTTAAAAAAATTTAACAAAAATAAGAAGTTAATTTATGATATAAATTGCAATAATGGGGGCCATAATTACTATAAACATCAACGGGGGCCACAATTACAACTGGTTTCATACACGAATGTATATATTAAAAACGCATCTTGGCAACGTTGCAGGGGGCCACAATGCTAATATTTAAATATTTATATACAGATGGGGGCCTTAATTACAATACCTCTCGAGGGGGCCATAAGTACAATGAACATCTACTTTCAAAAGATACACCGGGGGGCCACAAAGACAACTGGTTTCCCGGGGCCACTTTGTAGGGTTAATAAGTATATATATATATATATATATATATATATATATATATATATATATATATATATATATATATTTTAGTATTATTATTAACGACTGGTTACCTTGAATAAGCGGAGAGTGTAACGGGGATGCAGTCCTGGGAAATAATGAAAAACTGTTCTCTTTTGTCAATTTCCGAGCTTTCGAATAATTTTTATTCTTTTTCAAGGATCTATAAATTAAAAATGTTTAAAGTTAGGTACAAAAAAAGTTAAAATAAATAAACAAACAAAACAAATAGTGACTTATACATCAATAAAAAGTAGAAAAAATCTGTTTTTTTTTTTTTTTTTACAATTAAAATCTTATTAATAATAATTGTATTTACTTACATGATAGCGAGGTTTAATTAAAAATTAGCATTTCTTTGAAAAAATAATGGTGTCGGTATGTGTACATTTTATGAAGAATTAGACTGTCAAAATGATTCTTGTGCTGCGTTGCCAATATGAATAAATTATTAAGTGGTTATTAATAATAAGATTTTAATTGTAAAAAAAAAAAAAAAAACAGATTTTTTCTACTTTTTATTGATGATTTTGTTTGTTTATTTATTTTAACTTTTTTTGTACCTAACTTTAAACATTTTTAATTTATAGATCCTTGAAAAAGAATAAAAATTATTCGAAAGCTCGGAAATTGACAAAAGAGAACAGTTTTTCATTATTTCCCAGGACTGCATAATTCAAAAAACGAAAAACTGAATAAAAGTTAACTTCTAACGTTTCGGGATCTAATCTGATCCCGTTTTCAAAGAAAATTATTAGTTTTGAAAGAATTTGTGCAATATTTGGCTTTATCAATCAAAATATGACAAACTTCAAAATATGTCATTTCGAGGTAATTGAAAAAGACACCTGTAACAATAAAAAGGTGTAGAGAAATTAATTTGGAAACGGCGTTTTTGTTGAAAACGTGTAGAGAAGTTAATTTGGAAAAAACTTTTATTGAAAAGAGGGCAAAGTTAAGTTATTTGGTGTCCAAATATTAGATAAAGATGAAGAGCATTCGCTAATACAGATATCTCTGCATAATTTTATGAAGATTGATTCTTTTAGCTTTCGTATTTCTGTGATAGGCTCTTTAGTTAACATTTTTGTATTATCAAATAAAAAATGGTGACAATTATTAAATGAGTGATCAACTAATTTTGAAGAAAATATTTTTCTTTTTTGACAGTTAACTTTATGTTCTGTCAGACGGATCTAGAAATAGGTGCGCCTGATAAGAACATTTTAATTTTATTTTCTGTTTTAGATTTTTTACGATATAAATAGTCATTGAGGCGAAATGGCTCAATTAATAATACTGTAAATAAATAATAAACTGAAAAAACATTTAGAATATTTAATCAAATCAAAAATTAAAACACAATATTTAGTAAATCATATGAAAAAATAAAAATTTGAACTCTACTATCCAAACATATAATTTATGAAAATTATGATTTCCCTTTAAAAAAAGGTTTTTCCGGAGGTTTTTTTTTTGCTTTTTTAATCTTGGAACTATCGATGAGGCGACGGGCGATGGTTTTTGACCCAGGAAAATTTGTATTGTTTATAGCATGCACCGCTTCTTGTAAATGATATTCTATCAAATAATTAAGTAAATTTTCATCCTGTATTTCATTTGATATCTTCTTTCTTTCCGAGTCTGCACGCCCTTT
>OY294052.1:18463891-18499188 GCA_958510825.1 Brachypterus glaber | reverse complement strand
ACGGTTCGAGGACGAAAAATTAAATACTAAAATGTCGAAAACCTAAATTTTAATGATGCAATGTTATTCTACATCAAAAACTAAGAAAAAAAGTTTCCATACATGTAGGTCGAAAAAAACGCTTTTAAAGCTACCATAGCCCTTTAAAAATGGTGCATATTTAGGAGACCATAGCTCCATTAGGATTAATTTTCGGAAGTACCTGTATATGAGTTTTTAATGTACATTCGCCCTGCATCATTAAAATTTTGGTTTTCAACATTTTAGTATTTAATTTTTCGTCCTCGAACCGTGGAATTTCACCTTCAAATAAATTTTTCTCGAAAACGGTTAATCCTACAGTATTACAACAAGAGTACCTTTTTTATGTATTTTGACCTGGGGAATCATATTTCAAAAATAAAATTGCAAAAAAGTTACACAGAAAAAAGTTTGGGACAAAAAACTGATAAGCCCCCCCCCCCGTTTCGCACACCCCTGGTTGAAATAAGTACATAAAAATAACACATAAAAACGGGCCTTGGTAGGATTAGCTGACGTTCAAAACCTCGTTGATATATCTCAAAGGGTTCCTGAGTTATTAAATAAAAACCGATTTTTTTTAGCCACTTTCAAAGGGGCGTAGCTCCCTTATGACGCATTTTTAGACATATGTTTATAGGAACTTTTTGTCATATTTTATGATGTAGAATCATCTCTTTAAATTTCCGACCCTATTTCAAATACACCGTGTATATATATATATATATATATACAGAGCGGTCCAAAAGTCACCCCCCCTCTTAACTTTTGAACCAGTTGAGATATCGACTTCAAATTTGGAACTTTTAAATAAGACAACTTAAACTATCTTTTAGCATATATTTAATACTTTCAGCTCTTAAAATGTGGTCAGGGGGGCATGGGGGCACATTTTTTTTTAATGGAAAGGGGGTTGTTAATGCATCATTTTAAAGATTATAAAATTCTCCATTTAACTCCATATTTTTAAATTAAAAAAAAAAAATTGGGGTATAAAATGGGGTTGAAAATGGGTATTAATTTCAAAATTCCTCTAAAAAAAACAAATAATTTTCTAAAAATGCCTAATTTCATCATAAAAAAATGTTAATTATACTTTTAAACTAATTTTAGTTGACATAAATGAAAATTTATGAAAAAAAAAACTTAAAAAATCAAATGTATTAGCACAAAAAATTGAAAAATCAAAACCTTAAAAAACATTTTTAAAAAAATTAAAAATGTTAGTTTAAATAGAGAATTTTATAAGCTTTAAAATGATGTATCACACGACCCCCTTTACATTTAAAAAAATGTCCCCCATGCTCCCCTGCCCACAATTAAAGAGCTGAAAATATCAAATATATGCTAAAAGATAGTTTAAGTTGTCTTATTTAAGAGTTCTAAATTTGAAGTCGATATCTCAACTCGTTCAAAAGTTAAAAGGGGGGGGGTGACTTTTTTATATATACAGGGTGTATTTGAAATAGCGTAGGAAATTTTAACAGGTGATTCTACATGATAGAATATGACAAAAAGTTCCTATAAACATATGTCTAAAAATGCGTCATAAGGGAGCTACGCCCCTTTGAAATTGGCTAAAAAAATCGGTTTTTATTTAATAACTCAGGAACCCTTTGAGATATGTTAACGAGGTTTTGCACGTGAATTAATCCTAATAAGGTCCATCTTTGTATGTCATTTTCACGTACTTATTTAAACCAGGGGTGTGCGAAACGGGGGGGCCTTATCAGTTTTTTGTCCCAAACTTTTTTTCTGTGTAACTTTTGTGCAATTTTATTTTTGAAATATGATTCCTCAGGTCAAAATACATAAAAAAAGGTACTCTTGTTGTAATACTGTAGGATTAACCGTTTTCGAGAAAAGTTCATTTGAAGGCGAAATTTCACGGTTCGAGGACGAAAAATTAAATACTAAAATGTCGAAAACCAAAATTTTAATGATGCAATGTTATTCTACATCAAAAACTAAGAAAAAAAGTTTCCATACTTGTAGGTCGAAAAAACGCTTTTAAAGCTACCATAGCCCTTTAAAAATGGTGCATATTTAGGAGACCATAGCTCTATTAGGATTGATTTTTGGAAGTAACTGTATATGAGGTTTTTTTCTTAGTTTTTAATGTACATTCGCCCTGCATCATTAAAATTTTGGTTTTCAACATTTTAGTATTTAATTTTTCGTCCTCGAACCGTGAAATTTCACCTTCAAATGAACTTTTCTCGAAAACGGTTAATCCTACAGTATTACAACAAGTACCTTTTTTATGTATTTTGACCTGAGGAATCATATTTCAAAAATAAAATTGCAAAAAAGTTACACAGAAAAAAGATTGGGACAAAAAACTGATAAGCCCCCTCCGTTTCGCACACCCCTGGTTAAAATAAGTACATGAAAATAACACACACAAACGGGCCTGGATAGACGTTGACGTGCAAAACCTCGTTGATATATCTCAAAGGGTTCCTGAGTTATTAAATAAAAACCGATTTTTGATTTTTTTAGCCACTTTCAAAGGGGCGTAGCTCCCTTATGACGCATTTTTAGGCATATGTTTATAAGAACTTTTTGTCATATTTTATGATGTAGAATCATCTGTTAAAATTTCCGACGCTATTTCAAATACACCGTGTATATATATATATATATGAGCAAAATTTTCGAAAAATAAAATTGGTTTTTCGTATTTTAAAAAAATCCTGACGTGATGGGCCAAATCGGACGACTGATTCGTGTTCAGCTAGGTTTGGACTTTTTCATGCTCGTTCAAAAGTTAAAAGGGGGGGGGGGTGACTTTATATATATATATATATATATATATATATATATATATATATATATATATATATATGAGCAAAATTTTCGAAAAAAAAATTGGTTCTTCGTATTTTAAAAAAATCCTGACGTGATGGGCCAAATCGGACGACTGATTCGTGTTCAGCTACAAAAAATACACCTAGAAAACCATATCTGATGATGATGATTGTAAAAAGTCCTGTGCACAGATTTTTTTATAAAAAGTCTAAACCAAAGGAATCTGTCGTCAGGATTTTTTTTTAAATACGAAAAACCAACAAAATTTTGTTTCGTTCATATTTTCCAAAATATTAATCTGAAGGTATTATATGGCTCTATTTTAAAAATGAGAATGAATTTTTAGAAAAGATCCAAGCGATGACCGAAATTTAACGGTTTTTAAAAAAATCTGAGAAATGGTCAAAACCGTTAAATTTCGGTCATAGCTTGGATTTTTTTCTAAAAATTCATGCCGATAGACGCGCTGATTAAAAAAATATAGGCATATAATACCTTCAGATTAATATTTTGGAAAATATGAACGAAATAAACGTTTTGAAAAACAAAAAGTGGTTGGTTTTTCGTATTTAAAAAAAAATTGATGTGATGAGTCAAAACGGACGACAGATTCGTGTTCAGCGACAAAAAATACGCATAGAAAACCATATCTGATCCACTGCAACCGAAAAAAATTGTGGTTCTGTGTAATTTCTTTAATGTATGAATTTTAAAGACCACTTACAAAATCTTTTAAACTGGAATTATCTCGAATAAACTTATAAACTAAGTTATGAACCGAGTTAAAGACAGTTATAAATTGAGTTATAAACTAAGTTATAAAAGCGTTTTTATTGGTCGACCGTGAATGTAATCCAGGTTTAAAGTTAAAACATAATTGGTGCAAGTGGCCCTAGTGTAATAAATATGGCTGCCGGTTTTTATTAGCAAAACCCGTATTTTGACAATAAAAACCGGGATTTACTCGAAATCTACGCGTGTAAAGTTTTTAAATTGAAAATTCGGTTTCAGCACACAAAAATATTTATTCATGATAGTTTTAGTTCTTGGAAAAGAATTTTTTTTTTAAACATACAGGATGATTCAAAATAGGTTACAAAAAAAAATCTATGAATAGTTTAAGGTTAAATAGAAATTTCCATAGAAAAAATAAAATAATTGGAGGTGTTTTTGAAAAATATTTTTTTATTAAAATCGAACCTGCAATGAGTACGCTAATATTGCGATGTTATCAAGTTTTTAAAATTTGACGTTTTAAAGTATTGAAGGAACCTAATCATTTTATATTTTATATTCTATACTTACAAATTTGTTGGCTTAATTGGTTTTTATTCCAACAGAAGACCAAGTCTAAATTTCGCACATCCCAGTGGTTAGGTATAATTTCCACACATTGATAAACACGGGTCGGATCGAATTACAGGGGGCATGCAAAAATTAAAATTATTTTTTTTTTCAAGTAAATGGATACTTGTAAGATTAAATAATCACAACAATACCGTTTTTTTTTAAGGATTATGTTCATCAAAAACAGATAGCACAAAGATAACAAAAATACACCGTACACAATCACGTTCACCATCCAACAACTGTCCCACCGGGAAATACCCGTACACTACCTGCTTCTTCGGCCGGCGATAGGGTCGTACTTTTACTTCAAATTCTTAGGTAAAATTGGGTCATTACACACTTTAAACTATTGTTCACCAAGCGGAATGTCATGTAGATACTGTTATTACTCAATGAGTGGTCATGGTCCATGACTCATAGTTTGGACTTTTTTTTTTTTGAAAATGTTTCTTTTTTCAACAAACTAATAATTCAAAAAAACAACACAATACTTTAATATTTATTTTACCCCGCCCCACAAACCAAAAATAATGCCAACCGAGAACTTTGTATAAGGTTGTCGAGTTGTCGTAACAAATTTTCCCGAAATTATCTTTTTGGTATAAAACGTCCATATATTTATTATTAATAAAAGTGAAAAAGTAGAAATATAGGAAAAGAACTCATCCGCATAACACTTAATTCTGGGAATTGTCGAATTGTTGAGTGCCTTTCTGGAAGAAGACTTTTTTATATAAATCGATTCTGGGTCACTTATATAATTATGGATCATCTAGAATAGAAAAGAATGTATATTTGATGTTTTAACACAAATTATTGTACATCTAGATGCATCTACGCGAAAAATTAAAAAAATATATACAGCCGTTTGTGCTTTATTAGCAGAAAAGGGTCACGTGACTGGCATTTATGCTTTAAAATTCAAATGGTTTTTTATTATTTTTTATTATTTCATTTTATGTGCAAAAACAGAAAACAATTAAATTTGAAAAAGAAAAAAATAAAAAAATATATTTTTTTAATTTAAAAAAAAATAAGTTTTTTAAATTAAATTGTTTTATGTTTTTGCACGTAAAATGAAATAATAAAACACCATTTTGAATTGGTTCATTTAGGCTGGGTTTATTAAAGTGCAGCTAAATTTAGCTGACATGTAATAACCATAACAACTCCAACCAAAATCCAGAATTTGCTTAACTGAGACTTTATCTTTTAGATAAGGTTTTTACTGTACACTGATAAACTGGGCCTTAATCAAAAGTTTTAAAGCATAAATGCCAGTCACGTGACCCTTTTTTGCCAATAAAGCACAAACGGCTGGATATATATTTTTACTTTTTCGTGTAGATGATCAATGTGACCCAGAATCGATTTATACAGAGCGGTCCAAAAGTCACCCCCCCCCTCTTAACTTTTGAACGAGTTTAGATATCGACTTCAAATTTAGAACTCTTAAATAAGACAACATAAACTATCTTTAAGCATATATTTGATACTTTTAGCTCTTAAAATGTGGACAGGGGGGCATGGGGCGACATTTTTTAAATGGAAAGGTGGGTCGTGTGATACATCATTTTAAAGCTTATAAAATTCTCCATTTAACTGTATATTTTTTATTTTTTTAAACATTTTTTTTTGGGTTTAAAATAGGGTTGAAAATGGGTATTTCTGTCAAAATTTCTCTAAAAAATCCAAACAATTTTTTAAAAATGCCTAATTCCATAATGAAAAAAAGTAAATTATACTTTTAAACTAATTTTAGTTGACATAAATAAAAATTAATAAAAAAAAACTTAAAAATTTATTTTTTTAGCACCGAAAACTGAAAAATCAAAACCTTAAAAAACATGTTTAAAAATTTTAAAAATGTATGGTTATATAGAGAATTTTAAAGGCTTTAAAATGATGTATCACACGACCCCCCTTTCTACTTAAAAAAAAATTCCCCCATGCCCCCCTGCTCACATTTTAAGAGATAAAAGTATCAAATATATGCTTAAAGATAGTTTAAGTTGTCTTATTTAAGAGTTTTAAATTTGAAATTGATATCTCAACTCGTTCAAAAGTTAAGGTGACTTTTGGACCGCACTGTATAAAAAAGTCTTCTTCCAGACAGACACTCATCAATTCGCCAATGGCCAGGACTAAGTCTTATGCACATGGGTTATTTTCCTATTTTTCTACTTTTTCACTTTTATTGGCCTATTCTACGTGGATTCAGGCAACGGTGTCTGCACTATGGTCACGGATTTGGGTGAATTATGTTTTATGGGTACCTTGTGACATCAGAAATAGATCCCCAATTGGATTTTTTCGAGACGCATATTTTTTAAGATATGGATTTTTTTAGTTTTTTCCTAAAATCAAAGACTATTATAAAAATTGACTTTGCCGTATAATAACTTTTTGGTTTGGACTTTAAAACTATTAGAGATATCCAAAAACGGGTTTCAACATTAGAAACAACGTCAATTTCTTGATAAAATTCAATTTTTTTATATCGATAGTGTTTTGTTTTTTTAGATATTAGCTAAAAACTTTAAACTTAAATATGTCAAAAAACCCACCCTTAATATTTTTGAAAATTTAAGGATATATTTTTGACTATGTCTACTTTCAATAAACTAAATTACTGAAATGCACATTTTTGTTATTATTTTTATATTTTCAATAAAAAAGTCCAAAATTCTTGCATTTTTTTCCAATTCCTTGAAGTTATAATCAAAGTATGCCGGATAAAAGTCATTATTTCTTTTTTTCTTGATAATAAAAAAATTATATACAGTTTTTGTTAAAAAATTACTTACCCCTACCCCCCGGGAGCGTGATTTTAAAATTATTTTGGTATAAAATAAATAATTAATTTTCCTTAAACGTTGAAGGCTTTTAAAACTAGTTTCAAGCTTGATATTTAAAAGAAAATCAGCTTCTATTTGTTTTTAATGTATATGTTTATATAACAGGATTTATTTGACCCTGTTATGCAAAAAGCAACCAACCCACAAATTTAAAAAACGAGATAATGACGTATACTAGAAATGTCCAAACTACATTCCTACATCCAACCCACAATAGTGAAATATTGTGGGTTGGTTGCTTTTTGCATAACAAGGTCCAGTTATGAGTTTCACAAACTCATAACAGTGATCCTTTTTTGTTTTTTTTATACATTTAATTTGTTAAGAATTTATGTCTGAACATAAATATTATTTTATTAGAAATGTTAACATAAAAACATGGTAATTAAAATATTTAACTCATACAGCTTCTATACAAAAATTTAAAATAAAGAAAAAAACTAACTAAATATTTAATTACCATGTTTTTATGTTAATATTTCTAATAAAATAATAATTATGTACAGGGCGCCATTATGACACCTTTTAATACATCGCATTATTTATTTTATATCTTACATATACCTAAGGATGATTTATGCAAAATTTCAGCTTAATCAGATAAGGGGATACGATACCCCTAAAGGCCCCTAATTTTTCTATACGGTCCAGTTTTTAGGGATCTAAGCTCACCAGAAAAATATTAGTATAAGTATACACGGTGTATTTGAAATAGCATCGGAAATTTTAACAGATGATTCTACATCATCAAATATGACAAAAAGTTCCTATAAACATATGTCTAAAAATGCGTCATAAGGGAGCTACGCCCCTTTGAAAGTGGCTAAAAAAATCGGTTTTTATTTAATAACTCAGGAACCCTTTGAGATATATCAACGAGGTTTTGCACGTCAAATAATCCTACCAAGGCCCGTTTTTGTGTGTTATTTTCATGTACTTATTTCAACCAGGGGTGTGCGAAACGGGGGGGGGGGCTTATCAGTTTTTTGTCCTAAACTTTTTTCTGTTTAACTTTTTTGCAATTTTCTTTTTGAAATATGATCCCTAGGGCAAAATACATAAAAAAGGTACTCTTGTTGTAATACTGTAGGATTAACCGTTTTCGAGAAAAATTCATTTGAAGGTGAAATTTCACGGTTCGAGGACGAAAAATTAAATACTAAAATGTTGAAAACCAAAATTTTAATGATGCAGGGCGAATTTACATTAAAAACTAAGAAAAAACCTCATATACAGGTACTTCCAAAAATCAATCCTAATGGAGCTATGGTCTCCTAAATATGCACCATTTTTAAAGGGCCATGGTAGCTTTAAAAGCGGTTTTTCGACCTACATGTATGGAAACATTTTTTCTTAGTTTTTTATGTAGAACAAAAAATTAAAATTTTGGTTTTCGACATTTTAGTATTTAATTTTTCGTCCTCGAACCGTGGAATTTCACCTTCAAATGAATTTTTCTCGAAAACGGTTAATCCTACAGTATTACAACAAGAGTACCTTTTTTATGTATTTTGACCTGAGGAATCATATTTCAAAAATAAAATTGCAAAAAAGTTACACAGAAAAAAATTTGGGACAAAAAACTGATAAGGCCCCCCCATTTCGCACACCCCTGGTTTAAATATGTACGTGAAAATGACATACTGACATACAAAGATGGGCCTTATTAGGAATTATTCACGTGCAAAACCTCGTTAATATATCTCAAAGGGTTCCTGAGTTATTAAATAAAAAAACGATTTTTTTAGCCAATTTCAAAAGGGCTTAGCTCCCTATGACGTATATTTAGACATATGTTTATAGGAACTTTTTGTCATATTTTATCATGTAGAATCACCTGTTAAAATTTCCGATGCTATTTCAAATACACCCTGTATTAAAAGGTGTCGAAATAGCGCTTTATCGAACTATTTTTTTTTTATTTATTTATACACAGCATACATATATAATGTAGAGTTACAATTAAATTAAATTATTTTTTTATCTATAACTATTTTATAATAATTTTTGTTACAAAAATAAAGTTAGACTTAGTGTGTAGAAGATATTTTATGTTGTTATTATTATTTTTTTTTAATTTTATTTTTTAAGTATATCACAAAAGCTATAAATAGCTTGTGCGTGATATACGTATATAGTAAAAAAAAAAAATATTGTTATATTTTTATTTATTGGAGAGTAAAATATAAAGACTTTTTTTACATGAATTTAGTAGAAGTACTTTAATTATTAATTTCTTACTTTAAAACATCCCTAATTATATCTTTATTTTGCAAGATCCAAATTTTAATTTTTTTTATAAAAGATTTATAAGTATTTGTATGCGTTTTGAGTTCTAATGGCAAAATATTGTAAATTTTTTGAACATGCAATAAAAAGTTTTTTAACCCAACACTTTTGTTTACCTTATTTATTTTAGAATGAAGGTTTTTTTTTTTGTCTTGTTTCATAAGAATGAGATATAAGTTTTACACAATTTTTATTTTTAAAATAATATTTAAGCAAGGATAACCAATATAATTCCTTTATGTTCATCACACTGAAATCAGTATATAGCTGTTCAGAAGAATACCGCCGTGGTTTGTTTAAACAAATTTTAATAATTTTTTTTTGAATAACTTCAATATTAAAAATAACTGTTTTTGCAGACGCACCCCAAACAACTAATGCATAATCTATAAGTGACTGACAAAAAGCGAAATAGGTAGCTTTTAATAATTTTAAGGAGAGCACATTTTTTAAAATGTTAAAACAATATATAATTTTCCTCAATTTATTGCAGACATTGGAGATGTGGCAATCCCATCTTAGGTGGCAATCTATTGTTAAGCCTAAATATTTTACTTCATCTGCCCTTTCTATAGTTGTACAATGACAGTTATTTAAATTTGCGCATTTAGTATTGTGAATTTTTAGATTGTTTAACTCTGGTTGATTAATTTTATAGGACGAAAAAGTGAGAAATTTTGATTTGGAATAATTAATTTTGAGTAGTTTAAAATTAAACCAGTTATTTAATTTTTTTAGGCATCTTTCTGCAATTATCTTTACCTCCAACCAAGAATCTCCCTCGACGTATACGACTGTATCGTCTGCAAATGATACCATCAACCCCTCGGAAATTTGCTGGAATATACTATTTACGTACAAAATAAAAAGTAGAGGCCCGAGGATAGTACCTTGTGGCGTTCCTGTTTTTACTATTTTTTTAGAACTAAAATGGTTATTAACTTGTACCATTTGATACCTGTTATTCAAATAGCTTTTTAATATATTATAGATTTTTCCTCGGAACCCAAGATTCTCTAGAGTACGCAATAATTTCCGATGGTTGATAGTATCAAATGCCTTGGCTACATCGAGAAAGATCCCCAAGGAAGGCTTGGATAAATCCAAGTTTATATAAATTTTGCTCACTAATTTAGTAATGGCATCCTGGGTTGAAAGGCCTTGACGAAAACCAAATTGTTGATTTGAAAGTATACTAAATTTTTTAATAAAAGAATCCATTCTAGTTTTAATAACTGTTTCAAATATTTTGGCAACCACTGATGTTAAGGAAATTGGTCGATAGTTCTCCATTTGTTTACTATTACCTGCCTTGAAAAGTGGTTTTACTACCGCTATTTTTAAAATATCGGGAAACATTTCTTGCTCGAAACTTAAATTTATTAATTTAGTAAGAGGTTCAGTTATAAAAACTGATAATATCTTTAAGGTTTCTGCTGTCAAGCCATCCAACCCAGGAGATTTGCCATTTTTTAAATTATTTAGAATATTTTTCACTTCTAATTTATTAGTATCTTCTAGTATCATAGAACTGCCTACTCTCTTTTCATCTACAAAATTGAGGGTTTTGGTTCGTCTAAGGTTTCTGCCAGAGTCTCACCTATATTTGTGAAAAATTGGTTAAAGTTTTCTGCAATTTTTTCTGCCTTTTGAACAATTTCACCATTAGCAGATAAAATACTTGAAATTTCTTTAGGCGTAGTCTTGGATTTGTTAATTGCTTCTTTAGTGATTTTCCAAACCTTAGACGGGTTATTTATATTTTTTTGTATTTCATTATTAAAATATTTATATTTTGCAATTTTTAATAAGGAATTTAATTTATTTTTGTATTTTTTGTATGAATTTAACAAATTTATATCCAGGGGATTCTTCTGAACATCTATATACATATTATTTTTTATATTTATTGATGTAACCAAAGCGTCACTTATCCATATTTTCCGTTTTATATTTTTTATAATTATTTTTTGTAGATTGGTCCACTTTCTCTTTTAAAATATTTATAAATTTATTAGTTGCTTCATTTATGTTTAAATTTTGTAATTTTTCATTCCAATAAATATTTACAAGACTTTGTTTTAATTTTTTGTAATCTATTTTTTTTATACTTTTTGTTTTCGGCATAAGAGACTCTTCAGTTACATTTTTTAATGTGAATGTTTGTGTAAAATGATCACTTATCTTTTGCTCCAAGTTACAAGTTATGACATTGTCTAGAGATAAATTGGTCTTAAAAAATATGTGATCAATACATCTTTGTGAGTTATCTTGTTCTCTGGTGGGTGTATTTATTAGGGAAACAAAGTTATTTTGTGCCAAAGTATTGCAATATTCTTCAGTTAATCTATCACTGTCGAAAATATTAATATTTATATCTCCTATAAGAATTTCGTTAGGTGTAGAACAAATTTGATGCGTATAATTTTTTAGGTGTGTAATAAAATCTTCTGTTTTATAATTTGGTGAGTTGTATATACCAGTTATAGCTAGCTTAATATTCTGAAACGAAAGTTCGCCTCTAAGAAAAGAAAAATTACCAAATTTGTGTACTGTTACTTCATGATTTATATTTTTTCTTATGCATAACACGACTCCATCGCATTTATTTAGTTTACTGTTATTATAATAAATATCGTACCCTTGTACCCTAAATTGTTTTATGTTTTCTATGCACCAAGTCTCACTCAATACAATAACGTCAAATAAATAATTAAACGAATGTAAATAAACTTCTAAATGTTCAAAATTTTTATTAAGACTCCTTATATTAGTGTGAAATATATTGAAGTTTTTTTTCCCAAAATTATTTATTATTTGTTTACAATTTACTATACTTTTTACTGTGTAGTTTTTAAAATTATCTAAATCATGATTATTTATAAAGTTCATAAAAAATTATTATTTACTTCTTTTCAGCGAAAAAAAGAAAACGTAAAAAAAATATATATATAAATATAGGTATGGTTTAGAAAACAAAAATAAATATTTTCTTGCGCCATTTACTCCAAATAATTATTTTAAAATATTACTTGTTTTTCATATTAATGTTTAATTTTCATATTTGTGAACAAAAACCCCTTTTTTAAACAACTAAAATACAGTAATTAAATTGAGAACTGACCTTAAGTTTCTGGATATTTTTTTTTAAATGTAATTTAGTAAATCCTGTTCATTTTTCACTATTGTTTTGACACCATTTACACTTATATATACAGAACCCTTGTATGTCCACGCTGCACTACCAAATTTTTCCTTACACGGCTTAAAAAGACGAAAATTTTCTTCGGTTAATAACTCTGTAATCATTATTTTGGTTCCTTTTAACAGTTTTTTATTGTAGAATATGAGATCGCGCTGCCAAACACGGCAAAACTGGACTACTAGCGGACGTATTTGCGTGTTGTTATTGTTTTTTTTGCCAATGCGGTAGCACTTACTGAAGTCTTCTTTATTTAGGTCTATTTTCATATTGTTTTTTTTACCAATTTCGTTACCTTGTCAAAATTACACGTATCCTCTTCTTTGATGCCGTGAATTACGATAGATTTTACGTTTTCACGCATTTCCATCACTTTTTGTTTTTGGTGAAACCAATCTGCTTGTTTTTTTAACGTTTTTATATCACTTTTTATCTCATCCATGAATGACTTAATTTTTTTTCCATTTGGTTAAATTTTTCAAGGGTAGCTTGGTTTTGTGTGAGATCACTTTGGTCTTCTTTCAGGACATCAGATTTCATTTCCGCCAGATTTTTTTGCATTTCGGCAGCCATTTTTTCGAGTTTTGTATTTAACGTTTCTATCGTTAATTTCGGCATTTTTACACTGTTTATACAATAAAATACTTCACTATACTAAACTAATTGTTTTTTAGGTTTTTAAATTATATTTTACTTCTTAAAAACACTTAATTACTTAAAATTTTACGGAGTTCGGAGCAGACACAACTTAGCTCTCGAGCGCCATCTTTACAGCTTCCATGATCCAACTTGGATGGAGATTAACCACAAAAAAAATATCTCCTAACCAATGAAAATTGAGAAAAATATGCTTAGAATCTTTTTTGTTCGTTTTGTACCGCTCTTTGATTTAATGTAATTTTAATTTTTGTCTGACTAACTACAAAAAATATATGTGCAAAAAACCGTGTTTTAGGGGCCTTTTAGGGCCTTATCTTTTTTTGTGTGCCTCTTAGACTGGTAGACTTTATGTCATAGTGTTCCTTGACCCAAAAACCATAATACCATATATTTTGAACGTTCTGATGAGCTTAAACCCCTAAAAACTGGGGAGTATATAAATAATAGGGGCCGTATAGGGGTTTCGTAAACCCTAATCCGATTGAGCTAAAATTTTGCATAAATCGTCCTATATGTAGGATATTTTGAAAGATATTAACGCGATATATAAAAGGGTGTTCAACTGGCAGCTAGTGCTTTTATTTTATTTAGCGTATAGCATTATTGGCGGGGGAGACCCACCCTACTGGGTAGTTCCGGCGCCGGTTGCATCTTTAACCCTGTTTTAGGTAGTTAGTAGCGATGCCTATTAACCCAGGGGGACCGACGGCTTTATGTGCCCTCCGAAGCACATGGTTACGGTGGAATTTTTATTTGAAATTTTTTGTTCTCTGACCGAGGATCGAACCTCGGACCTCTAGGTTAGAAGACCAGAGTCTTCTTAACTGAGCTACCACCGCTCCGCAGAAATTCGGACGACCCTTAAACGGTCCTAAAAGGCCCCTAAAAACTGTTTTTTTGATTAAAACCTACTAGAAAAAAAAAAAAACGACACAGAAAATGAAAGAGCACAAAAAATGCAATAAAATTGCTTTATAAAGTTTTTCCTTAGTTTCTATTAGGGTCGTCCGAATCTCGAAAATAGTTAGACTTTTTTTATTGGATTCCTCATTCCAAAATCTATAGGAAAAAATACTTTTTTTTAAAGGATTTTTTTCGCAGTTTCCTTGATTTTTGCCGTTTATAGTCCGGGCATAAGGGAAAAAAACTTCAGTTTGTGATACCACTCCCTAATTTTCAGGGTGCGTTTTAGACATAATTTAGTCTAAAAAACTGCCGGGAGACAAGCTGTGATTTGATTTAAGTGCATATTTGCACACCAGCACCAATAAATAAATAAATAAATAAAATAAAATAAAAAAATAAATAAATTGGTTCGTGATTTTTGACGTCATCAAAATGCGTTTTTCCATCGTGCTTCTTATCTTTTAATCTGAAATATCTCGGTAAATAATAACTCGATTTTATCGCTGTTGCTCTCATTTTAAACCCAGTTTATTGCTCTTTAAAATGATGTATAAAAGATTTATTAAAGTTTTGTTTTTTAATATAATAGTATATAAAAAACGGAAAATTCATTTTTAGCGAAATCTTCGATTATTAAAAATTTGTGTAAAAAATAGTATATTAAAGTACTAGTTTCATAACATACGTTTTTAGCGCACGAGTACATGTTTAGAAAACGAGCCGCTTGCGGTGAATTTCTAAAGCACTAATGCGCTAAAAACGTGTTATGAAACGAGTGCTTTATACAATTTTTTCTATTTTGCTCTAAAATTTTTGTTTCGAATTGGCATTACAGTTTTCGCCATGTTTAAAATTCTAAGAACGAATATTATTTTGATATATTTTATAGTAATTTCTTCTCTTTTCCACTGTAAGTAACCAAGCCACAATTTTAACACGGTAAAACATAACCTAAACACAAAGTTTTGTAGAAAATTAAACTTTAAACCGACGTTCACAATTGCACGGCAAACGTCAAAACATACGCCTTTGTCTGTTGCCAACCCAAAAGAAAAAAAAGTAGACCTCTTATGGGCCTATAAGAACACGCAAAATGCGTGTGATTATGAGGTTATAAGAGTCGCAAAATAGAAAAATATATAAAAGATACCGGTTTGAAATCTTTAGAGTATGTTATACACATAAATGACTCTATAAATCCGCCGGGAGACAAGCTGTCAAATTGACAGGACAACATTTATAACGTCATCAAGACACCGGATTAAAAACAAAAAAAAATACATTTTCTAACTTTAAATATCTCAAAAACTACTTGCCCGATTTCATTGTTCTTGGTCTCATCATTTTAATCACCTACTATTTGTCTACAAAATGTTCGCGATAAGTTTAGACTTGTCTTTTTTGGATACAGCAGTAGTTGATATTTAATGAAAAAAAGTTGAGAACGATAAATTCTAAATCAAAGGTAGTACAAAATCCAAAGTAGGTACACTTTTAAAATCTAAGACTTTTTTTATCACATATTATTAACTTTAAATCCACCGGGAGACAAGCAGTCAAAAGCACAAAAACAAAATTATGACATCACCTAAATGGCACTTTTCATTCCTAAAAAATCAAATATTCTTTGATATCTCCGGAAGTTTTCAACATGTTTTAAAGATTTTGGTCTTATTTGGTTGCTTTAAAAATAAGAGTTTAAAGTTGAATCGAGGCTTTCCTATATACAGCATTAATTGAGGAAATATCTTAAAAATTACAAAAATATTTAATTTTTTGACTAAAAAACAGTTTTCACAATTTTTTTTTTGTAATTTGAAAAAAAAAATATTTTGAAAAAAGGAAAAACTGATTTGGGTGGTGGAAAGGGGCCAAAAGGGCATAAAACTGCAAATGACTAAGGGGTAAAGCCTAAACCATAGGTCCCATGAAAAAAAAAATATATCAAGAAATATTCAGAATTTGATAAAAACTTATTTTGATTACAAAAAAAAAACGGATTGGATTGGTCCAAAGGGGGCAAAAGGGCATAAAACTGCAAATGACTAAGGCATTAGAGCCTAAACCATAAGTTGTATAAAAAAAAGTTTTTACAAAAAATGTTTTTAATTGAATAAACAATTCTCTTAATAAAAATAAAAACTGATTGGAGTGGTACAAAGGGGGCAAAAGGGCATAAAACGTCAAATGACTAAGTGAGTAGAGTTGTTTAGGCTCTAAGCGCCTAATTGCAGCTCTCCAGATTTTGTTTTGTTTTTTTTTTGTTGTTTGGTGTTTTTTTTTTAATGAGGGGGCTTGGTTTACGTTAACGTTGGTTTGGCGTCTGTTTGTTGTTTTTTTTTGTAAAAAAATGTTTTTTAATTTAAAATATGATATTGAAAAACGGTCAGCGCATGCTCGTGCGCAGTTTATCAAAACGCGGCATAAAGAGCTGCACATAAGCGCTCCTGTGGTTTATTGACAATGAAAATTTCAGGGTTATGTCAATGGATTTAAAAACGTATATAAAACAATGAACAAATTCATTGATATAAAATAACATTTCTCAAAAAAACATATTCCTATTTGAAAAAATTACAGAAATATATTAAATTAAACAAGCAGATGGCTTACCATTCAGGATTTTCAGGATGTCTTCGGCAGTTGTCGACAATGACCAGAAGGTTTTCAGGATGTCTTCGGCTGTTTAGGTCAATGACCAGAAGGTTTTCAGTGACAGCTCGCTGTCCTTTAGAGATTGTTTAATTCCTCGGCCATTTTCCTTATATTAGCCCCAAAATATATTGTTAAAATTGATTTTTGTTGCTGGCTTAAGAAAAGCTTATGTAATAGTCTGTTAATACAAATAATTACACTGCTTCCTTTCTGATCCCTTTCATTCCATATTTTATCATTCATTCCATGCACATTCTTGTTATTATTCCATGTACATTCCTCTCAATTTTTTTTTTAATTTTTCAATTTTTTTTATTAAATTTTCTTTTTGCGAAAAACAAAAAAAAAATTTCAAAAATAAATCTTAAAAAACTTTTTTAACCCGTTCACAGTGATTGACCTCTATTGAGGCAAAAAAAAGTTCGTGCCATTAATGTGTATGACCGCTATAGCAGCATCTAAAATTCACGGTGCTTTTTTGGGGGTATTTTTTGTTTTTTTCTGAAACCCTGAAATTCCTTTACCATTCGATAGTACCGTCCATTTATATGATTTTCAGCAAAAATTAAAATAATCTACCGAGCGCTTTGTTTTGTATTAAAAAAAAATAAATGCTAAACGAACTGCGAAGAGTAAAACAAGCCGCTTTGCTGACAATCATATAAATGGACGGTACTATCGAATGGTAAAGGAATTTCAGGGTTTCGAAAATAAAACAAAAAATACCCCCAAAAAAGCACCGTGCATTAGTTTATTTTACATAATTTTGAAACACCACGGGGTTTTTGTGGTCGCTGATTACGAATCTGATGCCAGTTTTCCAAAATTCAAAATAGCGGATCCAATATGGCGGATTACATTTTTTAAAGTTGCTCGGATTTGCTTGAAACTTGGTACTCGGGGGTTTTGAGGGTCGCTGATTAGGGGTCGTCCATAACATACGTCACGCAAATTGACCAAAATTCATACACTTCATAGCCCGTTTCTCGCGTTATTAAAGTATGTAGAGATTTCATATTTTGGCTACCCTCCCTATAGGCGGGGTACGAAATCTCTACACCCTTTAATAACGTGAGAAACGGGGTATGAAGTGTATAAATTTTGTTCAATTTGCGTGACGTATTTTATGGACGACCCCTTACAAATCTGGTGCCAGTTTTAAAAAAATCAAAATGGCGGATCCAATATGGCAGATCAGATTTTTTAAAGTTTCTCGGAGAATTTAATCCGCCATGTTGAATCCGCTATTTTGAATTTTGGAAACCTTGCACCAGATTCGTAATAAGCGACCCCAAAGAGCCCCGAGTACCAAGTTTCAAGCAAATCTGAGCAACTTTAAAAAATCTAATCCGCCATTTTGAATTTTGGAAAATTGGCACTAGATTCGTAATCAGCGGCCCCTAAAACCGCCGAGTAACAAGTTTCAAGCAAATCTGAACAACTTTAAAAAATCTAATCCGCCATATTGGATCCGCCATTTTGAACACGAACTTTTAAATTCTGACCTCGAATCCATTCAGCGACCCAAAAACATACAAAATGATAATATCATGTTTTTTCAAAGTAAAATGCTTTCAGCACATTTTTGGCACGAAAACTTTATTTTCACTGCACTGTGAAGGGGTTAATGCCATATTCGGTTTTAGCATTTTAAAAAACATCCCTACACCAATTTTTATGCCTGTAGCGTAAACAGCCAAATTAATGCCATTTTTGGGTATCGCCCGGACTATAGTGCAGCGATTAAATACCTACTTGGTGCAAGTCCTCGTAGGGAATAAATCTAAAAAAAGTACTTTTAACTATCTGTAAGCTCCCTTTTAATTTACTCGTAATACAACCTTTTTAAAGTCATACCTGTGATTCTTGATTTGACATTGATATTATTCATAATCTTTATTAACGACTTGCTCGTGACCCTTCAGAATGCCAACCAAACACTCGTAAGTTTTGCCGACGACTCCAATTTAGTTGTAAAGTCTGATTCTAAAAATATACATTCTGATAGTGAAAAACTATTGGAAGCTATAAAAGTATGGTTAGAAAAAAATAAGTTAATTTTAAATGAGAACAAAACAAACTACATGATGTTTAAGCTTAAAAACCAACCTGCTCAAACTATTAATTTATTTGGTAAAAACTTGGAGTTGTCGCAAAACGTCATGTTACCGAAGAATAACTTAGCCACCAGTTAATAATTTCAACCTGTAAAAATAGGTGTTTATGTTTGTCAGTGTATTGTCAAGTTTATTAGTAAAAGTTCTTTAAAAAATATAATTGTTCGTTTCCTCCAAAACATATGGTCCTTTGAGCCGGATTCTAAGACAGCAACGTATGTAAGAAACATTCTACTGTACCAAAATACTAAAAATTACCCAAAGAATAAAATCCTGAAAAAATGCTACGAAGTGTCAGAAAAGTCATGTCACCGTCTATCATGAATAATATTGCAGGAATGGACGAAATCCTTGGAAAAGAATCTGTAAATGTTCTCCAGGGTGTCCATGTAATGATTTATGGAAGAATTGGCCGTGAAGCATGCCTGATACGTAACATCCAGGCATTCCAAGGTTTTAATTTTCAGGTAGAAAGTTCTACCTATTTGAAAAGATTAGATTTACTTAAAGAACTAGTTGATCATAATATTCTTATTGAAATCGCCGAAATATTAGACGTAGAATTTGATGTAGATGTCGGAGAAAGTATATTAATTCACTTAGTTAATGCTCTACAAGTACCACTGAAGAAACCAAGTGGTAAAACCGAGGGTAAAACTGAATCCACAATATCATGCGATACAAAATCTGAAACCCAACTATTTCGTGCAAAAAAACAAGTAGAAATAGTTCAACTAGAAAATCAATACCTTTCTTTTCAAGAAGAAGTTTTCTTAAAAGAATCTGAATTTTTTAAAATGGAGAAAGACGAAACAATATCAAAAGAAGAACTGCTAGACAAAAAGGCGGAGATTGAAAACAAAAATAAACTACTACAAATTAAGAAAAATCGATTAGAAAATGAGAAGAAGCTGTTAAGATATCAAGAAGAAGTACTAGAGTGTGAAACTAAAATAAGTCAAAAATCGGAGAAAACAATTTTGATGCTGGAAGAACAGGATCCAAAGGAACGAGTAAACCAGTGGATAAATGAATCTGAACAAGATGTAAAATCACTTTGGACGGTTTCGAGAACAAACCATTTGGAAAAAGCATCATCAGCGTCAAATTATAATCCGAAGAAAAATGACTTAGAACAAGAGGTAAAACAGCTATCTAACACTTTTAGTCAAATGCTTGCTAGGCAAACAACTGGAGATAGTTTAGGAACCTTTGATGGAACGTCCTACTTACAGTGGCCTACATTTTACTCTCAATATAAATTAACAGCTGAAGCATGTGGTTTTTCAAGTACTGAAAATGTATTAAGGCTTAACAAAAGCTTGAAAGGCGAAGCCAAATGTAAAGTAGAAATGCTACTTGCTACAGCAAAAGACCCAGACGAGATTTTACAAATTTTAAACATGTCTTATGGTAAACCAAATATAATAGCTGATGAACTGTTGCATCGTGCAAAGCAGGTATTGACGGTTAACGATTTACAATCATTTGAGACCTATAGTTGTGAAGTAAGAAATATTGCTGCTGTTATCAATAATATTGACTGCAGAACTCTAAGCAAAAGAAGCTTAATTGCCACTTTAATCGAAAAATTACCAGCGCATCTTATTACACAGTGGGGAACTCATTTAATCGAAAACAATATCGATGGACGAAGAGTAACTATTCGAGATCTAGCCAATTGGACCCAAAAGATGACAAATGTAGTCTCAAACTTGCTTTTTATCACTGGTACTGGTACAAGAAATAATACAAGAGAAGTAAATGTCCGTGAAAATAAGCCAAAAAGCGAAAACCATAATACAGAGACAAAAAACTGTAAAAGCTGCGGCGGCAGTCAACATGCACTTTATGAGTGTTCTGTTTTTAAAAAATCTGATGTAAAAGAGCGCTGGAATATTGCAACAAAAACCAAAAACTGTTACTGTTGCTTGGAGAAACATGTAGGTCGCTGTTCAAATAGAAAAATGTGTGGTGTAAACAACTGTACCAAATATCACTATCACATGCTTCACAAACCAGAAAAATTCAATACAAATACTGAAATAACGACTTGTTCTCAGCTAACGTCAAACAGAGTTATATTAAAAATGTTAACTGTGCGTCTTCAAGGTCCAAACCAGGTAACTGAAGTTACTGCTCTCTTGGACGAAGGAAGTACGGCAACATTAATAGACGCTGATCTTGCAAAACGATTGGGATTACAAGGGCCTGTTACTCAGCTATGCTGTAAGTGGACAGGTGGGATATTTAGATATGATCCTGACTCACAACTTATTCAAGCGAAAATCTCGAAGAAAAATTGTGAAAATTTCGTTGATCTGAAGAACGTGAGAACAGTAAAAGATTTGGATTTGCCACAACAGCATCTAGATGTCGACGACATGATCAACAGGTATCCTTACATAATACAAGGAGATACTTCAGTGCTAAAGGATGGAAAACCTCTTATTTTGATTGGTCAAAACAATGGACATTTAATTGTTTCCCGTCAAGTTATTCAGCCTCTTCCAAATGCCCCACTTTTATCCAAGACTTTTATAGGTTGGGCTATCCATGGTCCAACTGATTCACTACAGTGTAATTTGCCCGAAAGTGTATTTACTTGCTGTGAAATTCTCCACGACGAAGTAAAAAACTACTTTACTGTTGAAAATTTTGGAGTTACTACCAGCAAAGCAAAGCATCAATCAAAAGAAGACGAGAGAGCACTAAAGATAGCCGGAGAATCTATTCAAAAAGTGGGAGAAAAGTATGAAATAAGTCTGCCATGGAAAGATGATTCTCCAATGCCAACTGGTAGTCGAGAAATGGCATTTCAAAGACTAAAATGCCTGGAAAGAAAATTGCTAAAAGACACAAAGTTAGGAAACGTGTACGTCTCAGAAATCCAAAAGTTAGTTGATAAAGGCTATGCAAAGAAAGTTACGGCAGAAGAAATAAAGAGGTTGGAGAGAGTCTGGTTTTTGCCCCACTTTGCAGTACTGAATCCCAACAAACCTGGTAAAGTGCGCCCAGTTTTCGATGCAGCAGCGAAAGTAGATGGAAAGTCTCTGAATGATCAACTTCTGTGTGGACCTGATTGGCTTGTATCTTTGTTTGGCATTCTTCTTAATTTTAGAATATATGAAATCGCTATAACTGCAGACATACGTGAAATGTTTAACAGAGTTGATATTGCTGATGAAGATAGCTATTCACAATGTTTTCTGTGGCGAAATATGGACGTAAAAAAGGAGCCTCAAGTTTATCGAATGAAGGCAATGCTATTTGGAATATCATCTTCTCCTTTTTTGGCTCAATATGTCAAGAATCATAATGCTCAACAGTTTGAAGTTCAATACCCAATAGCTTCACGAGCAATAATTGATAAGCATTATGTCGATGATTACATTGATGGAGCAAACAACATTGAAGAAGCAGTAAGAAAGGCATTGCAAGTCATTAAAATTCACAAAGCTGGAGGATTTGAACTTCGTGGATTTATAAGTAATTCTTCTGAAGTTCTTAAAAGTCTACCTATAGAGCTCGTGTCCGAAAAAGTTATTGCAGATGTAGAAGAGAACAAAACATCGATCAACCAAAGAGTGCTAGGAATAACTTGGAACTCATCTACTGATTGCTTTTCGTTTCCTATTAATTTAAACAAAGTGGACAAGGAATTGATTGATCATCAGAAAACCCCAACAAAACGTCAGCTGTTACAAACCGTGATGTCTGTGTATGATCCAATAGGCTTTCTTACTCCAATTATTATTAAAGGACGAATGATGTTGCAAAGAACATGGAGATCAGGAATTGGTTGGGACGATTTTATAACAAGCACTACATTTCAATCATGGCAACGTTGGTTGATTGAATTAAAAAACGCTGAATCTATCTACCTACCTCGACTTTACTCTACAAAACAACACGAAGCTAAATCAATCGAAACACACACATTTGTCGATGCAAGCGAAGAAGCTTACGCAGCGGTAGTTTACCTAAGAATGATCTACGAAAATGAGGTAAAAATAGCTCTACTTTGCTCAAAGGCTAGGGTTGCACCTTTAAGATCCCAAACTATACCCAAATTAGAGTTGATGGCTGCTGTTCTAGGAGCAAGACTGACGCATAAGACCAAAGATTCATTGGAACTTAAGATCCAAAAGCAATACTTATGGTCAGATTCTAGAACAGTCATTCATTGGCTGAATACAGAAAAGAAACTTACAAGCTTCGTAGCTGCAAGAAAAGAGGAAATATTGGAGTTAACCAACATTTCTGCCTGGCGATGGGTACCTACAGACAAAAATATAGCAGATGACTGTACAAGAGATGTCACATTACAAGAATTTGATATAAATCATCGATGGTTCTCCGGACCTTCTTTTCTTTTGGATGAAGAAGATAAATGGCCAAAGATTCCTGAAGAATCGGTTATGATAATTGAAGAAAATTTGGATCCTTGTCCCAAATCTTTAATTATGTTACCCAGGATTAAAAGTTATTACACATGGACAAGAATTTTACGTACCACTGCATGGTTAAAGAGGCTATCTAACAATATTCATAATAGAAAATCAAAAAATCTTGGTCCATTAGAGGTGGATGAACTATTGTGGGCAGAGGAACTATGGTGGAAAAAGGTACAGCAAGAGTGCTTTCCACAAGACATTGAATCCGTAAAGAAAGGAAAAATAAATAAACAAGGAAAACTTACCAAAGTTCAACTGTTTTTGGATGAGGAAAACATCTTGCGAGCTTCCGGAAGATTTGATTTAATTGATAGGTTTGATATAATGCTAAAACGTCCTGTATGTTTAGATGGATCACACGTCTATGTAGTGAAAATGATCAACGATTTACACATAAAAATGGGACACCAAGGCGTTGAAACTGTCATCAATGAAATTAGAAAGAAATTTTGGATTCCTAAAATCAGAACAATGGTAAAGAAATGCATTTCAAACTGCTTTCATTGTATAAAGCGAAAAAGTAAACCAGCACAACCCATTATGGGTCAACTTCCTCAAGATCGTTTCATGGTATGTGAGAAAATATTTACTGCAACGGGAATTGACTACTTTGGGCCATTTGTGGTGAAAATTGGTCGTAGACACGAAAAGAGATATGGTGTTCTCTTTACATGTTTGACTTCTAGAGCAATTCATGTTGAAATAGCCCACTCACTTACGACAGATTCTTGCATCATGGCGATAAGGCGATTCTTGTCGAGGAGGGGAAACGTTAAAACGATGTGGTCTGATAATGGAACAAACCTAAGAGGTGCAAGCAGAGAACTGTTGGAAGCGTTAGGAGATTTGGACGAAAATCAACTAAAACACGAAATGACAAATCGTGGCAGTTTATACCTCCCGGTGCTCCACACATGGGCGGGTGCTGGGAGCGTATGATTGGTTGCTTTAAAAGAGCGATTGAAGCTGTACTTCGAGATCGTCATCCAACCGAAGAAGTACTTCAGACAGTCTTCGCAGAAGCAGAGTATATTGTGAACAGCCGTCCACTAACATATACATCTACAGAATGCGGAGAACTAACCAGTATTTCTCCAAATGACATCCTAATCTATCAGTCTGTTGCTGTTCCAAGTCCTGGTGTTTTTGATCAAAATGACGAAATCCTCAGAAAACAATGGCGAGTTTCCCAGTACTTGGCAGATTTGTTTTGGCAAAGATTCGTAAAAGAATATATCCCAACACTTCATGCAAGGAAAAAGTGGACTACGGACGAAGAAGACATTAAAGAGGGCGAAATTGTCCAGATTGGTGATAAAAACTTTAGCCGAAGTGATTGGCCAATAGGGATCGTTACCAGAGTATTTCAAGGTCCAGATCAACGAGTTCGAGTGGCTGAAGTAAAAACATCTTCTGGTGTTTACCGAAGACCGGTGGTAAAGTTGTACAGATTAAATATTTGTGCAGATAACAGAGAATCAGCACCGGGGGTAGAAATGTTACCGAAGAATAACTTAGCCACCAGTTAATAATTTCAACCTGTAAAAATAGGTGTTTATGTTTGTCAGTGTATTGTCAAGTTTATTAGTAAAAGTTCTTTAAAAAATATAATTGTTCGTTTCCTCCAAAACACGTCAAATTTCTTGGAATATGGAATTCAGGGGAATTCAGGGAAATTCATGCATAAGGGGAACTCTTTTGTACTTTCCTGGTAGCGATTAACCCCCCAGTTTAGGCTCTACTCCCTTAGTCATTTGCAGTTTTATGTCCTTTGGTCCCCTTTGCAACACTCAAATCAGTTTTTGTTTTTGTCAAAATAATTTTTGATCCAATTCTAAATATTTTTTGTAAAACCATTCTTTTAATATGACTTATAGTTTAGGCTCTACTCCCTAAGTCATTTGCAGTAGTATGTTCTTTTGCCCCCTTTCCAACACCCAAATCAGTTTTTTTTTCAAAATATTTTATTTTTCAAATTACAAACATTTTTTGTCAAAACTTTCTTAGTCAAAAAAGTATTTTTGCCCATTCTAAGATATTTTCTCAATTAATGCTATATACGGGAAAGCCTCGATTCAACTTTAAACACCTATTTGTAAAGCTTTAATTTACCAATTAAACAAGAACAAAATTTTTAAAATATGTTGAAATCTTCCGGAGATATCAAAGAATGTTTGATTTTTTAGGCATGAAAAGTGCCATTTTAGTAACGTCATAATTTTGTTTTTGTGCATTTGACTGCTTGTCTCCCGGTGGATTTAAAGTTTATAATATGTGATAAGGAGTCTTAAAATTTTAAAAGTACCTACTTTGGATTTTGTACTACCTTTGTTTCAAAATTTATCGCTCAACTTTTCCTGAAACATTTCTTCATTAAATATCAACTACTGCTGTATACAAAAAGGACAAGTCTAAACTTACAGAAAACATTTTGTAGAAAAATAGTAGATGATTAAAATGAGACCAAGAACAATGAAATCGGGCAAGTAGTTTTTGAGATATTTATTGTTAGAAAATGTATTAAAAAAAAAATCCGGTGTCTTGATGACGTCATAAATTTTGTCCTGTCAATTTGACAGCTAGTCTCCCGGCGGATTTATAGTCATTTATATAATATACTCTAAAAATTTCAAACCGCTATCTTTCATATATTTTTTTACACAAAATTAGAAATATCAAAGATTTCGGTAAAAATTAATTTTCCGTTTTTTATATATTTCATCGTATACTACCATATTAAAAAAAAACTTTAATACATCTATTATATATCATGTTAAAGAGCAATAAAGTGGGTTTAAAATTAGAGCAACAGCGATAAAATCGAGTTATTATTTAGCGAGATATTTCAGATAAAAAGATACGAAGCACGATGGAAAACCGCCATTTTGATGACGTCATAAATCATAAACCAATCACGCATTCCATTGTATATTATTTACAGTAAATGGTATATTGCATTTCCCAAATACTTAAAAATAATAATTTTCAAAAAAAAAATAAAAAAATACATTTTTTTAAAACGATCTTTTTTGAAAAACGAAAAATTATTGATTTTTTTTTCAGTTTTTCAAAAAAACCTATTTTTTTATGTTTCAATTTTTTTTATTAAATTTTCTTTTGGCGAAAAACAAAGAAAAATTCAAAAAAAAATCTTAAAAAACTTTTTTAACCCGTTTACAGTGATTGACCTCTATTGAGGCAAAAGAAGTTCGTGACATTAATTTATGTGACCTTTACCATTCGATAGTACCGTCCATTTATATGATTTTCAGCGAAAATTAAAAAAATCTACCGAGCGCTTCGTTTTGTATTAAAAAAAAATAAATGCTAAACGAGCTGCGAAGAGTAAAACAAGCCGTAAACATATGTAATGCTACGCATCCCATTATATACTGTTCAGTAAATGGGTATATTGCATTTTTCCAAATACTAAAAAAAAAATAATTAAAAAACTTCAAATTCAACAACTGTTTTATTTTTTTCCTTTTTCGCAAAAAGAAAATATTGACCTCTATTGAGGCAAAAAAAGTTCGTGCCATTAATGGGTATGACCGCTATAGCAGCATCTAAAATTCACGGTGCTTTTTTGGGGGTATTTTTTGTTTTTTTCTGAAACCCTGAAATTCCTTTACCATTCGATAGTACCGTCCATTTATATGATTTTCAGCGAAAATTAAAATAATCTACCGAGCGCTTTGTTTTGTATTAAAAAAAAATAAATGCTAAACGAACTGCGAAGAGTAAAACAAGCCGCTTTGCTGACAATCATATAAATGGACGGTACTATCGAATGGTAAAGGAATTTCAGGGTTTCGAAAATAAAACAAAAAATACCCCCAAAAAAGCACCGTGCATTAGTTTATTTTACATAATTTTGAAACACCACGGGGTTTTTGTGGTCGCTGATTACGAATCTGGTGCCAGTTTTCCAAAATTCAAAATAGAGGATCCAATATAGCGGATTAGATTTTTTAAAGTTGCACGGATTTGCTTGAAACTTGGTACTCGGGGGTTTTGGGGGTCGCTGATTAGGGGTCCTCCATAAAATACGTCACGCAAATTGACCAAAATTCATACACTTCATAGCCCGTTTATCGCGTTATTAAAGTATGTAGAGAATTCATATTTTAGCTACCCTCCTTATAGGCCGGGTACGAAATCTCTACACCCTTTAATAACGTGAGAAACGGGGTATAAAGTGTATAAATTTTGGTCAATTTGCGTGACGTATTTTATGGACGACCCCTTACAAATCTGGTGCCAGTTTTCCAAAATTCAAAATGGCGGATCCAATATGGCAGATCAGATTTTTTAAAGTTTCTCGGAGAATTTAATCCGCCATGTTGAATCCGCTATTTTGAATTTTGGAAACCTTGCACCAGATTCGTAATAAGCGACCCCAAAGACCCCCGAGTACCAAGTTTCAAGCAAATCCGAGCAACTTTAAAAAATCTAATCCGCCATTTTGAATTTTGGAAAATTGGCACTAGATTCGTAATCAGCGGCCCCTAAAACCGCCGAGTAACAAGTTTCAAGCAAATCTGAACAACTTTAAAAAATCTAATCCGCCATATTGGATCCGCCATTTTGAACGCGAACTTTTAAATTCTGACCTCGAATCCATTCAGCGACCCAAAAACATACAAAATGATAATATCATGTTTTTTCAAAGTAAAATGCTTTCAGCACATTTTTGGCACGAAAACTTTATTTTCACTGCACTGTGAAGGGGTTAATGCCATATTCGGTTTTAGCATTTTAAAAAACATCCCTACACCAATTTTTATGCCTGTAGCGTAAACAGCCAAATTAATGCCATTTTTGGGTATCGCCCGGACTATAGTGCAGCGATTAAATACCTACTTGGTGCAAGTCCTCGTAGGGAATAAATCTAAAAAAAGTACTTTTAACTATCTGTAAGCTCCCTTTTAATTTGCTCGTAATACAACCTTTTTAAAGTCATACCTGTGATTCTTGATTTGACATTGATATTATTCATAATCTTTATTAACGACTTGCTCGTGACCCTTCAGAATGCCAACCAAACACTCGTAAGTTTTGCCGACGACTCCAATTTTGTTGTAAAGTCTGATTCTAAAAATATACATTCTGATAGTGAAAAACTATTGGAAGCTATAAAAGCTTAAAAGCTTAAAAACCAACCTGCTCAAACTATTAATTTATTTGGTAAAAACTTGGAGTTGTCGCAAAACGTCAAATTTCTTGGTATCACGTTAAATGAGAATCTTAAATGGTCTGCGCATGCTGAGGGGTTACGAGTAAAACTTAATAGGGTGTCATACTCTCTGCGTGTGTTAAGGGATTATTTAGATAAAAATTCGCTTATGGTGGTGTACTATTCGAAATTTCAAAGTCTCCTGAGTTATGGAGTTATTTTCTGGGGTAAATCTTCAGAAACTGAATTTATTTTTAAATGTCAGAAAAAAGCCCTAAGAACACTTTTGGGACTAAAATACGGTGACTCGTGTAGAAACCTGTTTAGGTCAAATAAAATTCTGACAGTTGTGGGTTTGTAATATATAAATGTATTTTATTTTTGTTAAAAAATAAACACTTATTCTCGAGCTTAGTGCCAAACTCAAAAAGAATAACTAGTTACAATGTTCCAAAACATAAGTTGACTACCTACGAAAGAGGCCCTTATTATTCATGCATTCAGCTGTATAATAAGTTTACTTCTACACTAAAAAAAATCTTGAACCTTAACCTGTTCAAAAAAGAATTATATATGTGTGATGTTATATTTATGTTATTTATTTACTTATTTATCTGTATTTTAAATATTTAATAATTTCTGGTCTTGCCTTATGCTGCCCCACTTATTTTTGTTGACATTTATTTCACCCAATGTTTTTTAACTTGGATTGTTGTTGAGCATTTTTTGAAATAAAATATATTTCTATTCTATTCTATCCTAGATATCTGTAGCATGTTATAAACACCAACAATAATTTTATAAACACACATTTTTTATGCAGCACACCCACTATTATTTAACAAAAATTAAAGTGTTAGGTACCTATATAAATAGACCTTGTGCACTTGTACTTTTATGACGTTTTTTTAAAAGCCACTTTATGCCATTTAAAAAAAACTAAATAAACACACAGGTTATTGGTTATTTAATTAGTCAACAGATCCTATAACAGAGTAATATCACTAAAGTAATACTAAGGGAAATAATATTGTATTGAAAAAGTTATGTAATAATTTTTAAAGAACACACACTAATTTTAAATAAAATTAACACCCCTCGTATAAGAATAAACTCGCCCTCTAGAAGGTACGTTTAATCAGCATCGATCAGCTGATCGGTGTGTTAGTTTGATACATTTTGACAGTGAAACAAACAAGTGTTTGTTTTAATGTTTATAATAGTGCTCAAACTATTAATTTATTTGGTAAAAACTTGGAGTTGTCGCAAAACGTCGAATTTCTTGGTATCACGTTAAATGAGAATCTTAAATGGTCTGCGCATGCTGAGGGGTTACGAGTAAAACTTAATAGGGTGTCATACTCTCTGCGTGTGTTAAGGGATTATTTAGATAAAAATTCGCTTATGGTGGTGTACTATTCGAAATTTCAAAGTCTCCTGAGTTATGGAGTTATTTTCTGGGGTAAATCTTCAGAAACTGAATTTATTTTTAAATGTCAGAAAAAAGCCCTAAGAACACTTTTGGGACTAAAATACGGTGACTCGTGTAGAAACCTGTTTAGGTCAAATAAAATTCTGACAGTTGTGGGTTTGTAATATATAAATGTATTTTATTTTTATTAAAAAATAAACACTTATTCTCGAGCTTAGTGCCAAACTCAAAAAGAATAACTAGTTACAATGTTCCAAAACATAAGTTGACTACCTACGAAAGAGGCCCTTATTATTCATGCATTCAGCTGTATAATAAGTTTACTTCTACACTAAAAAAAATCTTGAACCTTAACCTGTTCAAAAAAGAATTATATATGTGTGATGTTATATTTATGTTATTTATTTACTTATTTATCTGTATTTTAAATATTTAATAATTTCTGGTCTTGCCTTATGCTGCCCCACTTATTTTTGTTGACATTTATTTCACCCAATGTTTTTTAACTTGGATTGTTGTTGAGCATTTTTTGAAATAAAATATATTTCTATTCTATTCTATCCTAGATATCTGTAGCATGTTATAAACACCAACAATAATTTTATAAACACACATTTTTTATGCAGCACACCCACTATTATTTAACAAAAATTAAAGTGTTAGGTACCTATATAAATAGACCCTGTGCACTTGTACTTTTATGACGTTTTTTTAAAAGCCACTTTATGCCATTTAAAAAAAAACTAAATAAACACACAGGTTATTGGTTATTTAATTAGTCAACAGATCCTATAACAGAGTAATATCACTAAAGTAATACTAAGGGAAATAATATTGTATTGAAAAAGTTATGTAATAATTTTTAAAGAACACACACTAATTTTAAATAAAATTAACACCCCTCGTATAAGAATAAACTCGCCCTCTAGAAGGTACGTTTAATCAGCATCGATCAGCTGATCGGTGTGTTAGTTTGATACATTTTGACAGTGAAACAAACAAGTGTTTGTTTTAATGTTTATAATAGTGTTGTACTTTCCTATATCTTTACAGATAAAATTGGGAAGCCATGGTCATTTTTTTTTTAATTAGGTACCTATGCAAAAAAAACAAGGTTATTGTCTGTCTGTCAGATATTTGTGGTATCTTAATATCGTATAAAAAACTTTTCTCTCTAGTGTGGTGAAGAAACTAATAAGATAATGTTTATAACAATTTAACAACATTTATCGACCCATTACCATGCAAAAATTAGAATTTTAAAAAACACTTTTTTCAAGTAGACACTTGTAAGATTAAATAATCACAATCTAAGATTAAATAATCAAAACAATACCGGTTTTTTAGGATTATATTCATCAAAAACAGTTCGCACAAAGATAACAAAAATACATGGTACATAATCACGTTTACCATACAACAACTGTCCCACCGAGGATTACCCGGGGGCTTACACACTTAAACCATGAACGTAGAGAATAAGGACTGGTAACTTGTAGTTCGATTTGGTTACGTATTGACCAAAAAGCGCTGGTATCTACGAGCGAGATCGGAAGCCTTCTAGATCGTAATTTTAATTTTTAAATGGTAGTTAGTCGGTGGCTTCTAGATGGCGCCATGCGTAGACCTTGACATTATAAACATAAGTTCACAGTGACGTTTATTTTTAGTGTGTGTTTTTATGAGAACATCTTCTTTTGTTATTCTAAGGTAAGTTATAGATACCTGGTGTATGATTTTAGAAATAACAATCAAGTCTCTAAATATTTATATGTGGCAAATCAAAAACTGTAGGCCATGATTCTGGTTTTAATTTTGAATTCTTAAGGGCCACTTGCACCAACTCTTAAACTGGGATTATCTCAACTAATCTGAGTTTAAGTTAAAAATACTGCATTCTGATTGGTTGGCCGTCCATTTAATCCAAGTTTAAAGCCAAACCATCGTTGGTGCAAGTCGCCCTAAGTACTATATTTTCTTGTGTCAACTATAGATACGTTTAATGTTAGCAAACTATAGTAAAACCATGGTTATCACAAAATACTAAAAGTAATCATATAATACCGATAAAAGTATTATAGTTTAGTAGCAACTTATAAAATATTTTGACGTTTATTTCTAACATAAACAAAATTTGAGGTTATGTGTCATAGAATTTTATAAAATCATAAATCTAGAGTGCTCCATATCTCGCTCGTAGACTATTTCGCCATCTGGTGGATTTCAGTCATTACGTGACAGAAAAAAGTTAGTTAAAACTTCGGCATTTCACAGGGTTCCTTTAAACTATTGTTCACCAAGCGGAATGTCATGTCGACGCTGTTATTACTCATGGTCCATGACTCATGGAGAAAGAGTTTGATTTTTTTTTGTTTCTTTTTCAAAAAACGAATAATTAAAAAAAAAACACAATATTTTTGTATTTATTTTACCCCGCCCACAAATCAAAAATTATCCCATCCGAGAACTTTGTGTAAGGTTGTCAAGTTATTGTAGTCACAAATTTTCCCGGATTTTTTTTTGTTGCATAAAACGTCAATAGGCCTATTCCACGTGGATTCAGGCAACGATGACTGCACTGTGGTCACGGATTTGGGTGAATTATGTTTTATTTTGTGACATCAGAAATAGATCCCTAATTGGATTTTTTCAAAAGACGCATATTTCGTAAGATATAACCTTTTTTAGTTTTTTCCTAATATCAAAGATTAGTATAAAGATTGACTTTGCGTATAATAACTTTAAAACTATTAGAGATATCCAAAAACGGTTTTGAACATTAGAAACAACGTCAGTTTCTTGACAAAATTAATTTTTTTTTATATAGATAGTGCTTTGTTTTTTTTTAGATATTAGCTAAAAACTTAAATTAAATATCTCAAAAAACCCACCGTCAATATTTTTAAAAATTCTAGGATATATTTTTGACTATGTCTACTTTCGATAAACTGAAATGCACATTTTTTTATTATTTTTTAATTTTCATTAGAATGTAAAAAAAATCAAAATTCTTGCTTTTTTTCCAATTTCTTGAAGTTATAATCAAAGTAGGCCGGATAAAAGTAATTATTTTTTTTTTTTGATAATTAAAAGATTATATACAGTTTTTGTTAAAAAAAATAATTACCCTTACCCCCGGGAGCTTGCCTTTAAATTATTTTGGTATAAAATAATCAAGTTTCCTTAAATGTTGAAGGCTTTTAAAACTAGTTTCAGGCTTGATGTTTTAAAGAAAAACAGCTTCAATTTGTTTCTAATTTTTGTTTATAAAACGTAGGATTAATTAGACTCTGTTATGCAAAAAGCAACCAACCCATGACGTATACATCTAGAAATGTCCATACTACATTCCTACATCCAACCCACAATCTGTAAAATATTGTGGGTTGATTGCTTTTTGCATAACAAGGTCCAGTTATGAGTTTCACAAACTCATAACAGTGATCCTTTTTCGATTTTTTTATACATTTAATTTGTTAAGGATTTATGTCTGTACATAAATAAATGTTATTTTATTAGAAATGTTAACATAAAAACATGGTAATTAAAATATTTAACTCATACAGCTTCTATACAAAAATAAAAAATAAAAAAAAACTAAGTAAATATTTTAATTACCTTGTTTTTATGTTAATAGATATTTAAGTTTAAAGTTTTTAGCTAATATCTAAAAAAAACAAAACACTATCGATATAAAAAAATTGAATTTTGTCAAGAAACTGACGTTATTTCTAATTTTGAAAACCGTTTTTGGATATCTCAATTTTTATACTAATCTTTGATTTTAGGAAAAAACTAAAAAATATGCGTCTTTCGAAAAAATCTATTTCTGATGTCACAAGGTGCCCATAAAACACAATTCACCCAAATCCGTGACCATAGTGCAGTCACCGTTGCCTGAATCCACGTGGAATAGGCCTATTGACATTTTATACCAAAAAGATAATTTCCGGAAAAATTTGTGACTACAATAACTTACACAAAGTTCTCGGATGGGATAATTTTTGATTTGTGGGCGGGGTAAAAAAAAAAGTCCAAACTCTTTCTCTATGAGTCATGGACCATGAGTAATAACAGCGTCGACATGACATTCCACTTGGTGAACAATAGTTTAAAGCAACCCTGTGACACTCCGAAGTTTTAACTAGCTTTTTCGTGTCACGTAATGACTGAAATCCACCAGATGGCGAAATAGTCTACGAACGAGATATGAAGCACTCTGGATTTATGATTTTATAAAATTCTATGACACATAACCTCAAATTTTGTTTATGTTAGAAATAAACGTCAAAATATTTTATAAGTTGCTACTAAACTATAATACTTTTATCGGTATTATGTGATTACTTTTAGTATTTTGTGATAACAATGGTTTTACTATAGTTTGGTAACATTAAACGTATCGATAGTGGACAAGAAAATATAGTACTAAAGAATTCAAAATTAAATCACTAGAATCATGGCTTACGGTTTTTGATGTGCCACATATAAATATTTAGAGACTTGATTATTATTTCTAAAATCATATACCAGGTATCTATAACTTACCTTAGAATAACCAAAGAAGATGTTCTCATAAAAATAAACGTCACCATATGTTTATAATGTCAATGTTTACGTATGGCGCCATCTAGAAGCCACCGACTAACTACCATTTTAAAATTAAAATTACGATCTAGAAGGCTTCCGATCTCGCTCGTAGATACCAGCGCTTTTTGGTCAATACGTAACCAAATCGAACTACAAGTTACCAGTCCTTATTCTCTACGTTCATGGTTTAAGAGTGTAAGGACCCAATTTTACCTAGGAATTTGAAGTAAGTACGAATCTGTCGCTGGTCGGAGAAGCAGGGAGCAGGGGTAATCCCCGGTGGGACAGTTGTTGTATGGTAAACGTGATTGTGTACGGTGTATTTGTGCAAAATGTTTTTGATGAATATAATCCTAAAAAACCGGTATTGTTTTGATTATTTAATCTTAGATTTTGTTTATTTAATCTTACAAGTGTCTACTTGAAAAGAGAGTTTTTTTAATTCTAATATTTGGTGTTGATAAATGTTGCTAAATTTTTATAAACATTATCTTATTAGTTACTTCACCACACTACACAAAAAAGTTTTTTATTCGATATTAAGATACCACAAAAATCTCAGACAGACAGACAGACAGACAGACGGATAGACAGCCAAACAATAACCTTGTTTTTTTGCATAGGTACCTAATTAAAAAAAAAATTACCAAGGCTTCCCAATTTTATCTGTCAAGATATAGGAAAGTACAACACTATTTAAAACATTAAAACAAACACTTCTTTGTTTCACTTTCAAAATGTATCAAACTAACACACCGATCAGCTGATCGATG
>OY294052.1:18370949-18463691 GCA_958510825.1 Brachypterus glaber | reverse complement strand
GCTAGGCAAAACTTTAATCCCAACCAAAATTTCCAAAATCAAAATAGGAATTTTTCTAATCAACCCGACTCTGGTTCAAAAAATATAAATGTTTTTAAACCTAACCCTAACCAGCCGTTGCCTAAGCCAACGCCAATGAGTGTATCTACTCGAAATACAAATAGAACAAATAATTATTTTAGACAAAATTTAACTCAAAACAGCCCTAACTATACGGTAGAAGAGTTGTTCACTTTGCAAAACGAACCAATGGTGGAATTTCCCCCAGAAAATTATAACGTACATTTGGGAAAATCAAACAAAACTCCGGAAAATGAAAATTCGGAAAAATTTTTAGGAAATCTAGCCTCGGAAAATTAGAAAAAATTAATTTAATGAGCCTAACGGACTCTAAAAGTGAGCTATCATATGTTATTTTTCCCGAACATAATTTAAAAGTTCTGATCGATAACGGCGCCACAAAAAGTTTCGTTAAGCCCGAAATTGCAAAAAGATTTTTTTCAGAAAATATAATCGATGATCCTTTTTTAATTTCTAGTGCTCATGGAAGTTCTTTGGAAAAGCATAGTACAAAGATCCCAAATTTTTACGGCAAAGAATTAAAATTTCATCTATTTAATTTTCATAAAAATTTCGATATTCTCTTAGGTATAGATAACCCAAGGAAACTTAATGCGGTAATTGACTTGTACAATAACGTATTAATTACGCCTACACGTAGGATAAAAATTTATTTTTTTAACGTAGCTAATTCTTTGAATTGCATTGAAGTC
Organism: Brachypterus glaber; assembly: GCA_958510825.1. Taxonomy (NCBI): domain Eukaryota; kingdom Metazoa; phylum Arthropoda; class Insecta; order Coleoptera; family Kateretidae; genus Brachypterus; species Brachypterus glaber. Next base: position 18,462,918 of record OY294052.1, on the reverse strand, counting down.
CCGTCAGGGACGGAACAAATAATAAAATTAAAAATATTAAAGAGGGTGATGTTTTCATCCCTTACACGAAAATTAACGGTCTGGAAATACCAGAATGCGTTTGTAACGTAAAAAAATTACTACAAACTGTAGTATTGTAAATCGTAGCGAAAAAAATATTTCTTTTGATTCCGATATTTCTATTGGGGTGGAAGAGGTCAACGAATATGAACACCGCCCTTGTGAAAATTTTAATAACTTTATGTTCCAAAAAGGCTCGTTTGATTTTTCTTCTTTACGCCTGAACCACATGAATGCGGAAGAAAAACAAGCCATTTTAAATTTAATTAAGGAATATAGCGATTTAATTTATATTGAAGGGGATGTACTAACTTATACGGGTAAAGTTAAGCACCAAATTCGAACTACATATGAAAATCCTGTTTATTCGAAAACCTATAGATATCCCGAAATACATAGAAAAGAGGTGCGTAAACAAATAAATACCCTTCTTAAACAAAAAATTATACGCCCCTCTTACAGTCCGTGAAGTTCCCCAATATGGGTAGTTCCAAAAAAACCTGATTCTAGTGGGGAACCTAGATGGCGTATTGTTAGCGACTATCGAAAGGTCAATGATAAAACCATAGGGGATAAATACCCAATTCCTAATATTACAGACCTTTTGGATAAGTTGGGACGCTGTCTTTACTTCACTACATTAGATTTGGCATCCGGATTTTATCAGATAGAAATGGCACCTGAAGATATAGAGAAAACTGCTTTTTCTACTGAAGGTGGCCACTTCGAATTTCTTAGAATGCCATTTGGCCTAAAATCTGCACCAACTAAGCTCCAACGCGCAATGGACACCCTGCTACGCGGTATACTCAATAAATTTTGCCTGGTGTACCTGGATGACATAATAGTCTTTAGCTCCAGCTTACAGGAGCACTTGAGGCAAGTCTTTCAAAGATTACGCAATGCAAATTTTAAATTACAAATTAATAAATGCGATTTTCTAAAAAGGGAGATATCTTTTCTTGGACATATAGTTACCCCAGAAGGCGTAAAACCAAACCCCGATAAAATAAAAGCAATTGAAAATTACCCGATCCCCAAGACTCAAAAAGAAATCAAAGCATTTTTAGGATTGCTAGGCTACTACAGAAAATTCATAAAAGACTTCGCTAAAATAACGAAACCTTTTACTAACTGTTTAAAAAAGGGTAATAAAGTTAACGTAAACGATTATATTAAATGTTTTAATTTGTGCAAAACATTATTGACAAATGAACCTATTTTGCAGTATCCCGACTTCACTAAGCCTTTCGTTCTTAGTACTGACTCCAGCATTTTCGCAATTGGTTCGCTCCTTTCACAGCAGGTAGCTGGCAAAGATCTGCCAATAGCTTACGCCAGCAGAACTCTCAATATTGCAGAGACTAAATACAGCACAATCCAAAGGGAACTTTTGGCTGTAGTTTGGGACGTGAAATATTTTCGCCCCTATCTGTATGGCAGACGCTTTAAAATTTTGACAGATCATAAACCACTCCAATGGCTCTTTTCTCTAAAAGAACCGGACTCGAAACTCACAAGATGGCGCTTAAAACTTGAAGAATACGACGATGAAGTCAGCTACAAAAAAGGTTCATTAAACACAAACGCAGACGCACTTTTTGCAAAGTTGAAATTAATAATTTAGAGTCATACTCCCAAATTATAGAGCAACACCCAGTCATTAGTAAAATAATTAAAAATAACATGTCTGTCGAAAACCCAAATGTTAAAATTTTGCACGATAACCTATTTAACTGTAACGAAAATATTTCACTAGCACACTGTGTTTCAGAATGCCTAACGATGAGTAAAGGCATAGCCCTAGATTTTAGGAAAAAGTTTAATCATATTAATACGCTAAAAACCCAAAATAAAAAAATAGGAGAGGTGGCTTATCTAAGATACCCCAAAAGAAATATTTATTATATTATTACTAAGGGCACTTTTAGGGATAAACCCACTTATACCTCCGTTATTGTAGCACTAATAAGTCTGAAAAAACTTTGTCTAGATTTTAATGATAACATTATAGCAATGCCTAAAATAGCATCCGGTCTTGACAAACTAGACTGGAACATAGTATTTAATTTAATAAAATAAATAAATAAAATTAATTTTTAAAAATTCTGAAATTAAAATTTTAATCTACGACACTGACATTTTAAAAACCCATAAAATAGCTAACACCTTACACAAACTGTCTAGCGTAGAAATAAACGTAAGAAACGATAACGCCCTAGCGAATTACATGGAAAATTTTATCAGAAACTAAATAACGAAAACAAAGATAAGGATCATATTACCGCAGATAATATGTCTCTTATAGTTGAACCCGGTGACCATGAAAATACGAATAATGACCTTATAGACTTTGAAGAACCAGACAATACCGACTTAAATACAGTACATTTAAATGTTTAATGTTTATGAAGTAAAGAGCAGAAGTTTATAAAACTTGTGATGCTCAAAATGACTAGTAAAAGCATACAAAAATAAGAAAATAAGTAATAACACAAATAAACTTAGATTAGGTAAGTTCATCAAGTCTATTTTTAAACATATTAGTTGATGTCGCACAAATAACCGATTCAGGAAGTCCATTCCAAGAATTAAAAATTCTGTTTGTGAAAAAGTGTTCTCGTACACATTTGTAAAACCTTTCTCTGGCCAATTTTAAAGAGTGACCACGGAGTCGTTGATCAACATCCAAATTAAAAATAAAATTGAGATTACAATTAAACAAATTATGTAGGATTTTGTAGGCTAGAATAAGGTCACCACGCTTGCGTCTATCTTCTAGTAATGGCAGATTTAGAATTCTAAGTCTTTCATCGTAAGGGACATTTTTAAGAACCGCTGGCAGTTTTCTAAATCTTCTTTGCACTTTTTCCATAAGCTCAATATCGCCAATGCGCCACGGGTTCCAAACTTGTATGCAAAACTCAAGGTGAGGACGTATATACGTTTTATAAGTCATAAGTATGAACCTAGGGGAGGGATTTGGAAAGGCTTTTTTAATCATAAATGATAAAGAATTACAACGCTTGACAGCTTTTAAAACTTGTGGAGACCAAGATAGGTCCTTTGTAATAGTTATGCCACGGCCACCTGAGAGTTAGCAATGTAGTAACTTAATTCTGGATTGTTAAAACCCATATGCAATACAGAGCATTTATTTAAATTAATTGGTATAAGCCATTTTAGGGACCAATTATAAATTGCATTTAAATCATCTTGGATTAGTTTAGCATTAAGTTTGGGATTAGCGAAGAATTTAATATCATCGGCAAAAAATAAAGCAAGTAACCTGAGTACAGTCTTAATATCAAGTGTATAGAGTAAGAAGAGCAAGGGCCCCAAAACCGAGCCCTGAGATACACCACTAATAATATTAAATAAATCAGAAAATGAATTATTAATTTTAACCCGAAATGTTAAATTACCTAAAAATAGTTTAATCCAAAGAATCAGTTTGCCTCTTATTCCAAAATGATCAAGTTTCCACAGTAAGCGTGAATGGGGAATCTTATCAAAGGCTTTTTCGAAGTCTATGTATATTATGTCGACCGGCTCAGACTTATCCAGTGATTTAGACCAGGAATTAATTGCTATAAGCATACTTGTTAATACGCTTCGCCCCGGCAAAAAGCCATGTTGTTCGTTAGGAATTAGACCCTTATCCATGACAAATTCTGTTATTTGTTTAACGATAATTCGTTCTAAGATTTCTTTGCATGTAGAGCTAATGAAAACGGAACGATAATTACTCGGATTGAATTTATCACCTTTCTTAAAGATAGGGATAGCATATGCAGTTTTCCAAATAGTCGGAATGCAAGAAGAATCAAAAGAATGTTTAAGTATGCGTGTTAATGGTGCAACTATCTGATTTTTACATCTTTTTAATATAATTGATCGAATGCCATCAGGGCCCGCCGATACGGATTCCTTAATATTGTGTAATTCTTTTAGAACTAGTTCCTCGTTAATATTAATATCAGAAATAAACAGTTCAGCTCTAGGAATTAAAGGCAAATCAATAAGGTCTACAGGGGGTTCAGCTGTGTAATTTTTGGAAAAGTTATCAGCAAAAATAGATGCTATAATCTGATCGTCCTCAATAACATTACCATTGTTGTCTTTTAAAATGGGCTTAGAAACTTTGGACGCAAGTTTGGATTTAACATATTTAAAAAATGGTTTAGGACCATTAAGTAACAAGTTTTCTTCATAATTGGTTTTGGCTTTCCGGCATTCTAATACTAATTTATTTGACGTAGAACGATAAAGATCAAAATCAATTTGCAGTAAAGATCTTTTAAATCTTTGCCACTGCGTGCGTTTATTTTTATATAAATTAAAAAGTTTGTTATTAAACCAAGGTTTTAGAAATTTCTTATTAGTTCTATAGATTAAAGGAGTATGAAGATCAGAGAAACTGATAATCTTGTTTGAAAAGAAATTCCATTGCTCACTTAATGACATATACTCCATAAGCTCCCAGTTAACATTTTCTAAGTCAGTCTGTACATTATCAAAGTTGGTTTTCCAATAATTTTTTATAGGCAATTTTTGCGCAGAGGGAGGAGATAAAACTTGCATGTTAGCGACCAAACAGCAATGATCAGATATACCAACAGGGGGCAAATATTCAAGTGAAGCAAACAAGTTTTCATCAGTAATTAAAATCAAGTCAAGCAAGGAGGGGTTGTTAGTATTTCTAAAACGAGTTGGCTGAGTGACCACTTGGGAGAGATTACTTTCAACAATCAAGCTTGAAAATAATGCAGCTGAGTCATTCCCAACTATTGGTAATTCTAAAGGCCATTTAATATTCGGAAAATTAAAGTCACCAAAAATGATAACGTTTTCATATTGCTCTATAATAGAGTTAATATGATCAATTAAAATTTTATCGTAATCAACTAAAGTAGTATTAGGCCTGTATATGCAAGAAATAATAAATTTATAACCGGACAACTTAACTTTCAACCAAAGGCTTTCAATATATGGAACATTAATATCTAGTACAGTGACAGATGCAGTATCAAACACAGGTGATGACAAATAAACGCAGACTCCCCCACCACGAGCATATAACCTATCATTTCTGAAAAGATTATAATTTTGTATATGGACTAAATTATCTGGTATTTGGGGCTTTAGCCAGGTTTCGGATATTAGCATAACATCGGGTTTTATATCATTTATAACTAGGAGGAAATCGTTAAACTTAGCAGGTAAGGAGTCAAGATTTGTGTAGAGGAATTTAATATCGGATAGGCTTTCTACTTTTTTTCGTCAAGTTTTATAATGCATGGCGTCTGGTTGACGTATTTTATAGTGAATCTATCCTCACCTTGATTGTTGGCTAATTCCAGTTCTTTGCGAAGATGATCCAAATACTCCCGCTGCTTTGGTGTGGAATCGTTATTAATTTTGATGTTCTTAAAAGATTGATTAAGCCTCATTTTATGGCGAAGAATAGTTTTAGCTTCAGACTTTTTTTGAGAACAACTTTAATCGGACGAGATTTTCCAGCTACATGAGGTCCCAATCTGGCTAAGATCCTGGGTTTTATCGTAACGGATCCAGTAACCTGCTCAATAATTTCCTGAACCTTGGTAGAGTCTTCGTTATTATTATTATTATCGGGCAAGTTAAAGATAATGACGTTACTTTCTCGGTCCATGCGGTCACGTATTTCCGTAATAATATCTTCATATTGGGTTGGATTTAAATCATTATGTGAGGTAATTTTGCCTTCTATGGTATCTAAGCGGTTTTTAATTTCGGTAACTGAATCATTTAGTTTTTTAACATTTAAATGGAAATCGGTGCAATTTTCACAAAAGAACTTAATACTTCTTGACACGGAGCGAGTTAAATGTTTTACTTCATCAGCGGATAAATCAGTGCAGGTATTATGCACTGCCTTTTTGCAGAAGCTGCATGTAATTCCCTTATTTCCCAAGGCTTGGTTGCACTTCCTGCAATTCATAGTTATTTGCCGGGGGAAATAACGGACAACTCGGCAACACTGTTGATACTGGCAATCCAACTAACGTGCGTAGTGTGTTTGTTTACAATTTTCTTCACACAGGTGAACTGGTGTATGCAATAGTGAACCTTATACACTCACGTGAAAAAAAAACGTTCGATGATGAAAATACCAGAATACTGCAGTATGATGTAACAGATGTTTAAGTCTTTTTACTGTAATGATGCATTAACTATATCCATTGAACTGAACTCAAAAAATTGAATACTAATAAGTTATTTCACAGGTAAAATTGCAATAAATGTTAGAGCAAGTTGTATATGACACGTATCACGATCAATATCACCATTATATATTTTATTATTTACCCACGTGTGCCATAAAAAATTTTATCCAACACATTTGTAATCATAAGAAAATACGATTTTTAATAATGCTTTTTTATGTACACACAATGCTTTATTCAATCAAGCGGAACACCCCATAATAACTTGCCCTGTAAACTATGGCAAACACCAAGTTGTTGTATCACAAGTGGAAATGGCACCAATAGAACCCTTTATAATTTCCCTATACAAAACCAAACAAAGAATGTTTGTGCAAATATCAAAAAATAATTTTGAAAATGACATAATTAAAATAATGAAAGAATTTTTTGTACCAAATATTAAATATTACGTTTATTTCGAAGACCCAATTTATGAGCAATTTAGCACAGTCCTACAAACTCATTTTTAAAATTCTCAAATTAACCTAGTTAGGTGTACGAAATTTTTAATTGACGTACAGGACGACATAGAAATAGTTCAATTTATCAAAGATTACCACGAAGGGAAAACAAATCATAGGGGACTTGATGAAACCGAAAATCGTATAAAAGAAGTATATTATTGGCCTAATCAACGAAGGTCGATACAAACTTACATAAATAATTGCGATGTTTGTCAAATCACCAAATATGATAGAATTAATCTAAAATTTAATATTACCCCCACAGCTGTTAAACCCTTTCAAACCTTGCATATAGACAGCATAAGCCTTGAAAAAACTAAATTTCTAACCATAATTGATGCGTTTAGTAAATACGCACAGGCTTATAAATTAAACACTTTAACAAATATTGAGGTGGCCAACAATTTAGTTAAATTTTTCACACACCATACAATCCCTGAACAAATTGTCTCGGATAATGACGGTTCTTTTACCGGTGGTCCCGTCAGAGAACTTTTAGAGCTCCATAAAATAAAATTACACTTTATAAGTTCTCAACACCCCGACTCGAATTCAAATCTTAAACGTTTTCACTCCACCCTAATAGAGCATATCAGATTATTTAACAATCAAAAGGAATTTAAAAATGAACCTGTAGAAATTAAGGTAAATTACGCAATTTTAGCATAAAACAATACGATACACAGTTCAACAAAATTAAAACCCTCAGAAATTTTGACAGGTCATTTAGAAACAAATTCCCCTTTTAGTTTAGAATTAGATAAACAAATTATAAATAATTATATTTTAAGTCACAAAGAAAAAGTTAAGTTACTATACCAAAAAATTAATGAAGGACTTCAAAAATCTAAAGAAAAAGTTATTAATAAGTGTAACGAAAACAGGGAAGATTTGCCCCAAATCCCTGACAAAGTTTTTGTTAAAAATAAGCAAAAACAAAGTAAAACAAAAAATAAATATAAACCAGAAAAAATTAGAAGTCTTGACCCTGATCTTAAAACGGCCAAAATTACCCCAACCCACCACAATACTGTAGAAAAAATTCACCTCTCAAATATTAAAAGACCTAGGAAAAACCCCTATAACTTTAGAAATTTGACTGACGAAAAAACTAATAATGAACCCATTCCAGGTCCTTCGCATCTGGATGGACAGCCGACATAAAGAATATCACCCAAAACTTGGGAATACTCCCCGTCAACCTTGGCCCTGCAAAACTACAACGTACGGAACACACCCTTGTACACTTTTATGACCAAACCCCTGTATTCGAAAATTTAAACGTAGAGTATAGTAAACTTAGTACAGTAACTTTAAATAAAACTTTATATAACTTAGAGTTAGAAAATTATAATAAAATAATAAAATTAGAGAAAAATTTAGTCACATAAGCTTAGAATATAAAAATAGTTTTAAGAGAGATAGAAGAGGTTTAATAAACGGCCTCGGCAGTGTTATACGATCAGTTACAGAAAATTTAGATAACGATTTCGGAGAAAAAATAAGTCGTATTTTAGCTCACATAAAAAATAATCAAATAAATTTTCAAACCCAATTAAATAATGAATATTCAATTAACCAAAATATTATCAAAAATTTTAACAATACAATTTTAGATATTCAGTATAATGAAAATTTGCTGAAAAAGAAAATTTTGCAACTTAATGAGTTCCTAACTGAAAAAGTCCAAAATGAATTATTTGTTCTTTTTTCACAAGAGTTACATAATCAAATTTTAATAGTTTATAACTCAATTCTAGATATTTTAGTAGATATTGAAAACTCGCTAACTTTTTGCAAGATGGGTTCCCTCCATCCTAGCATTATAAAAACTCACGAGATTTTCTATGAATTAAAGAAAATTTCGAATCATTATCATAGCCAACTTCCTTTTGAAGTAAGTTATGAAAATATTTTAGATTTTGAAAATATTATTAAATTACATTGTAAAATTGAACCCCTAAAAGTTACTTATTTACTTTCTATTCCCATAAATTATGAAGAAGATTTTAACTTATACCATTTAATACCTATTCCCACTAAATTTAATTCTGAGTTTGTTACAATCATTCCTAAAATAAATTATATTTTAATGTCAAAAGACATAACTATACCTCTAAATGACATTTGTACGAAAGGTAAATTGTACCAATCACTTCCAAGCAAATCAGGATATAACCTGCGAGAGAGACATCATCCTGAAAGAAGTCTCAAACTCCTGCTCCTATACAAAAGTAGACATTCCCGAAAACCACATCGAAATCATATCAGAAATTAACCAATATCTAGCCGTTTTCCCAACAGAAGAAAAGCTACAAATCCAATGTAGCAGAGACACCGAAGTACATAACCTAAAAGGAATTTTCCTAATAAACGTAAAAGACTGTCAAATAAACTCCCGGAAAGAAAAACTGGAATTCCAACAAACTTCCCATGGAAAACCACTTTTACTCAACGGGTTATCATTCAAACCAGCCCAAAAGCAAGTAAGAAACTTTAAAATTGGCCTCAGAACCGTAAAGGCCTTAAGCAATATCCCGCTTAACAGCATCATCCCAGTCCAGGAGGAAAAACAAAACTTTTCATTACACATGACCATCCCACTCTATATCATTCTGGCCAGCGTATGTGCCTCTTTTCTCACAAAATATTTGAGAAAACAACTTCAAAGAAAACCAAGCGAAAGCACTCCAGAGGAAATGGAACTTCAACCACAGGGAAGAAAATTTCCCTCCCAGGGGGAGCTTCATTCAAAGGAGGGAGGAGTTAACGACCTGCAGTCACTCACCTTTATTATATTAAATATCATTTCTGCTTATTATAATTTATAAACATTTCTTTATTAGGAAATAGCTTTGTAAGCATTTCACCTCAGATACCTAAAATGTATATTCCAAAACTTCAGTCTGTTCTTAGCTTTGATCAGTAAACGAACTTGTATTTTTATATCTAAATAAATTAATTTCCTTTTTAAAAACCTGACTTCGGGAACTCGGTAGATAATTATATATATATATATATATATATATATATATATATATATATATATATATATATATATATATATACACACAGAGCGGTCCAAAAGTCACCCCCAAGATATCGACTTCAAATTTGGAACTTTTAAATAAGACAACTTAAACTATCGTTTAGCATATATTTAATACTTTCAGCTCTTAAAATGTGGGCAGGGGAGCATGGGGGCACATTTTTTTAAATGGAAAGTGGTGTGTAATACATCATTTTAAAGCTTATAAATTTTTTTTATTATTTATATATTTTTAAATAAAAAAAAAAAAAAATTGGGTATTAATGTCAAAATTCCTCTAAAAAAAAACAAATAATTTTTTAAAAATGCCTAATTTCATCATAAAAAAATGTTAATTATACTTTTAAACTAATTTTAGTTGACATAAATAAAAATTTATAAAAAAAAACTTAAAAAATCGAATGTTTTAGCACAAAAAATTGAAAAATCAAAACCTTAAAAAACATTTTTAAAAAATTTAAAAATGTTAGTTTAAATAGAGAATTTTATAAGCTTTAAAATGATGTATCACGCGACCCCCCTTTCCATTTAAAAAAATGTCCCCCCATGCCCCCCTGCCCACATTTTAAGAGCTGAAAATATCAAATATATGCTAAAAGATAGTTTAAGTTGTCTTATTTAAGAGTTCTAAATTTGAAGTCGATATCTCAACTCGTTCAAAAGTTAAAAGGGGGGGGGGTCCACTTTTGAACCAGTTGAGATATCGACTTCAAATTTGGAACTATTAAATAAGACAACTTAAACTATCTTTTAGCATATATTTAATACTTTCAGCTCTTAAAATGTGGGCAGGGGGGCATGGGGGCACATTTTTTTAAATGGAAAGGTGGGTCGTGTGATACATTATTTTAAAGCTTATAAAATTCTCCATTTAACTTTAAATTTTTTGTTTTTTTAAACATTTTTTTTTGGGTTTAAAATAGGGTTGAAAATGGGAAAAGTCAAAATTCTCTAAAAAATCCAAACAATTTTTTAAAAATGAATAATTTTATAATGAAAAAAAGTAAATCATACTTTTAAACTAATTTTAGTTGACATAAATAAAAATTAACAAAAAAAAACTTAAAAATTAATTTTTTTAGCACAAAAAACTAAAAAATCAAAACCTTAAAAAACATGTTTAAAAATTTAAAAAATGTATGGTTATGTAGTACCGCAAGGTACTGTGTTGGGTCCACTTCTTTTTCTCTGTTACATTAACGCCTTTTTCTCGCTTAATGGTCTGGGTGAAGTAACAGCATTTGCTGACGACACCGTTCTTTTATTCAGTGGTCTTTCTTGGGATATTGTCAGAAAACTAGTAGCTAAAGGATTGTTTTTAGCTAAAGATTGGCTAGATAAACATAAACTATTACTAAACCAAAATAAGACAATAATAATGAATTTTTCTAAAATTAAATCCTCGTTGCCAGTTTTTAATACGATTCAAACTCAATTTGACTGTGACTACTTTACTGCCATTACAACTTCCAATAATTGTAAATGTACACATTGTTTTGAGCTTAGGACTGTAATTTTGCTTTAATTTTCGATAGGTCGCATACTTGGTGTGAATCACAAAACGAGAACATGTTTTATAATTTATTTAATAGTATAAACATTGAAAAAGACACGTTAATACAAAACTAAAATGACGATGGACGCACGACTGTACGCATCGCTTTCTCTTACTTAACTACTACTGCGCAAAAGGCGGGACAAACCGGCTTTGGCTGACACAACAATTATCAGTACCGTAACCAGTACAGGGCGGCACTCCACAAATATTAAAAATAATAATTATTATAAAAACTGGCCAATACATACTCCCCCCTTTGGAAGGGTTTCCTTTCAAATAAAATAAAGGTTTATACATATAACAAATATAAAAACTACAAAGTATAATGCATATAAGTTAAACTAAACATTTATAGGTAATTTGCATATTTTAGCAAAAGAGCGTTTAATAATTCCACTTAAAGTTCTTATCGTTGCTACACGCACAATTCTATCTTTACCACAATGTGTTTCTATTATGCGACCAAGTCGCCACTTACATGGGGGCAAATTGTCTTCCTTTATTACAACTAGATCGCCAACCTTTAAAGAAACTGTGTCTTTCTGCCACTTGGTTCGAACTTGGAGTTCACTTATGTACTCCTTTGACCAGCGTGACCAAAAATGCTGGTGGAGCTTTTGAATATGTTGAAAGTGAGAAAGTCTTGCATCTGGAATTTCTTGTAAGTTTGGATCTGCCGCAGAAATGTAGGATCTTCCAATTAAGAAATGCGCAGGTGTGAGAGGTGATAGATCTTCAGGATTGGGTGAAAGAGAGGATAAAGGTCGGGAGTTTAAGGTTGCTTCAATTTGTGTTATTAATGTGTAAAATTGTTCAAAGGTAAGCAAAGTGTCCTGCAAAACCCGCTTAAGGTGATATTTTACGCTCTTAACACCTGCCTCCCATAAACCACCTTGATGGGGAGAGACGGGTGGTATGAAGCTCCAAGAAATTCCCTCGTTCTCGGAAAATTCCTCGATTTTTGACCCATTGTCATTTAAAAATTTACCCAATTCCTGGAGTTCGGAATTTGCTCCAGAAAAATTTGAGGCATTGTCCGAATGAATTGTTAAAGGCTTTCCTCGTCTTGATACGAAGCGGCGCAAAGCAGCAACAAAAGCCTCCGTTGTCAGGTCTGACACAACTTCTAAATGTACAGCCTTGGTACAAAAGCATATAAATAGGCTAATATAACATTTTATAACCTTGCATCCGCGTCCTTTTTTATCTTTAATATTAAAATATCCCGCATAATCGACACCTGTATTGTGAAATGGAGGGGCTGGAAGAAGGCGCTCTGCTGGTAAATTACCCATTTTTGGGTTGGTAATTTTTGGTTTTGCTCTAAAACATGTAATGCAATTATGCACTGTCTTTCTTGCCAAATTGCGCCCAGATAAAATCCAGAATTTTTCGCGGACAGTATATAATAGCATTTGTGGTCCTGCATGGAGCGTTTTAAAATGTTCATTTTCAAAGATTAATTGTGATAGTTTATGATTACCGCTTAAAAGTATAGGATGCTTTTTGCTGTAAGTTAAATTTGCGTTTTCGAGTCTGCCGCCAACACGTATTATATTTTCGTTATCATAAAAAGGGTTTAATCGGGACAAACTACCTTTTGCTATGATTTCATTGTTTTTTACTTCAATGAATTCTTTGGTAAAGCATTCTTTTTGCGCAAGTCTTACTAATACATTTAAAGCACGTTTAAGTTCTGACGTTTTTAAAACACCGGTTATACGATTATTTTTAGACTTCAAAGAATTATTTGAATATCTTAAGCAATAAGCTATTATTCTAACTAATTTATTTAAACTGGAATAATTTTTAAAGTCAAATGGTTTATATGTTACGTTTACAACAAGATTACTCACAGTTCTCTTTTGTTCCGGCAGATTCGAAACTGAAAACGGAAAGTTTGGCCAACTGGAGCTATCTTCGGAAAGCCACGATGGACCATGCCACCAGTTATCTAAGTTTATAAGTTCTTGAGGGGCCACACCCCTGCTTAAGTGATCCGCTGGGTTGAACTGACCAGGTACAAAACGCCAATTTAATGCATTTGTCAAATTTTGAATCTGAGAAATTCTATTTGCAACAAATGTTTGCAGCAAATTTGGACTGGTCGCGATCCAACCAAGTACTATCGTAGAATCGGTAAAATAATATGTTTTTTGAATCGGCATGCTAAGGCAACTTTGAATTTTGTTTACTAATTTTGCAGCAATTAAAGTCCCGCAAAGTTCAAGCCTAGGGATAGTTAAAGTTTTAAGAGGCGAGACTTTAGATTTTGAACATATTAACTGAACAAAAGAGTCACCATTTTTATTTGTAGATTTCAAATAAACACATGCGCCAAATGCACTTTGTGATGCATCTGAGAACGCAAGTAATTCTAGTAAAATAAAATCTTTACGAACAATTTGTCTGGGAATACGAAGATTGTTTAAAAATAATAAATTTTGACAATAATCTTGCCATTTTTTCTTTAAATTTTCAGGTAAAACTTCGTCCCATGACAGGTGTTCCTGCCACAATTGCTGTAAAATGATTTTGGCTATAACGGTACAAGGACTTAAAAGACCTAACTGGTCAAATATTTGGGCCAAATTTGATAATACTAAGCGTTTATTTACTTTAGAAGTTTTATTTATATCAGGATTTATTGTAAACATTAGGATATCTGAATGGCTATTCCAGATAAGGCCTAAGGTTTTTGTATTTTCATTTAATCCTAAATTCAAAGTGGGCTCGTTTTTAGATTTTTCTATTTGTTTTTTTATGATACATGGTTCGTTTGAAATCCATTGTCTTAATGGAAAATTAGCTTGATCTAATATTTTTGTTAACTGCTCGACTATTTGAATACCCGATTCTATTGTTTCTGATCCACAGAGTAAATTATCACAATAGAAGTCGTTTTTTATTATACTTGCAATATTTGGGTAATTGTGTGTGCAATCTAATGCAAGCTGATACAAGCATCGTATTGCTAGATAACTTCCAGAAGCTGTCCCGTATGTGACCGTATTTAAAGCGTAAGTATCCAATGGTTTGGACGGGTCATCGCGCCATAGGATTTGTTGCAAACATCGTTGGTCTTGCGTAATTAATACCTGACGATAAAATTTCTCGATATCAGCACCTATAACGAAATTATGTTTACGAAAACGAACAAGAATGGAGAATAAATCTTGTTGGATGGTTGGACCTACCATCTGCAAGTCATTGATTGAAATACCGGAGGTAGATGGCGCATTACCCGCAAATACTACGCGTAATTTTGTGGTAGCGCTACTTTCCTTAATCACCCCGTGGTGGGGCAAAAAATAACTTACCGACTGAGGGTCTGGATTTTCTATTTTGGACATGTGTCTCATATTTATGTACTCATTCATGAAATCATTATATTTATTTTTAAAGGACTCATTTGTTTTAAATTTACGTTCTAACGCCAAAAATCTACGACGGGCTGTCTCACTGGAGTCACCAAGTTGAGAGATGTCACCCTTTAACGGAATATTATCAACAAACCTACCCGTTGGATCGCGCTGAACTGTTCTGACAAAATGTGCCTCACAATCTTTCTCTTCTTGGGATAAAATTTTATCATTTGGACACTCTTCCAGCTCCCAAAACCTTGCAAGCTGTTTTTGAATGTCTATAGTTTGGGTAAAATTGCATTGAACAAAATTTGATTGACTTCCTGTGTTAATTATTTGCCCAACCAGTACCCAACCTAATTTGGTATTTTTTAGCATAGGCATGTTATTTCCTAAACTATAATGGCCGTCTATTAAAAGATGCCAAAACTTGTCACCACCAATTAATATTTCAACGGGCCCCGGTATGTTATACAGGGGGTCAGCAAGTCGTTTTGAATTTGGAATTGTAATAGAATTTGTATTTAGTTTTAAATTGGGGATATTACTAGTAATTTTATTTATTACAAAACAATCAAGTGTGGTAGAAAAATTTGAAACTTTTGAATTTAAAATTATGTTACATTTTTTATTTGATTGACAAACTGAATTGTTGATCCCTGAAACAGTTAAAGCTACATCAACCGAATTTAAATTCAACCGATCAAATAAATCTTTAGTTATAAAACTTGACATACTACCACTGTCGAGAAGTGCTCGCACTGTATGCACGTTTCCGCACTTGTCTGTGACGTCAACCGACGCTGTGGATAGTAATGTTTGACAATTTGTAACTGTTGAACTCAAAACTACTTTATTTGTTTCTTTGTCAGTAATAGGCTCACTGGCCAAACTAGGCTCCGCTACCTTATCTTGCTTTTTAATATGAAGCAACGTGTTATGGTATTTGGAATGACAAACCCTACAACCCGCTGACTTACAAAATTTAGTTGAATGCCCTTTTCTTAAACAATTCATACAAATATTTAATTTTTTAGCTTGCTCAATTCTTGTAATTGGCTCAAACTTTAAAAAATCTGTACAAGAATAAATAACGTGAGATCCCTGACAAAAAATACATATGGGAGTCGTATTTGTTTGAACAAATGACTTAACGACAGATTTTTGCGTTTGCGCCCTGTTAGAACTCTTGATGTCAAGACTTTCTAACAAGTCCGCGCGTGATTTTAAAAATTTATAAAAATCTTCCAAACTGGGAGATTCATTATCGGTTTTTGACTCCTCCCACTGGCGCGCCGTGGCAGAATCTAGTTTGGTAGTACCTAGGTGTATAATCATAATGTCCCAACTTTTAGTGTCGTGGCCTAAAGATTCCAAGGACCTTATGTGTTTTGTTATTGTATCCATTAAGTTTCTTAAGTCTGATGAACATTCTTTTGTAATCGGATTTATATTAAATAAAGAACGAACATGATTTTGGATCAAAATCCGCTTATTGTCAAATCTTTGAACTAAGAGATCAAAAGCGATTAAATAATTACTTTCGGAAAATTCGAGAGAAGTTATTACTTGCAAGGCGCTCCCTTCCAGCGAGGCACGAAGGTAATGGAACTTTTGTATTGAACTAATTGAATCATTTAAGTGTATTAATGATGTGAATGAATCTTTCCATTCTAACCAGCGATTGTGATCCCCATTAAATTTTGGTAATGAAATAACAGGTAATCGAATATTTTGAAGTTGGTTAGAATTAGAAAATGTGCCCGACACTGCTTCGCTTTTAACCGATTGCGCAACCTCGTATCTTGAGGTGTTATCATTAATAAACTTTTTAGCTAGCCGAAACATTTCATAATAAGATTTTTCAAAATTGTCACGCTCTATAAATTGTTCATCAGCTTGCCCTTCTTCGGACAATACCTCAATATTAGTTTGTAACTCGTCAAACTGAGCAAAAACTTCCTGAAACCTTTCAAAACGCTGTTCAAGTTCAATAAAATTTGCGTCAAACTCTGAGTTAAGCGTGTTGATTAACTCTTCGTTTTTTGCCTGATCAGCTGTTTTTAAATCGGAATTTATTCTATTAAAAGTAACTTGAAAAACTGTAATATAATTTTTAAATGATGTGACCTTTCCTTTGTAGGTACCTCGTTTTTTGATTAAATTCCTTAATTCGGCCATTGTGAATTTGAATAAAATAAAAATAAATTTTTATAATAGGCACGAATAAATAAATATCAAATAACCACTAGTTACCTCTGAACAAAATTTTAAAATCATAAAATGTTTATTGATTTATTTCGTAAAAAAATAAAAACAAACAAAATGAAGCTACTGGTGATTATTTTGGGAAAGTAATAAAAGGATTTCTCTCACCCTGTTTTTGTAGACTCGCAAATATTTGAAAATATTTCGTTGTTGTACACTGGATTCCTGTTATCGGGAACAATGTAACGCCTAATTTGAGTGAATTCTTCTGGAACTGGCACTCGATAGGTTATTTGAAAATATTTTGATGTTGTACACTGGATTCCTGTAGGATCGGGAACAATGTAACGCTTAAATTGAGTGAATTCTTCTGGAACTGGCACTCGATGTCGCGAAAATGTTTGTTTGTAGCAATTTTGACTGTTCAATTCTTCGTGAAGTGCACTCGAAATTTAACAGAAAATGCTTGTTTATAGCCGTAATTATTGTTTATTTGAGAAAAACATCAAATACTTTTTAACAGTAGTTAATATTTGTTTGAGAAAAAATAAGAGGTTTTTTTCTTAGCCGTGCACTTGTATTCTAGAAAAATAGTTTTTGTAAAAAACTGCACATAACTTGTGTTGACCGTCAATGACCTTTTAAAATGTTCCACTTGAAAAATGCACCCGAAATGCATTCACATCCGCGAAGAAGAACCAATGTTTTGAGCTTAGGACTGTAATTTTGCTTTAATTTTCGATAGGTCGCATACTTGGTGTGAATCACAAAACGAGAACATGTTTTATAATTTATTTAATAGTATAAACATTGAAAAAGACACGTTAATACAAAACTAAAATGACGATGGACGCACGACTGTACGCATCGCTTTCTCTTACTTAACTACTACTGCGCAAAAGGCGGGACAAACCGGCTTTGGCTGACACAACAATTATCAGTACCGTAACCAGTACAGGGCGGCACTCCACAAATATTAAAAATAATAATTATTATAAAAACTGGCCAATACACACATAATAATCTACTTTTAAGCTATGAGGCCAAATATTTAGGTATTTATGTTGCTAATTTAAAATGGAATGTTCAAATAGATAATTTATGTAAAAAACTGAGACATTTTATGTATATTTTTAAAACTTTAAAAAAAGTTGCAAATGAATCAGTTTTAAGAAACGTATATCATGGACTAGTGGGGTCACTTTTACAATATGGGTGTATTGGATGGGGTGGGGCATATAATACACATATCGAAGTGTTGAATATTTTTCAAAGGAAAATTATAAAAATTATTTTTAACAAACCATATGACTATCCATCAGATCTTTTGCATAAGGAAACCGGGAGTAGTTGGACAAGCGGGCTACAAACCCACTGTGGTAACCTGAGGAATTCTTCAGCTGAAGACATCAGCGAGTCCTGAAAAAATCCTGAAAAAAAAAAATAAAAAAAAAAATTTTTTTTCAGGATTTTTTTTTTCGTTCTTCGGTTGACGACAATGACCAGAGGGTGTCGCCACCTAGCGGTGTAAATGAGACCAAGGATCCGGACTGCCTAGCCTGACAAATCGGTTAAAATAAACAACTTGTTATTCAAATAATATTACCAAAGAACCTTGTTATCTGAAAAGGTCAAGATCGTATGCATATATTACAAATTATAATTTATAATTAGGGAGCTGTAGAAAATAATTTTTTAAAAAAGTCTCGGCTGCTGCGGGTTTGAACAGCAGACCTATAGTTTGGTAGACGAATACGTTACGTACTGCGCCACAGAGCTCTCTGCGATACAAAATAATTTAGTTGAAAGATTGGTATTATAAAATTATTTAATATAAACCAAGGAGCCCTGAAAAGTTTAAAATTATTGAAAGCAATGAGTGTCAAACCTAATCAGACTGTTAAGCCTAGCTTGTTAGCCTAAATTATGAGACCAAATTAGTAATAAATATTAAACATTGACTTTTGTAAACCAAACAAATACAGATACAAATATTCTTTAGAAGTACAAAGAGCCAATACCACGTTTTCGTTCAATAAATACCAATAGACCAAAATATCAAAGAAAGATTCCGTATTGTTTCCGTAATATCTATCAATTATAAATATATAGTTAATATATGGCGTCTTCACCAAATTCTGTTGAAATAGTAATTAAATAAAAATTATTTTAATTTGTTTCATAATTTAATAATTATTACATATTAAAAATTATTCTCAAACTCATTTTGCAAAAAAGTTCTCAAAAAAGTTTAGTATACACAGAAAAAATGTTTTCTTAAATCAAGAATATTGTGATTCGTATATAACAATATTGTTGTATATTTGTATATGCCACGGTACAATCAAATTACATATTTGTTTTAAAAGCTATTGCAAAAAAGTATAATCACAAACATAAAAATGTTTGACGCTATTGCTTAAATATATTTTTTAGAATAGTTGTTTTAAGTGTGGTTTGTCAAGCGCGCCTAAATTATACAAAAAGTGTAATTACACACAGAGAAATGGTTCTTAAATCAAAAATATATCACATTTTTTGTGTTATACCTAATTACAGATTTTATCTTGTTTCAAAAGTTTGCAAACACACAGAAAAATGTTTCTTAAATCAAAAATATTTTTATATCACATTTGTTTTTTCTGTGTTATACCTAATTACATATTTTGTCTTGTTTCAAAAGTTAGCAAACAGTATACACACAGAAAAATGTTTCTTAACCCTTACCCTCCCGAGACTAAACTAATGTTAATTTTTCGATTTAATTGTGTTTTTTGCTATACCTAAAAAGAAGAAAAAAAGAATAAAAAATACATTTTTTTTTTAGTTTCTGTTTCCTTTGAGTTTCAGGAGAGCTGTATTATACCGAATTAAATTTGTATATTTGTTTGCATACATAGAAAGTCTATAAAAGTATTTTGGATTAATATTACCTTAAAGAAACAATTAAGCAAAAAGTGTAATTACACACAGAGAAATGTTTCTTAAATCGAAAATATTGTTATATAACATTTTCTTTTTCTGTGTTATACCTAATTGCACATTTTATCTTGTTTCAAAAGTTAGCACAAAGTAAACACACAGAAAAATATTTATTAAATCAAAAAAATTGTTATATACACCAGTATTCTCAAACAGACTTTTTCTGTGTGCAGCAGTATTTTATTATTAATGTACTGAGAAAAAAATATTTTAATAATAATATAATTGTATTTCTTTGTGTATTTATCTTAATTTATTAATACACCGTACAATTAAATTGCATATTTGTTTAGACTTTTTATATTATAACTAATTGTATATTTTATCTTGTTTCAAAAGTTAGCAAAAAGTATACACACGGAAAAATCTTTCTTAAATTAAAAAATTGTTATATACAACAGTATTCTCAAACAGACTTTTTCTGTATGCAGCAGTATTTTATTATTAATGTTCTAAGAAAAAAAAAATTAATAATAATATAATTTTATTTCTTTGTGTTTATATTTATCTTAATTTCTTAATACACCGTACAATTAAATTGCATATTTGTTAAGACTTTTTATATTATAACTAATTGTATATTTTATCTTGTTTCAAAAGTTAGCAAAAAGTATACACACGGAAAAATCTTTCTTAAATTAAAAAATTGTTATATACAACAGTATTCTCAAACAGACTTTTTCTGTGTGCAGCAGTATTTTATTATTAATGTTCTAAGAAAAAAAAATTTTAATAGTTCAATAATTTTATTTCTTTGTGTTTATATTTATCTTAATTTCTTAATACACCGTACAATTAAATTGCATATTTGTTTCAAATTTAAAATACTATTGTTGCTATATTATAGCAAAAAAGCGAAAATATTTTACAAACACAGAAAAATAAAATCTTAAATCAAGAATATGCTTAACGGAGATTTTTATTTTAGTAATTATATACTTATAATTTAATACATTTTAACACAAAAAATATCTTTAAAAACATTATTTAAGCTTACCTAAATTACTGGGGAAAATACCATATAATGAAATGCGTAGCATTACTTTGACTTTTGAGCCCAATTATGAAACAATTTTTATTAATTATATTTATTTTTATTCTCTGTGTGTGTTTTTAATTTTATCTCATAAATTATATTTTTTTATTATCAAAATTTAATCGTTTTAATATGCATATATTATAAATTATAATTTATAATTGTCTAGTCAGCACATCATGTATATAATTAAATTTAATCTTATTATGTATAAATAACTATCAATAAAGGTTAAGTTTATCAATATAGCAAAGCAATTATAAATTATTAGTTATTAATAATTGCAGATTATGTTTCAAAAAGTTGGCAAAAAGTATACACAAAGAAAAATGTTTCTTAATTATTTTATACAAACCACATTTTGTTTTTTTTTGTATTATACCTAATTGAAGATTTTATTTTGTTTCAAAAGTTAGCAAAAAGTATAATTACACACAGAAAAATATTTCTTAAATCAAGAATATTGTTATTTCTCATTTGTTTTTCTGTATTATACATAATTGCAAATTTTATTTTGTTTAATTATTGTGAGCAAAAAGTATAATTACACACAGAAAAATATGTCCTAAATTAAGAATATTGTTATACAGTATAAGCTCAATAATGTGAACATGCGTATATATGAACTATTAGGGTTTGAGAGCACAGAACTTTTTCTATTGACTTCTCTGTAACGTGAATATCATAAACTCTCTTTAACGTGTTAAGTTTTAACAAGTTTATACATATTTTTATGTAGTTTTTTCTCTTAATAATCAGTAAATTTTCTAAGAAACCGATTTTAGAGTTGACTTTGGTTTGTTGTAAAATAGGTTAGACTAGAGTGGCTTAATGTGACCTTTTCTATCAAAAATAAGACATAATTTAAAATCTAGAGAAATGGCAAATCCGCAAACATGTTTTTAACCGTTTCCTGATATACGAAAGTGCTGTTTGCCATACCTCGCATATTATTAAACTTTTTTTGTTCTCCAGTTGAACTAATCATATTCTTTCTTCATTCTGTAATTACGAAATAGATAAATGGAACCCATTTTCTTCTGAATTGGAGTAACATTTAATAAACCTTTTTTGAAAATGTGCGCACATATAATTTGTGACATCTAGTGCCAAACCAACTAACAATTTTTACCAGATTTTATTGTCTCCACTCTGACACATTAAGGCTCTCTAGGTTAAACTATGCAAAAGGGTAGAAATCGAAAATTATTTAGGAACTTGACTTTTACTAATCTAGCTAAAAAGTATGAGTATGGTAAAATTAACAATTTGTTATATAAAAAATAAAAGCGTTAAAATACTTAATATTAATACTTTAAAACCAAGTAAAAAACAAACATTAGGAGCATCAGTGTTTCAAAAAATGGAAAGAAAATTTGTTGTGTTTTCTTGTATAGCTAGAAAGAAATTTTAATAATTAAAATTTTATATTTTATCATACAATTTTTTAACTAGAATAAAGTTTGGCAAAATAAAAAAGATTTAATTAACTTAAATTTCTTGTCATACAAAGCTTGAAGTATATTATATTTTCACCTGCATGAAGTCACGTTAATTTGAACAGCCCCGGTTTTTTTTGTGTTCACAGCTTGTACTGTATAATATTCTCAGCCAACTTTTTTCTGTGTGCAGTAGTATTTTGTTAATAATTTATTGAGAAAAAAATCAATTTTAATTCTGATAATAATATTATAATTTAATAATTTTATTTGTGTTTAAAAGTTATTTTATCAATAATATGTAATAAGTTATTATTATAACATAAAATGATTTTAGCTATAATAAGGTCAGGTTTAAATACTTTATCTTTACATGACCATAATTATAATTAGTATACACTGAAAAAATATAAAAACAATATATAATAAAATAAAAAAAATATTTATTGTTGTAAAAATACCTTCAATATAAGACATGTATTTTTCTTATTTTCTTTAATGTTGTACGCTGTATTGACAACCAAGCCTTAATTTAAACCAAAAGTAATGGTCTTTTGTCTAAAAAGAACTAAAAAGGCTGTGATTTTTGCTTTTTTTTTTAATTAAAACGTAATACACCACTCAACAGGTAAGTTGGCATTATTATACCATAAAAAGTATTAGGTTGAAAAGAAACGTTTTTTACTAGCTTTTGTTATCGAGTTGCAATTATTTTTATCTAAATTATATACAATACATAATAAGATTTTTTAATTATTTAGCTACCCTCGTATATTAGTAAAAAATATGCAAGTATCAAGTAAATAAACTAGCTCCTAAATTGAAATACTGTAATTATATTTTTTGGCCTTTTTGATAGTCGTATCTTAAAAATGTCCTCATTTTTATTTTTCTTTCTTATCAAAGTTAAACAATATTTAAATTTGGCAATTCATAAAATATATTTAATGTTATCATAAAAAATGTATATGAAGGTGAAATAAATTCTCGTTATATTTTAAAATTATACATTTAATAGTAAAATAATTTAAAATTATGCATTTTTTTTTAATAACAAATATTTTACTATTATATATTTTTTTAATAATAATGAAAATGACTTTGTTTCTCAAAAGCTAGTAAAAAATGTTTCTGTACACTTGTTGTTTTGTTTTGTCACAAAACGAGTAATTTATTTTAGCTGAATCACCTTGTATAGTTTATTTTTAATTAATCAGATTGGGAAAGTAGTTTATGTAATAATATTATAATTATTAACACGGTATTTTTATATAAAGAGTGCGTTTTTTATTACTATGTTGTGTTTTTAGAGAAAATAACATTAAAATTAATTAACTTCAGGGAATTTGATATCACGATTTGATATTTATTTGAAAAAAAATTTTTAAATGATATCACCGGCTTAAAAGCACTAAGTCAATTTAGTTGATCAAACTACTTATTTTTTCAATTAACAAATGGAATTTGTATCTCAGTCATGTTTTATGACTCTTTGCTTGTAAGCATACGATATATGGTTTATAGCTTGTCCTTGAATTACTAAAGGAGTTCATTAGTTGAGATAGATAAAAAAATTATAAAAACATGTCAAAAAAAATTATGTATTCTAATTTAATAAAAATCTATTAAAATCTCTATCTCTATCTAAGGCTGGTTTTCATCGCAGACCAGTGTTTTTAATTTAATAATAAAATTATTTTTAAATACTGCAATAACACGTTTCCTTTTATTTTTACGATTTTTTTTAAATAGTTTACCCCTTTTAACTTTAATTTTTTTAATGGGATTTTAATAGGCTTTCCTAAGATTTTTTCTTATTTACAATTTTATTTTATTTTTTAAGTTATTTTAAAAAGATTTGCACAAAAATTAATTGATTTATACAACTATTTTTAAAATCAAATAATTTATTTTCCCCCTTTTAAACATATCATTTTTCGTTTCTTTTTTTCTAAAATTTTACTTTAAGTTTGAGATGAGAAACATGGGCTTAAAATTATAAGCCTTAATATTAAACAAAAAACAGTGCTTTGGGTTACACTAACCAATTAATTTTAACCATTTTTTTTTAACTTTTTGTGTGTTTTTAGATCTTAATCTTATTTTTTTTTATATATTGTATAATTTTCCAAAATCTCCAAAAGGCTTTTTAAAGCTGATACAAGGGTCTTTAATGAAAAAATAAGTCTGTCCGTTTGATGTTAGCTGCAGTATTTTGATTAATAGACCTCGCAGGCTAGATTGATAATCATCATCATCCCTTTGACATTATTATTGTTTCTTACATTATAGTTTACAAAGCACTTAGATCTCAACTTTTTATATCAAATTTAAAACTTTATATAAAAAAATGAAAAAAAAAATGTTTTTGCTTTTGAAAATTTCAAAAATATGTTTCCTTAACATTATGTCAAACTATAAATATAAGGTGCAGCAAAAGCATAACTGTTAATAATAATTAATCAATGTTAAAATGTTTTCAATCAGTTCAGATCAGTTAAAAACAATCAGATCAGTTAAAAACCCGTTATATACCCGTTTATACCTGTTTCGACCTGTTTATACCTGTTTATACCCGTTTATATACCCTGTTATACCCGTTCATATACCCGTTTATACCTGTTTTGACCTGTTTATACCCGTTTATATACCTGTTTATATACCTGTTTATATACCAGTTTATACCTGTTTCGACCTGTTTATATACCCGTTTATATACCCGTTTATACCTGTTACGACCTGTTTATATCCGTTTATATACCCGTTTATACCTGTTTCGACTAGTTTATACCCGTTTATATCTGTTAAAAAACATGTCTAGGCCCGTGATGGATGAATCAGAAAAAGAACTAAAAAAGTAAATTGCAAAGCGTAGAATTATCAAAAATAAGCTTGATTTAATTAAACTATTCCCCTAAAACAAATTTATGTTTTAAAATTAAAGAGTAAAATTTGAGGAATAAATTTATAGATAAAAAAATTACAAAATAAATTAAAAACGTATTTATTGTTATAGATTACTTCATAAATAATTTGTTGTGACAAAAAAAATATTCTTCGTTTTCCCTTATTGATCTTATTTTCTATCTTTATCCCTCAAAGAAGGTTGTAAAGCCATTTTCGTACTAGGGTCTTCAGTTCGTTATTATTAGAAACAAGCCCCATTATTTTTGCTTTTTCAGTTTCAATAATATTACAATTTCTTCTCCACGGAAATTTATCAAATTGGAGTTTTGATCGAGTATAGTTAGTGTTATCTTTTTTATTTGTTTTTGATTTGTAACAGGTAGATAAATAAGATTTCTAGGCTCTATATTTATACTATAACCTGGGTCTACTCCTGGTGCAAACTGGTACAAAGTGTGTGAGGTTTTGCTATTATAGTATGAACCTGAAACAATATCACATTCTATACGAATTGTTACCACTTTAACAATATTTACAGGTAAATCTGATTCATGTAGTTTATTAGGTTCTAAAACTCTTGCTGAAAAAACAAGTAATTTTCCTATACTATCAGTGTGATTAAAGTTTATTTCATAAATACTCTCAATTTGGGACTTTAGGGTATTGCTAATAGGGGTTAAACTGATTTTATTTTGCAAATCGGTTGAAGAAAATTGTTTTTGCAGATACTTTTCAATGTGAGCTACTTCGTAAGCTCCCGTTGGTATAGAAATAATATGCTCCTTCTTTTTCTTTGTTTTATTTTCATCAGTATTGTTTTCAACTTCTGTGTAGTAAAATTTATTGTTTTTCCTCTCCTCAATATTAGGGATAGAGTTGTACGTATAAAACCCAATCAGTGCCAAGGAATACTGATAATCAGGGTCAAGTTCTATTGGAGGGTAATATTCTTGTGACAAAAGACTTGTATATCATGACAGGGTGAATGTCAGAGACATGACTATAATTGGAGAGATCTAAAACTATCAAGCTTTTTATAAGCTATTAAATAAGATTTAGATAAGATTAAGATAAATTTCAGATAATATTAAGATAAGGTTAAGATAGGATTAAGAATAATTTGTGGTTATAACCTAAATCCTTAAAACGACACTGATTTTTAGTTAAATAAAAAATGACAAAAAATTACATTTAGTGTTTTAACAGTACAACATTAGTGAATTTTTTTTTAAATGCTGTTTATTATCATCTTCTTATTACTATTACTTTCACCGAGGAAAGACTTTCTTTAGTAAAAAAATTTGACTGGCTGTCTGGAAAATTTGTGACCAAGATAACGCTTTAAGCTACATATATTTTATACCATAGGTCTAGTTTTAGGCTGCCAATTTTTTTTTTTAAACTATAAAAAAATATAAATAAAATTCAAAAAATCTAAAAAATTTCAACTTTTTTTTTGTGTAGCATTCACAATAAAATTGATATTTTTTTCCACTATATGCAAAGGAGAAGATTTTAGCTAGTTATTCTGTTCAGTCACTCACTGTTGCTGTTATTAAAAATATTTAATGGATAAGGTTGAAATTATTAAAAACTTTACAAAGGAAGTTAAAAAGTTTAATGAGAGATTTAGCTCAGTGGTCAATGGCATTGATATAGCCTGACACTGATCTAATGATCGTGAGTTCAAACCTCACTGGCGCCGATTGCCTTTTTCAGTTAATTAATAATTGAAATTTGGCGAAGGCGTACTCCCTAGATATATTGGTTCGAAAGTCAATTAAAGCCGGTGGTTCCCTCTACTACTAGCCCACACAAGTCCTGGACTTAGGGGATGCTTAATTAAGTAGAATAGTACGAGGTTAAAAAACAAACATAAACATAAAACAAAACATAATCTTCAATATAGAACAATAGAATTTAAAATAAAAACAGTACCAGCTGACAAAGAACCAGTATTATGGATGAAAGAAGCAGTTAATGAAATTATTAGAAAAGGAACTGAGGAGGTTAGTCCTACTGATCAAATTGGATTCAACTTTTACTCAAAGGACTTTAAACGTAGTGAGGGTTGGCTTCGTTTTCAAGAAGCATCAAAGGTTACTTTTAATGATATTTGGGGTATGATCTCAAAAAACTCAGGAATAAGCACTGATACATTTTGTTTGGTTGTTACCTCTGTTAAGATACCTATTAAAAAGTGAAAAGAGAAAGGATACGCTCCTACCTTAAAATAAATTTTTACTATATTTTTAAACTTTTTTTTGCTATAAGATCTTTATCTGAAAACTTTTTTGTCAGTCAAAACAGCCTTAATTTAGAAAGATATGTTAAATATTAATAGTAAAAAATATGTTACAATAATACATTTTTTAGACTATTGATATAACTGATTTGAACGTTTATTTTTTAAGATTAAACTACTGTATACTGAATATACTCTAAAATGTATGTAAAAATAGTGTTTGAAAGCAGCAAACAATTTACGTATATTACATGATTGCATATTACATGATTCTATATAAAGCACTTAGTAATTCAATAAGAAAATACTTTAATTCATTTGTATGTTTATATGTTTATTTTATATACTTAATAATATTTTTTATATATTACGTTATTTATATATATATATATTTTGTTAAAAAGTAAAATTTTAAAATATAAAAAATTGTACATCTATTTATCCTTTATACCAAAAATTATGAGAGCTGTTGAGAATATACCATTGAATTCGAAGCATTACATTCTGAATTACTTAAAATAATAAAATGTTTTTAAGTAAATACTAGTTTACAAAACCTTTTTTGGAGGCTTCCATATCTTCTAGTTAAGCCTTAAATTGAAATTTTAAATTAGTACTGTTTTCGAGATAACAGCCGTTTAATAAATATACATATAAAAATTTAAAACAACTTTTTTTGTATCTACTTTCTGTATTTTGACAAATACATTCACAATTTTCGATCTTCCCTGTAAACGACATCTTATCTGTTATGGCTGTAAAGTAATACTTTCCACCTTTTGTGATTTTTTTTAAAAAAACATTTTTTTTTTCTAAAATAAGGAAAAAGATATAAAATAATAAAGTTTAAATGATTGATATTTTCAATAGGCTTAGTTTCCTTGATTTTTCTTGAAAATTTTGAGTTGATCGGATTGTTCTTCCTTGACTTATCATGCGAACAAGAATACATAACATACAGACTGACGGACTTATGTAAAAGTTGTTTAGAAAAACACTTTAGTATAAATGTCTTTAATTTTAGACAATTGGGTTCAAAGAAAACGTATAATAAATAAAAATACCTTTCTGTGTGTACTTTTAGAATGCAATTTGACTTTTTGACTGATAATAAAATACTTTTCACTTATTGTTATGAAATTTTTATAATTTAGCCTAGGCTGAGCTGTTAAATTATTATTTTTGTGTTATATTTTTAAATAAAAAATATAAAAAGTATATTTTTTCATATAACTTTTTTTTTAGTGTGACAAAGGCTAATGAATAAATGCATACATGGCTGTATAAAGTAGTTATTTTTAAAATGGGTGTTGATAAGTTTGGTCGTTCTTCTTTGACATCAAAAAAACCTATAAATATAAGACCTCAGCCTCAAGTATTATCTTTAGACTCTGAGGGTAAAATGAATGTAAAAAATAGAAAATTGGTTAATATTTTACAACCTAAAAATGCTCTCGATTGTTCTAATAAATCGTATGTCGATAATTGTTATAAAAATGCAATGGATAATATAAAATTTTTAAAAGATACACTGGGAGAAAGAGAAAAGGTGTTTAAAAAAGAATTACAAGATTCCATACAGTTACTACTAAATAGTACTAGCAAAGATATAAATAAAGAGTTAGTTGCCTTACAAAATAAAATTAAGGAGCTACATGATAAAATAAATAGTACAAGTAAAGATATAAATAATAGATTAGAAATAATTGAACAAAGTAAGACAGAAAGTCATGTTAAAATACAGTTATCTGGAATTGTTGATTTTAATAATTTAAGAAAATAAAACCCTCATAACTGAAGAAAAAAAAATTGTTAAGGAGCTGCAAAAACCGATTAGAAATAAATCAAATCTTGTGTGGGTAGATTTTAAATTAAAGTTTGAAACGAATAAAAATATTCCACAAAAAGCAATACTTTTTCATTATATTCATAGTAAATGGTATATTACATTTTCCCAAGTAATTTTTTGTATTAAAATGTATTAAATTATAAGTATATAATTACTAAAATAAAAATCTCCGTTAATGCATATTCTTGATTTAAGATTTTATTTTTCTGTGTTTGTAAAATAGTATTTTAAATTTGAAACAAATATGCAATTTGATTGTACGGTGTATTAAGAAATTAAGATAAATATAAACACAAAGAAATAAAATTATATTATTATTAAATTTTTTTTTTTCTTAGAACATTAATAATAAAATACTGCTGCACACAGAAAAAGTCTGTTTGAGAATACTGTTGTATATAAATTTAATAAATATTTTTCCGTGTGTATAGTTTTTGCTAACTTTTGAAACAAGATAAGATATACAATTAGTTATAATATAAAAAGTCTAAACAAATATGCAATTTGATTGTACGGTGTATTAATAAATTAAGATAAATATAAACACCAAGAAATAAAATTATTGAATTATTAAAATATTTTTTTTCTCAGTACATTAATAATAAAATACTGCTGCACACAGAAAAAGTCTGTTTAAGAATACTGGTGTATATAACAATTTTTTTGATTTAATAAATATTTTTCCGTGTGTATACTTTTTGCTAACTTTTGAAACAAGATAAAATATACAATTAGTTATAACACAAAAAGTCTAAACAAATATGCAATTTAATTGTACGGTGTATTAAGAAATTAAGATAAATATAAACACAAAGAAATAAAATTATTGAACTATTAATTTTTTTTTTTCTTAGAACATTAATAATAAAATACTGCTGCACACAGAAAAAGTCTGTTTGAGAATACTGTTGTATATAACAATTTTTTAATTTAAGAAAGATTTTTCCGTGTGTATACTTTTTGCTAACTTTTGAAACAAGATAAAATATACAATTAGTTATAATATAAAAAGTCTAAACAAATATGCAATTTAATTGTACGGTGTATTAAGAAATTAAAATAAACACAAAGAAATAAAATTATATTATTATTAAAAATTTTTTTTCTTAGAACATTAATAATAAAATACTGCTGCATACAGAAAAAGTCTGTTTGAGAATACTGTTGTATATAACAATTTTTTAATTTAAGAAAGATTTTTCCGTGTGTATACTATTTGCTAACTTTTGAAACAAGATAAAATATACAATTAGTTATAATATAAAAAGTCTAAACAAATATGCAATTTAATTGTACGGTGTATTAATAAATTAAGATAAATACACAAAGAAATACAATTATATTATTATTAAAATATTTTTTTCTCAGTACATTAATAATAAAATACTGCTGCACACAGAAAAAGTCTGTTTGAGAATACTGGTGTATATAACAATTTTTTTGATTTAATACATATTTTTCTGTGTGTATACTTTGTGCTAACTTTTGAAACAAGATAAAATGTGCAATTAGGTATAACACAGAAAAAGAAAATGTTATATAACAATATTTTCGATTTAAGAAACATTTCTCTGTGTGTAATTACACTTTTTGCTTAATTGTTTCTTTAAGGTAATATTAATCCAAAATACTTTTATAGACTTTCTATGTATGCAAACAAATATACAAATTTAATTCGGTATAATACAGCTCTCCTGAAACTCAAAGGAAACAGAAACTAAAAAAAAAAATGTATTTTTTATTCTTTTTTTCTTCTTTTTAGGTATAGCAAAAAACACAATTAAATCGAAAAATTATCATTAGTTTAATCTCGGGAGGGTAAGGGTTAAGAAACATTTTTCTGTGTGTATACTGTTTGCTAACTTTTGAAACAAGACAAAATATGTAATTAGGTATAACACAGAAAAAACAAATGTGATATAACAATATTTTTGATTTAAGAAACATTTTTCTGTGTGTATACTGTTTGCAAACTTTTGAAACAAGATAAAATCTGTAATTAGGTATAACACAAAAAATGTGATATATTTTTGATTTAAGAACCATTTCTCTGTGTGTAATTACACTTTTTGTATAATTTAGGCGCGCTTGACAAACCACACTTAAAACAACTATTCTAAAAAATATATTTAAGCAATAGCGTCAAACATTTTTATGTTTGTGATTATACTTTTTTGCAATAGCTTTTAAAACAAATATGTAATTTGATTGTACCGTGGTATATACAAATATACAACAATATTGTTATATACGAATCACAATATTCTTGATTTAAGAAAACATTTTTTCTGTGTATACTAAACTTTTTTGAGAACTTTTTGGCAAAATGAGTTTGAGAATAATTTTTAATATGTAATAATTATTAAATTATGAAACAAATTAAAATTATTTTTATTTAATTACTATTTCAACAGAATTTGGTGAAGACGCCATATATTAACTATATATTTATAATTTATAGATATTACGGAAACAATACGGAATCTTTCTTTGATATTTTGGTCTATTGGTAATTATTGAGCGAAAACGTGGTATTGGCTCTTTGTACTTCTAAAGAATATTTGTATCTGTATTTGTTTGGTTTACAAAAGTCAATGTTTAATATTTATTACTAATTTGGTCTCATAATTTAGGCTAACAAGCTAGGCTTAACAGTCTGATTAGGTTTGACACTCATTGCTTTCAATTATTTTAAACTTTTCAGGGCTTCTTGGTTTATATTAAATAATTTTATAATACCAAGCTTTCAACTAAATTATTTTGTATCGCAGAGAGCTCTGTGGCGCAGTACGTAACGTATCCGTCTACCAAACTATAGGTCTGCGGTTCAAACCCGCAGCAGCCGAGACTTTTTTAAAAAATTATTTTCTACAGCTCCCTAATTATAAATTATAATTTGTAATATATGCATACGATCTTGACCTTTTCAGATAACAAGGTTCTTTGGTAATATTATTTGAATAACAAGTTGTTTATTTTAACCGATTTGTCAGGCTAGGCAGTCCGGATCCTTGGTCTCATTTACACCGCTAGGTGGCGACACCCTCTGGTCATTGTCGTCAACCGAAGAACGAAAAAAAAATTTTTTTTTTTAATTTTTTTTTTTTCAGGATTTTTTCAGGACTCGCTGATGTCTTCAGCTGAAGAATTCCTCAGGTTACCACAGTGGGTTTGTAGCCCGCTTGTCCAACTACTACCGGGCTCCTTGACATTCGTCATATATATATAAAAGTAATTTTAGTTGCCTGGTACAATAAAAAAATATCAATAGATACTGTGTGGCACAAGTACGAAACCAGATGTGTTCAGTAAAAAAAGGCAACTGTTTTAAGAGCTTCATCCAGACTGAGCGAAAGATTTTTTCTATTTTTCTTGCATAAAATATTTAACCTGTTGGATGAAAATTGTAAATCACTAATGGTGTCTATTCACACTTTCAAAAAAAGAATTAAATCCTGGATTTTTCATAATAGAACAAGAATCAATCTCCTTTTTGATTAAATTATTATTATTATTATTATTATTGTTGTTGTTATTATTATTGCATTGTTATTAATTAATTTAACATTATGTATATTTTATTGTTTTTTTATTTTCTTTATATTATAATTTTCTTCTTCTAACTTTTTATTCAACTTTATGTTTAAATAACACGGGGGTAAAACATTGCTAACAAGGATTTCCTTCTGCGAAAAATTACTCTTGTGATATTTTTCTAAACTCCTTTATATAGTTATTAATTAAAATATTTAGTTTATTGTAGAAAATATAAAGATTTGTTAAAAGTTTATATTTTAAATAAATAAATAAATAGAGAATTTTAAAGGCTTTAAAATGATATATCACACGACCCCCCTTTCCATTTAAAAAAAATCCCCCCATGCCCCCCTGCTCACATTTTAAGAGATAAAAGTATCAAATATATGCTTAAAGATAGTTTAAGTTGTCTTATTTAAGAGTTCTAAATTTGAAATCGATATCTCAACTCGTTCAAAAGTTAAGAGGGGGGTGTGACTTTTGGACCGCACTGTATATATTATACTATTCACAGTAATTGCATTATTCCAATGGAGCTCTCTACAACTAGAATTATGAAACAAAAGACGTCTACCCTATCTCTATCTCATTTGTGCTACACTTTCCAGCCAACCAAATAAATACTGTATTTGTTTTTCATACAACAAATACAGTATTTATTTGGTTGGCCGGAAAGTGTAGCAGTGAGCGGCACGAACGAACATAGCTAATGTGAATCTGTAGAATAAGATAATTCTACTAAAATTTAGATGGCGCCAGTAATTTCTTTAATAAAAATAATATAGTTACACTTTTCGCCCGGTGGAAATATTTATTTATTTATTTATTTATTTTAGGGCAGTTACACAGAGGCATGGAGAGCCCCAAATAAGCTTTATGCTTGTGCTAGGGGCTCTCCATTAATTTTGACAACAAATAAATATACAAACAAAGAACAAATACAGAATTTGTTTGGTTGGGTGGAAGTGGGACCTCACTGGCGCCGATTGCCTTTTTCAGTTAATTAATAATTGAAATTTGGCGAAGGCGTACTCCCTAGATATATTGGTTCGAAAGTCAATTAAAGCCGGTGGTTCCCTCTACTACTAGCCCACACAAGTCCTGGACTTAGGGGATGCTTAATTAAGT
This sequence comes from Brachypterus glaber, assembly GCA_958510825.1. NCBI lineage: Eukaryota > Metazoa > Arthropoda > Insecta > Coleoptera > Kateretidae > Brachypterus > Brachypterus glaber. The sequence continues at coordinate 18,428,840 of OY294052.1, read as the reverse complement.
AGAATAGTACGAGGTTAAAAACAAACATAAACATAAACATAAACATGTATGTCATCTATCCTTTTTGGGTAGAACTTTTGTCCCTGTCTAATCTAACGGGAGAAATCGCCATTAATAAAAAATAAAAATAAAAAAATAAACTTTTAAAAATTTCAACAATTTTTTTTATTTTCTTTTTGCGAAAAAGGAAAAACAAATTAAAAAAATTGTTGATTTTTTTTTAGTTATTTATTTTTTTTTTTAGTATTTGGAAAAATGCAATATACCCATTTACTGTGAATAGTATATAATGGGATGCGTAGCATTACATATGTTTACGGCTTGTTTTATTCTTCGCAGCATTTATTTTTTTAATAAAAAACGAAGCGCTCGGTAGATTTTTTAAATTTTCGCTGAAAATCATATAAATGGACGGTACTATCGAATGGTAAAGGAATTTCAGGGTTTCAGAAAAAACAAAAAATACCCCCAAAAAAGCACCGTGAATGGTAAACTGATAATTTTAGATGCTGCTATAGCGGTCATACACATTAATAGCACTTTATTAATTGCCTCAATCACTATGAACGGGTTAAAAAAGTTTTTTAAGAATTTTTTTTTGATTTTTTTTTGTTTTTCGCAAAAAGAAAATTTAATAAAAAAAATTGAAAAATTAAAAAAAATAGGGTTTTTTGAAAACTTAAAAAAAAATTTCAATAATTTTTCGTTTTTCAACAAAGATCTTTTTTAAATTTTTTTTTTTAAGTATTTGGGAAATGCAATATACCACTTACTGTGAATGGAATGCGTAGCATTACATATCTTCACGGCTTCTTTTAATATTCAGCCGTGCATCATTTTACGTATTATTTTTTTTTTTGGCGAAACCAAAAAATCGACAAAAAGCCACCACTTTTTAAGAAACGGCATAGCTTAAGCTACAATTTGGTGCAAAAAAACTAAAAAATCCTGCGAAACTTCGGGGAACACTTAAACGAAAGTGTCATAAGCTAAAAAACCCAAATACTAGTCATTAATAGTCCGGGGTATAAGAGCGAAATAACGTCAAAATAATTCAGTTTGTGATACCACTCCCTAATTTTAAGGGTGTGTTTTAGACATAATTTAGTGTAAAAAACCGCCGGGAGACAAGCTGTGATTTGATTGGTTCATGATTTATGACGTCATAAAAATGGCGGTTTTCCATCGTGCTTCGTATCTTTTAATCTGAAATATCTCGCTAAATAATAGCTCGATTTTATCGTTGTTGCTCTAATTGTAAACCCATTTTATTGCTCTTTAAAGTGATATATAAAAGATGTATTAAAGTTTTTTTTTTAAATAGTAGTATACGATGAAATATATAAAAAACGGAAAATTAATTTTTACCGAAATCTTTGATATTTCTAATTTTGTGTAAAAAAATATATAAAAGATAACGGTTTGAAATTTTTAGAGTATGTTATATAAATGACATAAAATATCTCGCTAAATAATAACTCGATTTTATCGTTGTTGCTCTAATTTTAAACCCACTTTATTGCTCTTTAAAGTGATATATAAAAGATGTATTAAAGTTTTTTTTTTTAAATCGATGAAATATATAAAAAACGGAAAATTAATTTTTACCGAAATCTTTGATATTTCTAATTTTGTGTAAAAAAATATATAAAAGATAGCGGTTTGAAATTTTTAGAGTATGTTATATAAATGACTATAAATCCGCCGGGAGACAAGCTGTCAAATTGACAGGACAAAATTTATGACACCGGATTTTTTTTTAAATACATTTTCTAACATTAAATATCTCAAAAATTACTTGCCCGATTTCATTGTTCTTGGTCTCATTTTAATTATTATTATTATTATTATTTATTTAGGATTATATTACAGAGTCATGGAGAGCCCCAAATAAGCTTTTGGCTTGTGCTAGGGGCTCTCCATTAATTTTGATACATCGTCCAAATATTTGTTTACAAAAAATTTCACTAGTTTCGTCCCGCCTTCTCTTCATTTTCACGCATGCTTCTCTCCTTCTGTTTTACGCCCACCATCCATTTTCAAGTTTTCCAATATAATTTACAGCAAATTTTGAATTTAAAAATTATTTAAAAAAAATGTACTTAGACATTGACATTGACATTATTGGTAATCATCTACTATTTCTCTAAAAAATGTTTTCTGTAAGTTTAGACCTTTTTGAATACAGCAGTAGTCAATATTTAATGAAGAAATGTTTCAGGAAAAGTCGAGAACGATAAATTTTGAAACAAAGGTAGTACAAAATCCAAAGTAGGTACACTTTTAAAATTTTAAGACTTTTCTTATTACATATTATAAACTTCAAATCCACAAGTAGTCAAATGTACAAAAACAAAATTATGACGTCACCAAAATGGCACTTTTCATGGTTAAAAAATCAAACATTCTTTGATATCTCCGGAAGATTTCAATTTTTAAAAATTTTGTTCTTATTTAATTGGTAAATTAAAGCTTTACAAATAGGTGTTTAAAGTTGAATCGTTGAACTGATTGGCGTGGTGCAAAGGGGACAAAAGGGCACACAACTGCAAATGACTAAGGCAGTGGAGCCTAAACCATAAGGGATAAAAAAGTTTTTAGAAACAATGTTTTAAATTGGATTAAAAATAATTTTAATAAAAAGAAAAGGGGACAAAAGGGTATAAATCTGCAAATGACTCCAATCAGTTTTTATTTTGAAAAAAATAACTTTTTATTTAATTCTAAACATGTTTTGTTAAAACTTTTTTTTAATATGACTTATGATATAGGTTCTACTCTCTTGGTCATTTGACTTTTTATGCCCTTTTGCCCCTTTTGTACCCCCCAATCAGTCTTTATTTTAACCAAAATAACTATAAATTCAATTCTTAACATTTTTTGTTTAAACTTTTTTTTAATAGGACTTATTGTTTAGGCTCTACTCACTTAGTCATTTGACGTTTTATGCCCTTTTGCCCCCTTTGTACCACTCCAATCAGTTTTTATTTTTATTAAGAGAATTGTTAATACAATTAAAAACATTTTTTGTAAAAACTTTTTTTTTAATGCAACTTATGGTTTATGCTCTAATGCCTTAGTGATTTGCAGTTCTATGCCCTTTTGCCCCCTTTGCACCAGACCAATCCGTTTTTTTTGTGAACAAAATAAGTTTTTATCCAATTCTGAATATTTCTTGATATTTTTTTTTCAAAGGGCCTATGGTTTAGGCTTTACCCCTTAGTCATTTGCAGTTTTATGCCCTTTTGCCCCTTTCCACCACCCAAATCAGTTTTTCTTTTTATCAAAATATTTTTTTTTCAAATTACAAACATTTTTTGTGAAAACTGTTTTTTAGTCAAAAAATTAAATATTTTTGCCCATTTTTAAGATATTTCCTCAATTATTGCTATATACAGGAAAGCCTCGATTCAACTTTAAACTCTTATTTTTAAAGCAATAATTTACCAACCAAATAAGACCAAAATATTTAAAATATGTTGAAAACTTCCGGAGATATTAAAGAATATTTGATTTTTTAGGAATGAAAAGTGCCACTTTGGTGATGTCATAATTTTGTTTTTGTGCATTTGACTGCTTGTCTCCCGGTGGATTTAAAGTTTATAATATGTGATAAAAAAAGTCTTAAAATTTATCGCTCTCAACTTTTCTTCATTAAATATCAACTACTGCTGTATCCAAAAAAGACAAGTCTAAACTTACAGCAAACATTTTGTAGACAAATTGTAGATGATTAAAATGAGACCAAGAACAATGAAATCGAGCAAGTAGTTTTTGAGATATTTAAAGTTGAAAATGTATTTTTTTTAATCCGGTGTCGATGACGTTATAAATTTTGTCCTGTCAATTTGACAGCTTTTCTCCCGGCGGATTTATAGAGTCATTTATGTGTATAACATACATACATTCAAACCGGTATCTTTTATATATTTTTTTACACAAATTTTCAAAAATCGAAGATTTCGGTAAAAATTAATTTTCCGTTTTTTATATATTTCAAGGTATACTACTATAAAAAACTTTAATAAATATTTTATATATCATTTTAAAGAGCAATAAAGTGTGTTTAAAATTAGAGCAACAGCGATAAAATCGAGTTATTTTTTTCCTATAGATTTTGGAATGAGGAATCCAATAAAAAAGTCTACCGATTTTCGAGATTCGAACTAGAAACAAAAACGGCACAGAAAATGAAAGAGCACAAAAAAGTAATAAAATTGCTTTATAAAGTTTTTCCTTAGTTTCTATTGGCTGGGAGATATAACGCATTTAAAGTCGCAGCCAGAGCTAAAATGTTCGAACACCGAGTGAATTACGACTTTAAATGCGTTATATCTCCCAGCCAATAGAAACTAAAGAAAGACTTTATAAAGCATTTTTTGTGCTCTTTCATTTTCTGTGCCGTTTTTGTTTCTAGTAGGGGCAAAAGGGCAAAAACCAGTTTTTAGGGGCCTTTTAGGACCGTTTAAGGGTCGCCCGAATCTCTGCGGAGCGGTGCACCGCGGTGGTAGCTCAGTCAAGAAGACTCTGGTCTTCTAACCAAGAGGTCCGAGGTTCGATCCTCAGTCAGAGAAAAAAAATTTCAAATAAAAATTCCACCGTAACCATGTGCTTCGGAGGGCACATAAAGCCGTCGGTCCCCCTGGGTTAGTAGGCATCGCTACTAACTACCTAAAACAGGGTGGGTCTCCCCGGCAATAATGTCATACGCTAAATAAAATAAAAGCACTAGCTGCCAGTTGAACACCCTTTTATATAAAAGGGTGTTCAACTGGCAGCGTTAATATCTTTCAAAATATCTTACATATATCTAAGGATAATTTATGCATAATTTCAGCTCAATCGGATTAGAGTTTACGAAACCCCTATACGGCCCCTATTATTTATATACGCCCCAGTTTTTAGGGGTTTAAGCTCATCAGAACGTTGAAAATATATGGTATTATGGTTTTTGGGTCAAGGAACACTATGACATAAAGTCTACAAGTCTAAGAGGCACAAAAAAAAAAGATAAGGCCCTAAAAGGCCCATAAAACACGGTTTTTTGCACATATATTTTTTGTAGTTAGTCAGACAAAAATTAAAATTACATTAAATCAAAGAGCGGTACAAAACGAACAAAAAAGATTCTAAGCATATTTTTCTCAATTTTCATTGGTTAGGAGATATTTTTTTGTGGTTAATCTCCATCCAAGTTGGATCATAATAGTTCGATAAAGCGCTATTTCGACACCTTTTAATATACTTATATTAATATTTTTCTGGTGAGCTTAGATCCCTAAAAACTGGACCGTATAGAAAAACTAGGAGCCGTCTAGGGGTATCGTATCCCCTTATGTGATTAAGCTAAAATTTTGCATAAATCATTTTTAGGTATATGTAAGATATTAGAAAAAAAAAATAATGCGATATATTAAAAGGTGTCGAAATGGCGCCTGCGCTAAAATGATCCAACATGGACTTTTTAAATTAAGAAAAATATGATTAAAATCTTTTTTATTTAATTTTTAACTTTCTTTGAATTAATGTAATTTTAATTTTTGTCCGACTAACGGCAAAAAAAACTAACTAAAAACTAAGAAAATTCAGGTCTATTCACGTGCGTAAACAATATTGCTATCTTGGCAATATCCGCATGCGATTTTGGCCAGTATTGCCAAAATATCAATATTATTTACGCACGTGAATAGACTTGATTAGGGCCGATTGGCGTATCGTATCCCTTTATCCGATTGAGCTAAAATTTTGCAAAAATCATCCTCAGGTATATGTTAGATATTTTGAATTTTTTTAAGGTGATATATTAAAAGGTGTCGAAATGGCGCTCTGCACTAAAATGATCCAACCTGTATTGAGCCTAAAAAAGTTATTATGTCATAACCTAAGAAAATTGAGAAAAAATATGATAGCAATCTTTTTTATTCAATTTTTAACACTTTGATTTGATTTAAATTGAATTTTTGTTCTTCAAACCACAAAAAAGATGTGCAAAAAACCGTGTTTTAGGGGCCTTTTAGGGCCAGTTTCTTAGACTGGTAGGCTTCATGCAATAGTGTTCCTTGACCCAAAAACTATAACACTACATACTTTAAACGTTCTGGTAAGCTTAGTCTCCTAAAAACTGGAGCGTATATAAATAATAGAAGCCGTGTAGGGGTTTCGTAACCCCTAATCCGATTAAGCTAAAATTTTGCATAAATCATCCTTAGATATATTTAAGATATTTTAAAAGATGTTAGTGCGATATATAAAAGGGTGTTCAAATGACAGCCAGTGCTAAATTGTTCTAACACAGAGCCAGTTACACCTTAAATGCGTTATATCTCCCAACCAATAGAAATTAAGGAAAAAAATATTAAACAATTTTATTGATTTTTTTTTTGTGCTCTTTCATTTTCTGTGAGTAGTAAAGGATCAATAAATAAATAAATATATATATATATATATATATATATATATATATATATATATATATATATATATTATTATTACGGTAAATTATAGTTCATAAAATGATGTAAGTCTACAAAAAAAAAACAAGGGGAGGTTAACTATTGTGTAAGAGAATATACAATTTACAAAATGTGAATTTAAATTTTAAAATAATTTTTAAGGCATAAGGCATAAAGTACTTAATAAATTTATTTCATATTTATACTAAACATAGTTTAACTTTAATAATTATAAAGACATGGTTTGAAAGTCTTAGTTTTAAGTCGAATTAATGCCAAAAATAAGGACTTCCCGGATTGGTGGATATTTAAATAAAACTTAGTTTTCCAAAAACAAAATTTATATTTTTTGGTGCAAGTACACATAAATGACCAGGAGTTTAAATAAACATTAAAGTTATTCTAGAATTATTTTCCTTAAAATTGATTACGGTAAATCCGGCAATACTGTGACTGGCCGCGACATATCCTGTTCTCAGTCTAAATGCTGTTCTATATTTTGATAGACGGCGTTTTCCTGGTGGGTTTGGAGGTTTTTTAATTAAAAAAAAGTACGTAAGAAATTTTTTTGAACTCTTAAAGACAATTTTTCACATCATCAAGATGTTCAGGTTTTTTTTTGTAACTTATTTCTGAATCACTCTGTATAAAGCGCATAAGATTGTTTGATAGACGATAGATGAACGAACACATACCAATTATGTCATTATGTATTATGCGTTATGTTTGGTTATGCAAGCCTGTAGATAAAGCTTTATGTACTTACATTGGTTATCGTCAGTCAATTCACTATATTCACTTCTTGGCCATTCATCGGGCTTGGGAAACAATGTGTGTCGCATTGCATTATCAGGATCATATTCAAAAGCAACACCACAAGTTGGATTCCATTTGGCGTGTTCCTTGCCGAATCCCTTTGTAGCATATGCCCTTACTTTTAGTTCTTGCCCTTTACGCAATTTAATAATTAAAATCTCATCGTTCTCTTCATATTCAGAAGATTCATCATCTCTATGTTTAGAAGTTGCAGGTATAACTCTGGGGTCATTTGATTTCAAATCAGCAGTTGTTACAAGACGAGTTTTATCTCCAGTACATTTCACGTCTAAAGTAAATTCTACACTACATTCTTGACAAAAATCGGAACAAACACAATCCTAGAAAAAAGAAAGGTTAAAAAGACAAAATTAACAAAAATGACGTCCGTTTTTTTCGAACACTAGAGGGTCACTCTATCTACTATCGGTGACAAATGAACTGACACGTGTGTTTCAGGTCTAATTAAAAAAAACTACCCCTTAAAAAAAATTCAAAAAAATATTTTGATATTTAGCTATATCTGCATAGTATTGTGAAGTTTCAAAAAATTTATTCCACTCGTTTATTTATAATTCATAAAATTATAAAAAAATGTCATGTTTTTTGGCGATATTGAAGAAAGTTTAACTATTACAGTCAATAAGTTGGTTAATACTTAATATTTTTTTGTGAAATTTTCAGCAAGTATAGAGTAATGTTTTTCATTTCACTTGAATAATAAAAAAACGAAAACATTTCCTCGTTTTTTAATAAAAATATAAATTCTAAAAGGGAGTCCCCATACTTAATTTACAACAAAGTATGTTTTTTTTTCGGGATATTATATATGTATAAGTAAATATGATAATCTTTGATAAAATAATTGCAAATAATTTATTTTTAAGGACAAAAATAAATATTTTGTAAAAATTGAATCAGTAACATTGTTTATTCATTTCTCGGTTAAACACTATCTTTATAAAGCGGAGAACGCAATTTAAAATGCTTTATGGTATATTTGCTGTGGTTTTGTATTTTTGTTATTGATGGAACTATAACAAGAAAATAACAGAAAAATACAGGATATGTTTAAGCCTAGAAAATATATAAATATAAGATTAAAATTGGGTATATAAATAAAAATCTTTAATTTATAGTTTACAGTTTTGTACTTACCGTAAGGTACTTACGATATAATATTTCCACATACCTAAATATTTAGCGATGCCATTCACTAACTTACAAATGAAAGATACTATCATAACAGTGGAAAGCTTTTTTGATAAAGAAAAAAGTAATGGGATACAAAGTATAGATGTAAACAAAAAGTTGCAAAGAACAGACGATTGTCTGGGTATTAGTTTATCAACTGTTAATCGAGTATTGGCTGAGTATGAAAGAAGTGGCTTTATTTCACCTGCAAAAACTGGTGGTGGCCGAAAAAAAATAGAAATTGATGAAATACTGCAAGGTGTAGTAAGAAGAAGCGTATTAGACTTTTATTTGGAGCGAAAATTTCCTACCGTAAAAGAAGTTCATCAAAAACTAAAGGAAAATGTTGAGGATTTTCCAGATATTTCCGACAGAACCTTATTGCGATGGTTCAAGGAGTTAATTTTTTTTTACCAAAAATTGAACAAAAAGTCTATTTTAATGAAAGAAAATTCAACCGCAGCTAAAAGATCAGAATTTTTGTATAATATTAAGCGGTATCGTGACCTCATTGGAAAATATATTACACTGATGAAACCTGGTGCGGTGCTAATCATTCCAGGCAATTTGGATGGGTTGAACGTGTTGACCCACAAATGAGAGACAACTTCGATAGGTACAGAGGAGGCGTACAAGAAATAAATGGCTATAGAGGTGGCATAAAGAAGCCATCTGGAGCTGGAAAGCGAGTTATAATTTTACATATAGGAAACGAGAATGGATTCTTGGAAGGGTGTTTAAAATGTTTTATTGGAGTAAAAGGTTCCGGCGATTACCATGGAGAAATGAATAAACAACATTTTGAAGAATGGTTTCGGTTGGTGCTAAGTCTCTTACCTAATAAGTGTCATTGTGATTGATCAGGCACCTTATCATACAATGTTGGATCCTGAGTTTAGGAACCAAACAACAAAATGGAGAAAAGCTCAAATTATAGAATGGATGTCAAAAAGACGAGTAATTTTACCTGAGGGCGTGCTAACATTTGAGAATCTAACGAAACCTCGACTTTTGGAGTTAGCACGCCCTTATCATTTTGAAAAAAAGCTTCTATTGGATAAAATAACGAAAGAGTTACGAGGAGATGATGTAAAGTTACTATGGCTACCGGTTGCTCATTGCGAATTTAACGCAATTGAACTTATATGGGCCTACGTAAAAAATAAGGTGGCGAAACTAAATACAACTTTTAAGATAAATGATGTTTTGAAATTATGTATTGATACAATGCAAAACGTACCTGGTTCAGTTTGGAAAAATTGTGTTGAGCATGCTAAAAAAGTGGAAGAAAAATATCGTACCAAAGAAAATCTAATAGATATTGCAGTAGAACCCCTCATAACTAATCTTGGCGATGACGATGATGATGATGATGATGAAATGGAGGAAGAAGAAGAAAATTTATTTGAGTCAGAATCTGATATGGAAAATGATATTTAATTTTGTACGCATAATCATTCTCTGTTTTATTCGACTTTTTAATAATACACTACTTGTGTAATAAAATATTGCTTAAAAATATTGCTTAAAATGTAAAACGTTTAAGGTAATAAAAAAATCAAGTATAAAAATAAAAATAAATGTACCGCTTCGTTCAAATAGTAAACTGAATACGTGAGCGAAGCAGTCAGCGCGCTTGCCGACACGGAGCTCCGCTTCCGTCTCCTCGCCTCTCTGAACGGCGATTAAAATTTATTTTTCAAAGCGTTCACACCGGATAAAATACTTTAAAAAAATACATTTTAGTAATAACTTTATTTTATTGCTTTAATAAGGCCTTAATCTAACTTTTGGTGCAAAAAAAATTTTAGTGGCTATTATGCAAACAGAAATAATGTGCTCTCATATTTTTGAAAAAATCTCCTAAACTATTAATTTTTTTCAAACAAAATTTTTACCAGCTGTTACCAAAGAAGTGTCCTTTACGTGAAAAATTTCAACAAAAAAAATTCAACAAAAATTGGGTACTTAAAGTTACAGGTTAATTAAACATGGGTGTTCCTAAAATATCGCTAAAAACATGTATTTTTTTTTGTTTATTACTTGATATCTCATATGCCAAAAAAGCTAGAATTTTTTTTTGTATAGAAATAATGTAGAAATAAATGTTCTATCGATTAAATTTTGTTTCATTAAAATTGATCCAGTTTATTTTGAGAAATTAGATCGCAAACCCACGTGTCAATTCATTTGTCACGGATAGTAGAGGTGTTAGAGTGAGCGCCTCTAGATAAAGTGACTACCCAACATATACAATTTTTCGCTACAAAAGTCCCAAAATGTTTTAACGCGCTCATATTTTTTTTCTATTTTTAGCTCAATGACTTTAGATTAAATTCGACATAAGAAAGAAAAATTACAAGTTAGAACTTTTGACGCAGTTAAGTGTTACCCGCGGAGTAGATGAAGAAATCACATTCTTGCCCATAAATTTGATATGGGAACTGTCAGCCATCTTGGATTAAAGGTGTGAGTGAGGGGTTATCTCGCTAAATATGCATCTTACGATAAAAATGCATATTATCAATTTTGTTAAGGAGGAAATTTACAACCATTTTTGTTTGGATCATTTTTTATTATTGTAATATCTTGGGTGTGGAATAAATACTGAAGTCAACACGGATTACAATTCATAAGTATATTTTAGTACTCGACGTTTTACATAAATAATAACACATACGATACGACTGACAGACTACAAGGAACTGGCCTTGACCTATATCCCAGTGCGCATGTGTAGCGTCACCGGCTAGTTACTTAGGTATCAGTGATACCAACATTACACCCCCCTGCGAATACTATACTTAGGGTGTCTAACAATGTACCCTTTTAATAGCCGCGACACAAGCCAACACATTCAAATTTATTATTTGAGAATTTTTTGTAAATTATAACTAAAAATATTTATTATAGAACCAAATGTATATAACTTGCTTAGGTGTAACTGTACCGGGTGATCCAAAGTTCCCGACCCAATCAGTTTTCTCCGAAACCGTCAAAGTTATGGGCAAAATTTTATTGGGGTTTTCTATGGGGTCACCTAAGCTACAAATTAAAGTTGATTAAAGGTTTTTAGTTTAGTGAAACATGGGCGTAGCGATGGACATTTTTTTAGTTTTTAGTGGCATGTATAGGAAAACTAGCTTAAATCGAATCATATTCTAATTTTATATATTTATCACACAAAGTCTTTAATATACACGCAAGCGTTAGAAAGTTATTTTATAAATAATAATTTTCACCTTAAGTCAACTTATTTTAAACGAAAAAACAAACAGTCGGTGGATCATTTGGTTTAGGTATCAAAAATGTATCATGTTTAAAAATCGCCTGGGTTCAAATCTCAACAGCGATACTACTTTTTTTATTAATATTATTTAAGTTTTTTTTTTTTTAAGTATTGTATTTTTGTGATTTATCAATATTTAATTACTTTTATTATACAGGTATTTTGTAGGTTTAAAAAAAAGTAGTTTAATAGCTTCTAATAAAAAATTAACAGTCAACACAATTTAAAATTTTAAATTTTTACGACCGCTAAAATTAAAAGAACTTTCATTGTAGGTTTTGGTATTATTACGGAAGATGTGCATAAAAGCCATCAACACTAGGGTTACCCACCAAAATTTTAAATTAAAAAGTTTGGAGGTCTTATCCTTCAGATTTATTCATTGAGGTAGCTTTATAATCCCTGATTTTTTTCAGAATTTTTGAAAAAAAGTAGAGGTCGCTCACAGCCGTAAATAATTTCTATAACTTTAGTTTTTTTACGGCACAGGGTCTTCTTTTTAACCGACTTCCAAAAAAAGGAGGAGGTTATCAATTCGACGTGTGACTTTGTCTTTTTTTTATGTTTGTTCCCGCATAACTTTGGAATGAACGGAATTTGATGAAACTTTTTGCAACTTATTCATGAGGTAATTTGACGCTCGGATAATACCGGGTAAGCCGGATAATTAAGATAAATCTAATCATTTTAACGCAATTTCACCTTAAAACGGCTTTTAACAAAGATTTTCTTTAGTATTAAAAAGTTTAAAATAAGGTTGGTTGGACTCTTAGGCGCTGAAATAAAGACATTACTAAATTTATTTTTAAGATGATGACGTCACAACGCACTAATGGTGCCTTGTGACGTCAGCAGCTTGCGGACATGGAAGGACAACTATAATTTAGCTTAGATGACGCTACAAATCTACAAGTTCTGTGTCTCTAAAAAGTAAAAAATAAAAACTTTTAGCAAAAAAAATGAACCGACTTGTTTGCTTCGAAATTGGCACCGACTTAAGTATTTTTTATTTTTTACTTTTTAGGGACATAGAAGTTTTTGCGAAAAGTTTTTTAATTATTTTTACACGGCGCGGTATGAATAGGGACACTAGATCTAGGTATGAAGGGTAGTAAATGGAATTCAGAGCCATTTTTAGTTGTAACTGATTACTATTGCTTAAATTCGGGTTAAGCCATGGGAGTTAAAGGAGGTAAAAACTATGATATTTTGCGACTTTTTGTATATTCTTCTTCGACTTTAATTTAATGGAAGAGGGGGTAGTAAGGTATCAAGAGGGCAAATACATTGTTTTAATTAAAAACAAATTTTAATGTTTTTTCGTTTCTCGAAAAAACAAAAAAAAAAACATTAAAAAAAAAATCAATCAAAAAACTTTTTTTTATTTTAATAGTTATTACCCGTTATTTACAATACTTTGGTATGAAACATTATAATTATTGTAATTTTTTATATGATTTTAGCGGTCGTAAAAGTTTAAAACTTTAAATTGTGTTGACCGTTAGTTTTTTATTTAGAGCGATTAAACTACTTAGTTTTTTTTAAACCTACAATATCCTTATAAAATAACTTCCTAACGTCTGCGTGTATATTAAAGACTTCGTGTGATAAATATATAAAATTAGAATATGATTCGATTTAAGCTAATTTTCCTATACATGCCACTAAAAACTAAAAAAATGTCCATCGCTACGCCCATGTTTCACTAAACTAAAAACCTTTAATCCACCTTAATTTGTAGCTTAGGTGACCCCATAGAAAAACCCAATAAAATTTTGCCCATAACTTTTACGGTTTCGGAGAAAACGGATTGGGTCGGGAACTTTGGATCACCCGGTACCTGTAACTTTAATAAAATATTTAAAAACAAACTTTAGTTTTATTTAATAAAACTACAAATAAAATTTATTTGCATGTATCCCCTTAAAGGATGTGTTCCATTAAGGATTCAAAAACCGAAAATTCTATACGTAAATTTATTTTCCTGTAAAATAAACGAACGAACACCATGTACCTGTTTATCTATAATAACTTAAATACTTTTAAAATGTATATTTAATACACACATGCATTTTTAACGACTGCCTTTTATTTACCTAGCATAGAAATTTCTGTTTTAGAATAACACCTAAACTTAAATAACTTTTAAAATCGAGTGTTCTACATTTTGTAATGACAAGTAATAAAAAAAATTTTTCCTATTTCTTCAGGTATAGACAGGTAAGTATTAGTTAAATGGTAAGTAAATAGTACTCGGTAAGTATTTGTAAATATTAAATAAATTTACAATCTTAATTTATATAAAAATATAAATAGTGTATACTGAAATTTAAAAACCATTTCAGTCCAAGTCCAAAATGTAATCTCGAAGCCTATTTGGTCTTACTATTTTTCTATTCGGTCTGTTGGAGGCAACGAACAGTTCAAATAATTTACTTTGGTAAATAAATATTGCATCAATAGATGTCGCTTCAAAAATCGTAATTTTTTAAAAATAACCGTCGGCTCAGCCGGCAAATAATTCAGTTACAAAAAAGCAATGTCGATTGCGTGTGGCTCTCGGGCGTGTTCCCACAATTTTATTAAAAACAAAGAAAATAACGAATAAAATTAACGTTAAAACATTTCGGTCTTGTTACCACAAATGCATAAACATTATGCGCCAAATATTTCGGTCTAGTAACCATTTTTAATAACAAAACGGCATACGCCACACTCTGTACATAAAAGTGTAAATACAAATGTGTGAATAGTGTAAATATAAAAAAAAATCAAAAACAGTTTTAAATCAATCATTCAATACAGTCCACTAAAAACCCATATTGTGTAGAAATAAACTCTACATAATATTTTGTTCCTTCTAACCGGACATTTTGGTACTCTTAACCGAACATTTTACCAAATTTCGACCTATAAAACAAAGTGATTATCTAAACTAAACTTTCTAAGTCAATCCCAGTGATATAAAATAAGTGCTGCTAAAAACTTGCTGAAAAAAGTGCAAAGAATTGTGAAAAATCCGTTAAAAACATTCCGTCGGTAAAAGTTCTAGAAAGAAATTCTAGCGCGAAAAAACCTGTCGCTCAAAACCGATGTTTTTAGAACAGCTACTATAAAAAATAAGTGCGCTCTAGTGTTCAAGTGACCTAACTAAAATTCTACCAAACTGTAAAAAACAGTTTCGGTACTCGTCACCAGGGAGTGCTCCATAAAACAAAAGTGCAATTTTAAAATTGTAGTTCTCAAAGTGTCGCACGAGGCGCTGCAATAGACGTCAAAATTTGTTTATAACCAAAAAGTTCAACTCAACAGCTGATTTGTGGAAAATCCAATGGAAATTCGATTCAACGCTGGATATTCAGATAAGAACTCTCTTTACTAATTACTAGTGAAATAATTGCATTAATATTCTCAAAATAGACTTTAAGTATTTTTCTTTTCTAGTTTCTAAGTTTATACTTTTTTTTTTGTAATCCTTTTAGTGTTTACATTTTGTCACATTAAAAATGGCTCCTAAAAACCAATCAAAAATTGCTAAATTAAAGCAAGTACTAAAACAGTGTAAAACTACTGGCATTAAAATTAAAAAATTTTTAGAAGACCACCAAAGTGACAAAATTGATGCTTTATTTATTGAACAACTTCAAGTTCGTAAACAAGTTATTGAAGAAAACTATCAAATAGTTAAAGATACAATTATTGAGATTGAAAGTCTGGAACCAGATGAGCCTGAGTCTCTCGATAAATTTGAAGAGGACTATTTTAACACGGTCTCAATAATCAATGCAATTATTTCTGGTTTTAATAATTTTCAAAAACAACAGAATGCAGATTCTGGTCCTATCCGAACGAATGCAGTAGAATTCATATCTACCGCAAAACTACAACCCATTCAAATTGAACCATTTAATGGTAAAAACCTTAACAAATTTAAGCCCTTCGTAGAAATTTTTTTAGCAGTGATTGACAAAAATCATGCATTATCAAAAGTAGAAAAACTTTTTTATTTGAAGTCCCACTTAAGGGATGAGGCCCTTGCCTTAATTGATGTCCTGCCTTTAATAGGGGACTCTTACGATGAGGCTCTAAAAATATTAAACAATAGATATAATAATCAAACCATGTTAATAAATTCCCACATTTATTCAATTTTGGATTTACCAAATATTAGCAAGGGCACTCCGGTTGCTCTAAGGGAATTTGTTAGCATTGTGAGACAACAGATGGGCAGTTTAAAAAATTTATTAAATGAAACTATAAATGGTTGGGATATGATCCTAATTTGCATTCTTTCCAAAAAATTGGACACATATACAAACCGGTCAGATTGACAGAGACTCTTCAAGGCTTCCAACTTTAGAAGGGTTCCTACAATATTTAGAGAATAGAGCAACAGCGCTTGAAGCTGTTGCCCAACCAGATACCTCTAAGTATTCGAAGGAAAAAGTTCAAAATAGTCATATGGCTACAAATAGCACAACTAGTAAAAATAATTCAACAAATGAAATAAAATGTACATTTTGAACTAATTTTAATCACAGAATATACAACTGTAAAAAGTTCAAAGCACTTTCTGTCAATGAAAGAATTCAATTTATAAATAAAAATAATCATTGCAAAATATGCTTAAATAGACATTTAGATAAAAAATGTAAAATCAATTTAACATGCATTTTTTGCAATAGAAATTCACATAATAGCCTATTGCATTTTGAAAAACAATCAGAGTATTCAGGTACGGTTCAGGATAAAAAGCCAGTGCAGGATGATTCTAAAGTTAGCGTAGGTTGTTTTGCAAATAATAAAGCTCAAGAAGTTTTATTGCCTACAATAAAGGTAAAATTAAAAGCCGAAAATGACACATTTGTTGTCGCGTACGCTTTAGCTGATAGCGGTAGTCAGACTTCATTTATTACAAATAGTTTGGCACAAAGGCTAAATTTAAAAACACATACAAAAAAATTAAATATTTTAGGGGTAAAAGAAACTTCCTTTAAAGTAGAAAAGGCAGTAAATGTAAATATTTATTCTAATGTAAATAGTTATAAAATAAATTGCGAATGCGCGGTAGTAGAAAAAATTACCAGTAGCCTTCCAGCATTTCAAATTGATACTAAAAATTTAAATATACCCAAGGACATAAAAATGGCAAATAGCGATTTTTATATTTCCAAAAATATTGACATTTTGCTCTCAGCAGATATTTTCTTTGATATTTTGCGGGAAGAAAAAATAAATTTAAAAAACGGTATTATTTAAAAAAAATACCAATTTTGGATATATAGCGTCGGGTTCAATTTCAAATTCGCCTATTTTCCAGTCAAATATTAATTGCGCCTCCTCCATAATTTCATGCCATAGTCATGTAGTGGAAGAAAAATTAGAAAATATTATGTCTAAATTTTGGGAAACTGAAAAAGTCCCACAAACATTTACTGAATATAATAACGAACAAGAAGCGTGTGAACAAATTTTTCTAAACACAACCATATTAAATAATAATAAATTTCAGGTAAATTTACCACTTAAACAAGACTTACAAGAAATTAATTTAGGTGATTCTTTTCATATTGCATACAAACATTTTCAAAATTTAGAAAAACGCTTTCAGCATAACCCAGATCTTTTTAAAAATTACAAACAATTTATTGATGAATATATAAACCTTGGTCATGCTAAAGTGGTATCACTAAAGGACTACGAGTCCAGTGATACTCCCGTATATTTTTTAGCTCACCAACCCGTAATTCGTGAGGACAAAAAAACCACAAAGTTAAGGGTGGTTTTTGATGGAAGTATGCTTACAAAAAATAAGACTTGCGTCAATGATTTTTTATTTAATGGTGAAAATTGCCAAAATGAGTTGTTTGACATTTTAATATTATTTCGTACGTATAAATATACAGTCTTAGCTGACATAGAAAAAATGTTTAGGATGGTTTTAATTAATCCTAACCATAGATCCTTGCAAAACCTTCTTTGGAGAAATAATCCAGAATTGCTTATTGAATGCTTGCAACTTCAGACAATAACTTACGGCTACAAAAGTTCAAGTTTTTTAGCAACACGTTGCTTAAAAGAACTTGCGCATAGGTTTCAAAACACATTTAGTTTAGCTTCAAATGCATTAAAAAAAAGTACATATGTAGACGACATTTTGTCGGGTGCAAATACAATTGAAGAAGCCATTCAATTAAAAAACGAATTAATCGAATTATTAAAATTAGGTTCCTTTAGCCTACATAAATGGGCTTCGAATAATGAATCTATCATAAGTAATATTTCTTTACAAGACAGACAAATTGAAGAAATTGATATCAATAAAAATAATAACACAAAAACTTTGGGTGTCTCATATGCTATCCAAAAAGATTGTTTTAAAATTTTTTCCCCTTCCAATGACAATGAAGCTTGTTTGACAAAACGACAAATTTTAAGCTACATATCAAAATTCTACGACCCTCAAGGTCTAGCTGGCCCAATATTGGTTTCAGGTAAAATTTTTATACAAAAGTTGTGGTTAAATAAATTTTCCTGGGACGAAATTTTGCCTGAAGAATTAAGAAAATCCTGGACAGATTTTCAAAGTAGCTTAAATAAAATGCCGGTACTTAACATAGACAGAAATTTAAATTTTTTTGGTGCAACCAAAATTGAATTGGTTGGGTACTGTGATAGTTCCTTAACTGCTTACGGCGCAATATTGTACATAAGGTCTATATTTAAAAATAAAGTTTGTGTAAATATTCTTTGCTCAAAGTCACGTATTGCTCCAATTAAACAATTATCTGTGCCAAGGCTCGAGCTAAACGGCGCACTAATTCTTGCACAATTAACAAAAAAGGTTTTTAATTTATTAGAATCCCAAATCAATGAAGTTTTCTTATACTGCGACTCCAATATAGTATTGGCTTGGTTAAAATCTAATCCCACGAATCTAAATGCATACGTAGGAAATAGAGTAAATAAAATTCAGGAATTGACAAAAAACTTTACCTGGAGCTACGTTTCAACAAAAGAAAACCCAGCTGACCTATTATCAAGAGGCGTAGAACCTAGCGAATTTTACTCAAACACTTGTTGGTTCCACGGTCCTCAAATTTTATCCGATCCAAACTTTTTTCATAATAAAAATATTGACATTCATATTCCAAATCCTCTTCCTGAAGAAAGGATACAAAAAGTAACTTTAAAGGCTTCTGAAAATAACGAGTTTTTAAACGAATTTTTCAAAAAGTTTTCCTCAATTTCCAAAATTCAGAGGGTTTTAGCATATGTCAAAAGATTTATTCACAATCTAAAAAATCAAAATAATAAAATAAAAGGAAAATTTCAAATAAGTGAACTCGATAACTCACTAACTACCATAATAAAACATGTCCAATTAGAAAATTTTCATGATGACATAAAAAGTTTAAAATCAAATCAAGATTTAAAATCTAACCTTAAGGGGTTAGTTTAGTTTAGTTGTTTCAATGCGGGGTTCATAGCCCTCAACACCTGGTCCCTAGGGACCTTTGTGTTTACCGCACAGACCTCCTCAGAGCATCCCTGTTTCTTTTAAAAAGTCCAGGTATGGTTTCAGGGGAGTGTTCATGATCTCGTTTGGTTCCAGAGAGTCGTTCCCAAAGTACTTCCATCTTAGGCCTATTAGCGATGGACATTCACATATGAGGTGGTAGGGTTCTTCATCCCCTTCCCCACATCTCCTGCACACGGGGCTCGTAATCTGTCCCATTACGTGTCGGTGCTTGTTCAGTAAGCAGTGTCCAGTTATTATACCCGTTATTGTTCTCAGTTGACTCCTGGACATGCCTAGAAGTAAGCTGGTTCTTTTCTTGGTAGGTCCTCCTAGGAAGAGTTTGGAGTGCCTCATTCTAGGAGCATCTATCCAGTGTTGCTGGTGTTCATCCCGCAACATTCTCCTGACCTCGTGTCTGGCCGTGGAATATGATACCCCACAGCACGGTTCTGGTCCTATGAGTACAGCTTCACTTCCCTTTCTCGCAAGGTCGTCTGCCTTCTCATTACCATCTATACCTTGATGTCCTGGAACCCATATCAAATTTACTTTGTTATGTTCAGCCAGTTTACATAGCTCGTTGTGGCATTCGTATACCAGTTCTGAGCTAAAGGCATATGAGTCTAATGCCTTTATCGCTGCCTGGCTGTCCGAAATGATATTTACTGTCCTACCCGTGTAGGACGCCGATGTCATTTCTTGTGCGCAGACATAAATCGCATAGATTTCAGCTTGGAAAACTGTTGCCTTGGTTCCCAGGTTTAAGCTAATTTCTTTGCCCGGTCCATGGATTCCTGCTCCGGTCCCTTCTTTCATTTTGGATCCATCTGTGTACCAGGTTTCACCTTTTAGTAGTTTAGGGTATAGTCCATTTTTCCATGCATCCCGGCTAGGTATCTCAGCCTTTGCCGGTTGCCTGAAATCATAGACTATAGCGATCCTATCTGTTTTCATGGATAGTATATCTGTATTGTCAATGTTCTCAAAGATTTTAGTATGTTCCAACCCTCTATGGCGGTCTCCCATGCCGTTAATCCTTAGTCTGTACGCTGCCATAAGTGCCTCTGTTTTTGCCACCAAGTGCAATGGAGGTAGGTCCAGTAGGACTTCTAGTGCTGCGGTGGGAGTAGTGCTCATTGCCCCCACTATCCCGATGCAGGCAAGTCTTTGTGCCTTGCTTAGAATCAGTCTGTTAGTAGTGGAATTGGCTTTATGCCACCACACTAACGCCCCATATGTCACTATGGGTTTTACAATTACATTGTATACCCAGTGCAACATTCCGGGTTTAATTCCCCAGTTTTTACCAAACATGCGTCTACAGGCCCATAGTGCTCTAATAGCTTTGTTGGTTTTATCTGTTAGATGGGGTTTATAAGACAACTTGCTATCCAAGATTACTCCTAGATATTTTGCTTGCCCCACTAACTTCAGCTTAGTTCCAAATAACCTTGGAGGCTCAATTAAGAGTTTCCTTTTATTGGTAAATGGAATAAGTGTGGTTTTTGTAGGGTTTACCGACAGTCCCACTCTTCTACACCAATTCTCTATGAACTTTAGGGCTCCCTGCATCACTTCTGATACAGTTTTGCCGTACTTGCCACATACGAGAACCGTTATATCATCAGCATATCCCTGAGCATAGAAGCCATGTCTCTCCAATTCCTCCAGAAGACTGTTCACCACGAGGCACCATAGGAGTGGCGATAACGCCCCTCCTTGAGGACATCCTTTCGCGACCAGCACTTCTATCATTGATTGTTGGAGTGATGCCTCAATAGTTCTGTTTTTCAGCATGGTCATTACCCATCTACATATTGTATCTGGTACCCCATGTCTATTGAGTGCATTTTCTATTGATTCATATGAGGTATTATCAAATGCCCCCTCTATGTCCAATAGAGCAGCTAGACAAATTCCTTTGTCTTTAATTGCCTTCTCTGCTCTTTTTGCTAGCTCGTGTATAGCTAGTTCGCAGGATTTACCTGCTTGATATGCATACTGGAGCCTGTGCAAGGGTCTTGTTTTCAAGACCTTGTCCCTTATGTATCTATCAAGCAGTTTCTCTAATGTTTTTAGGAGAAATGACGTTAGGCTTATCGGTCGATACGCCTTGGCTTCGGCATATGTTGCCTTGCCAGGTTTAGGTAGAAAAATTACCTTCACCTTCCTCCAGCCCTTCGGTATATATCCAAAGGCCATACTTGCCCTAAGTAGATTAACTACTGGTGTAGTTAGTGCGCTTATCCCGTTCTGTAGCAAAGCAGGAAACACACCATCCTTCCCAGCAGCCTTAAATGGTTTGAATGAATTCACGGCCCATTTAAGCTTTTTAGCATCCACTATTTTGGATGCAAGCTTCCAGTCTGCCCTGGTGGGCCTCCTTAAGCCTTCTGTCTGTATGTTATTGTTCTCATTACCCCGGTTCCTTTCAGACCCTGGGAAGTGAGTTTTTAACATAACCTCTAGCGTCTCTTCTGCCGTTTCAGAGTAGGCCCCTGATTCGGTTTTTATAGATCCTAGGTTGTAATCTTTTTCCTTTCGGAGGGCCCTTTGGAGTCGTGAACATGTAGGTGTATCTTCGATACCCTGACAGAACTTCCTCCAGGATTCCCTCTTTGAGGTCTTGATAGCTTTGATATATCGGGCGAGAGATGCTTTTTAAGGGGTTAAGTCCCTTTTTAGATCATTTAGAAATTCTTCGCCTGGGGGGAAGGCTCCAGCAAGCGGATATTTCGTATGATCAAATGCATCCCATAATTCTTCCAAAAAATAATATAATAACCGATTTAATAATAGAAAGGGAACACAAAAAATTATTACATGCGGGTCAAAAACAAGTCCTTAGCAGCTTTAGCTGATAGCGGTAGTCAGACTTCATTTATTACAAATAGTTTGGCACAAAGGCTAAATTTAAAAACACATACAAAAAATTTAAATATTTTAGGGGTAAAAGAAACTTCCTTTAAAGTAGAAAAGGCAGTAAATGTAAATATTTATTCTAATGTAAATAGTTATAAAATAAATTGCGAATGCGCGGTAGTAGAAAAAATTACCAGTAGCCTTCCAGCATTTCAAATTGATACTAAAAATTTAAATATACCCAAGGACATAAAAATGGCAAATAGCGATTTTTATATTTCCAAAAATATTGACATTTTGCTTTCAGCAGATATTTTCTTTGATATTTTGCGGGAAGAAAAAATAAATTTAAAAAACGGTATTATTTAAAAAAATACCAATTTTGGATATATAGCGTCGGGTTCAATTTCAAATTCGCCTATTTTCCAGTCAAATATTAATTGCGCCTCCTCCATAATTTCATGCCATAGTCATGTAGTGGAAGAAAAATTAGAAAATATTATGTCTAAATTTTGGGAAACTGAAAAAGTCCCACAAACATTTACTGAATATAATAACAAACAAGAAGCGTGTGAACAAATTTTTCTAAACACAACCATATTAAATAATAATAAATTTCAGGTAAATTTACCACTTAAACAAGACTTACAAGAAATTAATTTAGGTGATTCTTTTCATATTGCATACAAACATTTTCAAAATTTAGAAAAACGCTTTCAGCATAACCCAGATCTTTTTAAAAATTACAAACAATTTATTGATGAATATATAAACCTTGGTCATGCTAAAGTGGTATCACTAAAGGACTACGAGTCCAGTGATACTCCCGTATATTTTTTAGCTCACCAACCCGTAATTCGTGAGGACAAAAAGACCACAAAGTTAAGGGTGGTTTTTGATGGAAGTATGCTTACAAAAAATAAGACTTGCGTCAATGATTTTTTATTTAATGGTGAAAATTGCCAAAATGAGTTGTTTGACATTTTAATATTATTTCGTACGTATAAATATACAGTCTTAGCTGACATAGAAAAAATGTTTAGGATGGTTTTAATTAATCCTAACCATAGATCCTTGCAAAACCTTCTTTGGAGAAATAATCCAGAATTGCTTATTGAATGCTTGCAACTTCAGACAATAACTTACGGCTACAAAAGTTCAAGTTTTTTAGCAACACGTTGCTTAAAAGAACTTGCGCATAGGTTTCAAAACACATTTAGTTTAGCTTCAAATGCATTAAAAAAAAGTACATATGTAGACGACATTTTGTCGGGTGCAAATACAATTGAAGAAGCCATTCAATTAAAAAACGAATTAATCGAATTATTAAAATTAGGTTCCTTTAGCCTACATAAATGGGCTTCGAATAATGAATCTATCATAAGTAATATTTCTTTACAAGACAGACAAATTGAAGAAATTGATATCAATAAAAATAATAACACAAAAACTTTGGGTGTCTCATATGATATCCAAAAAGATTGTTTTAAAATTTTTTCCCCTTCCAATGACAATGAAGCTTGTTTGACAAAACGACAAATTTTAAGCTACATATCAAAATTCTACGACCCTCAAGGTCTAGCTGGCCCAATATTGGTTTCAGGTAAAGTTTTTATACAAAAGTTGTGGTTAAATAAATTTTCCTGGGACGAAATTTTGCCTGAAGAATTAAGAAAATCCTGGACAGATTTTCAAAGTAGCTTAAATAAAATGCCGGTACTTAACATAGACAGAAATTTAAATTTTTTTGGTGCAACCAAAATTGAATTGGTTGGGTACTGTGATAGTTCCTTAACTGCTTACGGCGCAATATTGTACATAAGGTCTATATTTAAAAATAAAGTTTATGTAAATATTCTTTGCTCAAAGTCACGTATTGCTCCAATTAAACAATTATCTGTGCCAAGGCTCGAGCTAAACGGCGCACTAATTCTTGCACAATTAACAAAAAAGGTTTTTAATTTATTAGAATCCCAAATCAATGAAGTTTTCTTATACTGCGACTCCAATATAGTATTGGCTTGGTTAAAATCTAATCCCACGAATCTAAATGCATACGTAGGAAATAGAGTAAATAAAATTCAGGAATTGACAAAAAACTTTACCTGGAGCTACGTTTCAACAAAAGAAAACCCAGCTGACCTATTATCAAGAGGCGTAGAACCTAGCGAATTTTACTCAAACACTTGTTGGTTCCACGGTCCTCAAATTTTATCCGATCCAAACTTTTTTCATAATAAAAATACTGACATTCATATTCCAAATCCTCTTCCTGAAGAAAGGATACAAAAAGTAACTTTAAAGGCTTCTGAAAATAACGAGTTTTTAAACGAATTTTTCAAAAAGTTTTCCTCAATTTCCAAAATTCAGAGGGTTTTAGCATATGTCAAAAGATTTATTCACAATCTAAAAAATCAAAATAATAAAATAAAAGGAAAGCTTCAAATAAGTGAACTCGATAACTCACTAACTACCATAATAAAACATGTCCAATTAGAAAATTTTATGATGACATAAAAAGTTTAAAATCAAATCAAGATTTAAAATCTAACCTTAAGGGGTTAAGTCCCTTTTTAGATCATTTCGAAATTCTTCGCCTGGGGGGAAGGCTCCAGCAAGCGGATATTTCGTATGATCAAATGCATCCCATAATTCTTCCAAAAAATAATATAATAACCGATTTAATAATAGAAAGGGAACACAAAAAATTATTACATGCGGGTCAAAAACAAGTCCTTAGCAGCTTGAACTTAAATTATTGGCTTATAAACGGCGCAAGAGAAATCAAGAAAATAATTCACAAATGCATTTCTTGTTTCAAAGCTAAGGCTAGGTGTTCGCAACAATTAATGGGTTCCTTGCCTGAAAATCGTGTAACCGCGCACAGGCCATTTCAAAATTGTGGCCTTGATTTTTTTGGTCACGTTTATATAAAACAGTCCCGACTAAGACGGTCAATTATTACAAAAAGTTATGTGGCATTATTCGTTTGCTTTTCCACAAAGGCGATACACATGGAGCTGGTTTCCGATCTCACAACAGAAACCTTTTTAGGGTGTTTTAAACGTTTTATATCAAGAAGAGGACGGCCAAACAATGTGTATTGCGACAACGGAAAAACCTTCAAAGGTGCCAATAACCAGTTAAAAGAGTTCTACGAAGATTTTAAAAATTTAAATAAAGAAAAAATAATAAATTTTTCGCTTGAAGAAAAAATTAATTTTCGTTTTACACCGAGCTACTCACCGGTCTTCGGGGGCTTGTGGGAAGCCGGTGTGAAAAGTGCCAAGCACCATATGAAACGAGTAATGGGTAATAGCCAACTCACTTATGAAGAATTTAATACACTAATTATTCAAATTGAAGGTATATTAAACTCAAGGCCTTTAACCCAACTTTCAAATGATCCTCTGGATCTCTCTTATTTAACCCCCTCCCATTTTTTGGTCGGTGGTCCAATAACTGCTTATCCTGAACCGGATCTGACAGACATCCCGGAAAATAAATTGAAGCTTTGGAGAGTTGTCTGCCAAAAGCAGCAGCACTTCTGGCAACGCTGGTCGAAGGACTATCTTGCCCTTCTACAAAATAGGCCTAAATGGCAAACAAACGTACCAAACGTAAAAGAAGGTATGTTAGTTCTTCTTAAAGACGACAACTTGCCTTCGCTAAAATGGCCTATGGCCAGAATAATAAAAGTTATCCCTGGACAGGACAAAAAAGTCAGGGTCGTCGAGGTAAGGACAACTTCTGGAGTCTATCGACGATCAATCACAAAATTAGCGATATTACCAATATATCAATAATTAAAAATTGTATCTGTTTATAAAACTTTATACTCAGGTATTCATATGTAAATAGTAATAAATTGGAGACTTTATGGTTTCTATAGAAACCCTAGGGCCCCCAACATGTTGGAGGCAACCAACAGTTCAAATAATTTACTTTGGTAAATAAATATTGCATCAATAGATGTCGCTTCAAAAATCGTCATCTAGTAACCATTTTTAATAACAAAACGGCATACGCCACACTCTGTACAAAAAAGTGTAAATACAAATGTGTGAATAGTGTAAATATAAAAAAAATCAAAAACAGTTTTAAATCAATCATTCAATACAGTCCACTAAAAACCCATATTGTGTAGAAATAAACTCTACACGGTCTATTACCCGAAATTTCCGGTACAGGCATTTCCTGAGTAGGAATTCCCTGTATAGGATTTTTTTTCTAGCGGAATACTTTCCGCGGGTCTGTCCCTAGGAACTATGTTTTTCGGGTTCTTGGATTTAAGATCCCTAGTTTCTGAAATTTTATTTTCAATAACTCCCGGAATTTCCTTTTCGGGGAAATTCACTTCAGGACTCACACTATCTCTAACCTTATTAGGAAAACTCTCATTTTTAAAGTATTTACTACCTATTTCTACGGACTCTGCAATTTTGGGATTAATATTTGGGTTTTTACTCACGGTTGCTTTTTCCTGGACTCCAGCATCCCCGGACGCGACATAGGGATCCGGTATTTCGGCTGCTGGCTGGTGAGAAGTGGTTATTTGGCTGTTACTCGGTGCACTTGGTAACTCTAGTCGATCTGGTTGGTTTTCTGTTGTTTCTCCCCGAGTTCTGCAGCTACTTTTCTTCCCGTTCTATTAGTCTCCTCTCTCTCCCTATTGGCTACGTCACTTTCTAGGTTTAAATTACTTGTTCTAATTATCTGGTTAATATGTCTACGCCATATTTTCCCATTTTCCAGCTTACACAAATATATTACATTTCCTTGTTTGCCCTTAATCTTTGCCTTTATGACTTTTCTTCTATTTACTGTCCTATAATCCATAATCATCACCGTGTCTCCTATTTGCAGTTCCCGTTTTTGCCCTTTATAGTATTTTCTTTGCCTGTTTTGTCCCTCTACGTGTTTTTCAATCTCTTTTCTTCAGGACGTCCAGTCTTATTCGTAACTCTCTGTTTAGCATAAGTTTTGCTGGGGTTTCTTTTGTCACGCAGTGTTCTGTCAATCTATATGCTAGTAAAAATTCATAAACTAACATATTTATTGATTTATCACGCGATTTTGGGTCTAGAATTCTGGTTTTTAAGTTCCTCTTGAACGTTCGAACGGAATTTTCCGCCTGTCCGTTCCCAGCTGGGTTCCCTGACGTGGTCAGGTGGGTGATGGAATTACTTACCCACTACCGTTTTAAGGTATTTATTTACGGTTACCTTGTAATCACAGCATAGTCTCAGCGTCTGATCCTCCTTCAGGATCGGCACGATTGGTGAGGCCCATTTGGAAGTTTACACTGGAGTGATGATGCCCTTCCATCAAACTGTCCAACTCATCATCGATCAACTTTCGGTAGGCTAAGGGAACTGGTCTAGGTTTTAAAAACACTGGAACTGCATCTGGCTTCAAGTATAACTTCACCTTTCCAAGATTGTATTTTCCTAGCCCTTGAAAAACTTCCTTATAACCTCCGAGTAACTCCTCCAAAGTCTCCACCCTCACACTGTTCACCATCTCCAACTTTATGCCGACCTCCGCCAAGCTGTCTCGTCCCAGGATCCCAGAGCTTGCAGAATTTACAACAAAGTTTAATAGTCTTAGTTTTACCTTCTAAGCTTGCTTTCGCATAAAAATAACCTTCTGGTTTGAATGTAGTATTATTAAATGATTTTAACGTAATGCCATCTTTAATAAGTGAATATATACTAAAGTTTTTCCTAAAAATATCTACCCCAATCGCTGAAATTGCAGCGCCTGTGTCAAATTCCATTTTAAGTGGAATTTTGTCGATCAAAACAATAGCCTTATATTTTTCGTCAAATTTTAGACAGAGTTATCAGTTTTTTTACTTAGACTTAAATTAAACACTTTCAGTTCCCTATTGTCATCACAAACAACGTCCACATGCCACAAATCTTTGTTTTCTTCATCATCTCCCACATCAACATAATTAAGTTGGCTTTTTACTCTGCAATCACGGGCCCAGTGCCCTTTTTTATTGCACTTAAAACAGTAGGATAGTTTTGGGTTACACTCACCTTTATGAATTTTTTTTGCAAACCTTACAGTTTCTTCGTGAATCACCCAATTGAGTATTTTTGTGGTTTGTTTTCATCGTTCCACCATTTTTGTATCTGTCACTCTCTATTTTCGGTCGTCGGCCATTTTTGGAATAACCATTTCCGGGGCGCGATATTTCAAATTTGCTTCCCACAAAATTTACACTGCTTTCGCCCGTCATTTTTTCTTTTTTCTTAGCGATCTCGATGAATTTCTCCAACTTTTCCGTCTCCATCTCTTCGCACAACCTGTCGCAAATACTTTGGTCTTTCACCCCCGTGACAAATTTTAGCTTGAGAAGTAGCTCTAGGTCCCTGGTGAACGCGCATCCGCTCGCGGCTGCACAAAGCCTTACGTAGAAGTCCGCGACACTTTCCTCGCCGTTTTGCCTAATTTCTAAGAAATTCTTGCGTTCTTTTCAGACTATTGCTTTTCGAGCGAAATGACCTGATAATAAGGCATTTAATTCGTCGAAAGTTTTCGTGTTCGGGTTGTTTGGGAAGCACAAATCTCGCACCAATGTATACACATTCGCTCCTATGAGCGATAATAACGTCGGCACTTTCATTCCTTCTTTAATATCGTTCAATTTAAAGTAATTTACCATCCTTTCTGAATATAGGCTATAATCGTCCGATTCCGCATTGAATACCGCCGCCATTTTTCGTGGCGTGACCGCACCCTAGTCTCGAAATTGTTCAAAATTTTCACAGTTTTTCCTCCGCGCTTTCCAATTTAACTCGTCGCCATCTTTGTAATATATTGGGTGTGGAATAAATACTGGTCAACACGGATTACGATTCATAAGTATATTTTAGTACTCGACGTTTTACATAAATAATAACACATACGAGACGACTGACTGACTACAAGGAACTGGCCCCTTGACCTATATCCCAGTGCGCATGTGTAGCGTCACCGGCTAGTCACTTAGGTATCAGTGATACCAACATTACAATTATAATAATAACAATGGAGTTAAAATATTCAAAAATGGGGGTGAGTAGTAGTAGTAGTAGTAGTAAATTTTTGGGTTGGCCAAAGCCGGACAACTAGGCCATTTCTGGCCCTTTTTGTCACCCCAGGCAATCCCAGCCATTTACTAATTTGAGTCCTCCTTGAACCTGCCCGTCCTTTCAATAAAGGTCAGGATATTGGCCTAGGGGAGATCTCTTAGTTCCTCCTGGTTGAGTCTTTGAGTTTCAAAGTCTTGCAACCTGATCCTGTCGTATCTGACGCACTCGGCTAAGTAATGAGAGGAAGTTTCATCCTCTCCGCACTCTGGGCATAGCGGACTCTCTAGAATCCGCATTGTTGCCAGGTGCTTCCTAAGCCTGCAGTGGCCCGTGAGGACCCCTACAAGTTGTCTGAGTGCAGTTCTTCCTTTTTCCAGCAACCAGTCGGTCTTTGATTTGCTTGGGCAAGCCAGGAAGTCCCTAGCTTTCCGGCAACCGTCGACCGCCCTCCATTGCTCCTTTAGCTTGGTATAAGCCCACTCGTCGAGAGCGGTCTTTACCTGCTTCCTTGTAACCCCCAATATAGGTTCCGGCCCCGTGCAGGCCATCCCTGATCCGAGTCTTGCAAGTTCATCTGCCTTCTCGTTTCCGGGAATTCCACTATGACCCGGTACCCATACCAGTTGAATGTTTTTGGTCCTTGCTAACTCTTCCAAGGCTTCTGCACACTCCCTGACTAGGAGTGACCTAGTGCTGGGATTGCACAATGCCTTTACAGCGGCTTGACTGTCCAGAAGATATAAAAAAATGGGGGTGAAGTTGTTTTTTCGATTTTTCGGCCAAATTATTCGTCGGAGGATAAACGTAGTTATGAGAAAACTTATAGCTGTTGAAATTGTCTGTACGTAACCGTACAAAAAATTCATAATACAGGGTGTCCCGAAAACATACCGACAAACTTTAAGGGGTGGTAGAGGACATCATAACAAAAAAATTTTGTTTAGTAAACATATGCCCGCAAATGAGCCGTTTGGGCTGTAAAGCAAAAAAATGATTTGTTATTATTTTACAAAAAATGTTTAGGAGGACAATAATTAAATAAATCACTTTTTGCTGATTTAGGACAACACTTTTATTCTTCGACGAATAATTTAACTGAAAAATCGAAAAAAATTAATTTTACCCCCCAACATGGCTTTTTTTGAATATAACTCGATTGTTATTAATACAATAAAAAAATGATCCAAACAAATTATTGGAAATTTCCTTTTTAACAAAATTGGTAATATGCATTTCTATCGTAAAATGCACTTTAATCCAAGATGGCGTCAAAAGTTTTAACTTGTAAATTTTTTTCATGAAAAAATCTTAAATGATTGGGCTATTTGGATTTAGACTATGCTAATGCCCGAAGTGTTTGTATACTATTTTATTCACAATTATACCGTCCTTTTTACAATTGTATATTTTATCATATTTTCCACGAAAAAACTGACACCATCTTGATTTATACACTGGTGAAGTTAGCTACACATTTAATCTTTATAAATGCGTTTATAGATGGCGTTCTCCACGAAAATAAAAAATAACTTTTAATTATTAAGAATTTTAAAAATATAAATATTAACATTAATAACTTAGGCTACGACAAAACGACATTTTAGCTTAAAAGCTAAATGTAATTTAAGTAGTTTAGCATTAATTTAGAGAAATACAAATAAATAATATTAGATTTAATAAATATACAGGCACGTTTCTTATGGAAAGTGACTTTCGGTCAAAAATTCTGAATTTTTAGTATGATGTAGATTTCATCTTTCTGATCAAAAGCTTTCATTGAGCCAACTTAATCTGACTGCTAGTTTTTGAGTCATAGGTCAACAAGACAAAAACTTAAAAATTTTAATTTTGTGTCTTGAATAAACTGAAATAAAAAACTTTACATCAGGTTTTGTTCTTATTATATCGGTACCTTCTGTTACACCTCTGAAAAGTTTTGAGAAAAAGCGATTTTAAACTTTTTAAGATTTGTTTAACCTTTTCGCTCCGGGACTGGTCCATGTATGGACCAGCAAGAAAAGCGAACGTAATAGATGTTAAGGTCAACTTAATGCACTTAATTTAGGAAAAGTATTGAAAAAAATCCTGGTTACTTCTTTGACCTTCAAAATTAACTTTGAAGGTCAAACAATCAAAATGCGTATTTGTGATTAAAAATTGGTATACCTACGTTTTATGAGTCGCTGAATACGATAAAATTAGTAAAAAAATTCTAGTGACTTCGTTGACCTCGAACTTTGAAGGTCAAAGTATGAAAA
This sequence comes from Brachypterus glaber, assembly GCA_958510825.1. Taxonomy (NCBI): domain Eukaryota; kingdom Metazoa; phylum Arthropoda; class Insecta; order Coleoptera; family Kateretidae; genus Brachypterus; species Brachypterus glaber. The sequence goes on along the minus strand of OY294052.1, from coordinate 18,397,362 downwards.
TGCGTATTTGCGCTAGAAAACTTGAAAATTGGTGTACCCAGATTGTATCTGCTATAGTAAATACAATCTGCTATAGTAAATAAGAATATTAGTAAATAAGTCTAACTATCTCACCGACTTTGAAGTTTGAAGATCAGTTGATTCCAAAGTGTATGGAGCTAGCTATGCACTAGCTATGCACTTTCACTGCCATTGGGCGGTAGAACGCGTTCAATCCAAACTTCTGCACTACGGACTGTCTAGAATACCTTTTTACTAACAGAAAGACTGTGAAGTGCCATTTTTCAAGCGCTAATACCCAATTTCATGCTTTGACCTTGAAAGTTCAAGGTCAAAGAGGTGACAAGAACTTTTTTTACTATTTTTATCGTATTTATCGGTTCATAAAACATAGGTATACCAATTTTCAAGCTCAAATACGTATTTTCATTATTTGACCTTCAAAGTTCAAGGTCGAATATGAATCTGACATTTTTTTCACTATTTTTATTGTAATCAGCACATCAAAAAACATTGAAAAGCCCTCTTAAACCTTCACTTATAATTTTTAACATTAGCCTTAACTTTCTCTCCGGGAGTGGTCCATATATGGACCAGCACTCCGAGTGGCGACTTGTCATAAGAAGTTCATTCATTTAAGTCATGAAATTCAGCTAAAATGCGAGGTCAATTTTAAAGGAAAAATCCCCGGAGCGAAAAGGTTAATAATAACACCGGCACACAAAAAAAAAATTGTCTGTACACCGGGCGCCACCTATCTACGGGCATGTTTTTCGACCCGCTGAATACGAATTTCAAATCAGTTTAGGCCGTCCAGCCTTCAATTTCGAGTAAAAAATTTTTTTTCTTGCCAAAACATCGAATTTTCGCTATTTTTCGTTTTTTTTTTTGCAATTTACTCGAAATTGAAGGCTGGACGGCCTAAACTGACTTGAAATTCGTATTCAGCGGGCCGTAGATAGGTGGCGCCCGGTGTACAGACAATTTTTTTTTGTGTGCCGGTGTAATGAGAGAATGAACTTTATTAATCATAAGTCGTGCTGCCTGCCTACTGCAGGTTGCTTAAATAAACAGCATACTAATCTATTAAAAATTAACAATTTAACAATAAATATGGGTATGAATTATATTAATTGTGTCAATTAACATTTTTTCCGAAATTTCAATCAAATTTAATAAACTAAAAAATTCCAAACAGCTTTCTCCTAATGAACCCCTTGAACCAAACCATAAACCAAATACTTTCCATTCTCGTTTTCCAAATATCTCCAAAAATTGATTCTCATAATATTTAATGCATGCTTCATAAATAGCTTTTTTCTCATTTTTGATTTTTTGATCTTGATCGGTATCGTTTGTTTCATATCTTATTGTGGGATCTATTATAAATTCTTTATTTATAGATGGATGAAAAGCAATTATATCCGAAAATCGATTTGAACCAAGATTGTCAACTGCATGGACCTCTTCAAAGCATATAAACTTTTTTTCTCGAAAAATACTTGTTATTTTATGTTTTACTTTGTCATGTCTAGCAATAATCTTATTGTTATTGAAGCTGCAGTTACCAGTGACATGTTAAGGGGTTTCATTCTCTTTTCCGCATTTACGGCAAAGGCGGTCACTACCAACGTTAACTCCAGGAACACCTCGAAGATTTGCATAGTTAGAATTAAGTCTAATTAGTGCTGTACATTCAGATTATGATAAATTGTTTGTATCGTATATAAATTTATTTGAAGCAGTATAGGTTTTAAAGTGATTTATTCCAACACCTTGGTATGCATTACTGGACCAATTTTCAAACGATTTCTTACGTAGCTCCAATCTTTGTTTTATTACCTTCAACTGAAAGGCTCAAACGACAATGCTCCATTTCTTTGTCACAGTCAAAAACTCTTCTAAATAGATTATCTTCTAATTGATTTAATTTATAAGAAATTGAAAAGTGTTGCAGATATTTTTCCCACTCAATTCGTAATAAAGCAAGACCCCTTAAGTTTCTCATTGAGCTAGAAGCTGGTAAACCGATTATGGATTTGGCACTTCTTCTAATCATAATATCAATTTGAGTGGTCAGTGATTTTGGAATTTCTGTAAGGGGTTCTGATTGCAGTGGATAAATAAGCATTGGAAAAATATACTGGTTAATAATGTTTAATTTCTGTTGAGGTTTTAATAAATGAGTTGTAAGCTTTTCCAAATTTTTCTTAAAATGTTCAATTGTATTTGGATCGAATACTATTTGTTTATTAAAAGTAACACCTAGGTATTTAATCCTAGTAGTCTCATCAATACAAGATATTAAATCTTTATTTGATAGTTCCAAGTTTCCACTTAATAGCTCTCCATTGATAATTTTTATTGCAGCACTCTTTTTGGGATTAATATCTAAACCAATTTCATTAAACAACATTTTGATTAGTTCTGACAAGCCAAAGATATTTTATGTGACGTAATGCATTGATCATCTGCAAATCCAGAATCTAAATCATCATAAAGAGAGTAAGCATGAGTATTTGCAAACAGAGGATTATTTATTTCGTTATAAATAAAATTGATGGCTATATTAAATATGGTTGGGGACATTGGACCTCCTTGTGGGACACTGGCTTTAATCAAAATTTCATTTGTTTGTTTTCCAGCAACTTCGATTCGAATTTTGTTATTTGTAAGAAGATTCATTATTAGTTCAACAAGTTTTTGTGATACTCCTTGAGCAATTAGTGATTTTCTAATATGATTCTGACCAATTTTGTCAAAAGCCTTTGATACGTCCAAAAAAGCTATTATGCAATTTTTCTTTTTCTTTCTAGAGTTATTTAGGCATGCATTTATAAGTTTTGTGTTAATATGACAACCTTGAATACCTTTGACGAAACCTCTCTGGTTTGGATTTAATTTAATTTGTGATCTTAACTTAATATCAATTACTCTTTCAATCATTCTTCTTAAAACCGAATAAATTGTAATTGGACGCCAATTGGAAAGTAATTTTGGATCATCTTCGCCTTTATCAATAAGTACTGTTCTTCCCATGAGAAACGAACTTGGAACATATGAAGTTCGGAGCATAGTATTTATAATAGATTTAATAATTTCGTAAATTTTAAGTTCGCGAACTGTACGTAAAAGGACACGATCAGAGCCAGGCTAACTATCCAATGACATGTTTTTGATAACGTTGGTAATATTTTCTAAACATATAACAATATCGTCTTTTTGCTCAGCCTGTTCGTAACTTGAACGTGTTTTATTGTTTGATTATAGTATAAATACTGTGATAACTCGTATTCATATTCCTTACGTCTTCGCCTACGAGTCTGTTTATCAGTTCTTTGAGGATTAGATGAACAAGACTGTTTTGCAGAATGATTGGCGTTTTGCTTTCTACGGCGTAAACGATAGAATTTAGTGGCAGGATGTTGAGGGCCAGGAAGCTTATGGTTAGATTCAAAAAGAAATTTGGAAAACTTTGTAACAGACTCATCAAATTTGTTTTTATCAAAATCGTCAGAGTTTTCGTATTCAAAAAAATGATTTTTCCAATTCTCTACCTCTTTCGTTAATTTATTTTTCGATTCTTTTTCAGATTTTTGTAATGATGAAGTTTCTTGTGATGATGACGTTTCTGGGATTGGAATATTCTTATTTATTTTAAAATTTGCTTTATCTACTAACTTTTTAACAGAATTTCGATTGGCTTGTACTACGTAGCTTCGGGATATATGAATTTTAAGTCCCCTATCGTTGTTAAAGGATTTTGGACATAGTGAACATTGTGAAGATTTTACGTTTTCTAATGTAGAATCCAAACCTTTACAGGTATCATTGTAAGAAGTAGATAACACGGATGATTCGTTTACTTCTAAATTTAAAACTTTCTGTGTGGAATATACTTACGTATCTTTTGAAGATGAAGCTTCTTTTCGATCTTGACTATTAATATTAAATCTTTTAATGAATAAAGGGGTTGCATTTCTTAGATATCCTATCAAAAATTTATCGTCCTCCTCATCACTTGACATTGACACATATAAATGTAAAAAAAAATCAATCTTAAAAAAAACTATGATATACTATAATTTCATTCCCGTCTCCAATGTATAACATAAATAAAAACTTGCAAAAAATATATAAAATCTTCTTAATAATACTAGTGGTTAATTTCTTGAATAAAATAGTAAATATAAAATGAGTATAAAATTTCAGTCAATCACCTTGATTATCAACTAAATGTAAAAACTTCTGTTTTTTTTTACAAATTGTGTTTAATTATTTATCCGGCTATAAGTTTATCATGAAAACAAATCACTTTATGTTTTTATATATTTATAAAATAGATAAATAGGGACAGATGAGAGATGCAACAGTTTAGAACTGAAAATTAATAAATGTTGCATTTTTTACGATAATGCTTGAAGCTAGAGACTTGAAATTTGGCATACAGGTATTTTACCAAAAGTTCTTGCTCGGGATTGTTTTTGGGGCAAATGGGAAAAAATTAATTTTTTTAAAAAAAATTTGAAATTCTCATCTCAGAGATGCAATAGTTTAGAACTGAAAAAAGTTCATATTTCAAAAAAGTGTAAAAAGCAAAAATGTGTTTAGAGTGAACTTTTTGTTTTTTTTTTGTGCAAAAAGTAGATACTATCCTTAATTATCGAACCTCATTTTCGCATTTTTTGAGATGTAAGTTCAAATCTGAGGTACCGATACATACTTGTAATAAAAAACTAAAATTAATAATTTTTTCGTTTAAAATAAAGGTAAAAATTAAAAAAATCTTTTAATTGATTTTTCTTTTTTATTTATTTTTAATAGTATTTTTTTGCCAATAAATTTTGAATGAAATACAATGATATGGGTATTAATCTTTTAAGAAAAAAATATTTGATTTAATGGTACTACGCTACCAGCACCTTCCCATTAAAAAAATTGAGTTTTCTTGAAAAAAATGATTTGCCTAGTTGGTTAATAATTAAATAAAATTTAATATATTTTTCCTAAGAAAACTATTAAGCCAAGAATAATTTTGCATATTTCAAAGCTAACTAGATTTAAAACTAAAATTTAATTGAAAATGACATGTTCTGTCAAAAATTAACAAATTATACATGGTTGTATTCAGAATTAAATTTTGAATCAAAATATGTAAAAATATACAGGGTTTTCCCATTTAAAAATCAAAAGTTGAGTTTTATTGAAAAAAATGATTTGCCTAGATTTAAAGAGCTCCAAATTGGTTAATAATTAAATAAAATGTTGTTTCATATTTTTCCTAAGAAAATTACTAAGCCAAGAATAATTTTGCATATTTCAAAGCTAACTAGATTTAAAACTAAAATTTAATTGAAAAATGACATGTTCTGTCAAAAATTAACAAATTATACATGGTTGTATTCATAATTAAATTTTGAATCAAAATATGTAAAAATATTCCATTTAAAAATCAAAATTTGAGGTCATTTCCGGCGAAACCGGAAGTGACAGAATATTTTTTACCATGTCAAAAAATACAGTTTATTCAATTATTTACATCTTTCAAATTTCATTTTGATAAGTTAATAAACAAAAAAAGTTATAGGGGTGTACCACTATTTTGTGTTACCAATTAAAAAAAAAACATTTTATTCACAACCATTTAGTATAGTAATTGGCTAATTACATATATACATAGTTGGAAAATGAATTATTATTAACTGCAACTTCCCAAAAAGACACCTCATTTCCCTCCCTTGGTCGGGAAGGCTCTTGGAGCTAACTTCACGTATGTAACTTGTCAAAAACTTGAATTTATCGACCTAAATTTTATGACAAAACAGTTTTAAATGCATTTATTTTTATAAAATAACTTATAAATTTAAGTTATATATTTTTTTGGCATTTATGAAAAATAGACAATGACTATTTTCAACTTTATAGGTTATTATATTACTATTTTTTGGATTAGTTAAACGTGATAAACTTTAGTTAAAAAAAAAGCATAAGGTACCTAACTTAATATAACAAATAACCACTCCATACTCCGTTTCTCGCGTTATTAAAGGCTGTAGAGATTTTATATTTTGGTTAACCCCCCCCCCCTAACACCCCCCTGTTACGATTTGCAGTGGCTTACTATTATGTGATATTAAAAATCTTTTTTAAAACACAAATACATCAGACAGAAACTAAATCTATCATTTAACTGACATTAACAAAATTATTAAATGTCATTCATACCAAAGGATGGAAAACTGTTTTATATTGGTATGGAAATTCAATTAACAGTCAAAGGAATATTGGTTACACAGCAAAAATATACTCGGAAAATTTTAGCTCGTTTTCGTTATGAGGAAGCATATCCAGTTGCAACACCTATAGAGCCTGGAATGCAGACAGACAAGAAAATAAATGACAAACCCCTGAAAGACAAGCCATATCAAGAGGCTGTTGGCAGTCTATTGTACCTCTCAACGATTTCTAGACCAGATATTAGTTTTACTGTAAATTATCTAAGTAGAAGGGTCAGCAATCCAAGTGTCAATGATTGGATTGGATTGGAAGATGATCGAGCGAGTTTTTCGACATCTTAGAGGAGCATAGCATTTTGGTTTGTTCTTTAATGGTGACACAATTTTGAAAGCCTACACGGATTCAGATTATGGAGGAACAGAAGCACAGGATATCAACCAGTGGAGTTTTAATTGAGCTAGGAGGTCCTATTGTTTGGATTGTTCAGCTGATGCTGAACATCGTGCTGCTACCAGTGGGATTCAAGAAGTTTGTTGGATTCGTAGGATAATTGTGGAACTGGGCATGCAACAGATAATACAACCGACAGATTTATTTGTTGATAATAAGGCAGCGATTCACATGATGGAAAATGCAGAGGAAGGGAAATTGACAAAGGAAAAAAACACATTGAGATACGTCGCAAGTTTATTATTCAACACGTTGGCAAAACTATGCGTCTCACCTATCTGAATACAAAGGAGCAAGTTGCCGATATTTTCACAAAAGCACTGAGTAAGAAAATTTTTGAGAAATTGCGACAGAGTCTGCTTAAGAAGGAGTGTTGAAGTTTTACATAATGTGTAAGCAACTCTGAATATAAACAAAAATTAATTATTGTAAGATGACGTTTCTGATAATTTGTCATTCATGAACATGTGATATATCAAATTGCGTCATGCAGAAGGAGCTAGTTTAGACATTATTGGCCTAAAATATATTATTTAAAAACGGATTTTGGGTTGATTGGTATATATTTTATTGGAATTATCTTATTTATCAAATATACATTTTTTCATTATTGCTAATATTTTGGCTCTTTTTATATTAGCGATCATTATGAATCCAACTTGTATATCTGGCTTTCATATTACTGACTATTTTACTTCCATTTGGACTTTTTAATACACCTTTCATAAGTTGCATTATTATGCTTTCGCAACGTTGCCAAGCTTAACGTACTATTTTATATGCAGTTTATTTGAAATAGTGACTATTCTGCATATATTTGAATATTACATTTTGATGTTTTAATTTATGTTTATTTTTTTTAATTTTACCTTTTGTTTATTTTAGTTCTATAATTTCTGCATCATTATCATTATTTGCTTTTGCAAAATTTCTTTAGATTAAATTAAATTTATTATTATTAATTTTTTATTAAAGACTTTGTTAATATTCGAGGAATAATGAACTAAAAATAAACTAGATTACTGGATTCAAAATTTGCATGCTCCGCTTTGCAGATTACATTGGGTTGTTGGTAAATAGTAAAAGGTAAGTGGAGGAAGCGTTAAATGAAAGGGACAACTATGAAATAAGAATAAATAAGTAAAAGACTACACAATATACTAGTTATTAAAGGTATTTATTCCCGTGTGGGGCTTCCAGTCCACCATCGGGAGCCTCCCCAGGTGGCGGATAGGGGATCGGCTCGTCAGGCAATACTTGGCGAGAGTCGGGCACTGCACAACGGGCTGTTCAGTTGTTGGTTGGAGATGGCTGGGGTCGACGGCTATCCCGGAGGAAGCCCCAGCTAGCTCCCATCAATGATTTGAGGCCGCGGGGTGAACTAGGGCCCGAGGCGGACCAAAACTGGTTGGGGATCAAATCCCCGTAAAAAACACACATCTATTACAAGCACTACACACGCACACTGACACACACACGCACACACACACGTGGGTCGGGAGGGTGGGGATTACTCCACCCCCGTAGGGTGGCTCGTGGAGGCTACTTTAGAGGGAAGTCACGATGGAATGGTAGCGGTGAAATAAGCAGGTCAGGCACGCCTGTGCCGCCGATGAAAGGGGCCCACCCTTGCCTAGCTAGCGGCCGCCCTATAAGTCGGTGTATAATCTTGGGGTGTGCAGCGGCTCCAGGTAGCGCCTGGTTGAGGACCCGCTGCACACTTCCAGGGGAAAAGCGGCCGCCAGACTTCTCACTAAGGATGAGCGCCCGCGAGTCATTCGATGGAAAGGGGGGGGGGGTCTACGCCCTATCGAATGCCCACACTTACACACAACACAAATACTAGCACACAACTTTGTTCTAGCCATGAATTCAAACGAAAATATGGAAAAGATAGTGCCACGAAAAGAGGAAACTGAGCTCCTCAACTCTACGGAGACGTCCGACGGACAAGAGATAGACGCAGTAGAGGAGGAGAAACTTCTTAACTCCCCAGCTGGGTCACCGAGGAAGAAGTCCGAAGACACCAACCTCGATGGGGCGGCCGGGGAAGCAGTTGAAGCGGCGGCACTTCGGAAGAAGGAGAACCAAAGAGAGAAGTAGAGGAGGAAGTTCCAAAGAAGGAAGGAGAAGAGGATGGCCAAGGAGGGAGAAGGGAAGCAGCAAAGTAATGCTGCCACCTCTAGCTCCAGCCTTGCGACGGGGGACGGGGACTGGGCAAGCCGAAGGCGCTCCACAGGCGCATATCCCCACTGGGGGAAGTAAGCCTGTTGGAGGGTGCGGCGGCCCCTAAAAACTGGACGGAGGTTTTAGGAGGTCGACGCCAGTACCGCGACCTGGCTGCTCACATGAGGGCATACAGGAAGCGGTAAGGCAACCGGTCCCTCAGAAACCTAGCCAGACTCAAGGGAGAGGTCCATCAGCCAGGAACGAAAGGAGAGTGGCCAAGAAGCTCTTTGCGCTGCCAACGGAAAGGAGGCTCCAAGGAACCTCCAGTTCTAAGCCAGAGGCGAATAAAAAGAGACCGAGGACAGATAAAGAAACGCCTCCAGGTAGCTCAAGGAAAAGGGCTAACCACTACCGTACCCCTCCCAACGGCGGAAAGCGCAAGCACGTCTCGCCTTTCCATAGAGGGGAGGGTGGCACACGCCATCAGGTCTCCTCCCTGGAGAGGGGAGAGGGTAAGGCGCCGACGCAAATGTCCGATCCTGAGACCACCGAGGACCCTTCGAAGAAGGAGCTGCAGGTGGTAATAAGGTCGGATAGGGAGGACGGTAAGGTTACGCCCGAAGAGGCAGAGCGCTTGAGGGCGAGCATGGTGGAGATGTTCAGGGCTATAGAGGCAACTCCCCCTGTAGGTCCCCTCAGGTTCAGGAACTCAGGCGTGGTATTTCCCGGCTGGTTCCTGATAACAACCATGACCCTGCCAACAAAGCGCTGGCTGCTGGAAACCTGGCCAACGCCGACCCTGGAGGGGGTTGCCTTCACCAAGGCAACTGACGCTCCATAGCCGGAAAAGGTAGGTTTCTGGCTAAGGAAGAAAGAGCTGGACCTGGGAAAGGTAAAGAGGCTGATGGCTTTCCAGAATCCCTCGCTCAACATCGAGGGATGGCTATTTCCGTAAGGAAGGTCACATCTTGGAGCGGAGTTGTCAGCCGCGGCCCCTCGGGCGCGAGCGGCTCCCAGCGGACCACATAAGTTTTGCCAACCACGGCCCATGAGTGACCCCATTAATGGCGGCGTTAAAAGTAAGCCAGATCAACCTACAGCACAGCAAGAGTGCAACTGGGGAACTGGTGAGCGCTCTTGCTAACAAGGTAGGCGAGATCGTATTGGTACAGGAACCTTATGTTTACAGGAACAACGTAAGGGGGTTAGGTGCAGCCGGCTATAAAATTATAGTTGGCAAAGAGGACGAACACATCAGAACATGTATCCTGGCATCTAAGGAGCTGAACGTGGTTCCATTGACCCAGCTGGGCACCAAGGATGTAACGGCAGCTATTCTGGAGCACAAGGTAAGAGGCATTAGTCATAAGGTGGTGGTGGGTAGCTTATATTTGCCGTACGACAGCGTACTTTCCTCGAGGGAGTTAGTGCGCCTGGTGGAATTCGCGAATGAACAGCGCCTACCAGTGATTATCGGTTGCGACGCTAACGCACACCACGTGGTGTGGGGAAGCACAAGTATAAATCCTAGGGGGGAAACCTTGTTGGGGTACCTAGCATCGACCAATTTAGAGATAATGAATAGAGGGAAGGAGCCAACGTTTGCCAATCGAGTCCGAAAGGAGGTGATTGATATAACGCTGGTATCTATCACTCTATCAGAGAACATTTTGAATTGGAGGGTGTCGTCGGACATAACCATGTCGGACCATCGAATGGTAAGATTTGAGTTAAGGTCGGACAAACCCGATCCAATCATGAAAAGAAACCCAAGGGCAACGGACTGGGAGAATTACCTCTCTCAGCTCAAAATTCATAACTGGGATTCAGACAGTGAGATACTCACAGAGGAACAATTAGACAAAGAGGTCGCCACTCTAAATAATACCATAATCTCAGCTTATAAGGAGGCTTGTCCACTCAGGGAGGCCAAGGACCGAAAGGTCCCATGGTGGAATGGCACGCTGGACACCCTGCGCAAGAAATGTAGGCGGGCATTCAACCAAGCCTTTAGGGAAGATACAGATTCCTCATGGGATAGGTATAGAGAGGTGAGAAGGGTTTTTAAAAATGAGCTTAGACGAAGCAAGAAACAAAGCTGGAGTAAATACTGCGGAGACATGGAGTCACTGTCGGATTCCGCAAGGCTGATGAAAATTCTTAGCGGCACGTCTAATAAATCGGTAGGCTCGCTACAGAGACAAGATGGGAGTTGGACCACCTCCAGCGAAGAGTCCTTAAGACTACTGCTGGAGACTCACTTTCCCGGTGAAAGCGTCGAACAAGATAACCCCGAGGTAGAGCAGGGTCCCCTCCCAGGAGGGGACCGGCAACTGGCCGAGGAGGTTATCAAAGACGGCGCGATCAAATGGGCGGTGAAAGAGTTCGACCCATACAAGGCAGCAGGGCCGGATGGCATATTCCCAGCGCTACTTCAGGCGGGCATAGAGATCGTTCTTCCCAGCGTGAAGAGGATCTTTAAGGCCAGCCTGGCACTGGGATATGTTCCAAAGGTATGGAGGAGGGCGAGAGTGGTCTTCATCCCTAAACCGGGGAGGAAGGATTACACAACCGCCAAATCCTTCAGACCAATAAGCCTTACATCTTTCCTGCTGAAAACGCTGGAAAAGATAGTGGACCGGTACCTGATGGAAGGAGTGCTTAGGCATCCTTTCCATAGAGGACAACACGCATATAGGCGAGGTAGGTCGACAGACTCGGCCCTTCACGCTATAGTGCGAAGAGTCGAAAATGCATTACACCACAAAGAATGGGCGTTGGCCATATTCTTTGACTAGAGGGAGCATTCGACAGGGCAAGAACGTCAACCATCTGCAATGCGCTATTAGCAAGGGGCACCCCGCCAGCGCTGGTTAGTTGGGTAAGATCCGCGCTGGTAGAGAGGAATGTCATGGCCTGTCTGGGGGACTGTCGTCTGGACATAGGGGTGAGGGGTGGATGTCCACAGGGCAGTTGTCTTTCACCTCACTTATGGTGTCTGGTTATGGACAGTCTCCTAGAGAGGCTGACGGCCGCTGGGCTATACGCACAAGCATTTGCAGATGATGGCACGGTCCTAGTCACAGGAAGGTTTTTGGGCACGGTCTGTGAAAGAATCCAGACAGCCCGCAGGATAATAGAAGAGTGGTGCGAGGAAAAAGGCTTATCAGTCAACCCAACAAAGACTGAGCTTATCCTCTTTACCAATAGGAGAAAGATAGAGAACTTTAGGGCCCCCCAAATGTACGGAAAACCGCTTGTGCTCTCACAAGAGGTCAAGTACTTGGGAGTAACCCTAGACAGCAAACTCAACTGGAAGGCGCATGTAGACAAAGTCATTGACAAGTCGATTGCGACCTTCTGGCACTTGCGTCGGGCAGTGGGAAAAAGCTGGGGCATGACAGATTCTATTATGGATCTATACCGTCATTAGACCCAGAGTCCAATATGGCTCGGTGGTGGCCAAGCGTCAGCAAAACCACAGTAGCTCGGAGTCTGAGTAAGATCCAAAGACTAGCGTGTCTCGGGATCACCGGCGCAATCAGAACGACCCCCACATCAGCACTGGAAGTTCTACTGGGGCTGCCAACGCTTCCGTCCTGGATAAGGAGGGAGGCAATGGCTAGCTACCTTAGCAGCATTAAGGTGATAGAGGCGGAAGACCGATTAAGGTTTGACAGAGCATTCTCTCTCACTATACCAACAAAACAAGAGTGGGAGAACAAGGAAGTTAATTTTGCCCAAAACGCAACATTGTGCTATACCGACGGCTCCCGGATGGAAAGCACGCAAAGCTCAGGCGCAGGCTTCTTTGTACAAGACACGGGGGTTCAAAAGAGCTATTCGCTCGGCAGGTATCACACGGTATTCCAAGCGGAAGTCTTTGCGATACAGGAAGCGGCAAGATGCGAAGAGGTTCTAGGGAGTAACGGATAATGTATACATCTGCTCCGATAGCCAAGCAGCCCTCAAGGCTCTCAGTGCACCCGGTACAAGATCCAGTCTTGTGCAGGAATGCATAGAAGCCCTGGAGGAGCTAGCGAGGAACAAAAGAGTCCACCTTGTATGGGTCCCTGGACACAGCGGGATACCGGGCAACGAGAAGGCAGACGAACTTGCCAGACTCGGAGCCGAGACTCCGTGCATGGGACCCAAACCCATGCTTGGCATTACAAGGAAATAAGTCACATCAGCCCTCAACACGTGGGCTGGAGAAAAACTGGTCAACGGTCATGAACTGCAGACAGGCAAAGGACTTCCTTTCCGGTCCAAGCAAGTCAAAAACCGCGTGGCTACTAGGAAGAAGCCGAGCCACGATCAGCCAACTCACAGGGATCCTCACGGGTCACTGTGGACTAGGAAGACACCTGTTCAAGATGAAGGTCGGTAACGACCCCGTCTGTTCGGGTTGCGGAATAGACGAAGACACGTCCTTCCATTTCCTAGGACAATGCGATCGGTTCGGCAGAATACGACAGGAGATCTTCGGAGTGGCAACTCTCCGAAGAGAGGACAGATATCGCGAACTTTATAAGGAGGTCCGGCAGGTTCAGGCAGGGAGTAGGGTAGATGTGTGGCTGGGACAGCTCGGGGCTGACAAAAAGGGCCATAATGGCCTAGTTGCCTGGCTTGTAGCCTCCCCACCCTTACTACTACTAAAGGTATTTATTTATTTACTAGTTATTTATTTTATTTATTTTAAATCACTATTACTAATGATATTAATAATACAGAGTTAAATCATCTAAGGTGAAAGTTTATTTATTTGTATATTTATTTGAATAAACACCTTTATTTTCTCCCAATCTGTGTGTAATGTACTAAAATAATAAAATTTAAATTTATTATATAATTTAAAGGTACCTTTAATCAAAATACGTACATGCTTTTTAGGAACTGTTTATAGAAAAAATCTATAAAAAAAATGTAATCTACAATTATTGTTTTAATCCGAAATTATTCGGATGATAAGTCCATGTTAAATTTCGAGTTTCTATGAAACGAGATAGCAAAAAACACAACCAATTACCCTTTCGCCCTTGCGGGGGTGTAGTTAATCCATTTTTCCCTTTTTCCCTCCGCGTGTGAAATGCATTTTTTATTATCAAATTTCCTTTCACCAACCTCAAAAACCTCAATATACCAATTTTCACAAAACCCTCCCCCAGGGATTTGTAAAAAAAATATTCTGTTTCAGTTTTAAAAACCTCAAAAACCCCCCTCAGGGGTTGGAGTTAGGATGTTTGATAATTAGAGTCAGTTTTACCTACTTCAAAACCCCTTTATATTTATTTTCACGAAAATATTGTAAAAATTTAAAAATAATTAATAATTTTAATTTTTTTTGTCAGATTTAATTTAAGCTACCTCAAAAACCTCTTTATAAAAATTTTCACGAACATATTTAAAAATTTTAAAATAAGTAGGTACCCCTCACCCCCGGGCGTGGAGTTAAATTTTTTTCGTTATCAGATTCAATTTAAGCTTTCTCAAAAACCTCTTTATACCAATTTTCACGAAAAAATTGTAAAGATTTAAAAATAATTACCCTTCACCCCCGCGGGCGTGGTGTTACAATTTTTATTATCAGATTCAATTTTAGCAACCTTAAAAACCCCTATATTGTCATGAAAATATTGTAAACATTTAAAATTAATTACCCCTCACCCCCGCGGGGGTGAAGTTAATTTTTTTTATCAGATTCAGTTTAAGCTACCTCAAAATCCTCTTTATACCGGTTTCCACGAAAATATTGTAAAAACTAAAAAGTAATTACCCCTCGCCCCCAGAGGATAAAGTTAAAAAAAATAATATCAAATTTAGTTTTAACTGCGTAAAAAATCCCTATATACTAATTTTCACGAAAATATTGTAAACATTTAAAAATAATTACCCCTCGCCCCCGCGGGGGTGAAGTTACAATTTTTTCGTTATTATATTCAATTTTAGCCCTCGAAAACCCCTATATAATTTTCATGAAAATATTGTAAACATTTAAACGTAATTATCCCCTACCCCCCGCGGGGGTAGAGTTAATTTTTTTTGTTATCAGATTTTCACGAAAATATTGTAAACATTTAAACATAATTAACCCCTTACCCCCCGGCGATAAAGTTAAAAAAATTCTCATCAGATTTAGTTTTCGCTACCTTAAAAACCCCTATATACAAATTTTTACGAAAATATTGTAAAAATAATTACCACCCACAGTTAGGAATTAGAAAATTTTTATTCAGGTCCAATTTTAGCAACATCAAAAACTCCTATATGGTAATTTTCAAATCTTTGCAAAAAAAATATTGTATTTTCCCCATTTACCCTGTCCCCCTTGCCCCATCCCAATGTTTACGAAAAACAATCCCGAGCGAGAACTTTTGGTGACGTACCTGTATGCTAATTTCAAGTCTGTAGCTTAAAGTGTTCTTAAGTTATCGTGTTTACAAGATTTCCCGAATAAACTGACCGACCCTTCGACAATTGTTTGAAACTGACTTTTATGGACAAACAAAAAAAACGCAAAAATACATTTTTTTACAAAGGAAAGCAAAATACTGCAAAAATCTAATTATTTTGTTGCTAAAACCCAATCTGTTTTTAAAAATTTAAAATTCAAAATGGCGGATCCAATATGGCGGCCAAATCTGTTAATTTTTATTGGATTCTGATGAAAATTGGTATACAAGGGGTTTCGAGGATGCTGAAACCGAAACTATTTTTAAAAATTCCAAATTCGAAATAGCGGATCCAATATGGCGGCCAAATCTGTTGATTTTTATTGGATTCTAATGAAAATTGGTATACGATGGTTTTTGAGGATGCTGAAACCAAATATCTTATTACAAATTCAAAGTTAAAAATTCCGAATCCAAAATGGCGGCAAAATCTGTAAAATTTTATTGGATTCTGATGAAAATTGGTATTTAGTGATTTTTGAGTATGCTGAAACCGGATAATATTTAAAAAGGAGGGTATCGTATTTTGGGCTAAATGGCCTCCATCGATAAGACTTTACATGCTTATAGATACATAAAAAACAAGTACTTAGCCAAAATTTCAGCCATTTTTACAGCCCGGAACATACTTGAAATTATTATTTTACTAACGACAATGAACTTAGGTTAATGCACGATTTAGCAACGTTGCACGTCATGAAGGTTGTGAGTCATGTGGAAATAAACAAAGGTTATGTGCTGTTAACAGACTAAAAATCGTTTTTTTGCATTCTATGTGAAAAATAATGCTCTTAAAATGTAAAAAGTTATTAAAATATGGAAGACAGTTAATGTTTTATTTGTTAAATATAAAAAATTCATCATTGGATCTATAATGGATATAGTTTGGAACTGTGGTCGAAAAATTAAATTAGAGAACATATTTTAGATGCGTAAGTAGGTAATGCACGAATAGTACCTAAAAACTTCCGGTATCTTACACTATTTGCGAGTCTCAATGTACTTTTTTGTCAATATAGTTATCGCACCCGAAACATCTTATAGGAACCATTATAGCTGATGAATAATACACCTATATCGACGTTATAATAAAACGCACAAAAAGATTAATTAGGCTAAAATTCACACTTTGGGCATCACGTGTTTTAAATAATACATTGTTGTCAGGTTTACGTAACACACAATTGTTTACTATTATTTATCTAATTTTAATTTTGAACAAATAAACTTTGAAAGGAAACAAATGTGCAGGGGGTTTAAACTTTTTGTTGAGAGCAAAAAATCTATCCAGAAAAGCTAAGTTGCGACTTTATGTAACGGTACTTAGGCCAACAATACTGTATGCTTGTGAGACATGGGTTCTAAATAAAACAATGCAAGAGAGGTTACTGAGATGGGAAAGAAAGGTCTTAAGGAGAATATTTGGAGGTAAACAACTGGAGGATGGATATGTTAGGAGAACGAACGAGGAGGTCTACAATTTATTTAATGGAAAAAACATTGTGGATGTGATAAAATCGAGGCGTTTGCAATGGTTGGGGCACTTGGAAAGAATGAAAGATGAGAGGGTGGTAAAGAAAGTAGCATTCAGAAGACCGGACGGAAATAGGAAGCAGGGAAGACCGAGAAAGAGATGGAGTGAGGTAGTTCTAGAGGATCTAAAAGGAAAAAATGTGTCAAACTGGAGGATGAAGGCCAGGAATAGAAAAACATGGAAAAACATTACAAAGCTGTGGGCCTAGATGGCCTGTATATGGCTCATATATATATATATAAACTTTGTTATCAGTTTTTCATCATTTCTTTCCATCATTTTGCACTTTTTCAAGTAAAAACATATTTTTCTCATTTAGCCCAAAAGTCTCATTTAAAACGATATCCTTCTTTAAAACTTAAAACGGCGTATCCAATATGGCAACCAAAGTATAAGTCTATTCTGTTAAAATCGAGCATTTTTCATACGTCGGCCATCTTTGTTTTATAATTTTATTTTTTTGAATTATATCTCAACATATATTTATTAAACAAAGATTTAACAAAAAACTAAAATAAATCTGAAAAAAATATTTTATTTAAAATTGGCATCAATTCACGTTAGTGGCTTTTTAATCGCTGTCGCTATCGCTACTAGACTCTCGCTGAACTTGAGGTTCCCGGGGCGTTTTTAGCATAAATAGTACTTCTTGGGGCAAAGATTCGCTTTTTCTTTTTTTGATTTTACGTAGACTTGTGATTAAGGGATCAGAAGAGATCAGGAGCATATGAAGCATGTCCTCCATTGTTTTTTGTCGGCTGAACTTACGGGAATGATGTTCCCGAAAGCTCTTGGAGTCTTTGTTACGGGCTTCTTGTGCTTCTTCCGACATTTGTCCAATTGGTAGCACAGCAGTGTTTATTAATACTCCTCCGTGGATGAGTATTTTGTGTAGGCTCTGGGGCATGTAATACCATGAATATAGCGACACATACAGCTTAGCAGTGTCAAGGCAGTATTTTTGGAATTTTTCGACATCAATCTCATGCCCGCATGCAATGGTCGTTAGAACTACATGCAATATTTTTATTAGGGTTTCATCGATTCCTGTTATAGCCGAAGCTTTTGCGGAATTTTTAAAAAACTTTCTTGCGGTATTTCCGTCGTTGGTCGTACCGAAGCCAGGTTTTGGAATGTCGACTAAAAGACCCATTTCTCGTCGAAATTTTTCTTGTATGTCTTTTTTTCTCACGTCTACGGCTGGCTTGTCTGCTTTCCTTACAGACCATTTCTTTACGTCCAGCTTGTAGGAAATATGAAGTAGGCATTCAAAGCATTTAATCCACGCATGTAAGCTGGATATACCTAACTCCACATTTTCTGCAACAACTTGTCGCGTTTTCATAGCTTCTATATCATTCATCAAGCTTGGTGTTGCATGGCATAAGTGACAATTTTGTGCTGAAGAATGTGCGAGCCAACTGCAGATTTTGCCGACGATCATAGTCAATGCAAAGATAGATGTGCAGTGGAAAATATTGTTATTAATTTTTACGGGACTAGGCCGAAGACTGGCGATCTGACTCTTTATATTATCAATCTCTTGTCTGACGAACTCCTCTTCTTCATGTTTAAAAATGATTTTAATGGGTCTACAGTAATTAGTCGATGAAGGTGAAGGGTTTTGAAAAACGACAATTTCTTTATTTTTGTCGGTCACTGCAATCATTCACATAAGAACCATCGAAATAGAAAACAGAAACCCATCATTGTTGCCCTTATTTTCAAAGAGTTGTTTATAACGGCTTTGGCCAGCAGCCCCATCGCATCCCCACTTGAACCACGCCTTCATGGCAGAAATCGTGTGGTACTGATGAATATGGTCTAGGACTTCGGCCTGAGCAGTAGCCAATCTTTCTATGGTGTGGTCTACAATATTTTGAATAGGAATCTCTGCTGACACTTCATCTACAAGGATGCCTGCAGGATAACATCGTTTTTTTTGCCTCCAATAGCTCATTGTAATTGACGTAGACATCAGCATTGTATTCTTTACTATTTTGCTTTACACGGTTGTACTGACTTTTCGTCATTTTGGTGTCGACAAAGAGCGCGAGCGCCTGATCCGACGACATTTTCTTTGGCATTTTATCCTTTCGCTTAAAACTTTTTTTCAATCTTGTAGCCCGTTTAGGCGAAGTTGAAACTTGTTTGACAATTTCCGCCGCATCTCTCTGACCATCCGCGTACCGGGTGATCCAAAGTTCCCGACCCAATCAGTTTTCTCCGAAACCGTAAAAGTTATGGGCAAAATTTTATTGGGTTTTTCTATGGGGTCAGCTAAGCTACAAATTAAGGTGGATTAAAGGTTTTTAGTTTAGTGAAATATGGACGTAGCGATGGACATTTTTTTAGTTTTTCGTGGCATGTATAGGAAAACTAGCTTAAATCGAATCATATTATAATTTTATATATCTATCACACGAAGTCTTTAATATACACGCAAACGTTAGGAATTTATTTTATAAATAATATTTTTTAAGTCAACTTATTTTAAACGAAAAAACAAACAGTCAGTGGATCAGTTGGTTTACGTATCGAAAATGTGTCATGTTCAAAAATCGCATGGGTTCAAATTTCAACAGCGGTGCTATATTTTTTTATTAATATTATTTAAGTTTTTGTTTTTTTGAATAGTATTAGATTTTTGTGATTTATCAATATTTTATCATACAGGTATTTTGTAGGTTTAAAAAAAAAATAAGTAGTTTATCGCTCTTTTAGATTTTACGGCCATTAAGATATAAAGAACTTTCACTTTCGGGTTTAGACCGTGTTAATGGATTTTCACTTTCCGACGTTTCGTCTCTTACTACTAGAGACATCTTCAGGGATTAATCTGAAACTAAGTTTCGAATCAACTTGTGTCACTATTTATGACGAGTTGTGGTTATTCACCCGTGACGAGGTTTTTTCCTATCAAAGACTTCCATATTGCAGGTAAGTGTTAACCAGTGTCCCGATTGATATTGTTAGGATGCTTGATGATTTCTATCGATTCCCGTATCTTCCTTGGCATTTTTCTGTTTTCTGTTAATATTTGTTTTGTTTAGAACTAAGAGAAAAATTTCTACAAGACTTCAAGGGCATGAGCGCAATATAAGAAAGAAACAAATTTCCTTATCGGCAGTAGCCGAACATGTACATGAAACAGGTCATAAAATCAATTTGTCTGAAACAAAACAAATATTAACAGAAAACAGAAAAATGCCAAGGAAGATACGGGAATCGATAGAAATCATCAAGCATCCTAACAATATCAATCGGGACACTGGTTACCACTTACCTGCAATATGGAAGTCTTTGATAGGAAAAAACCTCGTCACGGGTGAATAACCACAACTCGTCATAAATAGTGACACAAGTTGATTCGAAAATTAGTTTCAGATTAATCCCTGAAGATGTCTCTAGTAGTAAGAGACGAAACGTCGGAAAGTGAAAATCCATTAACACGGTCTAAACCCGAAAGTGAAAGTTCTTTTTTAATCGCTCTTATTAAAAAATTAATGGTCAACACAATTTAAAGTTTTAAACTTTTACTACCGCTAAAATTATATAAAAAATTACAATAATTATAATGTTTCATACCAAAGTATTGTAAATAACGGGTAATAACTATTAAAATAAAAAAAAGTTTTTTCATTGATTTTTTTTAATGTTTTTTTTTTGTTTTTTAGGGAAACGAAAATAGCATTAAAATTTGTTTTTAATTAAAAAAATGTATTTGCCCTCTTGATACCTTACTACCCCCTCTTCTATTAAATTAAAGTCGAAGAATAATATATAAAAAGTCGCAAAATATCATAGTTTTTACCTCCTTTAACTCCCATGGCTTAACCCGAATTTAAGCAATAGTAATCAGTTCCAACTAAAAATGGCCCTGAATTCCATTTACTACCCTTCATACCGCGCCGTGTAAAAATAATTAAAAAACTTTTTTACAGGTCCAGAGAATCAAGTTAAGCGGCATGTAAAAGATTTTTAGATTGCCGTAATATTTAAGTGACCCCTTAATCAAGTTAACCGGCTTATCCCAGTTATCCGATATTTCTCTAAAAATTTGGTTGGTATTAGAACAAAATTAAGCCGTATTTAAGTGAAATTACGTTAAAATGATTATATTTATCTTAATTATCCGGCTTACCCGGTATTATCCGAGCGTCAAATTAAAACGGGACCATCTCATAAAAGTTTCATCAAATTCCGTTCATTCGTTCCAAAGTTATGCGGGAACAAACATAAAAAAAAAGACAAAGTCACACGTCGAATTGATAACCTCCTCCTTTTTTGGAAGTCGGTTAAAAAGAAGACCCTGTGCCGTAAAAAAACTAAAGCTATAGAAATTATTTACGGCTTTGAGCGACCTCTACTTTTTTTCAAAAATTCTGAAAAAATCAGGGATTATAAAGCTACCTCAATGAATAAATCTGGAGGGTAAGACCTCCAAACTTTTTAATTTAAAATTTTGGTGGGTAACCCTAGTGTTGATGGCTTTTATGCACATCTTCTGTAATAATACCAAAACTTACAATCCAAATACACGGTCTAAACCCGAAAGTAAAAGTTCTTTTAATTTTAGTGGTCGTAAAAATTTAAAATTTTAAATTGTGTTGACTGTTAATTTTTTATTAGAAGCGATTAAACTACTTTTTTTTAAACCTACAAAATACCTGTATAATAAAAGTAATAAAATAATTTGAAGTTCTTACCCGTATAAATCAATTGTGTGATGGTTTTTGGGTGTCGGGCTTTTAAACAACCATAAAACTTGTTTTTTTAATTTATTATTTGGACGTTTCGATTCTTGTTTGAATCGTTTTCAACAATAAACTACAAAATAATACAAAATAAAATAAATAAATAAATGTGTACAATAGACATTAAGTTTGTTTCTTTTTTTTATATGTTTTAGGTTAGTTTTTAATTTACTTAAAATAAATTGTTAAGTTTTATACATAAGAATACATCAGTCGAAAAATTGCAAAAATAGAGACGTCATTTAATTTTAATCTTCTTCTTCTTCTTTCATTTTACTGGGCCGTCCGTAGGGTCAAAGGGCCAGTTTATTGTTATATATTTATGATGTTGTAATATATGCCATTCAGGCCTTCTATGTCTATTTTTCTATTAATTGTGTTTGCTTCTTTTTTTATATATATCATCTCTGCCACTTCTCGTTTTTTCTTATGTTTTTCTTTATGAAGTATTTCTGTATGTTCAAAATCAAAATTGTGTTTGTTTTTTAAGGCATATTGTGCTAATGCCGTACTATTTATTTTCTTTGTTTTTATGGTGCTCTTATGTAGTGATAGTCTTGTAGATAGTTTTAAGGAGGTGTGTCCTACATAGGTTCCTGGGCAGTCTAGGCATTTGATTTTATATACCACATTAGAGCATTGCTTTTTTGGTGTCGGGTTTGTTTTTTCGTTTAAAATAAGTTGACTTAAGGTGAAAATTATTATTTATAAAATAACTTTCTAACGCTTGCGTGTATATTAAAGACTTTGTGTGATAAATATATAAAATTAAAATATGATTCGATTTAAGCTAGTTTTCCTATACATGCCACTAAAAACTAAAAAAATGTCCATCGCTACGCCCATGTTTCACTAAACTAAAAACCTTTAATCCACCTTAATTTGTAGCTTAGGTGACCCCATAGAAAAACCCAATAACATTTTGCCCATAACTTTTACGGTTTCGGAGAAAACTGATTGGGTCGGGAACTTTGGATCACCCGGTACATGTTCAAACTGGTCGCGAACGCCAATTCTTGTTTGCTGTATGAAGCTACAAGTGGATGTGATTTTTTCGTTTTCCCAGATTCGGTACATTCTTCAAACGATTTCAAAGGTCAGCCCGAAGAAACTTTTTTTGGCTCTATATTGAACTTACACATGCCTAACAACCACGGTTTGTTAGATTTTAAAAACCTTTCTTCCTTTCGGCACACTCTTTCCATTTTTTCTTCAATATTGCACAGAAATTATATAATACCTTCTTTACTTTACTTTGAACAGCGTCTGAATATTCCGCAAAGTCAGTTGTCTCACTTATAAAATTTAAAAGCTTTTGAAGTTTACAAGCCGGCACTGGCTCCTCCTTCCATACATCAAATATGGCACGACGCCTGATACCAGTAGCCAATGCTTAAAAAAATTAAACCTTAGAGACTGCGGCACTATTGTCTGAGATGGAAATCAACAGGGACAAATTTATAGTTTTCGGTATCTTAGAAGCCTATTTTTTGTTTATAGTTACATTCTACACTAACTGCAGCACACGAAACCTAATATAAATTTTAAAAAATTACGCCTACGCCTATTTAAACTGGATGCTTTAAAAGTATACTAAAATACACTGCCCAGTAAAAAAGCTACCCCATTTTTCCACCCCGCGCTTAAAATGAATTTTTTATTATCAAATTCACTTTAGCAACCTCAAAAACCCAAACATAGCACTTTTTACAAAAATTACCTCCCGCCCCTCAGGGCATGATTTTAATTTTTTTATTACAAGATTTAGTTTTAGCAACCACAAAAACCCCTTAATAACAATTTTCACAAAAATATTTTAAGATTTAGTTTTAGCAACCTCAAAAACCTCTATACCTCTATTTGAAATAGGGTAGGAAATTTTAACAGCTGCTTCTACATGATAAAATATGACAAAAAGTTCCTATAAACATATGTCTAAAAATGCGTTATAAGGGAGCTACGCCCCTTTGAAATTGGCTAAAAAAAATCGGTTTTTATTTAATAACTAAGGAACCCTTTGAGATATATTAACGAGGTTTTGCACGTGAATTAATCCTAATAAGGCCCATCTTTGTATGTCATTTTCACGTACTTATTTAAACCAGGGGTGTGCGAAACGGGGGGGCCTTATTAGTTTTTTGTCCCAAAGTTTTTTCTGTGTAACTTTTTTGCAATTTTATTTTTGAAATATGATTCCTCAGGTCAAAATACATAAAAAAGGTACTCTTGTTGTAATACTGTAGGATTAACCGTTTTCGAGAAAAATTCATTGGTTCGAGGACGAAAAATTAAATACTAAAATGTTGAAAACCAAAATTTTAATGATGTAGGGCGAATGTACATTAAAAACTAAGAAAAAAACCTCATATACAGGTACTTCCAAAAATCAATCCTAATGGAGCTATGGTCTCCTAAATATGCACCATTTTTAAAGGGCTATGGTAGCTTTAAAAGCGTTTTTTCGACCTACATGTATGGAAACTTCTTTTCTTAGTTTTTGATGTAGAATAACATTGCATCATTAAAATTTTGGTTTTCGATATTTTGGTATTTAATTTTTCGTCCTCGAACCGTGAAATTTCACCTTCAAATGAACTTTTCTCGAAAACGGTTAATCCTACAGTATTATAACAAGAATACCTTTTTTATGTATTTTAACCTGAGGAATCATATTTCAAGAATAAAATTGCAAAAAAGTTACACAGAAAAAAGTTTGGGACAAAAAACTGATAAAGCCCCCCCGTTTCGCACACCGCTGATTTAAATAAGTACGTGAAAATGAGATACAAAGATGAGCCTTATTAGGATTAATTCACGTGCAAAACCTCGTTAATATATCTCAAAGGGTTCCTGAGTTATTAAATAAAAACCGATTTTTTTAGCCACTTTCAAAGGGGCGTAGCTCCCTTATATACATATGTTTATAGGAACTATTCGTCATATTTTATGATGTAGAATCATCTGTTAAAATTTCCTATGCTATTTCAAATACACCGTGTATACAAATTTTAACGTATATATGGAAAATATTTCAAAATATTTACCCCCTCACCCCCGTGGGGGTGGAGTTAGAATTTTTTTATTATCAGATTCGCTATGAAAAACCCCAATATACATTTTTTCACGAAAACTACCCCCCACCCCTCAGGGGGTAAAATTAAAAAAAAATATTATCAGATTCAGATTCTTCGAACCAAAACAACCCTATTTACCAATTTTGACGAAAATAATTAAAATATTTAAAAATATTTACCCCCTCACCCCCGCGGGGTTGGAGTTAGAAAAAATTTATTATCATATTCAATTTCAACAACTTTAAAAACCCCTATATACCATTTTTCAAATTTTTATAAAAAAAAGATCTATTTTTGTGGTATTATATTTGCGTGTGGCTGCGGGTGGCTGCAAATTACTCTAAGATAAATCGAAACAGCTATATATACTTGACATAGTGCAGTCTTTATTATAATTAATACTCCACTAAAAAAGTATATATAGTCCATCAAATTCAACAAAAACAGCTATTTCTGAAAAAATATTTTTACAACCCAACGTAGAAGTCACATTAAATTTTAAAATAAAATCTAAATGTTACTTACCCATGTTACAATTTTCAAAAGAAAAGACCAGAAAAATCTAAAAAAAATACACACACTATGCCAAATAACTGACAAATAAACAAAAAAAAAACCGGTTTTGTATCTGCTCGCGGGGAATTACCCGTTTGCGGATCCAACGATTTTTTTTAAATTATGCTAAGTAGTTAGTTGGCTTACTTTTTCCTGGGTCAAAATTCTTTTAATGATATTTTTTTTTGTATTTTTTCCGAGCCAGATTAAATAAACTGACCACTGTGCGGCGCGGCCCGACGTTGAGCCGATGTGGTATTTCGATTATCATTTGTTATCATTTTGTCGACCGGCGATCAGACGTCGTTCCAACGTCGGGCTGACGTCAAAAACCGATGATCATTTGCCATCATTTTACCGCCCATCGGCCGCCGAACTATTGTTTATTGGGTAGGTTTATTATAATAAAAAAAATAACCCCAATGCCCCCGGGGGCACGCCCAAATTATTCTCGCGCTTCCAAATAAGAATGAAAACTTAAAACATGACATGTGGCCCCGGGCACTTTATTAGTTATTTTACTTCCAAATGTAAAATGTAGCATAGAATATGAAATCGATTTATGTTTAAGGAAAAATAAAAATTATAACCAAATATAATTTGTCTCCAAAGTGCCCCCCTGGTTGTGTTTTTTTGTTATATCGTTTTCTAGTGTAATAGAAATGTGAAATTTAACATCGATATGGAGTATCTAATGTTCAATCAAAACACATACTGCCCCCTTTTAACTTTTGAACGAGTTGAGATATCGACTTCAAATTTAGAACTCTTAAATAAGACAACTTAAACTATCTTTTAGCATATATTTGATATTTTCAGCTCTTAAAATGTGGGCAGGGGGGAAAGGGGGACATTTTTTTAAATGTAAAGAGGGGTCGTGTGATACATCATTTTAAAGCTTATAAAATTCTCTATTTAAACTAACATTTTTAAATTTTTTTAAAATGTTTTTTAATGTTTTGATTTTTTAATTTTTGTGCTAAAACAATTCGAAAAAAGTTTTTTTTTTATAAATTTTTATTTATGTCAACTAAAATTAGTTTAAAAGTATAATTAACATTTTTTATGATGAAATAAGTCATTTTTAAAAAATTATTTGTTTTTTTTTAGAGGAATTTTGACATTAATACCCATTTTCAACCCCATTTTAAACCCAATTTTTTTTTTTAATTTAAAAATATGGAG
>OY294052.1:18308315-18370749 GCA_958510825.1 Brachypterus glaber | reverse complement strand
GGAATTATTTCATTTTACAAAATCATATATACATATATTTATTTTTTATTCATTTTTGGATGCGAAGCTTATGTCAATTTAAAAAGAATAAAATAAAAAATCAAGCACTCCATTTTTTATAGATGGATATTTTAGTAGTCTACAGAGTAAAACAAGGCCAAATTAAAATATTCCTTAGAGAAGTTTTTGAGAAAATCAATATTCTATTTTTATATTTTTTCAGTGTATTCTAATTTTATTGGGGATATTAAAATCGTGTATTTTACTAAATATATATTTTTGTTATTTTCAAGATCGTTTAAAAAGTAAGCAAATTGTTTTCTTTAATCAAGCCTGCTGTAATAATCTTTTGAGATATTTAAAATTAAAATAATTTAAAACAAGCCCCAAAGATATGTAATGCTACGCATTCGATTATATACCATTCACAGTGGGTTGGATTTTTCCCAAATAACGTAAGTTAAAACTATTTAAAAACCAAAATAAAAAAATTTTAAAGAAAAAATAAAAAAAAATCTTTATCAGCTAAGAAAAATAAATACTTTCGATATTCCTAATGAAAATTAAGCATAAACTAAAAAAAAAATATAAATAATTGAAAATCGATTTACTTAAAAATGCTTCATCCATCAAAAAAAATAGGGTGCTCGATTTTTGATTTAAATTTTATGAGGTCTACTGTGGTTGTTTATTGAGCCTACAACATACAAAAATCAAGTATTTTTTAATGGTTTCGATTTATTCCTCTTCTTATTCTTTCCCCCTCTCATAATAAAATGTTTCTTCTTGGATTTGGCACATTTTTATCTAAAAAAAAAATCAAATAATCCACACCTATATTATGTTTTCTTTTTCCATCTGTCCAGAAGTGACACTGTGATAGGGGGAGGGGGGGGGTCAAGAGCAGTGTGATTTCACTATTTTTTTTCCCTTTATTAGGGATTCTAGGCAAAGGTGGCGAAGTGGGGAGGGGGAGGTCTAAAATTGGTCAAAATTGGGTGACGTCATTCTTGAACAGCCCCTTGGTACTTTTTCCGAAATTCGGGATCCCGAAATTTCGGGATATCCTAAAGATTTTTAAATCCCGAAAATTCCCAAATACTTTTTAACGAATTTATTAAACTCGATGTGTAATCTTAACATTTTTTGTTTACAATGGTGGAAATGTAACCCTAGAGACTCCAGGCTGGGGTCATGCATTTACAAATTTAATGTGACGTGACATAGGGGGGAGAGGGGGTCCGTGCTGGTGTGACACTTTGTCACAAAGTCTTTGTGACAAGGGGGGAGGGGGGATGGTCAAAAAATGGCCCAAAAAAACGTGACATACTTTATGGACGTCCCCTTATCAAGAATTACTTTGCTCCACATTACTCTGGATAACCAAGTATTTTTAATAATATACTAAGTTGCACCTACTCTTAAGACTTTAAGAATTGCCCAGGCCTTTGCCCATTCTACACTAAGGGTGATAAGTAAACCACTAATTGATGTCTGAGCTCTCTGGAGAATCTTAATACTCATTTAAACTCCCGCTCAGATACCTCCAATGGGTTGTTGCCATCCATTAAATCCCTTTTTTCCAATTGTGCTCTACACCTGAAAAAAAAATCAGCCTCATAACAATTTTGTAAGAAATAACCTTGCAGGCAAAATAAATGGTAATATACATTTCTTACCTTCTTCTACGGTCCTCCACTTTATTAATACCTCTTTTCTATGATTATTAATTACAACAAAGCCCAAATTATTCATCTTAGGTATTTCACTAATTTGTCAAAATAGTTTTTAGGTTAGCTTATTCCGATACCGGAATTTACAGCAAAGCCAAAAGTGTCTTGTGGTAAATAACGATAATCATTCCGACATTCGTTTAACGACATCGGAAAAAGTGACCACCATAATCGCATTTTGACGGTTGACAAGCGGGACCTCGAAATTTTAACGATGTCGGAATAATTACGATCACGATCACGATCACGATGGTCACCATACACCTGAATGACGCCGTCGAGCGGTTTGCCTGCATTTTTGCAGACATACCGCTGGGCAGCGTCATTGTCCTTCAACGTGTTTTAATTATTACTTTGAATTCTCCATTCAAAGTAATAAAAGAATAAAATAAAAATGCAAAACAAAAATAAAACAATTTATTTCATTTAAAAAAAGTACATACAAAAATAATTCTTAATTACCTATACATAAAGAATAATTTTTTATCAAATCAATGAAAATATTTTACTGGACGAAATCCGAAAATTGTTTTTTTTTATCACCCTCAGCTTTTAGAACAAAAAAATAATTATATTATTATTATACACCGTTTTATAAGAGAATATATTCTCGTATACGAATCGCACGTCACAGTGCGTAAACTAAATATCACTCTGTATGGATATTGGCAGGGCGGATTTATTTCATTTTAAGGGGTGAAGGGGCATCCATAAGGAAAAAAATTGCGCATTCACCAAAAATATAACTTTGAAGGTATTTCTAATAGAAATTTTCTATGCTAATATATCTCGCTGGGGGGGGGGAGGGCATGGGACTATAAAATTTAAAAAATAGAGTTTTTACCCACGAGTTAAAACTAAAACTGGGATACATACTCGTAATACTAATTGAATAATCGCCACTGACTGTTTCCAAAAACACTAAAAACGCATGAAAGCATAATTAATATTTTATTTAATTATTTTGTATATCAATTACTCACTTTTAAAAGCTTTGCTGACATAAACTTTCGACCCTCCTTAAGAGTGTGGCTCGTTGGTTAATAGCCACTGATTGGTTTCAAAAACACTAAAAACATGAATGGATCATTAATATTTAGTTTTATTTGTTACGTATGTATATTACTTACTTTTAAAAGCTTCACGGAAAGAAATATTCGACCCTCTTCAAAAGTGTAACCAATTGGTTAATCGCCACTGATTGGTTTCAAAAACACTAAAAACACATGAAAGCATAATTATTATTTAGTTTTAATTGTTGTGTACGTATATTTATTCAAATAATTACCTTTTTCAAAGTTATTAAAATTTTTCGTCGCACACCAATCCAAGATTTAGATTTTTTGAGGTTAGAAACACGGAAACCCCCGCTTTATATATATTTTTTTACAACAAAGTAAGTCTAATACTTTCAATGGGATTTTGTTTTAAATATGGTCAATATGCAATATAGAATCATTCTTAATAATATTATCTTAAAATATTTACTATTTTTTAATTTATTATTATTTTTAATACGATGCCATCTATCAGGATAAATGTAAAGCTTTACATGAAAAGATAAAAGAAACCTATCTGTTGAAAATTACAAAAAATAACGCTAGCGACATCTAGCACGTAAATTGCGATGCTATGGCGG
Organism: Brachypterus glaber; assembly: GCA_958510825.1. Taxonomy (NCBI): domain Eukaryota; kingdom Metazoa; phylum Arthropoda; class Insecta; order Coleoptera; family Kateretidae; genus Brachypterus; species Brachypterus glaber. Next base: position 18,367,377 of record OY294052.1, on the reverse strand, counting down.
CCATTTTTAGCTGTGTTGCAAGGTCACCTACTTAAGGCTGGCCCCCCCTGATACATACCCAGAGGTAATACCTCTAGTAATCTATGACTTTCAGAGACCAACCTATCCCTGGTGCTTAAAGCACCGTGCTTTATTGACAATGAAGTTTTTAGGGTTATGTACAATGTCAGTGGATTTAAAAACGGTATAAAAAAACATTTATTTCTCAAAAAAACATATTTCTTAGAAGAACATATTTCTATTTGAAAAAATTACAGAAATGTATAAAATTAAAAAAATAATGACAGAATTAAAAAAATAACAGTAATAAAATAATAAAAAACAAGGTTGGTCATATAGCAGTTGAATATTTTCCCAAATCTTCATTCTTATTATAAGATAATACATTTTGATACTGGCTTAAGCTTAATTGTCAATTATCTTAATTAAGGTCACTCGATCAATTTTTTGCTTTGTCTAGTTGGTGTGTTTTGGTGTTTGGTCGATTTGGGCTTTTGATTTGAGGTGAAAACTTCCACAAACCCAAACGGCTAACCACCAAAACACTAGACAAAGTAACAACTGATCAAGTGGCCATAGTCTTAATAATTTTATTATTTTTTTTATTCAATCAAAAAGTCCACACTTAAGTTACCCAGGTAGCAAGGCAGAGCCCCCTATTCATTGGAAATCGTATAATGTGTATACAATTTCCTAATAATAATTTACTCTATCAACATCATCTTATATCGATTTTTTTGCTTCGAACGTCGGTGAGAAGCAAAATAACATGACATTCACGTGAAAGCAACGTTAATATGTGATTTGCGATATATTCACAGCGTTGCTAAATATTTGTTATTAAATAACATGGTTACCACGTCACACGTGTTACGTTGCAAATGTGATGTTAAATACATGTTATTTTTCAATATTATGTGATGTTGTGATTTAGTTTAAAAATACACCTAAAAGTGATGTTAATTTCTTGTAATATAACATCCCTTGCTACCTGGGTTATAGCGTTTTTAATGGTTTTAATTTAGAAAAAGCTAATATCCTAGAATATTATTTAAATATTAAAGTACCAGTAACGGCATCCATAAGATATTAGATATAACAGGAATGTGGATTTATGATGTCACAAACACGTTATTTTCGGGATGTCATTGTGTGATGTTATTAGGGGCGGACTTAGGACATCCCCACCATGCTACATTCTTGTTAAATGAGACTACAATCTTAACATCACATGTCACATATTAACGTGACTTTCACGTGAATGTCATGTTATTTTGCTACCTAGTAGTGTCATGCTATAAAGTTGGTGTCAATTTTGATTAAATTCATCATAATTTATTATTCCATCAATCTATTTTCTAATCATCGTACAGAGTGATATTGGTAGACTGACAGTTTCGGGCTGCAGATAAGGAGAGGTATGAGTAGTTGTCTACATCTAGAAATAGATGGCGTACAAGTCTACATCAATCTAATGGCTATATTCCTTTTGCGAGTAAAGTCTAAAAACGTTTTCTTAATCAGCGTGCAGAGTTGACTCTTGGTACTGAAGAGGGCCAGCAGCCCGAAACTGTCAGTCTACCAATATCACTCTGTACGATGATTAGAAAATAGATTGATGGAATAATAAATTAATATTTTTATAATTTTGTTTAAAATTAAAAATTTCTGTCCTTACTAATTTTACGTCTAACCACCCGTTAGTGGTACTATGTGCTTGAGACACACAAGTCTTCAACTTGCTACCATTCAAAGTCTCCAGATAAGGAGAGGTATGAGTAGTTGTCTACATCTAGAAATAGATGGCGCACAAGTCTACATCAATCTAATAGCTATATTCCTTTTGCGAGTAAAGTCTAAAAACGTTTTCTTAATCAGCGTGCAGAGTTGACTCTTGGTACTGAAGAGGGCCAGCAGCCCGAAACTGTCAGTCTACCAATATCACTCTGTACGATGATTAGAAAATAGATTGATGGAATAATAAATTAATATTTTTATAATTTTGTTTAAAATTAAAAATTTCTGTCCTTACTCATCATAATTTAGTTATAAAGTAGCATCCACTGATCTAAAATTAAATGAATTTTATAAAGGGGGCTGCTACAGTTTCGAGTCAGAACATCCAACCAGTCGAAACTCTAGCTCTGGGGCTAGTGAGCGTTCAAGTATTACGTAACGCAAATATTGATCATTTTGGACCCCCCCCCTGTAACGCTATTTTCCTATACCATTAAAATGGGCGTAACACTCCAAAATGACTCCCCCTAGGAGCGTTACATAATACTTGAACGTTCCCCTAGTATTCCAACCACTTGATTTTAATTTTTTTTAAGCTTTTAAGGTATATTTTGGTCAGAATTGTATTCTCCCCGTTTGAATGGGGACTATGCCCCCGTTTAAATGGGGGCAAGGCATCAAAAACACCAAACAGGCAAAAAAACTGACCTACACCAAAGAGTTAGGTTACGTTATGTTTAATATCTATAGATATACAACAGTGCAACATCGATCGGAACTCCAGACACTCTGTTGTATAAATACTTGTAAAATGTACATATGAAAATCTTATTTTTGAAATACACACCCTATTTTTTCAGGTTCGAACTCTGGCTTTCTTCAGAAGTACTTTCTCTTTTCCAAAAACCATGTCATCATATTTAAAATGCCTTGAGCAAACAAATTTATTCTAAGAAAAAGTATACCTACGTAGATTTGGGTACTTTAAATATATCAAGCCATTGCTCCAACAATGCTTTATCTTTTGGAAACCTGTAAATAGAAAACCCTGGCTATAAATTAAATCTCACTAAATTTGTGGTTTTATATACATATAAATGCAAAATGTACAAGTCAATATAATCCCAACTTAAACATACTTAAAAAATGAACTTTCTCCAGATTTATTCTTTTTACACTGACACAGCAAGATATAATTAGAAAAGTTTTTCTTGTATACTAATCACTCACTAAAAAACTATATATACACTTACACTACGGAAATTAATAAAAATAAAAAAACTACCATATAAAAGTCACAAAAATGCTCAAACATATAATAAAATATTCACAGATAAAGATATCAACATTTCAACCGCAAGTATTACCAGGAAAAACTAGTACGATAACAGAGACTACAATTTCTGACGATAAAATTCCTTATAAAGTTACCACCTAGTGTGAAAAATTTGAACTCCCTAGAATAAAGAATGCGTTTAATGGCTGCCAACGTAGTGTCACTACTTATTTGTATTGGAATCCTGTTCCCCCACTCCTTTAGTTCATTGCTGAGAACACTGTGATTTTGAGTTGATTGGTGAACATAACCTAGAAATCCTCCGTTATTTGTACGTAAACAAATTTTCCTAAATAAAATAGCAAATTTGCGTTTTAATGTCATATTCTGACGATTTGGAAAGTGAAATAGTGCTGGCAGCAGCTGACGCAAATGCAAGATGTGAAAGAGAACTTGAAAAAACAAGAGAGGGAAGTGAAAGATTACCTGAAAAAATAAGAGACGGAAGCTCCGAAAAAAGATGTAACTCCAAGGAACAAGCTGGTGACTATAAAAGAAAGCGCACTGAAAATTACGATCACATTAACAGTGGAAGTAGTTTTTATGGCTCACCGAATAGTGAAACGAGCTCGAAAAAAAATGCAACACAACAAGGGTATGCAAATGTTGTTGCCAATCATTATAATCAATTGGAAGAAAAAGGCCTAGCTGAAAGGTCAAAATGTAGAATTGTGCATTTAAGAAATTTTCATAACTGGATCAAAAGCATGCTAATAAATGAATATTTAAATAAGATCAAAGGTGCTAAGTACAATGAGCAGATTAAAGTGCTGGATCTTGGATGTGGAAAAGGAGGTAATATTATTTATGCAGTGACTAGGGTTTCTACTAGAAACTTTCTAGGATATATACTAGCCCCAGGGGTCATAGAAAATATAACAGAGGGTGGCATCGGGACAATTGATGACGTATGTGTTTTTCTCTGCATTGTTGTCAGATGCAGGCACTATATTGTTTGTTTAGAGTCCAAAATGATCAAAATTTGCGTTACGTAATACTTGAACATTCCCCAACTAAAATTATTTAATATCATAAATACAATAGTATGTACAGGAGAAAAATCACTATCTCGCAAAAATACTTAAAAAGGCTGATATCTCAAAAACGGCGAGACTTTGTATAAAGGTTATTTGGTCTAATAGACTCAAAATGAGCTCTATTCTATCACCCCTTAAAAACTTTCTATCCATGTATAATAAAAACACAAACCTAATAAAATTTGTTTTTGTCTGACAGATTACAAAAGGTTATGTCCCTGTATAACTCAATGAACTAGAGGAGTGGGGGGACAGGATTCCAATACAAATAAGTAGTGACACTACATGTCAGCCATTAAACGCATTCTTTACTGTAGGCACAGAACTGAAGGTCTAGAACACGATTCACTCACCGCAGTAATGAGGAGAATCCAGCGCATGCGCACTGATTTTTTTATTTTTGTTTTAACGTATGCCAAAAATTATTTTAAGCTTATGTAACATTCTTTTGCAGAATTTTACAAAAATATCTACTTTTTTCTTATGCATATTGTTACACCAGGTGAGTATTTATTTTTTAATTAGCTAAAGCTAAATTATTTAGCCTAAATATCCTATTTTATTATTATTATTATTATTATTATTATTATTGACAATAGTAATTTGATTCCTAAAACATATCTGTATCTGAAAAATGCCTCCAATTAAAAAAAAAACTCCAAACCAGCAAACTACCAAACCATTATTAACGTAAACCAACGCCTTCCATTAAAAAAAAAACACCAAACCAGCAAACTACCAAACCAAACCATTGTTAACGTAAACCAACGCCTCCCATTAAAAAAAAAACACACCAAACCAGTAAACTACCAAACCAAACCATTGTTAACGTAAACCAACGCCTCCCATTTTAAAAACAACACCAAACCAGCAAACTACTACTACTACTACTACCAGTACACTAGTTTTTTTGTTAGAATATATAGCAAAATATTGTTAAAATACTCAAGAATTTCTGTTTGATTTTTTTAATGGGGGCATTGGTTACGTTAACAATGGTTTGGTTTGGTAGTTTGCTGGTTTGGTGTTTTTTTTTTTAATGGGAGGCGTTGGTTTACGTTAACAATGGTTTGGTTTGGTGTTTTTTTTTTTAATGGGAGGCGTTGGTTAACGTTAATAATGGTTTGATAGTTTGCTGGTTTGGTGTTTTTTTTTAATGGGAGGCATTTTTCAGATACGATATTTCAGAATTTAGAAGGAGATATATTTTAAGAATCAAATAGGATTATATCTAGGCTAAATAATTTAGCTTTAGCTAATTAAAAAATAAATGCTTGCCTGGTGTAACAATATGCATACAAAAATAGATATTTTTGTAAAATTCTGCAAAAGAATGTTTCATAACCTTAAAATAATTTTAGGCATACGTCAAAACAGAATCAGTGCGCATGCATCCTCATTACTGCGGTGAGTGAATCGTTCTAGAACGGCTATGTGAGAGAGATAGAAAGTAATTAAATGTGTAAAATAATCTCCGCCATTTTGACTTCTTTTCTGAGGCGGGAAATTCAAATGTTTGTTTACGTTAGGTTTTGATAAATTCTGGGAAAAAAATCTTAGTAAAAAACAAAGGACCTGCAGAGGAAAATTTAATGTTTAATGCAAAAATGTAATCAAGTGCTTAAACACATGTGTTATACATATAATATGTCGACAACCCCAACAAAAGTCGCAACTCATTTTTTCTTTTGCGTAATAAACTGCATAATTTTTTTGTAGTTAAATAACTGATATTGTGATCAGGACTCATATTGGAATTGTAGAATATTTAATATAATTAGATAACTTCTGTTTTGCTTTCCCATTTTGAAAATTTTCAAAATTTCGGAAAGCCTTGTATTCGTGCAAAAAATTTCAAAATTTTTTTTTGCGTATTTTTGCGTTTTATGACGTTTTATGTCAATATAAATCAATTTCAAGCAAAAATTGTTGATCGGTCGATCGGTCTGTCCGGGAAATCTTGTGGGCACGATAACTTGAGACTTGAAATTTGGCATACAGGTATGTTACCAAAAGTTCTCGCTCGGGATTGTTTTTGGTGAACATTGGGGTGCGGCAAGGGGGGCAAATGGGCAAAAATACATTTTTTTTAGAAAAATTTGAAAATTGCTATATAGTAGGGTGCAGCGAAAAACACTTTTTTTCGAAATCGATATGGGGCTAGGTGTCAAAAGTTGTGGTTATGGATGCTTATTAATAGTTTAAAATTTTATTTAAAAATTTTGATGTCTGGATGCCGCGCATTTACCTCAAAGTTTCGATTTTTCACTAAAATTGAGCTTTTTTCGAGACCGTTGAAATTGAATTGAATTGAAATCTTTATTTGTACTACTGCCACCGTAAGATGGATATACATTGTCAGATAAACATAATAAATAAAAACACAAATAGACAAATATACAAATAAATAAATAAATAAGTTGACATTAATCTATAGTTATATCTTCTAAGTACTCTTTGACTGTGTAATAACTTTTATTTGCAAGAAACGCTTTTACCCTATATTTAAATATATTTGGACTACGAATTTGTCTCAAGTAAAGGGGTAGTTTGTTATACAGGGTGATACCGCTATAGGTTGGAGAGGAACTAAACAATGCAGATTTATGCTTCGGAATAGTCAAAGTTTCACTGTGTCTCGAGACAACGCCATGCTTTAACTCCGAGTTTTCCTTGGTTAGAAGCAGTGTTTTAAACATATAGATGCATGGAAGGGTCAGTATATTATACTTAGTAAATATTGGCTGCAAGACTGCCTAGATTTTAGACCAAACATTAGCCTAATAATGCGCTTCTGCAAACTAAATGCTCTGTTAATAGTAGAAGCATTATCCCACAGAACCACATTATAAGTTAAATGACTAAAAACCAATGCATAGTATATATTAATAAGACCCTGAATGTCCAACATGGACTTGACTCGAGAGACAGCGAAAAATGATTTTTTTAATTTTTTACATACTAGATCTATATGACTGCTCCATCTCATATTACTGTCTAGAAGGATTCCTAGGAACTTTGCATTATTTTTTGGGCTTATAACGGTATTTTCCACAAATATATCTAATACGGCTTCTTTCATTTCAACACGAGCTCCATTATAAAAATAAAGACATTCTGTCTTATCCAGATTTAGTATAAGCATATTTTTTCTACACCATTTATTAAACTCCCCCATTACAGTAGCAATAAGTAATTTTAAATCTGAAAAAGTTCGTGCTGAAAGGATTAAAGCCGTATCGTCCGCAAACATGCTAAGTAGTTTAGCTTGTATATGTAGGGGCAAATCGTTAACAAATAATAAGAATATTAATGGTCCTAGTACTGATCCTTGAAGAATTCCTGAGCTAATATTAAAGTAACTTGAAGAAGAATTATAATATTTTACAAACATTTTCCTATACCTGAGATAATCCATAATCCAACTTAGAATACAACCTCTAAAGCCTAACTCGTACAACTTGGTTTCGACAAACTCAAGCTTCAAAGAGTCAAACGCACGGGAGAGGTCGAACAGAAGTCCGCCAACAAATTCTCCATTATCTAAAAATTTATATATACAATTTACAAAACTAGATGCTGCACTTTGTGTTGACCTTCCTCGTCTAAAGCCGTGTTGAGAATTTGTCATCAAATTATATTTGTCTAGGAAATTAACCATCATAAATTACGCGTTCGAAAACTTTGGATAATACATTTAAAAGTGCAACGGGTTGATAATTTGAAACTAATTTGGGACATTTTTTTTTATATATAGGAACAATAGAAGCCACTTTTAAAGCCGAGGGAAAATTTCCTGTACGCACTGATTTATTTAAGATGTATGCAAGGGGTTCAGATATATTTTCTGCAATTGATTTTAGAACTTTTGTAGAAATACCATCGGTTCCTGTACTTTTTTTGTTTTTTTTTTAATTTAGTAATAGCCCTTCTAATTTCTTCTTTGTCTACGTCGTAAAAGAAAAATGAATTATTACTTCGATTAGAGGTAGTGCATATATCAGATTTATTATTACCGAAATGTTGTTTTAAGCTTTCTTCCGTTACAGTTGCGAAATAGTTACCAAAAGTGTCTGCTATTTCTTGATGATCCTTAATTTCTATACCATGTTGTTCGATAACTAACTCATTTGATTGTTTATTTTTGCGTCCCAAGTTGGAATTGACTAGATCCCAGACCTTTTTTTGTTTATTATCAGAATTTTCTATAAGATTTCTATAATATTTCTTTTTTGTTTCGCGTAATAAACGATTGTAGTCTTTTTTACATTCCTTATAAGTTTTCCGATTTTCTTCACTGTTTAAAACCCTTGTTTTCCAAAATAATTCTTTTAATTGTTGGCTTCTAGAAACTATTTCCTTAGTGACCCACCCCTTACCTTTTCTTTCATTTTTTTTGAACGTTTTTATCGGACAACATGTATCTAATGCATTCGTAAGAATGCTCATTAATGAAGAAAAAGTATCGTCGATGTTTGTTTTATCTGAGTACAATTCATTAAAGTTTGTATTTGATAGAAAATTGTTTAAATTTTGAAGACTTTCGTTGCTTAAATTTCGTTTCTTGACAAATTTAAATGTATTATTATTATTATTGGTTAATTTAATATTAGTTTGAAATTCATATTCAAGACTTAGAGCGAGGTGGTCTGCAAGATTTGGTGCAAACATGAATGATTTACATCTTGATAGATCTTCATTTTTTAGGATATAATCAATAGTACTCTTTGAAGTGTGCCCTGTTCGATATGTAAAAATTCTAGTTAAGTCCGTAGAGGTGCATTTCAATTCAAAACAGGATAAAAAATCGTCAAATATCTGTTTGTCAAGATTATCGAGTGAATAATTAATATTTAGGTCCCCACAAATAAATATTTTGTCACATATATTATTGCAGTACATAATAACGTCTGTTAATTGTTTATAAAACACATTTATATCACCATGAGGACGGTACACGCTTAACACGCAAAATTTATTTTTATCACAGACTATTTTGGTACCACTGCACTCAAAGTGAATTTCAGTAGAAAATTGATTTACCTGGAGACTAGAAGCACTAAAAAAACTACTTTTCTTTACGTAAATTGCGGTACCTCCATGGGTATGTTTTTTTCGACCAAAGTACTCAATTAATTCGTAGTTTTCAAAGTTTACCATTTCCATATCTTCATTAAGGCACCAATGCTCAACGATGCTTAATATGTCTGGATTTACTTCTTTAATTAAAACATTAACATTGCTTTGCTTGTTACCGATAGACTGTGAGTTTAGGTGTAACATTTTAACTTTATGATTTTCTAGTTTTCTTTCCGTATGAAACTCATTTGAGACAATCTGGGATATAAAAAATTTCCGTTGTTTGACTGTGTTTGAGACTGTATAATGTTTTGGGTTTCTTCTTGTGAAATTTCATTTCATTTCAAAGTTTCCATGGATTAGGGTTTTGATTATTTTTCCATAATTATAGCCATTCTTATCTGTTAAAATTAACATTCTGGGTTTCGTATGTTTTTTGTTATTTACTGGCCCCTCCTCCATTTTTGATGACTTTTACTTAGGTAAAACTGTATCCAATACTTCTGTTTGTTGCTTAAGATCTTTAATTTGTTGTAAAAGGTCGTTCATCTGAGAAATAAGAACATCATTTTCGTCTTTACATTTATTAACAACATTATTAAGTTCCGTTATGTCTTGCATGTATTCCTTAATTTTATTTTCTGACTTTTCACATTTTAAACACTTTTTTTTCTCTTGCGGTGTTTTAGTTTTATTTTCCTTATTTGATAGTAGAGTTTGTATTGTTGAATTTAATAAGTCAATTTCTTCGTTATATTTTTCTTCAGTATCTAGAACATCATTTTCGAATGAAGTTGATCTTCTTTTTAGTCTTTCTATGTGAATGTCTTTTTCTGCTATTTCTTCTCTTAGTCTGGTTATTTCATTTCTATAATTTTCGTCTTTTGTCTGGTCCTCTGTATATTTTTCGATGCACTGCTTGGAACATAAAATTAGATTTTTTTCAATTTTAGTGATTTCTAGTTTCTTTGCTTCGTAACAAGCTTTATGAAAAATATTGTTGCATGCGATACACATATTGTACTTTACTTCCTTTTTGCAGCATTTAAACATTTTCGATTATTTTATTTTTTTCTTATTTACTTAATAAAAACTGTGACGATTGGCAGCGTCGTAGAAAACTTATTAATTATTATTATTAATAATTAATAGTTGCGGACTTCAAAGTACTGAAGGTGTTTTTTCTTATCAGTTAGAAGCTGATTATTTGTTTATGTTCTTGTTTTGGATTGTACCTAGTTTATACATTTATAAGCACTTTTGAAAACTATTTATTACTGTTGTTACTAATCCCTTTTTTTGAAATGGATATGAGGCTAGATGTTAAAAGTTGTGAAAATGGATGCTTATTAACAGGTTAAAATTTTATTTGAAAAATTTTACATCCTGATTCTGCGCATTTAGCTCAAAGTTTCGTATTTTTACTAAAATTAGGCTTTTTTCGAGAGCACTGTAAAGTGTTCGAAACTTTTGTCGACTGTGATAAATTACATAAATTTTAATTCTATTGCTCGAAAAAAATATTACACAATAAATTTACCCTCAAAAAGAAATCTGAAAAAGAGTAGAGTGCATCAGAAATTACACTTAAACTAAAAATGGCTTACGTATAAATATTTTTTACTGTAGCTTCGCATAATTGCAGCTCTTTGCCACTCACAAATATTTGTAAGTGCCCAAGACTCACCACGTGGAGGTGGCTGCATATCGAGTCTCTCCCATACCCACCCACACCAGGAAGGTTTTCTAAATTGAGTTAAGACCTAAATTCAGAAAAGGCTAGTGCGGATAAATCCATCACGTGCTTCTTGTCCACACACTTTTTTTGAGGCCAATGTCACCTGATGTACATTTCGCTCAACAGCTTGAGTGTGTGAGGGTAGCATACTTAAACATAAGTTTGGTGCAGGTGATGTTTTTTTCAGCATAATTCTCTCAAGGCAAGCATTGCTTAAATATTTTGTCACCGGAGGTTCTGTTACGTCTTCCTTCTTCCAATTTATTAATTTAGAATAATTTGTAGCCTTGAAATTTATTTTTGGCACGACAAATTTTCTAACTTTTTTTTTATTTTCCGTGCGACGAGCTTTTAAAATTTTTCTTGCCGCTAATCTTCTAAAACTTCCTCTTTCATCGCAAAGCATAGCAAGCAAAATACTTTCAGAGTGTGCATGATACCCATTTTCTTGAATAACTCTATGCACAACATCCTTCTCATTCTTATTAAGGTATTTTGCAGAGTTAATTGTACGCCACAAATGTTTCGGTGCATCTTTTAAATAAGGCGAACACTTAATTTCGAACCAAGATGGTGCATAGACTCGCATAATAAAAGTTGAAAGCATTAATAACGTTTCTGAAGGCTCTTTAGTTGATATGTATAACCTTAAAATGCGGTTGACTGTTGTTAACCATCTAGCGTGATGCACGTTTCCTGGGTGTTTGTTTTCAAAATCCTTAGTTATAATTCCAGATGACACACCGCTGCATAATATGCAATACGCATTTTAAGGTTATACATATCAACTAAAGAGCCTTCAGAAACGTTATTAATGCTTTCAACTTTTATTATGCGAGTCTATGCACCATCTTGGTTCGAAATTAAGTGTTCGCCTTATTTAAAAGATGCACCGAAACATTTGTGGCGTACAATTAACTCTGCAAAATACCTTAATAAGAATGAGAAGGATGTTGTGCATAGAGTTATTCAAGAAAATGGGTATCATGCACACTCTGAAAGTATTGTGCTTGCTATGCTTTGCGATGAAAGAGGAAGTTTTAGAAGATTAGCGGCAAGAAGAATTTTAAAAGCTCGTCGCACGGAAAATAAAAAAAAAGTTAGAAAATTTGTCGTGCCAAAAATAAATTTCAAGGCTACAAATTATTCTAAATTAATAAATTGGAAGAAGGAAGACGTAACAGAACCTTCGGTAACAAAATATTTAAGCAATGCTTGCCTTAAAAGAATTATGCTGAAAAAAACATCACCTGCACCAAACTTATGTTTAAGTATGCTGCCCTCACACACTCAAGCTGTTGAGCGAAATGTACATCAGGTGACATTGGCCTCAAAAAAAATGTGTGGACAAGAAGCACGTGATGGATTTACCCGCACTAGCCTTTTGGATATAAATTTTTTGCCAAAATTTAACACAAAATCTGAATTTAGGTCTTAACTCAATTTAGAAAACCTTCCTGGTGTGGGTGGGTATGGGAGAGACTCGATATGCAGCCACCTCCACGTGGTGAGTCTTGGACACTTACAAATATTTGTGAGTGGCAAAGAGCTGCAAGTATGCGAAGCTACAGTAAAAAATATTTATACGTAAGCCATTTTTAGCTTAAATTTGGGAGTTTAAGTGTAATTTCTGATGCCCTCTACTCTTTTTCAAATTTCTTTTTGAGGGTAAATTTATTGTGTAATATTTTTTTCGAGCAATAGAATTAAAATTTATGTAATTTATCACAGTCGACAAAAGTTTCGAACACTTTACAGTGCTCTCGAAAAAAGCTTAATTTTAGTAAGAATACGAAACTTTGAGCTAAATGCGCAGAATCAGGATGTTAAATTTTTCAAATAAAATTTTAACCTGTTAATAAGCATCCATTTTTACAACTTTTAACATCTAGCCTCATATCCATTTCAAAAAAAGGGATTAGATAGATAGATAGATAGATATTTTATTCTTGTTTGTACAAAAAATGTTTACACATGTCAAAAGTACTTAAAACTAAACAATAAATAAATAAATAAATAATACAAATAGGTGTAAATTTTACGTTACATTTAATTTAAAATCAATACTACTGTTTAAGAATTCGTTGATATGATAATATGCTTTGTTTAATAAAAATTCTTTTACTTTTGATTTAAAGTTATTATATGACAATTCTTTTATGGTTAGACGGTAATTTATTGTAAAATTTAGGACCGTAGAAATTGCATCTATTTCTGCTAGACTCTAGACGAAAGTAGTTACACCTAATAATGTGTTTTTGTCTTGTATTAAACGAATGTATATTACTTTGAAGGGTAAGATTCTTTCTATTTTCATGAATATACAAAAGGCATAAAAAAATATAAAAAGATGGCAAAGTTAAAATTCGCAGTTCTTTAAATTTTTCCCTGGCGTTATCTCTATAGCCAAGTTGTGAATCACGCGCACTACCTTTCGCTGTAAACCGAAGATTCTATTAACATAAGCTGCGTGACCCCAATTTATTAGACTGTATGACATTTGGGAGGCAAAGAGTGCATGGTAAGCTGTCATGAGTACGTTCAGATCCACCATCATAGATAGCTGCCTGATTACACATACATTTTTTGCCAACTTGTTGGCCAGAAAATCTATGTGGCTATTCCATGTTAAGGATGGATCCAAGTGTACTCCGAGAAACCTAACCTTTTCAGGATTTTGAAAGACCAGTCTGACGATGAGTAAAAAGCATTGTAACTGTTTTTTTGTCATTAAGAGTTAGACTATTTGAGTCAAACCATGTTTGTGCTTTTGACAATGAGTCGCTCATGCGCCGCTGAACAAGACACAAACTTTCACCTTGATTCACAAGAGTTGTGTCATCCGCGAATAAAACAGTATCGGCATCGGGATCAGCGACATGTAAATCATTTATGTATAACAGAAATAGGATAGGGCCTAGTACTGATCCTTGTGGAACCCCACTTCTGATATACCTTAGATCTGATTTCCTATTACCGACACAAGTATATTGTTTTCGGTTAGAGAGATACGATTTGATTAACCCACAGCTCAGTGAATCAAAGTTTAAGTGTTTAAGTTTATCCAGCAGCACAGGATGCGACACACAATCAAAAGCCTTTTGTAGATCGCACAGCGTTACTCCCACAAAATCACCATTTTCCATTCCTCTTATTATTTTCTCCAATAATGTAATAATTGCATGGTTCGTTGACTTATTTTTTCTAAAACCGTATTGTTTGCAATAGAAAATTTTTAAATTTTCAAAATGGTCTACTATTTGTTCTTTTAGGGCAGTTTCATAAATCTTAGAAAATACGGGCACTAAGGAAATGGGTCTAAAGTTATTTGATATAATTTCGCCGCCTTTGTGTATCGGGATAACCTTGGAAATTTTAAGTGAATCTGGAAAGATACCTTCGTTTATGCTTTCGTTTATAAGCTTTGTTAAAGGAATTATAATAATATTTTTAACTTTTTTTATTAATTTTGTACTTATATCAAAGTGGTCCAGACTAGATTTATTTTTTGTTTTATCAATTATATTACGTAGCTTATTAAAAGATATATTTTGAAATTTAAATTCAGGGTAATAGTTTGGGTTTAGATATCTTTTGTGATCTAAATTTTGATTTTGATTAGGGGCGGTTTTTTTAGTTAGGTTTTGGATATACTCACAAAAAAATTATTTAGTACGTCCACATCAATATCAACATTTTTGCTTTTTTTCGTGGGCTTGTTCTCGTTAATTATATTCCAGTAGGTTTTTGGATTTTTGCCTTGGTCCCTTATATAATTAAGATAATATGTAGTTTTTGCTATACTTATTTCGCGTTTGTAGTTACTTTTAAGAGTATTAAGTTGATTTTTTAAATCGGAGTCAGGAAAATTGTGGTGTAGTTCTGATAACAGTTTAACGTTTTCACGCATTTGAAATAAATTTGCATTAAACCATTTATTTTTAGGTTTTAAGTTTGTGAACTGTTTTTTAATTTTAGGAAACGCTGCATCAATATGTGTACTAAAAATGCCTAAGAGCTTATTAAATTTATTGTTTACATTAATATTTTTATCGTTTACAAAGTCCCATTTTTCATCTAACATGCGCTGATAGAACGTGTTCATTCCTTGCAAAGTAAACTTTCTTACCAAAACCTTTTTTTCTGCTATATCGTCAGTTTCAACATTAATTTCAACTGCCTTGTGATCCGATAGACCTGGATCATGTACTTTCGTTGAGTAAGGCTTATCAAAGTTAATTAAAATATTGTCAATGCAATTTTTTCGTCGGGTACTAGAAGAAATTGTGGGCTTGAAGGAATATGAATTAATTAGATCTTTAAATTTTGCAAGATTTGAATTATTAACGTTAAACTTAATATTATAGTCGCCAACTATAACTATATCCTTTTTCGAATTCTTAAACTTTAGTAGAACCTTATTAAAATTTTCTAAGAATGCTTTGTAATCTCCATAGGGCGGTGGGGATCGATACACACCAATGACAATTAAATTTATTTTTTTGGACTCTATTGCAGACACCTCGCAATGAGTTTGAATGGATAGTTGCTTTATTGTTTCCAGTGGTAAAAAATCAGTGTCAGCTCTACCTAGTAAAACAACGCCTCCTCGGTGTGAATTTGTTCTACAGAAGTAGGACAAAACATTAAAATTTAGAACAGTAAACATATTAATTTCATTTTCATCAAAAAAGTGTTCCGTCAAACAAACTACTTCATATTTCCTGCAATCATCAAAAAACGCTTCTAATTCAGTTTGTTTATTTCTTGCCGACTGTATATTAATATGGAGAACGCTTATTTCCCTTTTGCTGTGATGTTTGTTTACATTAGTGCCATTGTTGCTTTTTTTAGTTTTTGTTTGTATTATATTAGGCTGATCTGTGATGGGCACGGAAAGGAAAAATTTTGACTGGTTTCGGCTTTATTTCCTCTATCCATAGTTGACATTTCAAGTTGTGATAAGCTAGGATAAAGTTTCTTGTACTTCTGGCTAGAAGCTGGCGTTTTTTTAGCATTAGGTACGTTGATGGATTGAATTGTATTTGTGGATTCCGTTGAAAGCTGTGTTAAGCTTGGGTATAATCTTGTGTAACCAGCATTTAAAACTTCTAATTCTTTTGAGGTTGTTTTAGAGCTATTGCATAGAGTGATGTTATTACTTTTGGGTGAAGTATTTTTACTATTTGTAATGTAATCCTTATTTGGCAAACTGGTATTATAAGTGTGGCACTTTTTAGCTACTTCTTTTAATAGTTTCCATTTTTCATTTGCAGGAATTTTGTCGACTTTAGCTATATTATGTAAAATAGTATTAGGTTCAATATAGGAGACTTTATTTTTTAGGCATTTGGTAAAAAATGTGTAGTTATCGTTGAATATAAAATTGTTTAGGATTTGTCTGTCCTTTACATATGGAGTACCAACTATTATTAGGTTTGTATGCATTGATTCCTCAAACAATTTATCAACTAAAATTTCCTCTGTTGCTTTGCCCTTCAATGCTGCTTCTTCACTATTAATTACGTAGTCAGACTTTCCAAATTTGTTGGTCAACTTTTTTAGATTTTTTGTGAAATCTTGTAGGGAATTATTGCCTGCATATTGGCTGTTCATATCAAACCTTGATGATGTTAAATTTTTTAATATTTTTCCAAAATTAAATCCGTTTTTATTAGAAAATATTAGAATTTTTCTTTTAAAATGTGTTGTATCTTTTTCTTCAACTCTTTCCATATCTTTTTCATCTTTGCTCTTATTTATAATAAATTGCTTTTTTAATTCGGTGATTTGATTTTCGAGATTTGATTGTTGTAAAATCAAAGCTTTAATGTCAATATTTAATTTTTCATTAATACTATTTAATTCACTTACTTCATGAATATATTTACGTAATATAAGGTCATGTTCTTTACATTCTTTGCACTCAGCTTTTTGGTTTGGAATTTGATTTTTCTTATCTTTATTAGCTTTTAAGGTAGTAATCGTCATATTTAGTGAGTTAATTTCGTCTTTATATTTTTGTTCTATTTCCATTACGTCACTTTCGAACAAGTTTGATCTTCTTTTTATTTTCGCAATGTAGTTGTCCTTATGTATAATTTCATCTTGAAGTTTCTTTATATCACTTGCGTAACTTTCTTCTTTAGATTGTGTTTCATGGTAATTTTCGCTGCATTTTGTCGAGCATATAATTGTGTTTTTTCCTATTTTCGTAACTTTTAATTTTTTCATATCGCTGCAGGCACTGTGACAGTAACAACGGTCTTGAAAAAAGCTCAATTTTAGTGAAAAATCGAAACTTTGAGGAAAATGCGCGGCATCAAGACATCAAAATTTTTAAATAAAATTTTAAACTATTAATAATCATCCATAACCACAACTTTTGACACCTAGCCTCATATCGATTTCGAAAAAAAGTGTTTTTCGCTGCACCCTACTATATAGGGGTTTTTAAGGTTGCTGCAATTGAATCTGATAATATTTTTTTTTAACTCCACCCCCAAGGGGGTGAGGGGGTAAATATTTTGAAATATTTTCCTCAAAATTGGTATACAGGGGCTTTTTGTGTTGACAAATTTGAATATGATAATAACTTTTTTCTAATTTCACCCCTTGAGGGGTGGGGGGTAGTTTTTGTGAAAACTGGTATATTGGGGTTTTTGAGGTTTCTGAAAGTGAATCTGATAATAAAAAAAATCTAAATCCACCCCCTGAGGGGTGGGGGTAGTTTTCGTGAAAACTGGTGTATTGGGGTTTTTGAGGTTGCTGAAAGTGAATCTGATAATAAAAATATTCTAAATCCTACCCTAAATGGGTGAGGAGTAGTTTTCGTGAAAATTGGTACCTATATTGGGGTTTTTGAGGTTGTTGAAAGGGAATCTGATTATAACAAAATTCTAACTTCACCCCCAAAGGGGCAGAGGGTAGTTTTCATGAAAATTGGTATACTAAGGTTTTTATGGTTGCTGAAAGTGAATCTGATATAAAAAAAAAACATTTTACGCGAGGTGAAAAATGGGAAAGCTCTTTTACTAGGCAGTGTATTTTGTATCAAAAAGGGGTTGTCTATAAATTATGCAACGATTTTTTGGGGGAAATGGGTCCTCCAAATCTCTATTCACCTTCACATGGGAGGCTGGGGGTCTTACAGCATCTTACGTATAATTTTCTTATTTAGAAAAGATCAATTAATACAAATCACAGAAAAAACTTTTAATAACTTATGCCTATAGGTACTATATTATTTCCAAATGAATTTTGATCTGCATTTCAG
Source organism: Brachypterus glaber (assembly GCA_958510825.1). NCBI lineage: Eukaryota > Metazoa > Arthropoda > Insecta > Coleoptera > Kateretidae > Brachypterus > Brachypterus glaber. Next base: position 18,349,174 of record OY294052.1, on the reverse strand, counting down.
ATCATTTTAATAAATCTTTTAAACATAAAAAACTTTTTTAGTAAAACCATTAAATATTTACAAAATTTATTATATCTTACATAAGGTAGGTCAAGTGGGGTAGGGGTTCAGCAAAATCTTACGAACACTTACACAAGGGGGGTGGAGATATAAAGCTGTCAAATTTTTCCTTATGCAATTTATATATAGACCCAAATCAATCACTATCCTTTTAATCAGAGGTATTAATGTATACAAGTACTTGTTATGTAATATATTTTATTCATAATATATTGTATACAAGGTAATACCTAACAATAGTATTATTATTATTATTATTGAAGACATTCCTTGAACTAAAAACAAGAAAATAGAATTAATTATAAAGGGCATAGCCCAGTAAGATGGTGAAAAGTCCCCCCTCTGGCATTTTCACCGGACACAGGGCATTCGATTCGGTATCAAAAAAGACCAAGCCCCCTAAATTTTCAGCCCGCCAGGGCGCCTCTAGCGGCCGCTACCGCAAAAAAAAACACTTTTTAGTATTTTTGAGATAACTCGGGCTCAAAATAATATTTTTACATGCAGTTTGCGGCATTCGAACGGGCTTTCAATGGAGTATACGTGTGATTTTTTTTAGATTTTTTGGCTTCATAACCAAAAAATGGCGGCCATTTCAATATTTGCAACGTGATTTTCAGGACTTTTTCTCTTCCCGGCACAAAATTGAAAAATGGCATTTCATAACATTTTTCATTACCTTTCAGATGGTATATTGCGAATAAATTTATATATATTATATACCTCCAGGTCAAATTGAAAACAGACATCGGAAATCGTTTTGGAGGTATATTGAGGTACTGTTGTGATTGTGCGAATGGGAATCGGACAGTAGGATGCTGCGCTCATGTGGCCGCAATTATTTATTATCTATCCAACGGACGATATGAAGATAAAATTTTAAGACCAGCCGAAATTTTAACAAAATATTTCTTGGACGATAATGTCGTGGCGTGCATCAACGATGATTCAGAGGACGATGAATAACATTTTCTAAGATAATTATAACATTTTCGAAAGACTGAATAGAATTCTAGAATTTGTACATAAGAGATTAATTGCAAGTATACTAATAAATAAAAATTATTAAACAAACATGTTGACAAAATTATTTAGTTGGAGTATAAGTACATGCCTATCCTTTAGAAACGGTCTTTATCTATCCCAGGAATATAAGGAAATAGAGGTGGATCATATCAAGGGCTGGGGGCTTTTCAGGACGCTGATGCTGTTCCTGGCATTACTTGCCTTGATTAATTGTTCTGGACGGTGAGAAATGAAGTCGAAATGTGGGTTTCGGACGGAACGGATCATAATGGAAAAATTGTGAAGGCCGGAAAGTGGGACTTGGGGGTTTTTGACGGTGCTAAAACGATTTTAGTGGTCTGTTTTCGAGGAGCAGCTTTCCTGACTCAGGAATCCTGAGGGACTAAAACTTGGGTTTGAGTGTCTTAGGGACTTGACTCATTGCTCACAAAAACGTCGCGAGAAGATCAGCAATCGGTCAAAAATCGGTCGAAAATGACCAAAATCGGATATTTGCCGTTTTTTTGACCTTTTGCACCACTTAAAAATTTATTCGCAATATACCATCTGAAAGGTAATGAAAAATGTTATGAAATGCCATTTTTCAATTTTGTGCCGGGAAGAGAAAAAGTCCTGAAAATCACGTTGCAAATATTGAAATGGCCGCCATTTTTTGGTTATGAAGCCAAAAAATCTAAAAAAAATCACACATATACTACATTCGTGTTTGGTGGGTGCCCAGAGACCTAATTGTATTTATATCTGATTGTTAATTTATTTTTTGTCTAGTCAAAACTCGAGACCATAAGATTAACCATATCTTGTATATTATGTATTATGTATTATTATCTACCATAAGCCCACACAAGCCCTTAAGGACTTACGGGTATGGACACAATGTAGAACAAAATAATTGTAAAATTATTGACGAATAAATTTATTATTATTTATTATTATTGAAAGCCCGTTCGAATGCCGCAAACTGCATGTAAAAATATTATTTTGAGCCCGAGTTATCTCAAAAATACTAAAAAGTGTTTTTTTTTGGGGTAGCGGCCGCTAGAGGCGCCCTGGCGGGCTGAAAATTTAGGGGGCTTGGTCTATTTTGATACCGAATCGAATGCCCTATGTCCGGTGAAAATCCCAGAGGGGGGACTTTTCACCATCTTATTGGGCTATGCCCTTTTACATATCGTCAGTACATATTTATCGATAACACAAGTAACGAGTTGATTTCTAAAAACTGACCAAACCATGCCTAAAATACTTACCAAAAACTTCTAAATTTTAGTAAGTTTGAGGAAAATATATTACTATTTAAACCAAAATGAGGTTTTTATATAACTAGCGTGTATGTCAGGCATGATTTTATCAGTTCTCACAAACCAATTCGTTACTTTTTGTATTATTAATTATTCTTTCGCTTTAACAAACTGTACACGCCGTAATTCAACTTACTTATAAAAGGTAATATTGGAATTTGAAGATAGAAGTCTCCTAATGTTTTTGCACATAGCAATTCATTTTAAATGCAAAAAACACAGCACAGCATAGAAAAAGGAATAAATACAATAAATAAACACAGCCATAAATGAACTCGACACAGCTGAGTCAAATGTCATACATACATACATACAGTGTTGTCAGACATATTAAATTGACAGGCATAAACAGAATTTAAATTCACTTATGCTAATAATTTTTTTGTTAATTTAAGTATTTTAAAACACATTTATTAATATTAAATGTATCATTTATGTGTTTATCTTAAGATTTATAGATTTTATTTGAAATAATATATTTTATTATATAAAACAAAAGAACCGCTATAGTGTGTTGACAACGTTGGATTCGCCAATTTGGCTACTTTCTGAAATATATCTATACTTTGTTATTACACACTCAATCTGAGTGACTCAGAAGACCTGCGCAAAGCTCAAATTCCGTTCTAGACTTTCAGTTCTGTGACTTTAGGGGGTTCCATAGATAACTATAGATCGCCAACTTAACGATAATATTTTATTTCATATTTTATTTCGTAGCGCGCCACCATTCGGATTGTGGGCAAAGTATTTCCGCGATAAGGAAAAACGCAGTAAGGTAAATATTGTACTAAAAAACAAGTAACTGCATTTGTGTGCCAGGCCCAGGATGTGATATTTTTTTTATATTTCAAAACTTGCAGTGTATTAATTGAAAAAAAAAATGCATTTTTATCAGTTTCAAAGCTGATAAAAATACAATTTTCTTTTTATTAAATTATAAATAAATTATTTTAATGCTAAACATCCAAGATTGATAATCAGCACAACTCTTGTGTCAACAATACATTGCAAGGTTTAAAATATATCAAAAAATATCACTCTGGGCCTGGAATACAAATGTAGTTAGAAGTTGCACCATGATTAAGTCACAAGTACACCTATTTAACCTTTCAACTAAGGTCTTTTTTATGTGCATAAGTTAGGTTTAAAATAAATTATTTTATTTTATTTTAAAATTTATTTAAAAAAACTCAGAAAATACAATGAATTTCATTACAAACTTGTCCAGGTGTAATAGATAAGGGGCATTAAAGAAGAATTACCCCTTTTCCTAGGAACTAAATTAATTAATTTTAGGTATAGTTTTTAGAACAGGGGAAGCCCTAGTGGAAAATAACGTTAGACCGACTTGAGCTAAGGTTATATTGGTGTAATGTTAGAATAACGTTCACCCAACGTTAGCAGTTTTACCAAACGTTAGAAATTTATATTTACATGAAAAACGCGTTCGAGAAAACGTTTATCTAACGTTAAATATCTACTATGGTACATACCCTGTATACCCTGTTTTATTTAATAATGAGTAACTTGAAGTTGGCAATATTGTTCTATCCCTGTTTTTAATTTCAATTTCAATTAAAATGACAGTGACACATTGCAAGTTACTCATCACCAACCTATTGAAAACGAAGAGTCTGCGCGGGTATACTTACTTGCAAATCGCAAAACTAAAACTTAGTTGCTATAGTTTTTATAAAAATAGAAAAACTAAATTGCACTAACTTAAACACAGAAAAAGTCTCATTATAGTATACACTCCTAGTTTGTAACCCAACTTAAAACTATCCTAAGCTAAAATATATGATTATAAAAAATATAATATAATATAAACAAAAGAAAAGTAAAAAATATCGCAAGTGGCACTTAACATAAGGAAATACACACAGCACGTTCGAGAATATTAAAATGGCGGCGAACGAAAACGCGGGAACACCATGAAAAAAAGAGAATATGGGGAATCCCAACGACAGCAGCAAAAGAAAACATGGCGCCACCTGGTGAAGTGATTGATTGAACTAAAAATGGAATTCGGAATGGAATGTCATATTTGAGTGAGATAGGCATGGGGGTTCAAATTTTTGACACTAGGTGGTGCGATTTGGTAACTTTATAGGGAATTTTATCGTAATAGTTTTTCCTGGTAATACTTACGGTCGACTTGTTGATAACAAGCGCCTAAATGCAGCTCTCTATGCAGGAGTTTGTTTTGGTTTTTCTTGGTTTGGACTTTTTTTTAATGAGGGCCATGGTTTACGTTAACGTTGGTTTGGCGTCTGTTTGGTGTGCGCGTACGCATGCGCAGTTTATCAAAACGTTGCATCTTTATGTCGACGTCAAACCAACGTTAACGTAAACCAATGCCCCCTCATTAAAAAAAAGTCCAAACCAAGAAAAAACAAAACAAACTCCTGCATAGAGAGCTGCATTTAGGCGCTTGTATAAAGAGCTGCACATAGGCGCTCCTATGTTGATAACTTTATTACACGCGCCTAATTGCAGCTCTCCGTGCCGGAGTTTGTTTTGGTTTTTTTGTTGTTTGGTGTTTTTTTTTTAATGAGGGGGCCTTGGTTTACGTTAACATTGGTTTGGCGTCTGTTTGTTGTTTTTTTTTGTAAAAAAATGTTTTTTATTTATTATGATATTGAAAAACGGTCAGCGCATGCGCAGTTTATCAAAACGCGGCAAAAAGAGCTGCACATAAGCGCTCCTATCTTTATCTGAATAATTTATGTTTGAGCAGACTTTTTGAGCCTTTCTTAATTATATGTTAGTTTTTTTAATTTATTTTTATTCATTTGAGAGGAATGTGCATGGAATAATAACAAGAATGTGCATGGTACATAATAACATGGAATGAATGATAAAACATGGAATGAAAGGGATCAGAAGGGAAGCAGTGTAATTATTTCTATTAACAGACTAATACATATGCTTTTCTTAATCCAGCAACAAAAATCAATTTTAAAAATATATTTTGGGGCTAATATAAGGAAAATGGCCGTGGAATTAATCAATCTACACGCCAGAACCAAAATGCATTTACATATGTATAGGAATGAAGGTTCGGGTCCTTCAAAAGATTCAACTGCTATTAAATAAGGTACCTATCTACCTTAAGGTAATTGTTGTTTTTCATTATAATTCTTTTTTTTTTCTGTTATTTTTTTAATTTAATATATTTCTGTAATTTTTTCAAATAGGAATATGTTTTTTTGAGAAATGTTATTTTATATCAATGAACTAAATCATTGTTTTATATACGTTTTTAAATCCATTGACCTAACCCTGAAAATTTTGGGGCAGACAAAAAGGGCCATTGGGCCTACTTGTCAGGCGTCGGAGCCTACCCACCTTTTACTACTACTACTACTACTACTACTACTACTACCCTGAAATTTTCATTGTCAATAAACCACAATGGCCAATCCTAAGATAAAATTCCCTATAAAGTTACTAAATCGACCACCTAGTGTGAAAAAATTTGAACCCCCTAAAGTAAAGAATGCGGTTAATGGCTGCCATTCATATTAGCCACTCGTTCAGACACCATTCCTGTGCCCCCACTCCTCTAGTTCATTGGTATAATTTTATTATTTCACGAAAAATAAAGTGTTTTGACATAAAAATTAATATAAACTATTTAAAACAAGGCTGTATTTGAACCTAAAATATTAAATTTGGAATTTTTCGTATATTTTTACAAAAAAAAACAAAAAAAAAACAAAAAAAAAAACACAAAAAAAACGGGTTTTTACAATTCTACATATTACTACTTTTGTGTGTGTTTTGTTTGATAAAAAGTCACTCTATCTAACAGCGGTTTTAGCACCATCATACGGCGCACAGTAGGGAACGTTCAAGTATTACGTAACGCTTTTGGGGTCCAAAATGATTAAAATTTGCGTTACAGTGGGTTAGGCTAAATGTGACACCCAGGGTAATTGTGACATGTCCTGTTATAATTCTTCTAAACTAGTTTATATCCAATCCAACCCTGGCATTAGGTTTTTGACAGTATTAAATATTTCGCATAAAATTTCGATTTGATTTAAACTTGTTTAGAAGAATTATAACAGGACATGTCACAATTACCCTGGGTGTCACATTTAGCCTAACCCACTGTACTTATTACTTGAACGTTCCTGTAGTCGTATTTGGACAAATTACTTTTATTATTATTTTTACAATTTCTAAAAATTTAAATCATGTTCACACAGCGTCCCCCAATAAGACGAAAGTGGAACAAAATTCACGAAGAAATCGGGGTTCGGATTGGGATTCCTGCATGTCTTGGTGTTATAAATCTGCTGGAATCAAAATCCTAGCTGCTCGGTATCAAAAGTTACGCCCATATTTATGTCTCATATGGTAGTTTGTGTTGTTTTTGTAATCTAAAAAATTATTTCTAACTAGATCTTAATGTTTTGTGGCCTTTATGTCAATTGCCAAGGCAATAAATCTTCCCATAACAAATTTTAGCAAAATCTGATAAAAATTAAATTCAAAATAACATGATATAACTTAAATATAAATACAAAATATGCATAGAAAAAACATTTCTTCTTTCTTCATTTTTGATCGTTATGGCACTTAAGTAAAACAATAATTATTATTCGTAACTACATTATATGATCATAATATATTATAACCAAATAATAAATCCTTAAAAAATAAATAATAGTTCTATCCTGATTAAACTTTGATTAAATTTATTAGGTTTTGACCTATTTAACTATAGTGAAATTTGCACTATTTAATATCTTTAATTATTTATAATTTGATAAATATAATGTGAGGTGTGAATCAAACACAAGCGTAGCCTTGACTGATATTTATTCCTTTCCGAAGTCGGTGCGTACAAAAAGGGTCACAAAAAAAAGAAATAAAAAATAATAAACATATTTAGTTTTAAATCGAAATACCTGTACCAAAACTCCAATTTTGTTAGCAGCGTTTATTATAAAATGATGTTTGATTACACTGTAAATATATTTATATTAGCTACATGGATATTAGGCCGAAAATAATGCACCAGAAAACTATTATTTTACTCACCTGTAAATACCAGGCGGTCGGGGCGCTTTATATTAAAATATAAACGGCCAGATTTGCACCCAAGGCTATTCAAACTGGTAATGGCGGACTAACATGCGTATCCACTGCTATGCGGGAAGGCGACGGTTTTTTGCTTAAGCAAAAAACCGCCACCTGACGATTTGCAAATAAACACGAGCGGCAAATTTAAAATTTTAATTTTAAATAAAACCGTTCCTGTTCATCCGCTCCCCTTAAGGCTTCGACTTGATTTATAAAATTCAAAGCGTAGGCTGAACAAATTTTTTAAGATGACACGCATGGAATAACCCCCTCTCTTGACCATTAACTGGGTTCTGCAAAATATAGGTGTCGAAACTAATTTTTTTCTTTATAGAATAAGACCCTTCAAATAGTAGTAGGAATTTTTTTATTTCGTTCTTTGCGCTAGAAGAGACATTACTAGCACGCAGTAAAACCAGGTCCCCGACAGCAAAAGTAGTATGGGGCCTTCCTGGGTTGCGAAACGCCCTACGAGCTGCCTTATTCATTAAGTTTTCCCTAGCTAGTATTAAGTTAGGCGAGTGATCCTTGTTTTCGGCTTCTAATATCTTAAGGGGCAACAAACGATCGGGCTTTTGGTTTAATTGCAATTCGATTGGACTATAACCCGTGGACTCGTGAGTCACGCTATTAAGAAATAGCTCGAAATTCTTAAGTTCATGAGCCCATTTAGCATGGTGCTCATGGCAAAAAGCTCGGCAAAGACGGCCAAGTTCCCGCATGACGCGCTCCGCAAGGTTACTTTGGGGCCTTCTAACCGACGAAAAAATTACTTTTACCCCTAGATCGGTAAGCGTATTTTTCCACTTGGCCGATTGGAACTGGGTTCCGTGGTCATTTAGAATCTTTTTTGGGGTTCCGAATTTTACAAAATAGTCTTTAACTAAGCGCTTTAATGAAGCAGCTGTAGTGGCTCTTTTTAGTGGGTAAAATGTTACATATTTGGTAAAAACGTCTATCAGTACAAGGACGTACTGAACCCCTCCCCTTCCCGTCGGAAGCGGCCCAAAATAATCAAGCGCACGAGTTCATTTTTTTTTTATGGAACTATCGCATGTAACGGAGGTTGGGGCAAAACAGAACACTTTGATTTTTGACATAAGTCACAGGTTCGGATTATTTTTTTGATATTTTTATACATATTTGTCCACCATACCTCCCGTTTTATCGTTGCCCAAGTTTTAAAAGACCCAAAATGCCCCATTGCCTCATGATAGGCTATTACAAATTTTTCTATGAGAGTTTTCGGGACACAAAGCATAAACGACTCTTCTGTACCATGACTTATATATAAAATGTCATTTTTTATCATAAAGCGGGCTTGCAAACTCGGATCTTCGGGTAATTTACTAATAAGTCGTTAAGTTTGGGGTCATTTCGTTGATACTGTTTTATATCTTTTAATATATTTGTAAATTCTTTAGACATTTTTCGAAGCGGCAAAATATGAAACAAATTCTTTTTTGGTTCCGGTGGCCGGACCGCGGCATACCGCGATAACGCGTCGGCTACCAAATTTTTTGAACCAGATACGTGTTTTAGTTCGAACTGAAACTCCTGAACTGCCAAGGCGTACCGGGCTATCCGCCCCGACAAAAGGCGACAGCTCATTAAATAACTTAATGCGCTGTTGTCAACAAAAACTGTGAATTTTCGTCCCAAGAGGTAAACCCTGAACTTCTGAAGTGCCCACACAAAACTAAGTGCCTCCTTGTCGTTTGAGTGGTACCGTTTTTCCCTGTCAAGTAAAATACGGCTTGCCCAAGCAATAGTATGGCGTTCTCCCCCCACTAATTGGAACAACTGCGCCCCTAGACCAGTATCACAAGCATCCGTGGCTAGACAGAGAGAGAGGTCCTCTCTAGGGTGGTAAAAAAAAAATTTTCTTTTACTAGTTCGAATGCCCTTTGTTCGACTTCCGTCCACCGCCATTTTGTTTGCTTGCGTAACAAATTGGTTAAAGGTGCGGTTAGAGCTGCAAAGTGCTCACAGAAGGAACGATCAAAGTTGACCAAACCAATAAATTTTTGCACCTGTTTAGGATTTCGAGGTGCTAAATAATCAGATATCGCTTGAACTCTTTTTGGGTCGGGGCGAATGCCTTCTTTTGAAACCAAAAAACCTAAAAAAGGCATATTATCCCGCGAAAATTCGCATTTTTCTAGGCGCAATGTAAAGCCGGATTTCTTTAATCTCGTAAGAACAAGATCAAGGTGATACAAGTGCTCCTCAAACGATGCGGATATTATTATTAGGTCATCGATATAGATTCCCAAAAAGGCATAAAACTCCGGCCCAAAAATTTTCTTTAAACATCGTGAAAACGTGCTTACGCTGGTGTTTAAACCAAAAGGCAATTTGCGGAAACAATAAGTGATGCCGTTCACCATAAAACCGGTATATTGATAAGATTCGGGAGATAGCGGGATTTGTAAATAACCATGAGTGAAATCGAGAGAAGTCATGAATTCCACTTTAGGTAATGTACGTAACATTTCCTCAACTGGTACCGGACTTTCAAACTCCCGTTCCATGGCCATATTAAGGCGCGGTGCGCATCTGCTTAGATCTTTTTTCAAAGTTGTCATGATTGCAGAAATGTATTGAGAAGGCATACGACATATTACCCCCCACTTTTCCCAATTGTCTAACTGTTTTTGAATTGCATCACGGTGTGCAATTGGAAGCGGATATTGTTTCATCTTAAATCCCGTGGGATCATTTAGTTTTATCACATGTTGATATTCCGTAGTATGCCCTGGGATCTCTGAAAAAATATTCGAAAATTTTATTTTTTTGGTCCACCTTAATGTTTAAATTATCTGCTATATTTTTAAATTGATTTAAGTTGGATTTTTTTTCGTTTCGGATTCAATGCCAACTCTTCGTTTAAAATTAATTTGCCTAATATGCATTGAATCCTCCCCATGAAACTCATGATTAATTTTCATTTCCGGCACTTCATGCCACTTATTATGTATTTTTAAAATTATTTTTTGTAATCCTAAGTCTATTTTTGTATGGTACAATCTTAAAAGATCGTTACCAATAATTAAAGGGAACGCAAGGTCAGGGATCAAAAGAAATTCATGTGATATTTCTACGCCCGAAATTTTAAACGTAATTAGCGACTGTTGTTTCACCCGTCTTTGTTTAGAGCGAAATGCGCCGGACACCTTGATGCCAGTACACGTGAATGTAGGGATATCCTCGCATGCTTCGCCTAACTGGGTCCACACTTCGTCGCTAAGACAGCATATTTCACTGCCGCTATCAATCAATGCGGGAAAACTGAAATTAAAAATTTGAACACTGACAATCGGTGACCTTGCTTCACTTTTTTCATGAATATCGTCACATTCTGTTAGTAGATCATCACGTGGATTATTATTAATGAATGTTGACATATCGGTTCGATTTAATATCGCCCCCACTAAGGAACCCATTCCTAGTGGTCGGCCCTCTCGTTTCCCGATTGCAACTCTTCGCAACTTTGATCCTCTAATCCGAGTGCGGCAATATTAGGTTTATTGCCAAAATTATTATTTCTAAAATTACCCCATTTTTTTTTCAAAGGGCTTACTTGTATTTTTTTCAAAAAATTTTTGCGGTTCCGCATTAAAATTTTGAGTTTCTGTTCGACAATAATTGTCAACCTGTCGCAACCGCTGCATAGCCGCTCCTAAAGTTTCAACCCCCACAAGCACCGTTGCAATGTTAGGGGGGTAGTGCCTGGCTATAACTGATATTAACATTTTCTCATTATAAGGCGGCTCCAAATACTTTGCTGCCGCGACCTGTTTCATAAAGTGGTTAACCACCCCATTACTGCGATATCTCGCCCCCTGCAAATCTAAGCGAACCTGCAATTGCCTGTTTTCTGACCAAAACTGTTCCAGGAAAGCCTGTTTAAATTCTTGGTAACTATCAAAATTATTTAAAAACGCCTGACTCCAAACTAGAGCATTTCCTTTGAACTGGCTATTTAATAAGTATTTATTCGCATTAAAAACACACTCGTTTACGTTAAAAACGGGTTCTATTTGTTGCAAAAAATCCCTTGGGTGAATAGCCTCGGAATCGTCAAAAAAAGGTAATTTAGTTTTTTGCACAAGTTCAAAAAAATCTCTATTATTGTTTAAGTTTTCTTGACTTGCATTATTTTCGGTTACATGGTTATTTCTTAAATGTACAGTAGAATCTGAGTTTATTGTGTGGTTATTATTATTGTTATTCATATTTTGTAATGATGCCACCACTTCGGACACCATTGTATTTAAATCCGAACGACTTAAGACATATTGAAAATTTTGTGTAAATGGTGAATGCGAACGGATTTGGTTGGGTTGATGACTTTCGCCGGGGTTTCGTGGCGGTAACTTGGGCGTTGGTTGTGAAGCTTCAGTCCTGGGGGGAGCCATCAAACCCCCTGGAGCATTAGGTGTACCCCTTAAATCATTATAATGCCCCACATTTGCAGAAATTCGCTTTGGCGGCGGTTGTGGCCAATGTTCAGACCCTGGGGGCAATAACGGTCCATGGGCCCATGAAGGTCGCAATAAAGGCTGCTGAGGCCCCCAGATGGGCCTCTGAGCCGTTTGAGATATAAAAAATGGGTGCATCCTACCTTGAAGTTCCGGTGTTTGGTTTACTTGTTGGTCATTCCGGGGTCCCGGATTACTGAGGCGGTTGTTAGACCCCGCTTGCGGCTGTGTGGATCATTGGAGTATGATTGAGGTTCGGCATCTTTCACAAAATCACTTTGCTCACGCTGGGCTGCCAAGATGTACCAAAACTCCAATTTTGTTAGCAGCGTTTATTATAAAATGATGTTTGATTACACTGTAAATATATTTATATTAGCTACATGGATATTAGGCCGAAAATAATGCACCAGAAAACTATTATTTTACTCACTTGTAAATACCAGGCGGTCGGGGCGCTTTATATTAAAATATAAACGGCCAGATTTGCACCCAAGGCTATTCAAACTGGTAATGGCGGACTAACATGCGTATCCACTGCTATTCGGGAAGGCGACGGATTTTTGCTTAAGCAAAAAACCGCCACCTGACGATTTGCAAATAAACACGAGCGGCAAATTTAAAATTTTAATTTTAAATAAAACCGTTCATGTTCATACCTAACAAAATTAAACGGTATTAATGCATAATTTATTATATTAATTATATGTCTAGATACATATTGTTTAAATTTCTGAAATATAAACGTTTTTATAAATAGCTATAAAAATTGGTTAAAGAAAACAGCTTGCATAAAGCTTAAAATGGATATTCTAATAAATATAAGAATATTGTGTTCTTTTAGTGTTTGAATATATGTATTAGGGTGCCCAGGACCTACGGAATTGTTAGGGTCCCACTCCTCAAAATTGTTCCTTTAGATGACAGAACAACCCTGATTTTTTTTTAGATTTTTAAAAAAATATTTGGAGGTCCCGCCCGGCGTTTTTTTAAATAGAAAATCATGTGAAGGGATTTTATTTTTTTAAGGATATAAAAACTTTGATATTGAAAGTTTATGGAACAAAAAAGTGTTTCTGAATAATAAAGGAATATTCTCAATTTTTATGTCCTCTAAAAAAATAAAATGGTTTTTTTATGAGGTAAAAATGGTAAAAATTGACAAATGAGGTTAATAAAGGCTAGAAAAAACTGCACTTAGAATTTTTTCCAAAGAGTATTTTTTTTCTAGGGTATTCTCCAATATGTCTGAATTCAGGGTTTATACTTACTTTTTTGAAAAAAAGTACGGTGTGTCCAAAAAATAATTAAATATCTCAATAAAAGTTTAAAAAATGCATTAAATTGCAATAAAATGTCAGTTTTGTAGAAAATAAATAAAAAATCTTTTCAAAATGCCTTGTAATATGTTAAATTATGTAATAAAACACATTAAATATTTTTTTTTTCAAAAAAAATGTTTATTTTATTTTTTAAAATCCGAAAAAAAAAAATCGGCAACACCCAGTTAACATTTCAAAGCAATTTGTACATATTATTATGCTCTTTGGCCCAAATATCATCTCTTTAATCGAAATAAAGTGATTTTTTTATATTTTATGGGATTGGTGATTTTTTTTTGACATCCTGTTCTTTTTCTCGAAAAAATAAATATGGGGCGTTAATTGGTATCTATTCATGAATTTCTAAAAAAAAAATGACCCGAGAAAAATTTCTAAGTAACCTTTTTTGTAGCATAAATAAGCGTCATACATCAATTTTTGAAATGTTTTTACCCTGGTAAAGCCATTTTTTCATGTAAAAGGGTAATTTTTGTTTTGTATATTCCCTTATTATTCAAAAATAAGTTCTCCTTCTAAAATCGCTGGATTTCAATCTTTTTATATTTAAATAATAATAAAAAGGCATAACATGTTTTCTCTCTCAAAAACCCGCCGGGCGCGACCTCTAAATATTTTTTTAAAAATCTGAAAAAAAATGAGGGTTGGATTTTGACCTAAATAAACATTTATAGGGGATGGGACCCTAAAAAAATCCATTTTTTAATTTTTACTGGGCACCCTAATATGTATCTATTTAGAAAAGAATATTTTTTTTACAAAATGTGTCACAATTAGACCCGTAAATATTTATATTTTACTAGATTTCGTAGAACGGATACAAGAAAAAAAAATTGATTGATCATTTTGAATTTCAGTCAAAGTAGAGGGACATGGATTTAAAGTGGTTTGACTGAAATCTGTTGTAAGAAGGCATTTTAACTCATATTTAAAAAAAAATTACAAGGGAATCGTAAAAAAATCCATTTAGAAAGGTTTTTCAGAACACCGAATTGTGCTAGGTAACAGAAAACACCAAATCAGACATAAATATGGATATGACTTTTGAAACCGAGCAGCTAGGATTTTGATTCCAGCAGATTTATAACGTCAAGACATGCAGGAATCCGAATCCGAACGCCGATTTCTTCGTGATTTTTGTTCCACTTTCGCTCTATTGGGGGATAATGTGTTCATTTAGTCAAAATATTAAATCAGATTAAAACAACAAAATAATTTATTTAAATTCATTTTAACAACAACAAAAAAATCGTATGAACTATTTTAAGATTTATTTTTTCTGAAAATTTAATTTAAACTAATCTAAAAATCCTTATCAATATTCTTTAAATTCATGCAAAACTTGAATAAAATAAAAGTATTTTGTTCAAGAAAAGTTATGAATATTTGCATGCAAAATTTAAAAAATACCTAGGTAAGAAAATAAAAATTCTGGCATAGAAGAACTCATTATATTTTTTCATCTCAAAATTATTGGAGAGCCCTAGCCACAAGCAATATACTGCTATTAATAGCTTATTTGTATTCGTATTATTGCTGCAATTAATAAATAAATAAATAACTTAAAGCTTTTTGGAAATAAAACATGTTTAAAATTTTAAATCCTTCATCCTTCCTGAATGTTTTCTTCTGCTTTTTTTTGCTGCAAGACGTTAACGGTATTCCGCAAACCATCAGATCCAATTCTTCATCTTAGATAGATTCTATCAATCTAGAATTATCCAGTAAACTTAGTGGTTGCAGTAGCAGCTACTACAGTATTTAAAAGATTTATCCTTATACAATTTAATAATGTCCTTGTGTCCTGTTATTCTACGAATACATTTTTTAATTCATATCCTCTTCTTCTTCTTCTTCAGTGAGTTGCGTTTGCGACCGTTTCCTTTTTACCCCGTGTATAGTACTGCTAATAATTCCTAAATGATCTTATAGACCTAATTCTCTAAATATGGAGTTATTTTCGTGTTTTCTAATTGAGTATAAGTTTGGCATTTTGCAAAATTATATTGACAATTAATGACATTTTATGAACATCAGTTAAACAAGTACATTTTTAGTGTAGTCAAATTCTCTACTCAAAAGTGTAACCCTCTGTGTTATATTTTCTACGAACCCTGTACTAGCCCTGTAAAAAATGACATATATAGACCTGTGTAGGCTTCTGTATGGATTTATAGGTACCGCAGGTTTCTGTAGGAGCTGGCAAATGTGAAATGACAGGTTTCTATAGGGATTATTAGGTATGACCTGTGAAATGACAGGATTTCATAGGAATCCCTATAAAGCAAGGGGTTTATTTATTGGACAATTCTTGTACACAAGGGTGATCGCGAAAATTCAAATTGAATATACGAATGCTACCTACACAAAAATTTGTTGCCCTTTATGGTAATATGCATTGTCCAAAATTTGAAGTCAATCGAAATACGTTAAGCCACCGCACAGTGGTCCTAAAGTTTTTAAACTTAAACATTTTACGAGCTTCTTTAATTTTAAATTTATAAATTAGCAAATTTTGAAATTTTAAACTTTTATCAACTTAAATTGTTGCCCAATTTGTGACTATTGCTTACGTAAAATTTAAGGTGGATCACAAGTCGTTTAGAGTTGGCACAAGAACCTTAAACCTCAAAAAATCCATAATTTTACTAGCTTTTTTATCCATTTTCTACCTTTGTATCCACATGGTGTAAAAATGTTAATGGGCTCTAGTCTGAAATTGTAGACCTATACTTATAAAATTTTTACTTATAAAATTTTAGGAGAATCGGAAAAAGTTAGGAGGTCGCGCAAGAGCTGCAAATGTTTAAAAATGGACGATTTTAACTCTTTTTTTACTTTAAAATTAAAAAAAAAATATACACGGTGTATTTGAAATAGCGTAGGAAATTTTAACAGGTGATTCTACATGATAAAATATGACAAAAAGTTCCTATAAACATATGTCTAAAAATGCGTCATAAGGGAGCTACGCCCCTTTGAAAGAGGCTAAAAAATCGGTTTTTATTTAATAACTCAGGAACCCTTTGAGATATATCAACGAGGTTTTGAACGTCAACTAATCCTACCAAGGCCCGTTTTTATGTGTTATTTTCATGTTCTTATTTAAACCAGGGGTGTGCGAAACGGGGGGGGGGGGGCTTATCAGTTTTTTGTCCCAAACTTTTTTCTGTGTAACTTTTTTGCAATTTTATTTTTGAAATATGATTCCTCAGGTCAAAATACATAAAAAAGGTACTCTTGTTGTAATAGTGTAGGATTAACCGTTTTCGAGAAAAATTAATTTGAAGGTGAAATTCCACGGTTCAAGGACGAAAAATTAAATACTAAAATGTTGAAAACCAAAATTTTAATGATGCAGGGCAAATGCACATTAAAAACTAAGAAAAAAACCTCATATACAGGTACTTCCAAAAATCAATCCTAATGGAGCTATGGTCTCCTAAATATGTACCATTTTTAAAGGGCTATGGTAGCTTTAAAAGCGTTTTTTCGACCTACATGTATGGAAACTTTTTTTCTTAGTTTTTGATGTAGAATAACATTGCATCATTAAAATTTTTAGTATTTAATTTTTCGGCCTCGAACCGTGAAATTTCACCTTCAAATTAACTTTTATCGAAAACGGTTAATCCTACAGTATTACAAAAACAGTACCTTTTTTATGTATTTTGACCTAATGAATCATATTTCAAAAATAAAATTGTAAAAAAGTTACACAGAAAAAAGTTTGGGACAAAAAACTGATAAGGCCCCCCCGTTTCGCACACCCCTGGTTTAAATAAGTACGTGAAAATTACATAAAAAGATGGGCCTTATTAGGATTAATTCACGTGCAAAACTTCGTTAACATATCTCAAAGGGTTCCTGAGTTATTAAATAAAAACCGTTTTTTTTAGCCAATTTCAAAGGGGCGTAGCTCCCTTATGACGCATTTTTTGACATATCTTTATAGGAACTTTTTGTCATATTTTATCATGTAGAATCACCTTTTAAAATTTCCTACGCTATTTCAAATACACCCCTGTATATGAGATTTTAAGATTACAAATATTTTTATTTTTTTTTGCTCTTATACTGGTTTTACTTTTTTTAGTTTTTATTTAACTTGAATTTCTAGTTTGTTAGTTTGTTACTATGTTAGTTTGTTAGTTAGTTTGTTTGTTAAGCAGGACACCTTAGGTTAATGATAGAAAGCTGAAATTTGGTATAGTTATTTATCTTCGAAGACAATACAATAGTATAAAATAAAATAATTTCCCCAACCCCCCCCCCCCTCGTTGGGGAGGTATACCTCTTTTTCAATTCTTACCAATATGTAAATTTTGTACTGAAGATTTTTGCACTCACTAGAACTAAATATAATATTTAAAAAAATGACCCCCACCCCCTAGGGGCAATTTAAATATTTATAAAGAGTCTTTTAAAAATATATTCTATTTTTTTATACCTAAACTGGATTCTCGTTATCTCTTATATCACTTTCAGATTTCTAGTTTATATACATTAAAATGTATAATGTATAATTATATACCCGCTAACACAAGAAGTATTGCCTACGAATTATCTCTGTAACTATAAAAGATGACTGTTTGAAATATATATGAACCGTAAATACCCCCATTTTGGCATCGTCATTATTAAAAATATCACTTTCGGTCTAAGCGGAAAATGGCGTTATTTTAAAGTTTTTTTTTGATTCATCAACTTTAACGCCAGTTTGTGCTAAATTTTTAAATGGAACGACCTATTTTTGATTTTTCCAAAAGTCCAAATTAAAAATTCAGGTATACTCTACAAGAAAAACGTACAAACACCCTAATAGGGTTTGCCCTTTTCGGGGAAAATTGCCATATTCCGTTGGGATTCAATATAGCTCCCAACGGAATATGGCCATTTTCCCAGAAAACGGCCAACCCTATTAGGGTGTTTGTACGTTTTTCTTGTAGAGTATACCTGAATTTTTAATTTAGCAAAATTAAAAATAGGTCGTTCCATTTAAAAATTTAGCACAAACTGGCGTTAAAGTTGATGAATTAAAAAAAAACTTTAAAATAACGCCATTTTCCTCTTAGGCCGGAAGTGATATTTTTTATAATGACGATGCCATATGGGGGTATTTACGGTTCATATATATTTCAAAAAGTTATCTTTTATAGTTACGGAGATAATTCGTAGGCAATACTTCTTGTGTTAGCCGGTATATAATTATACATTATACACTTTAATGTACAGTGCGGTCCAAAAGTCACCTCCCCCTCTTAACTTTTGAACGAGTTTAGATATCGACTTTAAATTTAGAACTCTTAAATAAGACAACTTAAACTATCTTTAAGCATATATTTGATACTTTTATCTCTTAAAATGTGGGCAGGGGGGCATGGGGGGAAATTTTTTTAAATAGAAAGGGGGGTCGTGTGATACATCATTTTAAAGCCTTTAAAATTCTCTATATAACCAAACATTTTTAATTTTTTTAAACATGTTTTTTAAGGTTTTAATTTTTCAGTTTTTTGTGCTAAAAAAATAAATTTTTAAGTTTTTTTTGTTAATTTTTATTTCTGCCAACTAAAATTAGTTGAAAAGTATAATTTACTTTTTTTCATTATCAAATTAGGCATTTTTAAAAAATTGTTTGGATTTTTTAGAGAAATTTTGACAAAAATACCCATTTTCAACCCTATTTTAAACCCAAAAAAAAATGTTTAAAAAAAATAAAAAATATGCAGTTAAATGGAGAATTTTATAAGCTTTAAAATGATGTATCACACCACCCACCTTTCCATTTAAAAAAATGTCGCCCCATGCCCCCCTGCCCACATTTTAAGAGCTAAAAGTATCAAATATATGCTTAAAGATAGTTTAAGTTGTCTTATTTAAGAGTTCTAAATTTGAAGTCGATATCTAAACTCGTTCAAAAGTTAAGAGGGGGGGTGACTTTTGGACCGCTCTGTATATAACTAGAAATCTGAAAGTGATATAAGAGCTTAACGAGAATCCAGTTTAGGTATAAAAAATAGAATATATTTTTAAACGACTCTTTATAAATATTTAATTATTTTATTTTATTATATTGTATTGTCTTCGAAGATAAATAACTATACCAAATTTCAGCTTTCTATCATTAACCTAAGGTGTCCTGCTTAACAAACAAACAAACTAACAAACTAACATAGTAACAAACTAGAAATTCAAGTTAAATAAACACTAAAAAAAATAAAACCAGTATAAGAGCAAAAAAAAAATAAAAATATTTGTAATCTTAAAATCTCATATATATATTTTTTTTTTTAATTTTAAAGTAAAAAAATAGTTAAAATCGTCCATTTTTAAACATTTACAGCTCTTGCGTGACCTCATAACTTTTTCCGATTCTCCTAAAATTTTGCATATATAATACATGTATAGGTCTACATTTTCAGACTAGGGCCCGTTAACATTTTTACACCATGTAATAATAGGGTAGAAAATGGATAAAAAAAGCTAGTAAAATTATGGATTTTTGAGGTTTAAGGTTCTTGTGCCAACTCTAAACGACTTGTGATCCACCTTAAATTTTACGTAAGCAATAGTCACAAATTAGGCAACAATTTTAGTTGATAAAAGTTTAAGATTTCAAAATCTGCTAATTTATAAATTTAAAATTAAAGAAGCTCGTAAAATGGGTAAGTTTAAAAACTTTAGGACCACTGTGCGGTGGCTTAACGTATTTCGATTGACTTCAAATTTTGGATAATTCATATTACCATAAAGGGCAACAAATTTTTGTATAGGTAGCATTCGTATATTCAATTTGAATTTTCGCGACCACCCTATTGTAAACCTATCCAACAATCTTGTACAGCCAGCCCATTATAGCTTGACTTACTATATTATTTACAGTAACTGTTGGTATCTTTTTCTATGTATACAGGTACTCTATATATTATGACAGCTCTGTCATTAGACAGAACAAACAATAATTTTTATAGAAAATTGTTTGTGATCCACTACTAAAATGTCCTTGTTAAATTATGTTTTATCAAAATTAATGGAGAGCCCCTAGCACAAGCATGAAGCTTATTTGGGGCTCTCCATGTAACTTTTCTAAAATAAATAATAATAATAATAACCGTTATGATTATCACCGGCATCACATTTTGATTTATATATTTTATACAAGAAATTAATTGGTTATAATGTATTATTTTTGTTTTACACTTTTCCCTTCCTAAAGAACCAGAAAAAAAAAATAGTTTGGAAAACGGGACTGAAACTTTTAAATTATAGGCATATTACAAAAAAAAACCTAAATTTGGAAGGTAGGTAATGTTTTATTTTGTAAATAATATTTTAATTAAAATATATTATATACAGTACAGGTCGAGTCGCTGTCGGTAAAGGTCACGTTAAAAAGTGCCGTGCTGATTATTAACCGATAATTCGTCAAAAATTAATTAACAAAAGTTTATTTTATATCAAGTGCTTTTCGAAAGTGTTTCCCACCCAATACAATAGTTATTTCTGCTAACGTTCCGATTTTAGTGCGAAAATTCCATTTTTCACAATTATGACCTGCAAAATTTGTTCTGTAGTTTTGTTATCAAGTGATAAAAAACTGTTTTGTTTTGATTGCAAATCGGATTTTCATGAGCGATGTGCTCTGAATGCGTACGCAACATCAGGTTTGCCAGCCACCGATCGCAGCGCATGGAAATGTGGATCCTGCATGCTGGCCGTACCCGCTACATCGTTCAGTGGTGTAAAACCTCTCGACGGACAGGATACAACGCCCGGCGAAATAACTGCACTTAACACTACGCACTTCATGGAAATTATGAAACAATTTTCTGTACTTAATAATTTAATTACTTCGCAAGGCGCCAAAATTGAACAATGCATGACGGACATTGAACAACTTAAGGCAGAAAACTCTTTACTTCAAACTACAATAAGAAATATGCCCTTTGAAATTCAAGACAGAATAAAAAGACAACGAAATATTATTATATCAAACTTACCACCCTCCAACGACACTCAGACTCTAATTAAAGAGATTCTCTGCACGATTCTTCCAAACAAATCGTTGAATGTAAATTCTTGTACTGAATTACCTTCAAAAACTGCAAAAATGTTTAAAATTACCCTCGATAAAAAAGAAGTGGCACTGGAAGTTCTTAAAAACAAAAAAACGTTGGAAAACAGTAAATTTTCTCAAATCAAAATAAAATCTGACCTAACTCCAAACCAAGTCGAAACGAATAAAGCCGTTTTTAAGGAGTTAGACCAACGTAAAGCAAAGGGTGAGAATAATTTATCTATAAAATTCCGAAATAATATTGCTACCATCGTACAAACCGCAAAAAGGTCACGTGAAGACTCACTTTCACCTAGACCTTATTCAAAAGTGCTCAGAAATGCATAGCCCAACAACAACGATCTAAGTGTGATTTTTTGGAACATGGACGGCCTGAAAAATTTATCCGAATTTCTTGAATATAACAACTCTGACATTATCTGTTTATGTGAAACTTGGGACATGCAAAATTTATCTAGTGCTAACACTTTAAAAGACTTTAACATTATTTCTTCAAATGCAATAAAGGACAAAACAAAAGGACGGGAAAGTGGGGGTCTTGCAATATTAATACCCAAGCAATATAGTGCCATAATGATTGAAACTACCCCGTGGTGGATCATATGCAGATTAAAACTGAACACTGACTATTTATTATTATGCATAGTTTATTTTAAACCCAAAATTGACCTTGAACATGTACTTGAAATTCTCCAGTTATCTTTGAATGACGCTATGCTAAAATATACAAACGATTATTTTCTTATCGGGGGTGACTGGAATTGCAGAACTGGTAACTTAGGGGAGGTACCACTAGATTTTCTTGTAAACGCTTCTATATTTCAAAATAGAGTAAGTAATGATGGTGTTCTTAACTCTAGAGGTAAGTCCTTAATTGAATTTATGTACACTAATACCTGCGCGCTTTTAAATGGCAGAACTTTGAACGACACGCCTGGTAACATAACTTACTGCTCAAGAAACGGCACATCTATAGTTGATTTAGCATTTTGTTCGTTTGAAACACTTTCAATTATTCAAAATTTGAGGCGCTTAACGATATCTCTCTGTCTCATCACTTTCCTATTTTGGTTACCTTAAATGTACAAGCTGTTCCTAGTCCAAAGAAGTACAATCTGGACAGCTCAAGTTATACTATACTTCGTTGGAACAATGACCTTAAAAATGCGTTTTGTAATCTAATAAAAATTTCTGAAAAAATTTCATTTTCTTCTAATTCCACGCAGGAGTTGTACAAAAATCTTTGCTCTGCTATTTTCGAAATCTCAGAAAGTCTAGGTCTTTTTAAAGAAATTAAGCCCAATAACAATAGACGTTTACATAAGCCCTGGTTTGACAACGAATGTTCAAGGTTAAAGAAGATTGTAAATAATGACCTCAAAACAAGCAAAAAATTCAATTTTGTAGATCCATATAAAAATACATACTTAAACTCTAATCAATACTACAAGAAAGTCGTCAAACTTAAAAAAGAAGCTTTTGAAAGCCGTATTATTAATAAACTGACCCTAGTCTCTAATCCCAGCGATTTCTGGAAAACTATTCGGTCTTTTAGGACTCGCCCCAAAAAAGTAGTCCTTAGTCATAATGACTGGGAACTGTTCTATAATAATATTTACTCAAGCAGATCACCCTCAGACCTTACATTTTTTGGTGTGCTTGACCCTTTTCTGGATGCGGAAATTTCGTTACAAGAACTCAACAAAGCTCTTTCTTTATCTAAAAGTGGAAAAAGTCCCGGAAAAGATGCCATATCTTACGATTTTCTCAGGAATCTTCCTCAAAACTGGCGACTTTACTTACTGTCCTTATATAACAAGATTCTTGCTACTGAAAATATACCGTCATCTTGGTCCGAAATTATGCTAACCATGTTTCACAAAAAAGGTCCTGAGGACAATCCTGAGAATTATAGGGGAATCGCTCTTATAAACTGTATATGGAAACTCTTTTCAAACATTATTTTGGAAAGAATAAAAACCTGGGCCGATGATAACAATATACTACCACAATGCCAGGCCGGTTTCAGAAAGGGTAGGGGCTGCATTGACAATTTATTTACACTTAGCTCCATTATTCAAATACACTTACGGCTCAAGGGCCGCAGAGTTTATGTAGCCTTTATTGATTTTAAAAGAGCTTTCGACAAAATAATTCACCTTATTCTTTGGCAAAAACTCCACGATCTCGGACTTAGTGCTAAAATTATACGTATAATAAAAGCTTTGTATGAAATGGCTACAGTATAGGTACGTGTTAACAACAAATTTACCAAAAAGTTTGACCTTACTGAAGGCGTTCTTCAGGGGGAACCACTATCCCCTTATCTCTTCGTACTTTTTTTTTATGACCTTGAAAAATATTTTAGAGACAATGGTTTTTCTGGGCTTAATATCGATGGCTTTTTTGATATTTTGTTACTTTTGTATGCCGATGATTTAATTCTACTTGCATACTCCTTAGTTGATTTAAATAAAAAACTTGCCCTTTTAAAATCCTATGCCGAAAAGTTTGGCTTGGTAGTCAATATTTCCAAAACAAAAGTTATTAGTTTTTGTAAGGGGGGGGCACGAGACTCGTCAGATATCATTTATGATAACCAAAAAATTGAAATTGTCAAAAATTATGACTACCTAGGAGTGTCCTTTTCTACGTCCTCTTTGTTTCTGGACATGGCATATAATGCTTCTAATAAAGGTAAATCGGCCGCTGGGGCCGTGCTTGCATTAATGGCGAAGTCTAAAATAAATTGCTGGAATACACGGGTTCGGCTGTACCATTCAATGGCTGTCTACAAGTAGTTACTCTAACATATACAGAACCCTCACTATAAATAATTCTGCTAGGAATTACCTTTTGTTAAGAACCCCATTATATAAAATTAGATTAATTAGCCAATTACGATTAGCTAGCACTAAGTCTTTAAGATTCACTATGGATAACATGATTCACGTTATTGACACAACGCAACTTTGCACCTGCTGTAACCTGCACAAAACAGAAAGCTTACTGCATTTACTGGTAGAATGCCCCATATATAATGAGGTCAGAAATCCTTTTATACGTGAAATCAACACCCTGGATAATTTAGTACATGTTCTTGACAATTTAGATTTACTTGCAGTAAACTGTCTAATTACCTATTTTTCTAATATGCTTAAGCTTAGATCTTTTATTTTAAACGAATAATAAAACAAAGTATCTTGTTAAATTTTTTCTATAAATTAATTTTATTTTTTTTATATATTCTTTTTTTTTTTTCGTTACTTTCATACACATTATGTGTAACACATATTAATCATGTTGTAAAATTAGCTCTGTAAAACCAAATTTTTATTATTATTATTTTTTTTTTTAATCAACCTGTACCTCTTGTTATAAAATGTATATTTTGTAAACAATAAATTTATCTATCTATCTATCTATCTATCTATCTATCTATCAGTGTGTCTACGTAAGTTGGCGGCATATGGAAAACTATTTTATTATTCATTTTAGGAAAAAAAAGTAATTCTTCATTAAAAGTTGTGCATGGTCTAAAACTATCTGCCTACAAAAAGGCAATAAACAAGCTACTTAAAATAGGTGCGCTGTCCATCACAAAACACAAAAAAAAAAACGAATTTATCTCCCCCTATTTTTTGAAGAAAAAATACAAAAATACTAAACTTAAAACAGTTGAACTCGCATATCCCCACAAGCCATTTCAACCTAGATGACCACAGAACGGCATCAGACTAATACAAAACGGTTCACACTGTACAAAAATCAATATAAAAGACGCATACTTTTTGCATGTTTTGCATGTTCGATAAAAAAGAAATACAGAAAATACTTGCGTTTCATATTTGAAGATAAGATATACGAGTTCAACTGTTTTGCAAACGGCTTAAATATAGGAGCCAGTCCTCAAAAAACTAAGAGAAATGGGAATACTAATGGTATCCTACCTAGACGACTTATAATATGCAGCAGTGTGGAGCAATACGAAAAACATACCGAGTTAGCAATAAAATTACTGACCGGCTTGGGGTTCATTATAAATTGGGAAAAAAGTGTAATCAAACCAACACAGGAAATACAGTTTTTGGGGTTTACATTTAACAGCATCAAAATAACAATTAGTCTAACAAATGACAAAAAACTAAATATTGCTAAAAACATCAAATTAATAAAATCAAAAAAGACAATAATAATATATTAATAACAAAATCTTCAAATATACATAGTAACTTAAAAAAAATTAATTAACAATCAAGTAAAATAATAATAACAAATAAGTAAAAGAAAAATAAAATAAACTCTTCAAATATATGATTTTTGACCTTCTTGTTCGTAAAATAATATGTAAGCATCCCCTGATACGATAGATGTTGGTGAAATTAAAGATACCGTAGAGTCGTTGTATTCGTGCCACGTGTAATTATAGGAATGTTTACAGTAGATATGGTGTAGTGACCGCTATAAGTGGTACCACTGTGATTTGAAATAGCGTATAAGTTATATCTGCAGGGCGTGACGGACGCTGCGGTATAATTGTTCATCTAAACCTATTAAAGGGAAGTCTACGGTGACGCTGAGCTTTCTCTGAAACTGTTCAGTTTGGGAGAAGCGTTTGAGGTGGATTACTAAGATTTTCGGGAGTTTTTGAATTGTAAAGGATTTTGTGTATTTTCGGCGCTCGTTGCATTCAGAACATGTAGGCTTTTCATCGATGTCCAACGTCTCTTCCCGAGTGAAGTATTCTAAACATTCTGTCAGCCTTAACTGACCGGTCCGTTGTGGGAGAGGAAGAGAAAGGTCCCAGAATGGTTTATATGTGACGGAACAATGGCCGCAATGGGTGCACTTAAGAGTGGATTTGATTTGGCCGGCGAAGATGTCAAAAATATCGGGAGGTATCTAAACCCTGACTCTGCAGATTTTTCGTTATTACTTATTTTTTTATCTCTCTCGGTCAAAATAGGTTTAGGTTTTTCTGTGACCCTGTTGACGTCCTCGTAAGTCCCTCTAAAAGATACCGCAGAAATTCTTGTGCGTCCTGCTGTGCATAGCCCATAAATCGGGGGCGAAATGCTGGATTTGGCTCTTTAGGGAAACTGTGTTTACTATGCGGACAGATGAATCTTCCGACCACAACTCTTTTATCACCTCGGCAAATGCTTTAATTAAAGCTCCACGCATACTAGATATATTGGTGTTGATATCCCGCACATAACTGTCCTTCTTCAGGTACTCCATCAAAAGTTTTTTGTTTGAAAGGCAATTAATGACCGAGTTCATGAAACAGGTGTACCCAATATTTTCTAAACCGTTAAGACCCAAGGTTTTGATTGGACTTTCGACCATAGCCTTATTGTTCGTGATGTAGTTTTTCTCGCTCATGTTAACCTCAACGTTTTGATTAACATTATTTAAAATTACCTTAGGAATACTAATAGAAGAATTCAAATTACACTCTAAATCATAATCTAAATTATTTTTAACGGAAATGTTTATGTTTTGAAAATTATTTAAATCAGATGCGAAAGAAAAAAAGTTTTGATTTTCAGTATCGAAATTTCCAAAAGAACCCATCACGCTGATGGCATTTCCTCTTTGAATAGCTATACCCAATCGTTGCAAAAAAACTTCCCTCTAAACAATTGTTTGTACACTTAACTAAAAGCCTACATATTTCTTGTAAAAAAACTTTTGTCAAAGGTCCATATGAACCCAAGGTTTCGATTGCTATAGGATAAAAGTGGTAATCAGAAGACAAAAAGGATTAATTTTTTATTTTAACATATTCTGCTTTTTTAGCGGCCGCTCCACCCTTGCAACCATTGAGAATCGCACATATTAATATTGACTACAGAACAAAGAATATTTCGCAGTAGATCATCAAATGACTGTAAAAGAGAATGATTAAATAAAGCGGAAGATCTAAGTAGGTATTGAAGACGGGGCATGGCAAAACAATTTTTAAGTAAAAAAAAAGGCTTGGTGTGGTTCCAGCAGAAGTAATCTTTTTTTAAGGGTTTCCAATGAGTTAATTTTCTTCTGAGGGATTTTGGTTTCAGAAGATTTACCTAGTGGTGCTCCAAGTAATTCTAAACAATCTTTTTCGATAAACTTCATCTCTCGGAACTAATCAATAACAATATTATTACATGTTGAATTGTAATATTCACATTTATCTTCATTTAAAAATAAGCCAAATTTTGGGACTTCCTTTTTAATATAATTAAAATCATGCAAAACATCCTCAAAAGAGTCGCATAGAGTACCATCATCCAGAAACCAACAGTTTAATGAAGATATAAGATTGGAAACTAAGGGACGTGTTGTATTACAAAAAAGGAAAGATCCAAGCGGATCTCCCTGTTCTACGCCTTCAGGGGAGTGAATTATTGAATTTCCATAAATTAAACAGGAGGATTTACCGTAGCAAGCATATATATATATATAGGGATATAGCTCAGGAAATTCATTATATGTGGATTCGAGTAAAATATCTCGCTTAAGTAAATTAAAAGCATTCTTAAAGTCAATTTTTAAAATAACTTCCATATCGTCTCGGGGTTCTGAATTAATTATTGAACGAACTGAGTGGACAATTGCTTCACATCCTCCTGTTATTCCGAATCCAAACTGGAAGGGTTGAAGAATTTAGATTGCATGATCTTTACTTAAATTTGTTGCACACTTAGCTATTAATCTTCTTAGAGTAAGTCCAATAGCTATAGGCTCAGACTTTTTTTTTCCAGTGAACATAATGAAGCTCCGAAGAAAATTGAAGAGATAAAATCTGGTAGGTCGCCTTTTAGAATTTTGTTAACAAATACATAATAGTTTTTGAGAATTAATTCCATTGTTAAAATCTAGTAAATCCATTAAATGTTGGGGCCTAAAACCATCAATGCCAGCGCTCGAACCTTTTGAAAAATTATTAACAGTAGATAAAACATCATTTTCGTTTACTTGTATAGGTTTACAACCATTTGGGCTTGCAGGCTCACTGTAGCCGCTGCTTTTTTGTGGATGTTTTTCTCTCATGATTTCAAGATTGGTCTCAGTAGCAGGAACAAGTTTATTATCGGAGCAAGCCAAATGTATCGCCCCTCTGACATCACTTTCATTAATTTTTTCAGAAACAAGTTTGGAAATTTAAAGATCAATTTTGTTTTGAGCAATAAAGTCTTCCGGATTCTCATGGTACATTTTCTTGGAGTAAACCTTACTTTCTTTTAGAGGCAAAGAGGTATTTTCGGAAACATCTCGTAATAATTTGTTTATTTTGGATGTCAATGATAAATTTGGTTGATTTTTTTTTATGAGGAAGTTTAAAACATAAATGAGCAAAAGAAAGTAACTGTTTCCAAGCTAGAAGAGAGTCATGTTTTAAGACACCATCAATGCACTTCAAATATACTTCGGCGGCTAAAATCCTAGATCCTTTTGGAATCTTGTGTAAAACTCTGCCTCTGTTCCTTAGTTTAAGTATGAAGTTTATGAAATCATCTTCATTTGGAAGGTTTTCTTTCTTAAGGACAGAAATTTTTAATTTTAAACAAAATTATAAAAATATCAGTCTACCAATATCACTCTGTACGATGATTAGAAAATAGATTGATGGAATAATAAATTAATGTTTTCTTTCTTGTCATCACTTTTGATGGTTTTTCTTTTTCTTTATGGATTCTAGTCTTGTGAATTTTGAGACCCTTACTAGAAGAGAAATTTTTATGGCACGTTTCGCATTCAAAAATTGATTCACTTCTTGTAAAATATAAAGTTTCTTCGGGCGATGACATTTCTGATCTTGTGTAGAAAATTTGAATAAAAAAATCATGTATAATAACTTCAAAGTTCGAAAGTAACTTCTTAAATATGTATAAGGCAAATTATAATTAAAAAAACCAGATTTGTAGATAAAAAAATTGTAAAAGATATTTTGGTTTAGGTTGACTTTGACAGATATAAATTATATATTATTATACTCAAAATCTCTTTGTAAAATCAGAGACATTGCAAAAATAACTGGCACAGTGGTAGCAGCATGCCAAGCCGTAAACTACGGCTGGTTACACCTTGAAAAGACCTTATACCTTGCGCTAAAAAATCACCAAAAAAACTATGATGCGGTAATAAACATCCCTGAGAATCTAACCGATGACTTTAACTGGTGGCTTACACACATAGCGGCCAGTGAAAAGAAACTTAAGCCAAAACAGTTCAAGTCATATTCTCCAATGCCAGCAAAATTGGGTGGGGGGCCAGCTGCAATGGTATCAACACACATGGTTTCTGGTCTAAAGATGAAAAAAGCATGCACATAAACTCCCTCGAAATCTTAGCTGCACAAAATGCACTAAAATCATTTTTACTTAGAATAGACAATATAACAGCAATTGCATGCATAAACAAAATGGGCACCATTCGCTTTGACAGACTTAACAATCTGGTCAAAGAAATGTGGTCCAGGTGCGAACAAAAAAACATTACATTATACGCATCCTACATAAAATCTTCAGATAACATCAGGGCCGACATTGAATCCAGACGTAAATCTGACACAGCTGAATAAGAACTGTCAAACAAAGCTTACAATAAAATTCTCACTTCTCTGGGAAAACCAGAAATTGATCTGTTCGCAACCCAACTAAAATGCAAAAAATTCATCTCGTGGCACCCAGACCCCGAGTCCATGTGTGTTAACGCCTTTACTATAAACTGGAATCCATATTTTTTCTATGCTTTCCCACCTTTTGCCCTTATACCAAAGGTGTTAGAAAAAATAATTGAAGAGAAATCAACAGGAATACTAGTAGTTCCAAAATGGCCAAGCCAACCTTGGTACCAATTAATCAACCAACTATGCTACAAGCAAATAACATTTAGGTCAAAAAATGACTTACTCTCCTCTCCTTTCAGGAACGAACACGCACTCCACAAAACGCTTGCCGGGAGATTATCCTCTCCGTCTACACAAGGAGAGGAACCCCAGAAACAGTTATCCCAATACTAATCTCATCATTGTCAACAAGCACTGCAAAAAAATACGAGAAATGCTTTGTAAAATGGTGGGACTTCTGCACAAGGCAAAAATACGACCCCTTATGTTATAAATTAGACAAAATGCTCGAATATTTCGTCGAAATAAAAAACACTGGAACATCCTACTCCACATTAAATACACACAGAGCAGCCCTATCACTTATCATGAATATCAAACAAAAAGATGAAAACATATTTAAACGATTTTTTAAGGGGGCACTACGAACAAAACCGCCTCGAGCAAAATACTCAACCACATGGGACCCCTCGGCGGTACTGGACTATTTGGAAAAACTGGGACCAAATAGGAATCTAAACTTAGAAAACCTAACATACAAAATAGTCACTCTACTATCACTAACCTCAGGACAAAGAATTCAAACCTTATCAAAAATAAAACTTGTGTAATTTTAATATCGGTTTTCTGGAGTTCTGACTCAGATCAAATTATAATCGATGACCTTTTTTAACATCAATATCAAAATTATTTATTAGCAACCAAAAATATAGGGATGTTTACTAAATATTAAATAAAATATTAAAAATAACAATTAAGGAAGTATTCGTTTAAAACTATTTCACATCCTCCCCAACGTGAAGTTCTTCACCCCTTTTCTCAACATCTAGTCTACAAACTTTAGTGACTGGTCGCCTGTAAGTGCCGTACGCTGTCTGTACTTCAATAACTCTTACTATTTTGTCTTTTCCAGGAAATACATTTGTAACTTTGCCTAGAGGCCATTTGTTTCTTGGGTGATTTGGTTCAATGACTAAAACCATATCTCCAACTTTCACAGGGGTCGAATCTTTGTTCCATTTTCCCCTTTTTGTCAGTGTCGGTAAGTATTCTTTTACCCAGCGTAACGAAAAACTATCAGCAAGTCTTTGAGCTCGTTTCCATAGTTTCCTAGGATTGGTTTCTTCAAACTTGAATGGTAACGGTTCTCGTTTTAGTCCCAATAAAAGATGATTCGGGGTTAAACAATCATCATCTCTTGGATCCATAGAAACACTTGTAAGCGGTCGATTATTAACAATGCTTTCTGCTTCTGCTTCTGCAAAAACAATTAAAAGGGACTTTCTTCTTTCAGGATAACTTGTAGAACTTTCTTCACTGATCCTATTAGTCGTTCCCAACATCCACCCATGTTTGGTGATCCCGGAGGTATAAAATGCCAATCTATCATTTTCTCGGATAATTTTCTAGTTATCTCATTCTTATCCAAATTTTTCCAGAAAGTCTTCAATTCTTCAGATTCTCCCATTATCTGAGTACAGGCATTTTATCTGACCTATCTTAGCCATCATTCTGTGAATCGCCATAAGAGTACTATCTAGGGTTAAAGAATGAACTATTTCTAGATGAATCGCTCTAACAGCCATACATGTAAATAATACTCCCCATCGTTTTTCCTTGCGCCTACCTACTGTCACGTACATTGGTCCAAATGCATCTATTCCACAATGAGTAAAAGGTGGTACATTGGGTGTTAAACGACATAGTGGCAATTGTCCCATTAGGGGTGGTTCAGGTCTGGCTGCCTTTATCTTACAGTACTGGCAGGATTTAAATGCATTCTTCACTGCACTTCTTCCTTTTAATATCCAGAATCTTTGTCGTAAATTGTTTAACACTGTTTCAACCCCTTGATGTCTGTTTACTTCATGATAATGTAGTATCAGTAACTTTGTTTGGTAGCTTTTTTGATCCAATATTATGGGTGATTTTACTGCATTTTCAAGATGGTCCCCAAGGTTTAATCTTCCGTTCATTCGAATCAAGCCATCTTCGTCATCTTTAGTAACTTAGAAGATAGTCTTAGCATCCAAGCTACTGCTCGTACATATCTTCTCCATTTTGAAAATCTATTTACATCTGGAATAATTTTTACTGTTTCAACTGTTAATCCAAAGAATGTCTCATCTAATTTTCTTTCAGTTTCATCGTCAGGTCTAAATTTAAATACGTCTAATAGACCGTGGGCCCATGACACCACAAGTGTCGATAGCATATGTTCGTATGCCCTTTTAGGGATATACTCAGACAGACCGGACAACCGGGAAAAAGTGTCTCCGAGCGTCTATGACCAGTCCTTGCACCTGCTATGACCTCTAGTTCCGGTTGAAAAAAGGGTTAAGTATTCGATGAACGAGGAGGCTCGGGCATGTGGATACATTATCGTATCTTGTAAAAATAACCGGGCGCTAGCCGGGTTGCATACGTCTAGGTCGCTACCGGAAGGAGGCATACGAACCGGAAGTGGCAATTTTCCACTGGCGATGGGCGATAATCGAGAAAAGTATGCCCTTTGGTGGAACGACTCCTTTCGACCCATTAACCACTATTCCGACCTTTGCATACGATTTCGGAGAGGGCATCTCGATTTATGCCAACATCAACTTTCCGGACTAACCTATAAATAGTCGATAATTGAGGAAATTTTGAAATTTTGACCACGGTTAGTAGAAGTGAAAGTATATCTCAAATAACGGTTTGCATACAATTTGCGCAGTGCGAAGAAAAACGAATAACCATTTTACCCGTACGGAAAACAGAACAGTCACCCGGACCCAAATAATTATCATTTTCGCCTTCTGACAGACCATTGGCAGCTGTCAACTGCCCTAGATATGGCTCATTCCAGGTGCTTTTGATATTTTGAAAAACAAATTTATTTGATTTCAGTGGGAACTGGGAGGGTTTGGGATCCGGAGTAACCCCAAGTTTTTTCAGATCTTTTGAAAATTTCTAGTGGCCAGGGCGGAGATCCGAAAACATTTTTTTTGGCCAAACTTTTAACTTCAGGGAATTGGGTTAAACAAATTTTTTTATCCCGACTTTTGGCTCAAAATGACTTGTATTTTTAAGGAAAAATTGTGGTTTACAAAATTTCCTGACATAAGAAAATTTACCATATGGCTTAAAAGCCCAACCAGGGAAACATTGGACGGGCCCAAACGGTCCGGCCTCAAAAAAATCAGGGACTACCTATAGTCCCTTTCGAATGAATACCCCCACTCCTGGAGCGCGCGGATGTCCGCAGCCCCAGAAAATAATAATCGAAAAATCGCGTAAGAAAAATAAAAAAATTATCTTCTGTAACAGGCCCACGAAAACCGCTGCAGCTGAGGATAGAAGAACTTTCTGAGAATTTGGCAAATGATGGAGACTGTATGGAATCGCCTGAAAGTTCAGACACCGAAAGCGAGGATGAAGGGCATTATGATGGCACAGACACAGATGATACCGATGACGATGCAGAATAACAGTTCCACGAAAAAATTACAGATGATCGTGAACAAATATAATTTCGTTTTCATACATTGAATGTCATTTTCATTTAATAAAAATATAATGTTTACCTTTTTCATATAAAAAACAGCCACATTAATCAAATTTATGCCCGAGAAATCTTGGTGCAAAATTAGCACTTCCGCCTCGTATGCCTCCTTCTGGTAGTGACCTGGGCTTATGCAAACCAGCTTTTGTTCATTAAAATGTCGTAATCTATCGGCGCCGAGATTGGCATACGAACATAAATTATCGACTATTTATAGGTTAGTCCGGTCAGTTGATGTTGCCATAAATCACGATACCCTCTCCGGAATCGTATGCAAATGTCGGAATAGTGGTTAATGGGTCGAAAGGAGTCGTTCCACCAAAGGGCATACTTTCCTCGATTATCGCCCATCGCCAGTGGAAAATTGCCACTTCCGGTTCGTATGCCTTCTTCCGGTAGCGACCTAGACGTATGCAACCCGGCTAGCGCCCGGTTATTTTTACAAGATACGATAATGTATCCACATGCCCGAGCCTCCTCGTTCATCGAATACTTAACCCTTTTTTCAACCGGAACTAGAGGTCATAGCAGGTGCAAGGACTGGTCATAGACGCTCGGAGGCACTTTTTCCTGGTTGCCCGGTCTGTCTGAGTATATCCCTAAAAGGGCATACGAACATATGCTATCGACACTTGTGGTGTCATGGGCCCACGGTCTATAATTGTTCTGGCCAAAGGTCCATACAATTTCTTAAAAAGTCAGGTCCATGAAACCATAGGGAGTTTTCTTCTAATCTAATCGAGGTGGCAAATCTTGTGCACATGTCTGCATTATTTATTTCTCCAGGGACATATTTCCATTCCTCGGGTTTCGTCAGTTCTTGTA
The DNA here is from genome assembly GCA_958510825.1 of Brachypterus glaber. Taxonomy (NCBI): domain Eukaryota; kingdom Metazoa; phylum Arthropoda; class Insecta; order Coleoptera; family Kateretidae; genus Brachypterus; species Brachypterus glaber. The sequence goes on along the minus strand of OY294052.1, from coordinate 18,314,581 downwards.
TTTCACCGATTCTATGTGAAACAAATTGCTTGTAGTTTCTTCCATCTCCTTTTATCCAGTGTAATACAGTCTTCGAGTCTGACCACAAATAGCATCCATCGATATTCAAAGAAATTTCTTTTTTAATGGTTGTCAAGAGTCTACTTGCCATTACTGCTGCTTGTAATTCTAAACGAGGAATCGATAGTGGTTTTAAAGGACATACTCTCGCTTTGGATGATATTAAGCTGACTTCAACTTGATTTTCCAACTCAATTCTAAGATAGGCTGCACAAGCAAATGCTTCTTCACTGGCTGTAGCAATTGAAAATTTCTACTTTATTTTTCTTAATTTTTATTATCGTATAAATACCTTTAGATTATTATAGCACATAATACAGATTATCTTTGTCTGAATAAGGCACAACATTGTTTTTTGGATAAATAACTTTCTTCGTTTATCGAAACCCATATTTTGATGCAATTCACTTATGTGGTCATATATTCTGTTGTTAATGTTTCATATTGTTCCAATAGATGTTTCTCACTAAGTTCTACCTAAAAACAATGAACATGTGTCTTAGAATATTTGTTTTTGATAATTTTATGGCTATATTCTTGAAATTAAAAATATGTATTTTTGATTTATTGATCCATATCTTTTTGCTAAATTAGGTTAATATATTTCTATTCATAGATAATTAACATTAATACAAAGATATCTCACCTTTCTATTCCATAGTTATTGAGAAATTAAGGTTTCTCTAATATTTTTCATATCGTGTTTTTTTTTTGTTATTATGTCTCCGATAGATGTAATACTTTCACAAATGATTGGAGCACACATATAATAAAGATACTTTATTATTTTTATCTCTGATTATTAAATTAATTAACTTTTGTAATGTTTTTAATTTCAATTTTTAGGTTATAAATGTCAAAAAAGGCCATATCAACAGTGTTGCCGTGGTTTATCGGTTATCTCTCACATTTTTGTGGATCGACGAATTCCGTCCGGTTACATGATGTAAACGGTGTGGTTACGTCATTTCCTATCTCTTAAAATTATCGCTGGATGTTATTGGTTGTTATTTTCCATTATTAAGTAATATACCATAACATATTCTCTGTAATACCATTTATTATCTTTCTAAAAATATGTATTTTTTTAAAAAATATACATCCGACAACGTCGCAAAATTTCTGATAAAGCGCAAAACCTGATGCGTAGTAGAAGGGCATTACATTTTGCTTTTCGAGTCTGAATGTTAGCATTCATGTTTCGAATTTTCTTTTAGTGATTTTAATTATCTAATTAGGTAAGGAAATTTCTTTTCAAATTATCCTTTATCAAGCTCGTTACAATTTGTGAAATTCACTTTGTGTTTCTCTTAATTTTTAGATGTACAATGAGTCCATTGATTTGGCCATGTGCGTACGTGTCTAAGAAGAATCCCTTAAAATAAGGTAACTGGTTTTTCTTTAAATTATTTCCTTTTGTATTGATCGTAAATTGTTGCTCTATGAGTTATATTAGAAGAAACATGTAATTAATACCTGTTTTTCTAATAGGGTTCTTCGTATGGATATCTTCGTACGGATATTAGAAGATACCTGCCCATGTGGTATATTTGAGGTTATCTCCTGTATGAATCACGTCATGCATATCGTTTTTCCCATCAACCAGGTGATACCATGTTGTTCATCGAGTTCCAAAATAAGCAGCTACCAGACATAGGTATGAGTTCCTATCACGATGAAGAAGTCATAACCTACCACCTATCTGTGCAGTTCTTGGTGAAACCGATGAGAACGTAGTATTGTCTGTGTCCAATGTTAGGTAACACTTTACCTCAATATCACGTGAGTTTCGAAGACTATATCGTACCTCCTATCGACATATTTTTTTAAAAACAACTTTAATTTTTCTATTGAAACGCATGGAGCGTTTATGTTTATTATTATCGTAACTATTTAAATAAGTGCTTAACACATATTTTCAATTAATTGCAATTTATAATTTTTTTTATTACATTTAAGTAAGTTTACCTGTGTGTAACCCAAAACATATATATATGTATATATATTTGTGAACCTCGAATAACGTTATTCAAGAGTATATTTATTTTGTATTTTTCCACAGCAGATTATTATTATTATAACAGGTAAACCAAAAACATTTCTCTCATTTTAATACCTATCCCTCAAAGTTAATAGTTAATCTAAAAAGTATACTAATACTCACCAATAATGGTTGATTTTTAGATCATTTATCAATCATTAAAATAATATCCATTGTAGTGTACGATGATCTTGGCGCCCATATCAACAATCTGTCTGTAAGTATTTCTAACCGTTTATAACCCACAACCCTGCTCGCCGATGAAAAGCTGCCGTTGCAAGTGTGACTTGAGTTTTCTTTTAATCTGAAAATTATCTAATTTCTTTTGTTCCTAACTTTATCTTTGTATCTTATCAGTATTAATTTTTGACTAATGCTCAATTTTCCTATAAATATCAGATTAGGGAAAACCTACTAGTTACATAATGGCGCCCTTAACGTGTTAGATATCGAATTTCCGATTTTTTTTTGCATATTTAGCAAAATAACTATCTTTTACCTACTTTTCTTTTACTTACATTTAGATTGATTTAAAAAAAAAAAAAACTTTAACTTTGAGGTTGGTTTAGAATGGCAAGTTAAACTTACTATTTTTTTTGCTATATTTTTTTCTGAATTTTTTTTCTGAAATATTATTTTTTTCAAAAAAAATAAATAATTTTCCTTTGGTGTGTACAGTGCAGTACATAATCGCAAATATATGCTGGTATTACTACTAGTGTAAATAACTATTTTTAAATATATCGGCACTATCTAAAATATTTAGCTACCAAGTTTTTTTGTAAGTATATGTACAGTCTGTATACAATTTTTTGGTGTATAGAACATATATTCTTACATAGTACCTACAACAATTTTTTAAATTTTTAACGTTGGATTTTTTTTGCATTAAAATTTTGCATAATTTTTTTTCGGTGGAATTTAAAAAAAAAAATAACTAGTATTTTCTTTGCAATTTCGAATTTGTTTACTTAAAAAATTGGTAGTTAAAGTGTCTTAAATATTTAATTATATTTAGATTTTTTCCGCTTAAAATACCGTCTAATTAAAAAAAAATAACTTAATAAATAATATTCAGTTATTTTTGAGTTGCTTATAGAGGACAACCTTTGGTTGTAAGCAATAGCTTTTATTGTTTTGGAGGTGATTTTATTTGGATGTTTGTTGAAAAAGTGAGACCATCATATCCCAGTCCATTTTTTTAAAGAATTAAGGGTCTGCCAACCCAATCCAAATAATATCCTCTCACAGGTTTCGAAATCCCTCTATATTACGATCCTGGTACCTTATTGACGCCAAATATTTATATTTTACCTGCGATATTTGACGGGCAAATATCCGTTGTGTTAAAACCAACCCGAATCCTGCGGGCACCGTTATTGGATTGCCATAAACACAGCTCGTAGCACCGATTTTGACTTTTTTTATATTTTTACCGATTTCGATTTTTTTTAGATTTTTACTGAATTTGGCGTGTGATAATATCCTGCATTTTTTACTTAACTGTAAATTTATCTTGTCTTTGTCTTCGACTTTGATTTTAAAGGAACCATGGCTACCGATTGTGAAAGAATAATCCCTAAACGTCTGTTAATATCAGAGGTTGAGTATGAGCTTAGAATAAGAGGTTGTGAAACTCAGAAAAATGCTGATGAAAAACGCAGTATCCTGTCTGTTTTATTGAAAAAACAAAAAGTTGCTGATTCTGAACTCTGTGACCCAACTTTTGAATATGATAACGAAGTAAGTCAAGTGAATAGTACCTTAGAATCAATAAGAAATCTTATCGATGGTTTTGAAGGACCTAAATCAGACTCTGTTTTTATAAGAGCTAACTGTCGTCTTTTACACATTTCGAATAGAATTTCACGTTTCCCCTTTGAAAAAGTACCGGAGGATAAAAAACAGGAAGCTTCATTTAAAAATGAGGCGTATGCCACAGCATTGCATCTTGAGGCACTATTATATGCTGGTATTACCGAAGCAAAAGAATGCAATATTTCCCTTAATGAATCAGTCACAAATCCCTTACTTGTAAATCCCTCTGGAGAATGGAATATTTCATCATCTAACTTTACCCCTTCTCACAGTAAGCATGTACCTGTCCACAAATGGAATGTTAAGTTTGATGATACATCAAAAACATTACCTGTAATTTCATTTCTCGAACGTATCGAAGAACTAGCTTTTGCTAGAAAAGTTTCTAAAGTAGAGCTTTTTGATTCCCTAATAGATATTCTCGATGGAAAGGCCTTAATTTGGTTTCGTTCCATAAAATCCAGTTTGTCTGACTGGGATAGTTTTGTTAAAGCGTTTAAACGTGATTTTTTACCTCCAGATTATGACGATGACCTTTGGTCACAAATAAAAGAACGAACTCAAGGTAAAAATGAGTCCGTTACTATCTATATTGCCGTAATGGAAACTTTGTTTAATCGACTTATGAAACCACCTTGTGAAGTCACAAGAGTAAAAATTTTGAGAAAAAATGTCTTATCTATTTATGTAGGTCACCTGGCTCTCACAGACATTTCTACTGTTGCTGAGTTATCCAGTTTATGTAAAAAACTTGAGGATAGGCTTTCTTGTAAATCTGCTGCTAGAAGTAATGTTGTAAGCGTTCTTGAACCAGAGTTATCTTACCTAGACCAACATACAAAAACTAACTCCCAAAATACCTCCCAAAACCAAAATTCCAAATTTGGCAACAAAAATAATAACTTTAAAAATAACTTTAACAAAAATACCTCCAATCAAAATTTTTCTAAACTCTCTACCTCCCAAACTACCTCCCAGAATACCCCACAAAATAACTACACAAATACCTCTAAAAATAACTTTAAAAATGTGTCCCGACAAAATACCTCAAATGACAACACAAAAACTACTGGAGTTTTAGTGTGTTGGAACTGCGGTTTACCCAACCATATCTACAGTAACTGTTCACAAAAACGCAAAAAGTTTTGCTATAGATGTGGTACTCCCGACATTACACTCATGCAATGTAAAACCTGTAATAAGGACCAGGGAAACTAATTGCTGAGGTGTGCGCTGCAGGCCACAGGCCACCTCATCAACCTGAACATATGCATCAGTCCCCAAAACCCCTAACTGTAAATAAAACTTTCTTACCTTGTTGTAAATATATTGCCCCTAGTATAAATACCGTACCTAACAAAGATATTGTATCTATAAATACCGCCCCCTTACCTTGTAAATATAACGCCCGTTATAGAAATGCCGTACCTATAAAAAATACCGTACCTACAAAAAATGCCGTACCTATGAAAAATACCGTACCTAATAAAAAATGTTTACCTACCGAAAATATTTTACCTACCGAAAATATTTTACTAACCGAAAATGTTTTACCTATAGTTCCTACCGTATCTCATGATAAAGCCGTATGTATGAGTCGCGACGTACAAACGAAAAATCTTTTTTCTAAAGTCAAGTCCAATGAGACAAGACATATCTTACCTATAGTCAAGTCTGACGAGACAAGACATACCGTACCTAAAAATAATTATCGTTCCTTAAAAAATGATAACCAAAATACTGTATCTAAAAATACCTACCGTTCGTTTAAAAATACCGTATCGACTGAAAATAATTACCGCCCCATTAAAAATACCGTATCTGAGAATAATTGCCTACCAATTAAAAATGCCGTATATACAAATATTTCCGCAACACTGAAAAAGACAGTAAGTGGAAAAAATGCCGCGCACACAAACAATGCCGTACCTGCAATAAATTCTTCCTTATCTTCAAACAAACAAAATACCTTATCTAGTAAAATTAACTATACCTCAGAATCTTCTATTAAGTACCCTGTACAAAGTAGATTTAACTTATCTGATTGGAATCTTTGGCTTGCTACAGTGAAAGCATTTTATTCCAGTTCTAAAAATATTGCCGTATCTCCCATATTTTCACAAAAAGAAAACGATAACCGTCCTTATATAGATGTCGACATACTTGGTATAACAGTTCGTGGTTTGTTAGACTCAGGGTGTACAAATAGTTGCATAGGATCAGCCGGTCTTCCTATTATCGAAAAACTTGGTTTAAAAATCAATAAAAGTATGATTTCGAATGTTAACACAGCTGATGGCACATCACAGTGTGTTACTGGTTTTGTTATATTACCTATCACAGTAGA
>OY294052.1:18242972-18308115 GCA_958510825.1 Brachypterus glaber | reverse complement strand
TAATACAGTCTTCGAGTCTGACCACAAATAGCATCCATCGATATTCAAAGAAATTTCTTTTTTAATGGTTGTCAAGAGTCTACTTGCCATTACTGCTGCTTGTAATTCTAAACGAGGAATCGATAGTGGCTTTAAAGGACATACTCTCGCTTTGGATGATATTAAGCTAACTTCAACTTGATTTTCCAACTCAATTCTAAGATAGGCTGCACAAGCAAATGCTTCTTCACTGGCATCGCAGAATATGTGGATTTCTAGAGACTTCGCTTTAGGTATTAAGGGTGAATAACATCTTGGAACTTTATAGTTTGGAATTTGTTTCAAATCTTTTAGCCAAGTAATCCATAACTCAAGTATACTTGAAGAAATACAATCGTCCCAATTTATTCCAGTTCTACATACCTTTTGTAGAATCATTCTGCCCCTTACCACCAGATTGGTAAGGAAACCAAGCGGATCAAAGACAGACATGACCAGGCTCAAAAGTTCTCTCTTCGTCGGTGCTTTTCTTCCTTGAGTTGGCTAGTTACTATCTTAGAGTTGGAAACCCAGCTTACTACCTCAAATCCCCCCTCTCGATGAAGCCTTGTGATTTCATCCACTTTTTTCATAGCTTCTCTTTCATTGGTACAGGAATCCAAGTAGTCATCCACGTAAAAGTTGGTCTCCACTTCTTTAGCCAAATGAAAATAATTTGGTGATTCTTTGGCATTTACGTTTTTTACATACTGAGCTGAGCATGGTGAACATGTTGCACCAAAGGTCATTACTTCCATTTCAAATTCTTCAATTTCCTTATTCTTGTCTCCTGCGCGCCATAAAATTCGTTGAGCACATCTGTCTTCTTTAACAATCTTAACTTGGTGAAACATTTCACGAATGTCACCACAGATAGCCCATTCAAATCGACGAAATCTTATTAGAACCCCAGGTAAGGATGTTAAAAAATCTGGACCTTGAAGTAAATGATCGTTTAGACTGGTTCCATTACTCTTAGCTGCAGCGTCAAAAACAATTCGAAATTTATTTGGTTTATTTGGATTAAAAACAGCAAAATGAGGCAAGTACCAGAGCTTTGTTGATTTTGTCTCTATTTCGCTACTTTCTAATTTTCTTAAATAGCCTTTACTCAAGTAATCTTTGATTTTGCCACAATACTTTTCGTGGTAATTACTGTCTTTTTCCATTTTTCTTTCGACACACAACAATCTTCTAACGGCGTTTTTTCTGCTTTCAGGAAGTACAACATTTTCTGTTTTCCAGAGTAGGCCAGTTTCATACCTGTTTTCATCTTTGATTTTTCTTGTTGTTCTTTCTAGCAATTCAATAGCTCGTTTTTCCTCTTTATTTATTCTTTTGTTTGTCAGTGCAACTCCAAAGCTTTCCGTAGTAAAAGATTCTCGGATCAGCTGTTCCATATTTTCTTCGTGTCTACAAAGATGCAAAACAACTGAGTTCCATCTATTTTCGGTTCCAGAAATCTTTCCTTGGACGGTCCAACCTAATAAACTCTTTGTGGCTATAGGACAGTCTTCAGATCCTTCATATACCCTTCTTGGTACTATCAGATTTGCATGATCTTGACCGATTAGTAGCGTAGGCCTTGCATTTTGTAAGTTTTGGATAGGTAAGCCGTCTAAATGGGTTTTACGAAAATCTTTAAGTTTAAAACTTTGTTGTGGCAATGCTAAATTCTTAATGGTTCTTACGTTTTTCATAGCATATGCTTTTGATCCATGTTCTACTCCAGATATTTTAAAGTCAACACGTTCAGAATCATCATTATGCTTTACGATTTCATTTGCCCATTGCATACAAAAAGGTTCCTTGATGCCTTGAATTCCCACCTGCCTAGCAACTTTTTCTTCCATAATGGTCATGGTGGACCCCTCATCGAATAAGGCGTATGTTTCTAGAGTACCTGCAGGTCCATAAATGTTAACGGGAGCTATTCTTAACAGAATCTGCGAACCATTATTTATATTCAGTATGGTTTCATTCCTTACATCGGTCGATTTGCTTTCTAAAATATTTGCATTTTCTGATAAAGTAACCGTAGGTTTATGCAGTAAATAATGGTGGCGTTTTTCACAACCATCTATGCTGCATCTTTTCTTTGACTTACATCTGCTTTTTGTGTGGTTTATGCCCAAGCAGGAGAAGCATGCCTTTAACTTTACAATTTTAGCCCATCTTTCATCTATAGAATCCTTTTTTATCGAAGGACAATTTGTAATATTATGAGTTTCTTTGCAATAGATGCATTGTGTCTCAACAATACTCATAACATTTTCTGGTTTCTTGTAATTTACAAATTTTCCAGTTTGACAGGGAAATTTTGGCGTAGTTACGCAACAAGCAGCAACTGCAATACTTTGGAACCACTCAGAAAAATCATTCAGAGACAGTTGCATTTTCATCTGTTCCTTTTGAACCACAACTTGTCCCCACTGAATTTTTAAATTGTTAGGTACCTTTTCCACAATCTTTTTCAGTAGAAATGGGTTCTCCATGTACTGCTTCGCATCTAATTGCTCCAGCGTTGACTGCAGATTTTGAATATGACAGGAAAATTTAATACATGATTCAAAATCGTTGTCTCTAATTACCGGATAACTTTCAATTTTACTAATTATCGATTCAATGATAAATTCAGGACGTCCAAATCTCATTTCTAACGTTTTTATTATTAAGCCTACATTTTTTGGATGCAGCATCATACCTCTAACGCTCACCTTTAAGACATTTTTGTAGTTTACACATTTTCTCATCATCGGAGTAGTTACAAATTTGGCATTTTCTTTTAAATTCGGAAATAAAAAGTGCCCAACCTTCTGGTCTTCCGTCAAAAAATGGTAGCTCCTTATATAACATTTGTCTGTTTATTAATAGCAAAAGTGGTTGTATATCAGTATATTGAAATAAATTATAAGTAGCCAAGCGCTTTCATCTCAAACTAGAGACATCATCAGGGCCAGCCCTGAAAGTAAGTAAATTATTTACTTGTCTGTTTATTATACCTTGTGTAAAATCTATATTTCTGTTATTAATAACGGTTTTTTCAAGTACTTTGCACAGTCTGTCTAAAGAATTTGTTCTCCTTAAAGTCAAAATTTAAATTTGAATGTAGATTACCTCTGTTTTCATTGAAGTTGCTCTCGTCTATCCACTTATTCACATTTAAACCTGGAGAAATTTCCTTGTGACTGTTTGATTTAATACCTAAATTTTCATCTTCACTATCAATTTCACTTTCCAATCTAATAATTTCTAATTTTGTTTCCAATAATTCTTGTTTAAGCTTCTTTTCCGCTATCAGAGTCTTTTTCCTCTCTTTTTCTGATTTTGTTGATTTGTTGCCTTTACTTTTCGAAATGCTTACATGAGAGGCTACTTCAGCTTGTTCTAAGCTAGTGAAACCATGAAAGGAGGACATATTCTCTAAAGAATCTTTTTGTGACATCTTGCACTGATATCTTATATCAAACCAGATTTTTTAACTAATTACAGTTCTTGTCAAAAAAAATAAAAATGTAATTTTTGTGTTTCTTATCTTATCTTATTCACAAATTTCTTGTAAATGAACTTTTCCAGTCGTAGTTCAGGTTAGTCGAAGGACCATGTAATTTTAATATCGGTTTTCTGGAGTTCTGACTCAGATCAAATTATAATCGATGACCTTTTTTAACATCAATATCAAAACTATTTATTAGCAACCAAAAATACAGGGATGTTTACTAAATATTAAATAAAATATTAAAAATAACAATTAACGAAGTATTCGTTTAAAACTATTTCTCAACTTGAAAACATAACGTCAACAAATAATGGAACCATACAAATAAAAATCGATGACTGGATCAAAACTTCTGGAATCGGAAGGCCTCAACCACTGCTCACATTTCCAGAATTCAAAGACAGACCAGACCTATGTGTAGCTAGTACAATCGGAGAATACATAAAACAAACAACAACACTACGATGAGACAAAAACTACCTTATCGTAACGCAAAAAAAGCCCCACAACGTTGCATCAACACAGTCTATATTAAGGTGGATAAAAAAACCCTTAGGCAGTAGCGGCATAGACGCGCCTCCACCTCAGCGGCCCTTAGATCGGGAATAAGCATAGAAACGATAAGAAAAGCGGCTGGTTGGTCACAAAAATCAAATACATTCAACACCTTCTACAACAGACAAATTTCTAATAACCCAGCAGACTTTGCAAACAGTATTCTTGGAAACAAAAAATAAGACTTAATCAAAAACTGTGATAACTAATACCAATCTCAAAACACCTTGTCTCCACCAAATGACAAGATTGACGAGATTAAATTAGGAAAAAAAAATAAATAAATGGTTCCTTTATTTAATGCCATAATGCTTTGTTATACATTATGTCACAACAAACTATTGTTAAACACATTAAATTACTATCAAATTATTGTTAAAAACCTTAATTTAAAAAATTCAATTGGGTAAATTTTTGAAATAAAATAAACTTTTTATAAATTCAAAAGCCTTATATAAACATACAAGCAAAAAAAAACAAATTAACAAAAATTATAATCTCCAAATAACTACAACTATAATTTTATGACAAACTAATTAGATCGCAAGATACTTTAAACAGCTTACAATGTTAATAATCATTTGGACGGCAACGAAAGATAATAGATTGATCGATCCTAATTATCTGAGTTGCCGTCCAAATTGATTATTCTCCCTCCCAGACCCAGGTCAATAAAAATTCTCTGCAAATCAATAGACCCCAAAATCGATCTAATTAGGGAATTAAAGCAATGACACTGGACGGGCAGGGAGCGCAGGACCGTGTTTTAAACACTTGAAAATGCGCGATGGCAAGCAACCGAAGCTTACTTACAATGTTAATAATCAATTTGGACGGCAACTCAGATAATTAAGATCGATCATCCTACAGGTAAGTCGATCAATCTATTAATTTTTGGTCAAGAGGAAAGTACCTTTATTTTTGACAATATCGGAAATTATTATAAAGAAAATATGTTTAGAATTAAAAATAACTTTTAAATCTTCAAAATTGTTTATTTACATTAAAAAACGTTTTTTTTTGCATATAATTTAATAATTATAAATTCAATAAATAAGCCTTTGTGTAAAAATCTACTGCTATCAATACAATTGTTTATACTGTTTAGGTTCAAATAATAAATATAAATTTATTATAAATAAAGGGCAATTTTGCCCAGTGAATCTGGCAACGCCGCAATCTGTGAATTGCGGCTAATACGGGTTGACCGAAGTCACCTGGTAGTCGCTGTCAGTAGTAGTTAGTTGGGTACGCAGCAAGCACGTACCTCGATATTGCCAATCAATATCGCCGCCGGCCATTGCTGTTTCGGTCACTCGCTATGCAAAAATAAGATTATAGATACCATCTATGATATACAGTTCCACTTCAACACAACATTTTCGCGTTACTGAATATAGAGACAGGGCCTATCCATCACCACTTCTGAGCTCAGAAGATCTAACATCAAGGTAATTGTCGTTTTGAGACCCTAGGGTCCAACATATGATCCATTCGAGCATAGGATCTATAACTCCGTTGCAGTGTTTTTTTAATTTATTTTCGCGTTGTTCAAGGATTTTTTTGTTTCACTTTATCGCCAGCCATTTTGCAGCATAAAAAAGCGTCAAAAAACTCAATTTTGAATATAAAATATTTATATATTTATGGCCAGTTTGTCATAAAATATAAAATAATTACTTACTCTTTTCAAGTATTCCAAAATCTAACACTAATATCTTAAATTGAATAAAAATAAAATATAAAAATTAAATATAAAATTAAACAAAGAAAATTTTGATGGAAAAAGTACAAACAACACAAAATAAAGCTATTAAAGTAATTTATGGTTATAATTACCTTACCCCAACAGTGACAATCTTCTCAGAAACTCATCTACTCAAGATTTAAAAGTTAAAGCTACTTGACTCAATAAAACTTATTCAAGGAATTATCCATAAAACTAGTAAGTCTAACAGGTCACTAGAGAATGTGTCGGAAATACATCAGCATCAAACAAGAACTCGAGAAAAATTTAGAAATCCTCTACGCAGAACTAAGATAACCCAAAAATCACCTATGGTATTTTTATTTAATTCATTCTTATAATTATTTTTAATATTAAAATGATTTAACTAAAACAAAACGAGCTAAGCGCCAAATATTTAGGAGCTCTTATTTGGCGCTTAGCTCATTTTTTTTTAGCTAAATCATTTTAATATTGTAAATAAATATTAGAATGCATTAAATAAAAATAAATTCAGTCCGGTTTAAACATGTTTAAAATGTTTTGTTACCGTTTGACTCACATTTATAGTAAAAAAAACGTAAATTTTAGCGTCAGGGGCAACTTTGGCAGGTTTTCGGCACGGGTTTGAATCTTTTGATAATTTTGGTACAAAATTTTGTATGCTCAACAGGAAAAAAATAAGATTCCAGGCACACCTAAATGAAAATTTTAAGATAATAATATAAGGTCCACCCTAGTGTAACATTTCAAAATATGGACTTGGTCCACTTTAAAAGTGGTACTTCTAATATTTAGAAGCGTAGGATTATTATAAATTGGTTTTATTGATCATAAGGGTCCTTTCGAGTAAAAAAACACTACAAAGTTTTCCTTGTCCATGATGAAAATAATAAAATATGTATACACGGTGTATTTGAAATAGCGTCGGAAATTTTAACAGATGATTCTACATCATAAAATATGACAAAAAGTTCCTATAAACATATGTCTAAAAATGTGTCATAAGGGAGCTATGCCCCTTTAAAAGTGGCTAAAAAAATCGGTTTTTATTTAATAACTCAGGAACCCTTTGAGATATATCAACGAGGTTTTGCACGTCAACTAATCCTACCAAGGCCCGTTTTTATGTGTTATTTTCATGTACTTATTTCAACCAGGGGTGTGCGAAACGGGGGGGCTTATCAGTTTTTTGTCCCAAACTTTTTTCTGTGTAACTTTTTTGCAATTTTATTTTTGAAATATGATTCCTCAGGTCAAAATACAAAAAAAAGGTACTCTTGTTGTAATACTGTAGGATTAACCGTTTTCGAGAAAAATTCATTTGAAGGTGAAATTCCACGCAGGGCGAATTTACATTAAAAACTAAGAAAAAAAACTCATATACAGGTACTTCCAAAAATCAATCCTAATGGAGCTATGGTCTCCTAAATATGCACCATTTTTAAAGAGCTATGGTAGCTGTAAAAGCGTTTTTTCGACCTACATGTATGGAAACTTTTTTTCTTAGTTTTTGATGTAGAATCATTAAAATTTTGGTTTTCGACATTTTAGTATTTAATTTTTCGTCCTCGAACCGTGAAATTTCACCTTCAAATGAACTTTTCTCGAAAACGGTTAATCCTACAGTATTACAACAAGAGTACCTTTTTTATGTATTTTGACCTGAGGAATCATATTTCAAAAATAAAATTGCAAAAAAGTTACACAGAAAAAAGTTTGGGACAAAAAACTGATAAGGCCCCCCCCGTTTCGCACACCCCTGGTTTAAATAAGTACGTGAAAATGACATACAAAGATGGGCCTTATTAGGATTAATTCACGTGCAAAACCTCGTTAACATATCTCAAAGGGTTCCTGAGTTATTAAATAAAAACCGATTTTTTTAGCCAATTTCAAAGGGGCGTAGCTCCCTTATGACGCATTTTTAGACATATGTTTATAGGAACTTTTTGTCATATTTTATCATGTAGAATCACCTGTTAAAATTTCCTACCCTATTTCAAATACACCCTGTATGTGAGTTTAACACTGTTTAGTTAAAGTGTTGCTTGAGTGGCTAAAGCCTCCTTTTTTTTGTTTTTAATATACAGCCAAGGCGTCCTTCACTTCCAGGCCGCTACTAAAAATAATACTAAGAATTTGTTATTATCACTTTGTAAATTTTTATATTTTGAGGCTTAACATTTGATTATAAAGGTGAAATGTGAAATCAGAATACAACAAAATACCGAATGAAATAAAAGTTACATTAAACAAAAAAAAAAAATTAATTATAATCTAAAGATGTACCTGTTAAATTCTTAGTATTATTAATCAAATTATGTATAATATATTCTATATTGTTAAAAACAAAAGATTATATTTAGTAGTTAGGCCTTGTTATCAGTTATGTAACTGTTGTATGAGGTCATTTATAAATTAAATAAAAAAATTAAATAAAGAAAAAAAAAATAATAAAAACTAAATATAAAAGATTTTTTTTATATTGCTTTATTGACCTGGAATTTTAATATTTTTTTGTCTGGAAAACCTGGAAAAATCTGGAATTTCAGGTTCCGATTTTAATGAAAACCCTGTATTATTTTCCCTATATCTGTATGTTTCTCATTTTTTACCAGGTGACCTATTAAAATGGCATAAAGGCAACATAACACATTTAATATCAGCCGACATAGCCGAAGTGTCATTAGAACAGTGCAAACAGAGATACATGGACATGAAAGATCGAAACAGGGGCAGAAATATTTTCACTATTGAATACATTCAGGGAGACTGTACAAGAAATAGACTACGAGAAAAATACAAAGACCCATCTATGAAGCTGAATTTGGTCAGTTGTCAGTTCGTGTTTCATTATAGCTTTGAATCACTGCCACAAGCAGAAAATATGCTGCAAAACGCTGCAGAGTGCCTGCAGCCAGGTGGTTATTTTATAGGTAAGTAAGATTTTAAATAAAATTTATAAGGGCTGGCAAAAACTGGGAGTTATTAGATTTTTTTTGATAATTTATACTTACAAATATTTTATGCATTAACATATATAATTTTTTACAGGAACCATGCCTGATTCGAACGATATAGTAGCAAGAGCCAGAAGAAACCAAACAAAAAAATTCGGAAATGATCTCTTCGAAGTAACGTTAGACTTCAACGTGGATCACCCGCCTTTGTTTGGGGGCAAATATAATTTCCAACTAGATGGAGTAGTGGATTGTCCAGAATTTCTGGTGCATTTTCCCACCCTTGTCAACCTAGCGAAAAAATTCGGTCTGAAATTAGAGAAAAAGGAAAAGTTCCACAAGTACTTCGAGCAAATGAAAGACGAGGGCAGGCAGTTGATGAGCAATATGAAGTGCCTGGAAACATATCCGCCTCCGTGGGGAAGCAATTTGATTGGAACTGCCAGTGACGACTATAAACATGCAGATGACTTTATAACTAAGGACCAAAGCAATGGGAAGATTGGGACTCTGTCAAAATCAGAATGGGAAGCTTCATGTAAGTATCTTCTCCTAAAGTATTCAAACCAAAGTAGCGAAGTAGAAGTTCGTCGATACTATCTCTCCCGTTTCACAGGTTACTGTGTAAAACGAGAGAAACAACTAAATAAGATTAATAATAAATAGAAGAGCTAGAACAAAGCTAATCTGTAGTTGGGGCGATTTCATTTGTTTACATTTGTTTCCACACTGGAAACAATTTTTAGCTCAACTTTCAATAACCCAAGTTTTTTTCATAATTTGATTATTTGGGGCTTTAACATATTTTTAAGACCAAATTTAAAAAGAATCTATCGATGCGTTTTTGAGAAAAACGATTTTCATTTGTTTTAACAAAAAAAAATGAGATTTAAAAATTATTTTTTGCACGACCAAGACTTAATTTTATGCTTTCATTTGCGGGACTAAACTTGCCGTTTGGACTTTGACCTTGATAATATTAAAATATTATACATACTATGTGCTTTACTGGTACAAAGATTAGGTTTGGTGATGTTTTGTAATAAATAAGCGATTGAAACAAATTTATTTGATTTTAACAAAGAAAATAACATTGTTTAAATTACTTAAAATGTATCGTCTTCGTCCATTTTTTCGAACTGACGTTTGTCTTCTCCAAAACAATTAAAATCGCGATAGCGGTGAAACTGACATTTCGCGATTTACAGGTATCTTGATTAAATTACGAAAATAACACACCCGATTTTAGACAATTTTAATTTTATGTACCTACTTAAATTATGTTTGGTCGTGCAAAAAATAGTGTATATACCTCAGGACTAAACGTGGCTGTTTTAGTGCCTTGGTATATAAATAACTATTTTATGGACGTATGAGCTAAATCGCTTTTTAAGGGAGCTAGCGTACTTTTAAAGGCAATTTTTAGAATATTTATCACTTCATATCTCAGAAACGGTTTAACTTATTGACGTGAAATTTTTACTGTAGTATAGAACCAATAAATGTTAACATTTAACGTTTTATTAAAACTTTTTGACCAGGGGCCTCTCAATTTATCTGTAAAACGGTAAGTCCGCCCCTGGTTAAACATTTATTTTTTTCATATCATAAAAAAAATTGACGTTTAATATCAAAGTCAACAGATATATTTTTTAATTTTACATTTTATACATTTTTGATGGAATTCTTCTGAAATTTTTATATGAAAACAATAATGGACATAAGAAAACTGCCATATATGGATATGGATAAATGCACATAAGATAATTTTGGAACATACGGGGGAAATAATAATATTTATTGGTTGCATACTACAGTAAAAATTTCAAGTCAATAAGTAAACCGTTCCTGAGTTATGAAGTGAATAATAAATGCCCCTTAAACGTGTTCTAGCTCCCATTTAACCTTCATGAAAACTTTTTTATTTTTACTTTTTGACGTAAAATCTAATATCTTATAAATAATTTTTAAATCTCATATTTTTTTGTCTAAACAAATGAAAATCGTTTTTTTTTTTCAAAAACGCATCTTAGACTTTTTTTAATTTATGTCTTAAAAACATGTTAAAGCTCTAAATAATTAAATTATAAAAAAAAAGTTGGTTGAGCTAAAAATTGTTTCCAGACCACCGTGTGTCGCTTCTATGGTTTTAAATGTTTATCTTACAGGAGAGCTCCGTGTTATCTCCGGAGCTCCGTGTTCTACATACTTATTTAATCAAATCCACGTCAGCCTTGATCTGATCGATTTATCCCTGTTTTCCATGTTTTGGTTGCTTCAAAACAAGGTGTAGGTATATTTAAAATAAAAATCTGATTTCTTTGCTAGGTCATATCGCAAAAACTACAAGGCCAAAACTTATTATTCTTTCTTTGTTTGTAAGGGAATCATCAGGTTTCCCCATCTCGTATTTTTTTTTTCATTTTCCAGTTAAATACTATAAATATAATATTAAAACAGGGTTACCATAGATCATGTTAGACCCCAGCAGAACTTTACCGACGGGCTATCACTGGGCTATCACACGGTGGCCCAGTGATGGCCCGTCGGTAATGTTTTGCTGGGATGGGGAATTGAAAAGGATTATCTGGAAAACCTGGAATTTTGCTACTCCTTGTCTAAAAATCAGGGAAAATATTTAAAATATTAAAAAATCAGGAAAAAACTAACATTAACACATAGCAAGACACCTTTAAAAATTAAAATATTCAAAAATCAGGAAAAAACTAACATTAACGCATAGAAAGACACCTCCCTTAGTTTAAAACATATGAAAAATTGAGGGATTATGCCGTTTTGACTCCACTCTGATCTGGAAACAACATTTAGCTCAACTCTCATATAACCTAAGTTTTTTTTCCATAATTTAATTATTTAGCTAATTAGAGAGTTGGCATCTTTTTAAGGCTAAATGTAAAAAAATCTATCGATGCGTTTTTGAGAAAACCTATTTTATTTGTTTTAACAAAGAGATATTTAAAAATTATTTTGATATTAGATTTTACGTCAAAAAGTAATAGAAAAGTTTTTATGGAAGTTTGAGCTAGCGTACATTTAAAGGGCATCTTTAGAATATTTATCACTTCATATCTTACAGACGGTTTAACTTATTGACATGAAATTTTTACTGTAGTATAGAACCAATAAATGCAAGCATTTAACGTTTTATAAAAATTAACTTTTTTTTGACCAACATTTATTTATTTTTTATGTCATAAAATGATAATGTTTATTGGTTGCATACTACAGTGAAAAATTCAAGTCAATAAGTTAAACCGTTCCTGAGTTATAAAGTAAACAAGCCGTGAAGATATGTAATTCTACGCACAGGGCCGGCCTTTGCATTTTGGCTCCCTGAAGCAAGCGTTGGACTTGGCGCCCCTGGCACAGAAAAAATATTACAAAAAACCATTTAACCGCCCTGGAAAATTTGATGACTAAAAAAAAAGTCCTCAGCTTTGAAAAAAATATTTACCACCCTAAAAAATTTGATGACTAAAAAAAAATAATCTCACCTCTGAAAAAAATATTAAGCCCCCTGAGCTCTTCACTAGGCTGGGCCGAAAAATAATTGTGGGCCACGAAATGGTCTTGAAAGTAATCTCCGAAAAATTCAGTAATATGGTGTAACTAGCAGGTTTTCCCTAATCTGATATTTATAGGAAAATTGAGCATTAGTCAAAAATTAATACTGGTAAGATACAAAGATAAAGTTACGAACAAAAGAAATTAGATAAATTTCAGATTAAAAGAAAACTCAAGTCACACTTGCAACGGCAGCTTTTCATCGGCGAGCAGGGTTGTGGGTTATAAACGGTTAGAAATACTTACAGATAGATTGTTGATATGGGCGCCAAGATCATCGTACACTACAATGGATATTATTTTAATGATTGATAAATGATCTAAAAATCAACCATTATTGGTGAGTATTAGTATACTTTTTAGATTAACTATTAACTTTGAGGGTATTAGGTATTAAAATGAGAAAAATGTTTTTGGTTTACCTGTTATAATAATAATAATCTGCTGTGGAAAAGTACAAAATAAATATACTCTTGAATAACGTTATTCGAGGTTCACAAATATATATATACACATATATATATATATATATGTTTTGGGTTACACACAGGTAAACTTACTTAAATGTAATAAAAAAAATTATAAAATGCGATTAATTGAAAATATGTGTTAAGCACTTATTTAAATAGTTACGATAATAATAAACTTAAACGCTCCATGCGTTTCAATAGAAAAATTAAAGTTGTTTTTAAAAAGATATGTCGATAGGAGGTACGATATAGTCTTCGAAACTCACGTGATATTGAGGTAAAGTGTTACCTAACATTGGACACAGACAATACTACGTTCTCATCGGTTTCACCAAGAACTGCACAGATAGGTGGTAGGTTATGACTTCTTCATCATGATAGGAACTCATACCTATGTTTGGTAGTTGCTTATTTTGGAACTCGATGAACAACATGGTATCACCTGGTTGATGGGAAAACGATATGCATGACGTGATTCATACAGGAGATAACCTCAAATATACCACATGGGCAGATATCTTCTAATATCCGTACGAAGATATCCATACGAAGAACCCTATTAGAAAAACAGGTATTAATTACATGTTTCTTCTAATATAACCCATAGAGCAACAATTTACGATCAAAACAAAAGGAAATAATTTAAAGAAAAACCAGTTACCTTATTTTAAGGGATTCTTCTTAGACACGTACGCACATGGCCAAATCAATGGACTCATTGTACATCTAAAAATTAAGAGAAACACAAAGTGAATTTCACAAATTGTAAAGAGCTTGATAAAGGATAATTTAAAAAGAAATTTCCTTACCTAATTAGATAATTAAAATCACTAAAAGAAAATTCGAAACATGAATGCTAGAATTCAGACTCGAAGAGCAAAATGTCACGCCGCCTACTACGCACCAGGTTTTTTGCGCTTTATCCGAAATTTTTGCGACGTTGTCGTATGTATATTTAAAAAAAAAAAATACATATTTTTAGAAAGATAATAAATGGTATTACAGAGAATATGTTATGGTATATTACTTAATAATGGAAAATAACAACCAATAACATCCAACGATAATTTTAAGAGATAGGAAATGACGTAACCACACCGTTTACATCATGTAACCGGACGGAATTCATCGATCCACAAAAATGTGAGAGATAACCGATAAACCACGGCAACACTGTTGATATGACCTTTTGACATTTATAACCTAAAAATTGAAATTAAAAACATTACAAAAGTTATTTAATTTAATAATCAGAGATAAAAATAATAAAGTATCTTTAGTATATGTGTGCTCCAATCATTTGTGAAAGTATTACATCTATCGGAGACATAATAACAAAAAAAAACAAGATATGAAAAATATTAGAGAAACCTTAATTTCTCAATAACTATGGAATAGAAAGGTGAGATATCTTTGTATTAATGTTAATTATCTATGAATAGAAATATATTAACCTAATTTAGCAAAAAGATATGGATCAATAAATCAAAAATACATATTTTTAATTTCAAGAATATAGCCATAAAATTATCAAAAACAAATATTCTAAGACACATGTTCATTGTTTTTAGGTAGAACTTAGTGAGAAACATCTATTGGAACAATATGAAACATTAACAACAGAATATATGACCACATAAGTGAATTGCATCAAAATATGGGTTTCGATAAACGAAGAAAGTTATTTATCCAAAAAACAATGTTGTGCCTTATTCAGACAAAGATAATCTGTATTATGTGCTATAATAATCTAAAGGTATTTATACGATAATAAAAATTAAGAAAAATAAAGTAGAAATTTTCAATTGCTACACCACCCCTCTCCGAAAAAGAAAAATTAAACCCAGTTTAATTTTTTGCGATAATTAAATATCAGACAATTAACTAAAAAAACAATTTCAAAAAAAATTGAAGGGTGTATATTGTAAATAGTCCATGATTCTATATAGTAAATGATATTTGATGGGTAGTATCTTACGCGTACAAAACGTTAAATTAATGGGTAGATCTTACGCGTACAAAACGTCCAGATAGGAGACACAATCGAGAACTATATATAACAATTTATGTTTAAGTTCGTCACAATCGGGGTTTGATCATCAAATGATCGACAAAATCGGGAAAGTTTATACATCTAAATCACTTCTAGAATCAGGAACCATTTAGAAAACTAAAACTAATTTAAGATAAAGATAAAGTTAAAGATACTAAAAACTAATTAACCTAGGTATATACAAAGCTTTTAACTAACCAACGGAAACATCTGAGTTAGAACCATAGTACGGCTTTAAATCTTTGATGTGCCAGGTACCAACATCAGTTTTGTTTGTTACATTAGTTAAACGATAAACGGTTTTAGATAGTTTCTCTGTGACTTGACATAAAATAAACTTCGGTGCCAACTTTTTGGAAAAGTTATTTGCGGCTGAAGATAGAATTTTATTCTTACGCCATACCTTGTCACCTACTGAGAATGAAACATCTCGTTTACGTAAATTATAAGCTTTTTGATTCTTAACATACGAATCATGCATATGCTTCTTTACATCACTGAAAATATCCTTGAGATGTACAAGATCTTCTACAAGATTATCTCTATTTCCAGCTTGTAACTCTATTTCTTCGGTACTATTTAGTTTACCGTAGAAATTTCCAGTTATAGGTATGTTTCTTCCAAAATTCAAGAAACACGGGGAATATCCAGTTGCTTCATTAACAGAAGTGTTAATGGCATATTGGATTTTAGGTATTTCAAGATCCCAATTTTTGTGATCTTTCACATAGCTGCGGATAGCAGTACCAACAATTTTGTTTTGCCTTTCTACAAAGTTCACTTGGGCATGATATTTTGGTGTATACCAAATCTTCTGAACTTTATATTTTTCGGCAAGTTTCTTAAACTCTTTTCCGGCAAATTGAGGACCATTATCTACAGTTATAAATTGTGAAACTCCAAAAACAAGAAAGACTTCTTCCTCAATAAATTTAATTATTGGGGCGGCAACAGCCTTACGTAAGGGATGGATAAGGGTATACTTAGTTAACCAATCCGAGACAACAAGTATATAGGAATTGCCTTTTTTACTGCGAGTCATTGGACCAATTAAATCTGCAGCTATTACCTGCCAAGGGTAATCGACAGTTTTCTCAGAACCCATCAAACCAGCGCGTGCTGTATTAGACGGTTTCTGTGCTCCACAGACTAGACAATTTTTACAAAAGTTCGCTATATCTCGCCTAATTTTTGGCCAAATATACAACTCTTGCACTCGATATTGTGTTTTTAGAAAACCAAAATGACTTGCAGTCGAGGGATCGTGACAAGAAGCAATTACTTTTTTTCGAAGAGATTTAGGGACAAAAATTTTCCATTCCGGAATATTGCTTTTCATAGGAAGCTGATTAGATACAAATTTATAGATAATGTTATCCTTCACATCAAATTGAGGATATTTATCGGGAGATTCTATGATACTATTTTTCAGATCTATGTACCATGGATCAAAGGAAGTTTCAGGAATGTCAATAACAGATATTTCTTGCTCAGGATGTGGAATTCTAGACAACGCATCAGGTACGATATGTGCTTTCCCTTTTCGATGCACTAGGTCAAAATTGTGTTGTGCTAGTTTAACACTCCATCTGGCAAGTTTACCAGTAGGTTCCTTCATATTGTTTAGCCAAAGCAAACTATAGTGATCGGTAATTACTGTAAATTTATGAGGACTACCTTCGATGTAACCTCTAAATTTATCGATACAAAAGATAACAGCGAGACATTCACGCTCAGTAACACTATAATTTCTCTCTGCTTTCGATAAGGATCTGCTGCAAAATGCAATAACACGTTCAGTATTACCTACATTCTGTGTAATTAAGCCACCGATTCCACGGTCTGACGCATCACATTGAATGGTCATAGCTTCGTTGAAATTTGGACTACAGAGAATTGGGGAAGATACTAAAGCTTCTTTTATCTTTATAAAAGAATTTTCCGCTTCAGGTGTCCATTGGATAGGTTGTTTTTTCTTCCTGGTCTTCAGTAGCTCATTTAAAGGAGAAACAATAGTGGAAAAGTGATTTATGAATCTACGGTACCAAGAACACAAGCCTATAAACCTTTTAACTTCGGTAGTATTGGAAGGACGAGGATAATTTATCATTGCAGAAACTTTTTCGGGGTCGGTACGTAAACCTTCGGAATCAATTATAAAGCCAAGGTATTTAAGTGAAGTCTTAAAAAATTCACACTTATTAAGATTAACGGTAAGATTTGCATCCTTAAGACATTCTTTAACCTCATGAAGTAATTTCATGTGTTCAGATAGAGTTTTGGAGATAATGATAATATCATCAAGGTAAACAAAAATATGAGGAAAAAACTTAGGTCCAAATAACTTATCCATAAGCCTTTGTTGATTTTGTGCTGAATTGCAAAGACCAAATGGCATTACTTTAAAATGAAAAAGACCTCTGCCAGGAACAGCAAAAGCAGTTTTTTCTCTGCTAGACTTTTCTAAAGGTATTTGCCAAAAAGCTTTACGTAAATCTATGGAAGAAATGTATTTTGCATCTTTCAGAGAGTTTAGGATGCTATCGATACGAGGAAGGGGATACGAGTCTTTTTTAGTTATGGAATTTAGTTTCCGTCCGTCAAAACAAAATCTGTACTCACCCGATTTTTTCTTTGTCAGAAGGACTGGAGAACACCAACCTGACTGAGATTCCTCGACAACACCCAGTTTCAACATTTCATCTAGTTCTTTATTAAGTATTTCTAATAGGTAAGGTGACATTGGATATTGTTTTTGTTTAAAAGGTTTTTCTTTGTCAGTGTCTATTTCAAAAACAATTTTATCGGTAAGGCCTAATTTATTTTCATTAGTTACTTCACTAAAAGAATCGATAACGTTTTGTGCCCTTATTTTATCTTCTAAATTTAAATTATCGAGACTGCATAATTCAGAAAAATTATTGGGAAAGGTAAATTTTTGTTTTAAGTTATCGGTAGTACATGGTGTTGACCAAGTATTATTTCTGTAATCTATAGTTATTTTAAATTTTTAAAAAAAATCTATTCCTAAATAAAAAGAATGTTTTAGGGAAGGTACGACAGAAGCTCTAATTAATTTACAGTTATTCTCTACTGTGATAGGTAATATAACAAAACCAGTAACACACTGTGATGTGCCATCAGCTGTGTTAACATTCGAAATCATACTTTTATTGATTTTTAAACCAAGTTTTTCGATAATAGGAAGACCGGCTGATCCTATGCAACTATTTGTACAACCTGAGTCTAACAAACCACGAACTGTTATACCAAGTATGTCGACATCTATATAAGGACGGTTATCGTTTTCTTTTTGTGAAAATATGGGAGATACAGCAATATTTTTAGAACTGGAATAAAATGCTTTCACTGTAGCAAGCCAAAGATTCCAATCAGATAAGTTAAATCTACTTTGTACAGGGTACTTAATAGAAGATTCTGAGGTATAGTTAATTTTACTAGATAAGGTATTTTGTTTGTTTGAAGATAAGGAAGAATTTATTGCAGGTACGGCATTGTTTGTGTGCGCGGCATTTTTCCCACTTACTGTCTTTTTCAGTGTTGCTGAAATATTTGTATATACGGCATTTTTAATTGGTAGGCAATTATTCTCAGATACGGTATTTTTAATGGGGCGGTAATTATTTACAGATACGGTATTTTTGAATGGGCGGTAATTATTTTCAGTCGATACGGTATTTTTAAACGAACGGTAGGTATTTTTAGATACAGTATTTTGGTTATCATTTTTTAAGGAACGATAATTATTGTTAGGTACGGTATGTCTTGTCTCGTCAGACTTGACTATAGGTAAGATATGTCTTGTCTCATTGGACTTGACTTTAGAAAAAAGATTTTTCGTTTGTACGTCGCGACTCATACATACGGCTTTATCATGAGATACGGTAGGAACTATAGGTAAAACATTTTCGGTTAGTAAAATATTTTCGGTAGGTAAAATATTTTCGGTAGGTAAAATATTTTCGGTAGGTAAACATTTTTTATTAGGTACGGTATTTTTCATAGGTACGGCATTTTTTATAGGTGCGGTATTTTCTATAGATACGGCATTTCTATAACGGGCGTTATATTTACAAGGTAACGGGGCGGTATTTATAGATACAATATCTTTGTTAGGTACGGTATTTATACTAGGGGCAATATATTTACAAGATAAGAAAGTTTTATTTACAGTTAGGGGTTTTGGGGACTGATGCATATGTTCAGGTTGATGAGGTGGCCTGTGGCCTGCAGCGCACACCTCAGCAATTAGTTTCCCTGGTCCTTATTACAGGTTTTACATTGCATGAGTGTAATGTCGGGAGTACCACATCTATAGCAAAACTTTTTGCGTTTTTGTGAACAGTTACTGTAGATATGGTTGGGTAAACCGCAGTTCCAACACACTAAAACTCCAGTAGTTTTTGTGTTGTCATTTGAGGTAATTTGTCGGGACACATTTTTAAAGTTATTTTTAGAGGTATTTGCGTAATTATTTTGTGAGGTATTCTGGGAGGTAGTTTGGGAGGTAGAGAGTTTAGAAAAATTTTGATTGGAGGTATTTTTGTTAAAGTTATTTTTAAAGTTATTATTTTTGTTGCCAAATTTGGAATTTTGGTTTTGGGAGGTATTTTGGGAGTTAGTTTTTGTATGTTGGTCTAGGTAAGATAACTCTGGTTCAAGAACGCTTACAACATTACTTCTAGCAGCAGATTTACAAGAAAGCCTATCCTCAAGTTTTTTACATAAACTGGATAACTCAGCAACAGTAGAAATGTATGTGAGAGCCAGGTGACCTACATAAATAGATAAGACATTTTTTCTCAAAATTTTTACTCTTGTGACTTCACAAGGTGGTTTCATAAGTCGATTAAACAAAGTTTCCATTACGGCAATATAGATAGTAACGGACTCATTTTTACCTTGAGTTCGTTCTTTTATTTGTGACCAAAGGTCATCGTCATAATCTGGAGGTAAAAAATCACGTTTAAACGCTTTAACAAAACTATCCCAGTCAGACAAACTGGATTTTATGGAACGAAACCAAATTAAGGCCTTTCCATCGAGAATATCTATTAGGGAATCAAAAAGCTCTACTTTAGAAACTTTTCTAGCAAAAGCTAGTTCTTCGATACGTTCGAGAAATGAAATTACAGGTAATGTTTTTGATGTATCATCAAACTTAACATTCCATTTGTGGACAGGTACATGCTTACTGTGAGAAGGGGTAAAGTTAGATGATGAAATATTCCATTCTCCAGAGGGATTTACAAGTAAGGGATTTGTGACTGATTCATTAAGGGAAATATTGCATTCTTTTGCTTCGGTAATACCAGCATATAATAGTGCCTCAAGATGCAATGCTGTGGCATACGCCTCATTTTTAAATGAAGTAGCTTCCTGTTTTTTATCCTCCGGTACTTTTTCAAAGGGGAAACGTGAAATTCTATTCGAAATGTGTAAAAGACGACAGTTAGCTCTTATAAAAACAGAGTCTGATTTAGGTCCTTCAAAACCATCGATAAGATTTCTTATTGATTCTAAGGTACTATTCACTTGACTTACTTCGTTATCATATTCAAAAGTTGGGTCACAGAGTTCAGAATCAGCAACTTTTTGTTTTTTCAATAAAACAGACAAGATACTGCGTTTTTCATCAGCATTTTTCTGAGTTTCACAACCTCTTATTCTAAGCTCATACTCAACCTCTGATATTAACAGACGTTTAGGGATTATTCTTTCACAATCGGTAGCCATGGTTCCTTTAAAATCAAAATCGAAGACAAAGACAAGATAAATTTACCGTTAAGTAAAAAATGCAGGATATTATCACACGCCAAATTCAATAAAAATCTAAAAAAAAATCGAAATCGGTAAAAATATAAAAAAAATCAAAATCGGTACTACGAGCTGTGTTTATGGCAATCCAATAACGGTGCCCGCAGGATTCGGGTTGGTTTTAACACAACGGATATTTGCCCGTCAAATATCGCAGGTAAAATTTAAATTTTTGGCGTCAATAAGGTACCAGGATCGTAATATAGAGGGATTTCGAAACCTGTGAGAGGATATTATTTGGATTGGGTTGCCAGACCCTTAATTCTTTAAAAAAATGGACTGGAATATGATGGTCTCACTTTTTCAACAAACATCCAAATAAAATCACCTCCAAAACAATAAAAGCTATTGCTTACAACCAAAGGTTGTCCTCTATAAGCAACTCAAAAATAACTGAATATTATTTATTAAGTCATTTTTTTTTAATTAGACGGTATTTTAAGCGGAAAAAATCTAAATATAATTAAATATTTAAGACACTTTAACTACCAATCTTTTAAGTAAACAAATTCGAAATTGCAAAGAAAATACTAGTTAATTTTTTTTTTAAATTCCACCGAAAAAAAATTATGCAAAATTTTAATGCAAAAAAATCCAACGTTAAAAATTTAAAAAATTGTTGTAGGTACTATGTAAGAATATATGTTCTATACACCAAAAAATTGTATACAGACTGTACATATACTTACAAAAAAAACTTGGTAGCCAAATATTTTAGATAGTGCCGATATATTTAAAAATAGTTATTTACACTAGTAGTAATACCAGCATATATTTGCGATTATGTACTGCACTGTACACAACCAAAGGAAAATTATTTTTTTTTTTTTTGAAAAAAATAATATTTCAGAAAAAAAATTCAGAAAAAAATATAGCAAAAAAATAGTAAGTTTAACTTGCCATTCTAAACCAACCTCAAAGTTAAAGTTTTTTTTTTTTAATCAATCTAAATGTAAGTAAAAGAAAAGCTAAATATGCAAAAAAAAATTCGGAAATTCGATATCTAACACGTTAAGGGCGCCATTATGTAACTAGCAGGTTTTCCCTAATCTGATATTTATAGGAAAATTGAGCATTAGTCAAAAATTAATACTGGTAAGATACAAAGATAAAGTTACGAACAAAAGAAATTAGATAAATTTCAGATTAAAAGAAAACTCAAGTCACACTTGCAACGGCAGCTTTTCATCGGCGAGCAGGGTTGTGGGTTATAAACGGTTAGAAATACTTACAGATAGATTGTTGATATGGGCGCCAAGATCATCGTACACTACAATGGATATTATTTTAATGATTGATAAATGATCTAAAAATCAACCATTATTGGTGAGTATTAGTATACTTTTTAGATTAACTATTAACTTTGAGGGATAGGTATTAAAATGAGAAAAATGTTTTTGGTTTACCTGTTATAATAATAATAATCTGCTGTGGAAAAGTACAAAATAAATATACTCTTGAATAACGTTATTCGAGGTTCACAAATATATATATACACATATATATATATATATGTTTTGGGTTACACACAGGTAAACTTACTTAAATGTAATAAAAAAAATTATAAAATGCGATTAATTGAAAATATGTGTTAAGCACTTATTTAAATAGTTACGATAATAATAAACTTAAACGCTCCATGCGTTTCAATAGAAAAATTAAAGTTGTTTTTAAAAAGATATGTCGATAGGAGGTACGATATAGTCTTCGAAACTCACGTGATATTGAGGTAAAGTGTTACCTAACATTGGACACAGACAATACTACGTTCTCATCGGTTTCACCAAGAACTGCACAGATAGGTGGTAGGTTATGACTTCTTCATCATGATAGGAACTCATACCTATGTTTGGTAGTTGCTTATTTTGGAACTCGATGAACAACATGGTATCACCTGGTTGATGGGAAAACGATATGCATGACGTGATTCATACAGGAGATAACCTCAAATATACCACATGGGCAGATATCTTCTAATATCCGTACGAAGATATCCATACGAAGAACCCTATTAGAAAAACAGGTATTAATTACATGTTTCTTCTAATATAACTCATAGAGCAACAATTTACGATCAAAACAAAAGGAAATAATTTAAAGAAAAACCAGTTACCTTATTTTAAGGGATTCTTCTTAGACAGGTACGCACATGGCCAAATCAATGGACTCATTGTACATCTAAAAATTAAGAGAAACACAAAGTGAATTTCACAAATTGTAAAGAGCTTGATAAAGGATAATTTAAAAAGAAATTTCCTTACCTAATTAGATAATTAAAATCACTAAAAGAAAATTCGAAACATGAATGCTAGAATTCAGACTCGAAGAGCAAAATGTCACGCCGCCTACTACGCACCAGGTTTTTTGCGCTTTATCCGAAATTTTTGCGACGTTGTCGTATGTATATTTAAAAAAAAAAAATACATATTTTTAGAAAGATAATAAATGGTATTACAGAGAATATGTTATGGTATATTACTTAATAATGGAAAATAACAACCAATAACATCCAACGATAATTTTAAGAGATAGGAAATGACGTAACCACACCGTTTACATCATGTAACCGGACGGAATTCATCGATAAACCACGGCAACACTGTTGATATGACCTTTTGACATTTATAACCTAAAAATTGAAATTAAAAACATTACAAAAGTTATTTAATTTAATAATCAGAGATAAAAATAATAAAGTATCTTTAGTATATGTGTGCTCCAATCATTTGTGAAAGTATTACATCTATCGGAGACATAATAACAAAAAAAAACAAGATATGAAAAATATTAGAGAAACCTTAATTTCTCAATAACTATGGAATAGAAAGGTGAGATATCTTTGTATTAATGTTAATTATCTATGAATAGAAATATATTAACCTAATTTAGCAAAAAGATATGGATCAATAAATCAAAAATACATATTTTTAATTTCAAGAATATAGCCATAAAATTATCAAAAACAAATATTCTAAGACACATGTTCATTGTTTTTAGGTAGAACTTAGTGAGAAACATCTATTGGAACAATATGAAACATTAACAACAGAATATATGACCACATAAGTGAATTGCATCAAAATATGGGTTTCGATAAACGAAGAAAGTTATTTATCCAAAAAACAATGTTGTGCCTTATTCAGACAAAGATAATCTGTATTATGTGCTATAATAATCTAAAGGTATTTATACGATAATATAAATTAAGAAAAATAAAGTAGAAATTTTCAATTGCTACAATGGAGTTATCAGGGCCAGCCCTACATGTCCCTAAAATTCTTAATTTGCCTTATTCTAAAAAGTGATACTTTTCCAAGGTAAAAAAACTTATTATAACTTTTAATTAAAACGGTTTTCTTTATTAGTAATTGTTAATGGGAGGCTAGTGCGTGTACATAGTAAGCCTACTAGCATGAGTTCGATTCTCACTGGCGCCGATTTGCCTTTTTCAGTTAATTAATAATTGAAATTTGGCGAAGGCAATAAGTGAAACGGACACTCCTTATAAACTGGTTCGAAAGTCAGTATAAGCCGGTGGTTCCCTCTACTACTACCCCACACAAGTCCTGGACTTAGGGGATGCTTAATTAAGTAGAATAGTACGAGGTTAAAAAAACATGTAATGTAATGTAATGTAAAATAATATAAAATACTGATCCACTTTTGTATCATAACTAGGGGCCAAACGCCTAGTCCTAAAAGTCCTAAAAGTCCTAAAACTGTGAAAAAAATGTGTTTTTTTACTTTAATCCTGAAAAAAAACATAAACAACCTAACCTAAAAATGTCAAACTGTTCAAAATGCCAAAATCCCTGTGTTTACAAGGATGTAACCGTAAGCTGAGAAATAAAGAATCTTTTTGGTGGCCCCTGCGATTTCTGCAAATAAATTATATGCAAAACTTGTGGAAAATTGTCTTCATCTGAAATCCGAAAAAGTCCCGAATTATGTTGTTTCTCTGCCCAGATTGCATAGCTATTGTTAGGGAAATACCTTCAATAAAAATGAATCTTTGCAACCTACAGCAGGAAGTGAAAGATTTAAGGACTGAAGTTATCACTAATCAACTGGCAGCGATCAAGGAAGAAATGAAAGAGCTAAGGACGGACGTCGTTGCCAACCAACTGCAACTACAAAATGACCTTAATTCTGTCAACAAAAAATTAAACAATCCTGTGCAAAATCAAAGTTACGCAGATGCACTGAAAGTATGCACAACCAATAACGAACATCTAAAAGGATGTGTTTCTAAACTACAGGATGAACTTAAACCCATTAAGGACTCACCCAAACAGTTATCAGTTACTGAAGCAGCAATAGAATTGCAAGAAAGGGAAGACAGAGCTACCAATATTCTTATCTTTGGACTTGAAGAGACTTTCTTGGAGAACAAAGAAGAAAAACTAAAGAAAGAGGGTGAAAAGGCGGTTAATATTATAAAAAAAAACTAAAAAGATGTAAAATTAGAAGAAATAAATTTCACACGTATAGGATTTCCATCAAAAAACAAAAAAGTCCACTTAAAGTTATTTTCTCTACGAAGGAAGAGGCTCTACAAGTCATAAGATTGAAAAGCAAACTAAATATTGAAGGAATATATATTAAGTACGACCAAACACCTACCCAGCGTGAGTACCTCAAGAAAATTATTAATGAACTTGAGGAACGCAAACAAAAAGGTGAAGTAAACCTACGAATAAAGTACAATATTATATTAACAATATTCCTAAGATAATTAAACACACTGAACCCGAATCAAAAAAGTAAATACGTCGGTGGTTGAAATCTCCTTTTACTACACAAATTTAAATGCAATGATGTCCAAAATTGATGAATTTAAATTGAGTATAGATACATATACACATGCAAGGATATTATTACTAGAAAGAGCGAGTTAAACATACCGGCAACCCTGTGCTTTAATCTGTGTAACCTTTTAAATTAACTTAAGTGGAAAATACTCACATTAATATTTTTTTGTGATATATGCTTCTCTTGTAACAGTTTTGTGTCCTATCGTCCTACAGTGCTCCCAAATTCACCTGTACGGAACATTTACACAGTTGTTTTGGTTTTTTTATTACCGTGCCGATAAACACATCCTCGGCGATTTTGCTTCGCGCTGTTGCCGGACTTTATTTTTATTCTTACTTTTCGACTGTTTATAATTTTAGTGTTCAAAGGACGTTGAAAACTCTCTGCTTCTATTTTGTATTTTTTTTTGAGGATGGATTGCAGCTGCGGTATTATAGTGAACTTCTTTGCTTTATCCAACAAAAATACAATACATTAGACGAAGCTTCCCTAACTTTATTGTGCGAAAACTCTTTTTTCTGAAGCAACAGTTGATGAAGCCAGAGAACTCCTGATATCCCGCTGTTCCCTGAATAGTGGTCCCACTTTGCGAAAGGGAGACGGACGTAAAAAACGAGTAATTGGAGATATAATAAAGATCTTAAGAGAAACAGATCCTTTAAAAATACCCAAATTTGCAGCAGTGAACCTTTCTTCTCTACCTCCCGTTACTTTCGATTACGTAGACGCTTCTTCCCTTCTTCAGTCTTTGGTGACGCTTAGATTTGAAATCGAAAAAATTTAGTTAAACAATTTTAACGAATTCGCTTCGATCAAGAGTGAAATTAAAGATTTAAAGATCTCGGAAAAGAACGAAGGAGTTAACGTTCCTGCCTTACTAATTCAACCGAATTTGTCCTCACCTTTAAAATCTTGTGAGCTTAGCCTTTCTTCCCAGAAGCCTCCGGTCCAGAAGTCAATTATACCATCACCTCTAAAGTCTGTATCTAACCAACGTAGAGGTTCCAACTCGTCAGTTAAAAGCTTAACTCGCCGCCATACTGAAACTACTAAGCAACAGACAATCCCTAAAATAAGCTTAGAGCCTTCCACCGATAAGGGTCCGTTAGAGGCTTCTGAAAAATATAAATACGTTTATGTTTCACGCCTTAAACCAACAACATCCTGCGAAAAAGTTCAACAGCACTTACTTAATCTGGGACTCAAAGATTGCGTTTTATTCCCTATAAATTCTCGCACAGATGAATTTATAACATTTAAAATAGGCGCACCTTCCTTTAAAAGTGACCTTATTTTGAAACCTGGTGCTTGGCCTCCTGGAATAATTGTCAAAGCCTGGGAGACTCGTCGTTCTTCAGTGACTAACTATGATGGACCACAAGCTTAAGTTTGTTACCTTTAATTGCCGAAACTTTAGAAGATCCTTAAAAGAAGTTTCTAATCTCTGCAAAAGCTTCGATTTTATACTACTTCAAGAAACCTGGCTTGCAACTGAAGACTTTCCTGAATTAGCCAATGCCAGTCCTGAATTCCTGTTTACCGGTGCTTGTGCCATAAATAACACAGAACTACGCAGAGGAAGGCCATTTGGTGGAGTTGCCATTCTCTGGCATAACAGATTTGCAAACTTTGTAAAACCCCTTAAGTGTGATTACTCTAGAATTGCTGCAGTTCTAATCGAAACTGGCAGTAGAAAAATTCTTGTGGCTTCAGTCTACATGCCTACTTATGAACCCAACGACCCCAACATCGTCCCTGAATTCTGTCTCATATTGGGTAGAATTTCCGCAATTATAGAGGAATCTGGTCCTGACGATGTTGTAATTCTTGGAGACTTTAATGCTAGGCCCAAGAACAATAATCTATTTTATCAGGAGATACTAACTTTTTGTGAGAGAGAGAACCTACGTGTAGCGGATGTAATATCTCTACCAGAAGATACCTACACTTACATTAGCGAAGCGCATTCAACCACTTCTTGGCTTGATCATACCTTAATTTCCTTTGCTGCAGCTCGGTGTGTAGAGTCTTTAAAGGTGGATTACTTAACTAATTGTTCTGATCATTTTCCGCTTTCATTTGACTTAAAAACCTCCTTACTTCCGCCAGTTATGAAAACTAAGAAATATTCTTCTGATATCCCCAAATGGACAGAAAAATGTAACCTCTCCATCAACCGCTACAGAACCTCTACTATTAATAATCTGAATGATTTACCTCTACCCGAAGCTCTTTACTGTCGTGACCCGTTGTGCTCCAATCCTGTTCACTGCGAAGAAGTCGAAAATTTCTACAACAACATCGTTAAAACTCTCCGTTCTTCAGTATCTGAAGTATTTCGATGCGTTAAGCCTAAAGCCAAAGTGGTTCCTGGATGGTCCGCAGAAGTTGCTGAAGCCTACCGCAATGCTCACGAAGCTTTTCTGGAATGGTCGCAGGTTGGTCGTCCTCGAGAATGGCCTGTTAATGACAGAAGGCGTCGGTTAAGAAAGTTGTTTAAAAAGAAGCTTGACTCAGTTCGTCATCGAGAGGAGCAGCTGCGTGCTAATGCTTTAGCTACACACCAACTGGATAAAAACTTTGTAAAGTTCTGGAAGGCTTGCGGCAAGATAAGCAAGAAGTCTGTACGCTAGCTACTTCTATTGATAAAATATCTGGTGAGGATAAGATAGCTGATCATTCGGCTAAATACTTTGAAAAACTTAGTAACCTTTATGATGACGACAATATTTTACCTTTCTCAGACATCGAGGCTTTTGATAACATTGTTGTAACGCCTGAAGATGTTAAACATGTGCTTCCGCAACTTAAACTAGGAAAAGCTGCAGGTTGGGATGGTTTATGCACATTGCTCATGCACACCAATCTTTGCAACCCTTACTTTCTCTGTGTTTTACTAGCATACTTATTCACGGCAAAGTTCCTTCTAACATGACTAAGAACATCATTATACCACTAGTAAAAAACAAAAGCGGCGATATTTCTGATATTTCAAACTATCGCCCTATAGCCATATCAACCGTTCTTTCCAAGGCTTTCGAGCAAATAATTCTACACCGATGTGGTCCTCTTCTTCAAAGTTGCAATAATCAATTCGGCTTTAAGATGCATGTTGGAACTGCTGAAGCTATTTACCTCCTGAAAGAAACCGTCGGCCATAACCTAAGAAAGAAGACTCCAGTGTATGCAATTTTTTTAGACCTGAGTAAAGCCTTTGATAGAGTTCATCATGCAACTTTAATTAGAATTTTGCTAAAACGTAAGGTTCCTTCCTACATTTGCCGAATAATCCAGAACTGGAACCTCTCTGCCTCAGCCTTTGTACTTTGGGGCTCAGCCAAGTCTTTCCTCTTTTTCCTGCGCAACGGTGTTCGCCAAGGAAGTTTACTAGCCCCTGAGTTTTTCAACGCGTATATAGATGAACTACACCACATCCTGTTACTGGTGTCAGCTGGCTGCTACTGTGGTTCTGTGAAAGTTAACTGCATCTCGTACGCTGATGACATGGTCTTATTAAGCCCCTCCCTGGAAGGACTCCGTATGCTTGTTCGTAAATGTGAAGAATTTGCTAAATCTTCTTTTCTTAAATATAACACCAACAAGTGCAAACTCCTGATATTCAAGCCTTCAGTTTACAAAGACCTGTTTGTACCTCCGGTTTTTCTGGACAACAGTGAAATAGAACGTGTGCATGAAATTAAATATTTGGGACATATTATAAATAATAGTTTGTGCGATAACTCCGAAATACAACGCCATTATAAAAGCCTTTGTGTTCGGGCAAATATGTTGGCCAGAAAATTTCTTAAGCGTTCTGTGGATGTTAAAAATCTCCTGTTTAAAACATTTTGCTACAACCTTTACTCGGCTGAACTATGGTGTAACCACACTGTCGCGTCGTGGCGTACTTTACGCGTGTGCTATAATAACGCTTACCGCCTTCTACACCGCTTACCACGGTACAGCAGTGCTTCAGAAATGTTTGCTTCAGCCGGTATAGACACTCTGGATGCAATACGTCGAAAAAAGCTTGCCAACTTTGTGGACCGTCTACGGAAAAGCCCTAATGACATCCTTAGAAGCATAGTGTCCTCCGATGTCTTTTGGACTTCCTCAGTCATAGCCAGTTGGCGTCGTCTCTGCTTCTAATTATTTTTTTTATACGTTTTTTTTTTTATGTTTATACATATATATATATTTCTTTTTGTTATTTTGATATGGCTTCAAAGGCCGGAATAAATATATTATTATTATATTCTGTATACCGAAAAGACAGGCCAAATTGTGTAAGAGGCGGAGGAGTATGTGTGTACAGTATTAGTAAATGAAATAGACTATATCAACGCTCGCGTAAAATGTGTTTTGCACAAAAAGTACTGGGAACGCCACCGCGGCCGAGCACATGTGACGCAGAAAGGCTTCGAATCGGATATTTCTGCTTCAGTATTGTTTTGACCATGGCGGCGGATTTAAGTTTTGCTGATCGCTGCAAAATTAAAGTTTTGCATGAACAAAACATATCCAAAAATAATATTGCAAATGCCGTTGGTTGCAGTGTAAGTATTACAACTATTTTACTGTAATTTAGTCAAGACCTTAACAGTTTTTTAGAGAAACAACTGCAACGTAGCCATATATAAAAAAAAACCTACAAAATATCGCAACTTATAGACTACCAACAAAGATGTAGCCAAAGAATTATGTTTCAAATGAAATTTTTGCTTTTTATGTTGGCAATTAAAACAATTCCAGTTTTTACGAGTTGTTTTAATTAACAAAGACGATTGGTTTCTGAGGTTGATTTTATGAACCTTTTCTAAACCAATTTTAATTTCCAGTTGTCATAGAAAACATTAAAATATTGTTTTTACGTTTTTATAATATTTTTATGAAAGTAATCCCCTCAAAAACAAACCAGCCGTCTCGAATGAGCGAGAATACTTTCTCATAAAAATAGTTATGTCCAATTTCTAATATTGGGGGGGGGGGGGGTGCGCTTGAGAGGGAGAGGAATTTTTTTTTATCTTTTAGCTCTTTTTAAAATATTCTTCTATGGTGAATACTAAAAAAAGAAAAAAGTAATGTCCAGAAACAATTTTTAAAATTTTGGAGAGGGGGGGTCATGAAAAAAATATTTTGTCTTATTTTATTTTAACTTTTAGGTGGTTTTTAAATTTTTCTTTTATTGAAATAATGAAAAAGTAATGTCCAGAAACAATTTTTCACATTTTGGAGAGGGGGGGTCATGAAAAAAATATTTTGTCTTATTTTATTTTAACTTTTAGGTGGTTTTAAAATTTTTCTTCTATTGAAATAATGAAAAAGTTATGTCTAGAAACATTTTTTTTTACATTTTGGGGCGTTGGAAAAAATGATTATAGCGTTTTTTGTGTAGTTTTATTCAACGTAGTTTTTAAATTTTTCTTCTACTGTAAAAAAATTACGACCAAAACAAAAATTTAACCCCCCTTTTACCCACCTTCCCCCCTACGATTTTGCTCAAATACGAACTTGCCCAAGA
This sequence comes from Brachypterus glaber, assembly GCA_958510825.1. Classification (NCBI taxonomy): domain Eukaryota; kingdom Metazoa; phylum Arthropoda; class Insecta; order Coleoptera; family Kateretidae; genus Brachypterus; species Brachypterus glaber. The sequence continues at coordinate 18,277,072 of OY294052.1, read as the reverse complement.
TAATATAAAAATACATCTGCGTAGCTCAAAGCGTTCTAAAGTTATCTTTGATCTAGACAGACAGACAGACCGACACAAATAATTTTTGTTGTTGCTTATTTTGATTTTTCTCGACGTTTAAGGAAAACATAAGATGATTTAAGCAAAAAAAATTGATTTTTTTTCACAATCACAATACTTTTATGAGAAAGTAAAAAGTTATGGGGGGTTAAACTTAAAAATCGAAAAATGCTGAAAGAAATTTCCGATTAACGTAATTGTTTCAGGAAAACATACTTTTATTAGGATCAATTCTTCAAAAAAAAAAATAAATAAAAAAAATTGAAAAATCTTGATTTTTTAAAAAGTTTTTTTTTGGATTTTTTTTTTATATATATTTTTTTCGAGTTTTTTAAATTTTTCGTCTTTTGCAAAAAGAAAATTTGATAAAAAAAGTCATGGGCAGTCATGACTGCCGACAGAAGTAAAATCTTAAAACTATGAACCCATAATATTTTCCCCTACCAAAAATCGCTCAACGCTCCTAAAGTTTTATATGTTGGGCAAAGACTTTAGGGATGAACGTCGGCGCTGCGCGCCTCAAAGTCGGCGCTGCGCCCCTCCTTTCATTTCACCTTTTTTTTTCATTTTGTCGATGTTCAGTTGTTACCAAGTCCTCTTACACTAAATCCCATGTTTCTGCGACTTTTTACCCGATATCCGGTGTCAGTGACGCGAAACCATAAAATTTTCCCCTACCACAAATCGCTCAACGCGCCAGGGCCGTAACCAGAAAAAAATCTAGGGGGCTAAGCCCCCAGACACCCACTTTGCGCCCTAACAAAAAAAAATACCTTAAAAAAATGCTTTGTCCCTGACGGTTTCTGCTAAACTTGGCGCCTACTTCAAAAACAAATTGGCGCCTCAAAAATTAGCTTCGAGAAAAAAAGCCTTGACGGTTTCTAACGAACTTGGCACCCCTGCAAAAACAATTTGGCGTAGCAAAACATTACCTTCCGAAAAAAAGCTTTGTCCCTGACGGTTTCTACCAAACTTGGCGCCCCCTGCAAAACCAATTTGGCGCCACAAAAAAAACCTTCAAGAAAAAAAGCTTTGTCCCTGACGGTTTTTGACGAACTTGGCGCCCCCTGCAACAAAAATTTGGCTCCCCGCCCAGAACTGCCAGGGGGCTCAGTCCGTCCAGTAAACGCCAGGGGGGGCTAAGCCCCCCCTGCCCCCCCTAGTTACGGCCCTGCAACGCGCCTAAAGAAGTTTACACTTCAAAAAATTTTAAAAATGTTGCAAGTTGTTTTGGAAACTTTTTTTTTGAAAAATTTTCTTTTTCAATAATTTTTCGTTTTCCACAAAAAAAAATCTTTTTTTAAATGTATTTTTGCTGTTTTTTTTTGAGAATAATTTTTTTAAAGTAGTTATTTGGGAAATACAATATACCATTTACTGTGAATAATATATAATGAAATGGGTAAAATTTTAATTTTTTTTCCTTTCCAAGATAAAAATTTTCAATCAAAATTTGGCTCCCTACCAAAACAAAAGAAAAACACCCTTAAAAAAAAGCTTTCTTCCTGAGCGTTTCTAGAAAAATTGGCGGCCACCTTGGCGCCCTTACCGAAAGAAAAAATCCAAAAAAAAAACCGACAAAAAAAGAAAAAGAAAAAAAGCTTTGTCCCTAAGCGTTTCTACTAAATTTGGCGCCCAACTTGGCGCAAACAAAAAACACCCTCCGAAAATAAAGATTTGTCCCTGAGCATTTCGACAAAAATTGGTGCCGACCTTGGCGCCCCTACTAAAATAAAAAAAAACCCTCCGAAAAAAGGGTTAGGGTTAAGTGGAAGAGCAGCATGCTAAACTTCGCCCTTTGTCAATGCAATATTAACTCTTTTATTTATGTTCATATTTCCATGTTTGACAATAAAGTCCATTATTTATTTATTTATTTATTTAAAAAAAAACTTTGTCCCTAAGTGAGCGAGCATTTCTACAAAAATTGGCGCCCGCTTTGGCGCCCCTAACCAAACAAAAAAACACCCGCTATTATTTTAATTTAATTTTTTTAATTTAAAATAACAAAAAAATATAAAAAATTGAGATTCTTTTTTGGATTTTTTTTTATATATATTTTTTTCGAGTTTTTTAAATTTTTCGTCTTTTGCAAAAAGAAAATTTGATAAAAAAAGTCATGGGCAGTCATGACTGCCGACAGAAGTAAAATCTTAAAACTATGAACCCATAATATTTTCCCCTACCAAAAATCGCTCAACGCTCCTAAAGTTTTATATGTTGGGCAAAGACTTTAGGGATGAACGTCGGCGCTGCGCGCCTCAAAGTCGGCGCTGCGCCCCTCCTTTCATTTCACCTTTTTTTTTCATTTTGTCGATGTTCAGGTGTTACCAAGTCCTCTTACACTAAATCCCATGTTTCTGCGACTTTTTACCCGATATCCGGTGTCAGTGACGCGAAACCATAAAATTTTCCCCTACCACAAATCGCTCAACGCGCCAGGGCCGTAACCAGAAAAAAATCTAGGGGGCTAAGCCCCCAGACACCCACTTTGCGCCCTAACAAAAAAAAAATACCTTAAAAAAATGCTTTGCCCTGACGGTTTCTGCTAAACTTGGCGCCTACTTCAAAAACAAATTGGCGCCTCAAAAATTAGCTTCGAGAAAAAAAGCCTTGACGGTTTCTAACGAACTTGGCACCCCTGCAAAAACAATTTGGCGTAGCAAAACATTACCTTCCGAAAAAAAGCTTTGTCCCTGACGGTTTCTACCAAACTTGGCGCCCCCTGCAAAACCAATTTGGCGCCACAAAAAAAACCTTCAAGAAAAAAAGCTTTGTCCCTGACGGTTTTTGACGAACTTGGCGCCCCCTGCAACAAAAATTTGGCTCCCCGCCCAGAACTGCCAGGGGGCTCAGCGAAAACGCCAGGGGGGGCTAAGCCCCCCCTGCCCCCCCCCCCTAGTTACGGCCCTGCAACGCGCCTAAAGAAGTTTACACTTCAAAAATTTTTAAAAATGTTGCAAGTTGTTTTGGAAACTTTTTTTTTGAAAAATTTTCTTTTTCAATAATTTTTCGTTTTCCACAAAAAAAATCTTTTTTTAAATGTATTTTTGCTGTTTTTTTTTGAGAATAATTTTTTCAAAGTAGTTATTTGGGAAATACAATATACCATTTACTGTGAATAATATATAATGAAATGGGTAAAATTTTAATTTTTTTTCCTTTCCAAGATAAAAATTTTCAATCAAAATTTGGCTCCCTACCAAAACAAAAGAAAAACACCCTTAAAAAAAAGCTTTCTTCCTGAGCGTTTCTAGAAAAATTGGCGGCCACCTTGGCGCCCTTACCGAAAGAAAAAATCCAAAAAAAAAAACCGACAAAAAAAGAAAAAGAAAAAGAAAAAAAGCTTTGTCCCTAAGCGTTTCTACTAAATTTGGCGCCCAACTTGGCGCAAACAAAAAACACCCTCCGAAAATAAAGATTTGTCCCTGAGCATTTCGACAAAAATTGGTGCCGACCTTGGCGCCCCTACTAAAATAAAAAAAAACCCTCCGAAAAAAGGGTTAGGGTTAAGTGGAAGAGCAGCATGCTAAACTTCGCCCTTTGTCAATGCAATATTAACTCTTTTATTTATGTTCATATTTCCATGTTTGACAATAAAGTCCATTATTTATTTATTTATTTATTTAAAAAAAAACTTTGTCCCTAAGTGAGCGAGCATTTCTACAAAAATTGGCGCCCGCTTTGGCGCCCCTAACCAAACAAAAAAACACCCCCTATTATTTTAATTTAATTTTTTTAATTTAAAATAACAAAAAAATATAAAAAATTGAGATTCTTGGGGGAATAAAATACCTACTCCGCGTATATATGGGGGGTATATCTACGCGCCTGCCAGTCGGCACCTTGCGCCTGTGCCGCCAGCTCCTATAGGAACCCTGTTTCACATTAAACCTAGCCAGTATTGTCGGGTTTGTAGTTGAGTAAACATTGCTAGGTAGGCCTACGACTAAAGACATGTTAAAATCAGTACTGTTTAACACAGCTTGACTGTTGGCATTTTGGACAGGGCCGGACAAAGCCGGCCCGGCCCCGGGGAAACTTAATTCCTGGGTTCCAAGAACATTTGGACCCCGTTATGCAATAAGGTATCAACCAGCAATTTCATTATTCTGAGAAAATGGCAAAAAACGTTGTAGACTTACTTTTTTAAAAAATTATATCTAAGAACAAATTTAAAAGGAAAAAAATTAAGAGGTTTCAAAATACATACTAAAACAGTGGCGCACCCAGGGGGTGGGCGGCAGCCCCCCCAAGCCCTCAAATTTTAATTGTTTTAATCGATTTTTTAACTATATTGCTTGAAATAATTTTAAAAAATTGCGCGCAGCGCCCCCCCCCCCCCCCCCCCAAGCCCTCAAATTAAAAAATTAGAGAAATTTTGAAATTTTTAAAAAACATTTTCAGAGGGTGAGTACCTTTTTTTTTTTAGTCATCAAAATAATTTTTGAGCGGCTCAGCCCCCCCCCCCAAGAAAAATCCTGGGTGCGCCACTGTACTAAAACAAGCATTTTTTGAAAAAATAACATTTAATTAAATAATTTTTTTGAATAAATTTTTATTTAAAAAACTATATTGTGAAAAGGTTCATAGAATCAAACTCCGAAACCAACCGTGTAAATGACAGCTGATATGTACAAAAGCTTAAAGAACGATTAAAAATCGACTTGTTCATATGATTGGTTGGTTAGTTGATAGAAGAGTGAGGATTATAACCTCAACACTACGGCCACTTTATGGGCCTATTGTGTTTATCTCTTAATCAGTCACTTATTCATCTGGTCTTAGATGTCTTACCGGATGTCTTATTTGTAGCTTTCTTCAGTTCAAAGATGGACTCGACGATTCGATATGTTTCCCGAACCAGAGAATCTAGAAAATAGGAGACGAAATTGTGGAGCTCGACACAAACTTACTCCCCAACAAACAAAAGCTATTATAAACTACATAGATGAACACCCGTTTACTTCTTGTTCAACTTTAAAGGATATGTTTCAATTAGACTGCTCTATAAAAACTATTTGGAACGTACTTAAAAAAAATAACATTCACGGAAGACGTCCAGCTAAAAAATTAGATATGACGGAGCAGCACGCCGCTGAAAGATTAAGATTCTGCCAAGAAAACCTGGGAAGGGATTGGACCAACGTGGTCTTCATGGATGAAAAAACGTTCTGTTCAACCGAAGACTCACTCCGATTAAAACCTCTTTACAGAAGGCCCAACACCAGATTCGAAAGAAAACATATACTGCCAACAAGAAGAAGTGGCCGAATCACGATAGGGTTTGTTGGATGGATGACGTCTGCCTTTCCCGGTGAACTAGTAGAAGTATCAGGAAGAATGAATGGTCCCCAATACAGGGACATTCTCGAAGATGTTGTGCTTCCATCAATAGAGGCTGTCTATGGGCAGGAGGAAACAATAACATTAGTTCAAGACAACTCATCTGTCCATACCTCTGAAGTAGTCACCGACTGGTTTCGTGACCATGCAGGAAGGGTGGAGGTAATAAATTGGCCATCGAAATCACCGGACCTGAACCCCATTGAAAATTTATGGGGTGTAATGGTCCGGACTTGGAACGATAACTTACCAGGCGTGATAAGAAACAAGGAAAACCTTCGAGAAAATGCTTTAAGAGTGTGGGAGAGATTCAGGCTTGGTAATATTTGTGAAAACATGGTAAATTCAATGCCACGCAGGATGCAGAAAGTAATTCAAGCAAATGGTTGGCATACAAAATATTAAGTGTTGTGTATTCATACAGTGCGTGTCAAAAGTCAACTTTTTAGCGGGTTAAGATAAACCTAAAATTTGGAAAAGGTAAATAATATAACTCTTTGAAATATTTTTTTTTTGTATTTACGGGGCACAGTGGAGGCAAGTGGGGAACTTTTTTCTAAATTGAAAGGGGCGTCGTGTGATATATCGTTTTAAAGCTTATTAAATTCTCTATTCGGCCATATAATTTATTATTTATTTTTATTTGGAAAGCTAAGATTAACAAAATTTTGTTCAAATTTGCAATAAAAACTTTTAAAATGAAGCCAGGGGGCAGAGGGGTCAAAATTAAAATAAAAGGCAGGGGAATGCAATAAATCACATTAAAACTCAAATAAAAATTAATAATTTACGCTTTTTATAAAATTTATTATGCTTCTTTTACAAGCTTTAACAATTTTTTTTTAATCTTAACTCCCAAAAAAAAAATTAAAATAAAAAAACATATAGGTATGGCTAAATAGAGAATTGAATAAGCTTTAAAAAGATATATCACACGACCCCCTTTCTATTTAAAAAAAGTTCCACACTTGCCCCTGCCTCCATTGTGCCCCCTAAATACATAATAGTAGTTTATGATACGAAGGACGAAAAATTATGTTTTTATGGTGATTATGGAGATTGCCATCCGAGCTCGAAGAGCGAGGTTGTCAACCATAATCGCCCTAAAAACAGTTTTCGTCCGTGTATCATACAGTATTTTTTATTCGATTGTAATATATTAATAAATACATTTGTATTTTTGACAACAAATTTGAGGTTAGAATTGTCAAATTTCAACAGTTTAGATATCAACGTCGACTATTTTACTTTTGCAGCCTAAGCCGAAAAATTAAACTTTTCGTACATGTTTATATATGAAAAGTGGCGCTTTTAGAAACAGTCAAATAAAAAATATATTTCAAAAAGTAGTTATGTTATTTACCTCCTTTTAGGTTGAGGCAAAAAGGACCATAATATGGTCTAGTTGCCAGGCTTACTACTACTACTAGGTGGATATTAACGCGCCACTAAAACGTAAAATGATGAAAAAAAAATGTCCACAAAAACTGACCCTGTGGAATGATTCCATATTGTTTTCTATTAAAAAAAACATATATTAGAAAAAAAATCAATCGGCTAGTTTATTTTTAATTAATTTTTTTAATTTCATCTAAAAATGAAAAAAATTGAAAATTAAAAAAAAAAACCATTTTACAGAGAGGACTTTCAGAATGAAATTAAATAATTCTTCTTACAAAATATTTTACGTTTAATCCGAATCTGTTAATTTGAAAAAAAAATTTTCAAAAAAATTAAAAAAATCAGTTTTTTTTATTTCAAAAATGTTTTTACTTAATGCTAAAATAAAATATAAATTCAGAATTTTAATTCCACCTGTCGCTTCCAAGATATAAAGCAGTAAAAGAAGTCAAAACCTTCATAAAAAAACATAACTTTCTCAAGTTTGACCTTTTTTTTGTTCAAAAATGCCGAGAATAATTCTATTAACAGTCTAGGATGCAACGTAGAATATTTTGGAAGAACAACTACTTAATTTCATTCTGAAAGTCCTCTATGTAAAATAGGAACTTTTTAATTTTCAATTTTTTACATTTTTAGATGAAATAAAAAAAACTGATTTAAAAAAAAGCCGATAGACTTTTTTCTAATATAAATTTTTTTTAACAGAAAATGATAGGTAATCATGCCACAAGGTCAGTTTTTGTGGACAATTTTTTTCATGATTTTGGCTTTCAGGTAAAAGTTAAGAGGGTAAGGTGACTTTTGAAACGCACTATATATCGTTCCTTATATTTATAATAAGTCTATTGTATTTATTACGTATAAATTACAGAAACAGACACAGACAGATATAACAGACATGACAGGAGTTACATAAACAACAGGGAAGCGAGAGAGGGAGAGGGGGAGAGAGAGCGATAGAGAGAGAGAGAGAGAAAGAGAGAGAGAAAGGGAGAGAGAGAAAGAAAGAGAGAGAAAGAAAGAGAGAGAGAGAGAGAAAGAAAGAGAGAGAGAGAGAAAGAGAGAGAGAGAGAGAAAGAGAGATAAAGGGAGAGAGAGAAAGAGAGAGAGAGAAATACAGATAGATACAGGTTAGATAGACAAAGGACAGGCAGACACAGGAGAGTAAGAAAGACAGACGCAGGAGAGACAGACAGACAAACGTGTCAGACATAGTTTAGTTTACTTTAGTTCAGATACAGGACACACTGACAGAGGACTGATAAACAGACAGACAACCATGACACACATCAGACACTGACAGAACCAGGATATTTTATTTTTAATAAACATGTTGAAAATGTAACTTTAGACATTTTATTTAATTAAAATTTACCATTAACAGACCTTCAAAATATATTTTCTCTTATTTTTATCGCCTATTTTTTACAATAACATAACTCATTTTTGAATTTTTTTGTATTTGGGGCACAGTGGAGGCAGGGGGACAAAGGGGGAACTTTTTTTGAATAGGAAGGGGGTTCGTGTGATACACCGTTTTAAACTATTACATATATTTAAATTATATTATTAAATTTTTTATTCAGCCTATTAATTGATTATATTTTGGGGGAGGAAGGGAGGAGGAAAATGTTAGTAAAAAGAAAAATGCAAAAGAAGCATAATGAAATTTATAAAATGCGTAAACTATTATTTTTAATTTTAATGTGATATGTTGCATTTACCCCTGTCCTTTTATTTAACTGTTGACCCCTGGCTTCATTTTACAAAAGTTTTTCGCATTATTTTTTAACTTGTTTTTTATTTTTTTACATTTTTTTTAGTGTATTAGATAGACCCTTGTAATAGATTAATTTTAACACTAAAAAAAAATAAAAAAAATGTTGAAAAATAATGCTTAAAATTTTTGTAAACTGACGCCAGGGGCAAAGGGGGTAAAAGTAAAAATAAAATGGCAGGGGGAAATGCAGCTCATCACATAAAAACTCAAATGAAAACTAATACTTTACGCGTTTAATAAAATTAATTATGCTTCTTTTGCAAATTTTAACAATATTTTGTTAAAAAAACAAGCGGTGAAGATATGCATTTTCTACGCATTCCTTTATTTATTTATTATTTACAGTAAATAGTATATTACATTATTACATTTTCCAAAAAAAAATAATAAAAAAAATAAATAAAAAAATATTTAATCAAAAACTTTAAAACGTTTTTTTGAATTGAATTGAATCGAATTAAAAACAAATAACAAAAAAAAAATAACAAAAAAAATTACATTTAAAAAAAGATCTTTTTTAAAAAAAGGTCTTTTTTAAAAAACGAAAAATTATTGAAAAAAAGTAATTAAAAAAAAATTAAAAATTTTCAATTTTTTTTTCATTAAATTTTCTTTTCACAAAAAACAAAAAAATTTAAAAAAATTAAAAAAATTGAAAATTTTTTTTTTTTTAAATATTTTTTTTTGATTTTTTTTTAAATTTTTTGTTTTTTGAAAAGAAAATTTAATTTCTTTACTTTCAAAAACAATACGAATCTTCCCCTCTTGGAACTTGATTTTTTCTGAAAATTTCAAGTCGATCGGATTATTCGTTCTTGAGTTATCGTGTTCACAAAATTTGTGACATCAGACGGACAGACAGACGAACATTTGAAAAAAAAGTTGCTTTTTTTTTCATGCAACAAATTTATATCCAAGAATATTTAGTTTAGGACGATTTTTGATTTGTTTTTGAAAATTCGAAACTACCGTATATTATTCTAGCGCCGGCGCTGTGAATAATATAACAATAATAAAATTTACATAAAATATTAATCCCGAGATCGAGATTTTAAATCAAATTCCCGTTCGTGGTTGTGATTGACATCTCGGGATTGAATTCCCTAATCATAATTCATATTTTATTATAAAATATAAAACTTATTGGCCTTGTAATTTCAAACAGCCAAAATCGGATGCAGAATGTTTTAGTACGTAGAGGGAGAAGGGCGTGGCGTAAAGCGGTGTCGTTCCCTAGTTCAACAGATCTTGGTAACGGTTCGCGTTGGTCAATTTCATTTACAAATACTGTACATAAAGGATAGCATTGCATAGCATAAACACTACAGTCTGTCACACTTATGCTGCACATCCCATTGAATCACTGTGGCTAGATTTGTTCGTGGGAGAATTAAAACTTCTTGTAGGCTGTATCTATCGCTCAAAAACCAAAACAAACGATCAGGACAATAAACAACTTATAGATGTGCTTGAACAAGCCTATAACACTGATATTCCCACCTAGGTATTTGGAGATTTTAATTCCACCGAGTTAAACTGGAATACTTTAGATGTCCGCCCCTACGACCAGTGTTCATTTGATTTTGTAACGAGCTATAAAAGAAAAAATGTCCATCAACTAATTTCATTCCCCACCAGACTCCAAGCTTGGAGTAAAAAAAACCTATCAAAATGTTGAGTTGATGTTTAGATTAACGAATCTTAATGCAATTGCTTTTAAATTTGTTTGCGATTTTAAACTTTTACTGTTGATCAATGGCCAGCAAACGGCTACAGCCACTTATCCGTGTCCGTACTGTTTTATCACCTTGAAAGATTTGCGCGAAGGTATGACAATAAAAGGCGATCATGATGAAATAGAAGAAAAAGATGTGACTACTACTACTTTAAAGACATATGAAGATTTGAAAAGAAGTTACGAAAAATTTTGTTCTGAAGGGAAAGACAAAAAGTTTGCGAAGTTATAGCACAATTAACCTCCCTCTTTTCGAAGAAGATGATAATATGTATGTCATCGAGAAGTGCATCATCCCAGAACTCCATCTACTCCAAGGATTCGTCAATCATTTATTTTGGGATGGTCTTGTGCCGCTACTTGGACGTGATAAAGCCTTACTGTGGCCCAAAAAACTAAATTTAATCTCTAAAAGTTATCACGGCGAGATCTTTGAAGGGAATGCCTGCCGAAAACTTTTAAAAAAGAGCAACGCGCTTACCGATATGGAAATTGTTAAGGATGTAGGAGTACTTCAAGTTATTCCTTTTATATCCGCCTTCCAAATCATGAACAAAATTGTTGAAAAATGCTTCACCACTGGGAAGGTTCCTTCAGATTATGATTGTCAAGCAGATATAAATATGTTATCGAAATGTTTCAAAGCAACGGGTGTATCTGAAACTTTGAAAATTCATGTAATTATCCATCACCTTCAAGACTCGTTAAAATTGCTGAAAAATAAAGGACTAGGTTTATGGTCAGAACAGGCTGGTGAATCTGTTCACAAACAATTCCTTACTTATTGGAATAGATATAAAATAAACCGTTTAGAAGATCCTAGCTACATTAATCATTTAAGGAAAGCTACACATGTGTAATTAAATATATAAAGTTGAATAAATGCCTTAAGTGAGCAGCTACGATTTTGTTGGATGCATTTCTATGATCTCCAGTACGTCTACTACAAAGTCCCCTAAACAGTTTTTGGTGACATTTTTGTCAAACCTATGCTTGCCTGAAGACACCTGTGCAAGGTGAAGAAATATCTCTGTTAGACCTGCTCCTAGTCAATGAGAAGAAATTGTTTTTTGACATCGAATCACACCCACCTATAGGCTTGAGTGACCATATCATAGTAACAGCCAAGTTCCAAATCAAGCTAAAACCAATACAAACACGAACAATTTTTAAACGCCAATTTTGGACAGCTAACTATGAAGTATGCGAACTTTCCAATACTGAAGACCGCACTTACAACAAAATTATGGAGATTATGTTAACAACAATAGACCTTAAATCTAAACTTAACTAAGGTTAATCCTCGAAAGCCGTGGTTAATAAAAGAAATTTTTAAAGGAGTTCAAAAAAAGAGATAACTATGGCATAACTACAGATCAGACAGAACCGAACTAAGTTATTTAAACTACAGAACCCACAATAATTCCCTGAAATAGAAAATATATTACACTAAAAGGGACTACGAGCGTAACTTAATAGATAATAAAAGCGATAAACGCTTTTATCAGTATTGTAGTATTTAAAATTGAAAGAAATGAGAAAGAGTATAACTATTAAAATTGTATATTTTTTCTTGATAAATTATGACAATTACAATTATTTTCTGTGTAAAAATTCAATATTATAATTTTTCTGTAGCAACGATTTTGCTGGTAGCGATCAGGAGGTTTTATTTGACGCCCTGATCTAGTCGTAGTAAGGTTCTTTTGTTTTCCTGTGTCCTTACTGGTAGGTTTCTTTTGTTCTTCTGTGTCCTTACTGGTAGGTTTCTGGGTATTTGACTCTGGATCCTGTGTATTCGACGTTTTCTGTTCTTCTTGTACATTTAAAACTTCTTGTTCATTTTGTTTTAAACTTCTTGTTCGCTTTCATTCCTTATTTCAAGCGGATACAGTCTCTGAATTGGACGAACTATTTCTCCATTTTCTACTTTAATTTTAGCAACACGAACTACATTATCCTGTCCTGGATACAACTCAATTACTTTTCCCATTGGCCAAGAAATTATTTTCTTATTATCTGACCCTACAAGCACTACATCTCCAATTCTTATCTCATCGGTTCTCCTAGATTTTCCTTATACTAAATTTGCCAAATATTCGTTTCGAAATCTTTGTTTTAAACCCTCTCTTATTCTCTGTACATACCTAACTCTTCTTTTAATGCTCGCCTTTTCTATTTGATCTAAGTCAGGAGTTTCACTTTGGGGTATGCATTGTAAAAATGAAGCTGGAGTAACGGGTGTTAAGTTATCTGGTGTATTTTCAATATAAGTGAGAGGACGAGCATTTACTATTGCCTCACATTCACATACTAAGGTAAAAAGCTCATCATAGGTAAGTGTGTTTTTACCCAAATTCCTACGCATAAGCTCTTTTATAATCCTTACAATCCTCTCCCACCACCCGACCCACCAGGCGGCTGTATAAAATTCCATTTTATTCTATTTACCGACGAATATCTCATGACTTCATCCCAGTCAACTTCTTTTAGTAAGTTATCTGCTCCTTGGAAATTTGTTCCATTATCTGAATAGATGATAGATACTCTTCCTTTTCGTGCTATAAATCTTCTTAATGCAGATATAAAATCTTGTGTTGACAAGGATCTTACTAACTCAAAATGGCATGCTCGATAAACAGCACAAGCAAAAATTACCACCCAAACTTTTTCCTTGTCTTTTAAAAACAAATGACCTGCGAAATCTATCCCAGTAATTTGAAAAACAGCAGCATCATTCACTCTTTCTTTTGGTAAAGCCGTTAAAGATGTCTTCATAGCTAAAGATTTCTGTTTTTTACAAATTAAACATTTGGATACTACATCTTTGATCATTTTTCTTGCTTTTATGATCCAAAATTTTTTCCCTTAACATGCACATCATCGTTTGCACACCTGCATGAAGATACAATTGGTGCTTTTCATGAATTAATCTGCTTACAATTTCATGTTTATAGGGTAATAACATGGGATATTTAAAGAAATTTAAGTCTTCTCTATTTAATATTTTTGTTTTAACCCTTAATATGCCCTTTTCATCTTTAAAAACCTCTAAGTTTCCAATATCCTTGTTGTCTCTGCCAAAAGTTTCACACTGTATACTTTTAATTAAAAATATTTCAGAATATTCAATTTCTTCACCTGATAATTCAAATCCAAACTTTTCATTTTTCTTCGTAGCTTTGTTATAAAATCGAAACATCCATGCTATCGTTCGTACTATTTTCGTATATTTTTCAAAATATAAAAATATTTTTGTATTTTAATTTTCATCATAAACTAAGTTTGTGATTGCAGTTTTCTTTACCTCTAAATAAGCTTGTTCGTCATTATAATCTTGTAAAATAGGTGGCCAAAACTCTAGGTCCTTTCTAAGCCATTCTGAACCTCTCCACCATCTGGTTTCTATCAATTTTTTTATAGTACATCCTCTGGAAGGTAAATCGGCATTTAAAATCCCTGGTACGTGATTCCATTTATTTGCATAAGTATATTTTCTTATCTCTTCTACTCTATTGTTTATAAAAATATTCCAATTGGATCTCGTCTTAATCCATGTAAGAACAAATTTCGAGTCACTCCAAAAAAATGTTTCCATATTGGCAAATAACTCTATTTTCTGTACTAATCTGTACAATCTACATGCAATTAAGGCTGAAAGCAATTCCATTCGTGGTAATGTAACTAACTTTATTGGTGAAATTCTGGACTTTGCTACCAATAAATTAACAAAAACTTCTTTATTTGTTTGTACTCTAATAAAGATACATGCAGAGTAGGCTAACTTACTAGCATCACAAAAGACATGCATAGATACATTTGACAATTCTTTAAGGGGTTTTAGGTTGCAAAAGGTTCTAGGAATGAAACAAAATTTCAACAAATGTATTTGCTCAAGCCAACTTTTAAACTTATCACAAATTTCTTTTGGCAATTGAGCATCCCAAGTTAAATTCATTTTCCAGGTTTCTTGTAACACAATTTTAGGCAAAAGTGTTACTGGAGAAGTAAAGCCTACGGGATCAAAAATACGTTGTGCAGCAGACAAAAGGCCTCTTTTTCTGAAGGTTATATTCTCAATTTCTTTCACGAAAGCCAAGTCACAACCTAATAAATCATTTTTAAAATCCCACATTAAACCTAAAACTGAAACTGTATTTCCTATACAAAGCATTTCATCAACGTGCTCATGAAAAAATTGTTTAGAATTATATATCCAACCTCTTAAATCAAAACCTGCTGTAGACATAATAGACTTAGCCTCATTTTGCTTTAGTTCATCCTCAGTATCTACACTACATACACAGTTGTCAACGTAAAATGTTTCCTTCAATTTTTTAGTAGTGTCAGTGTAACATTTTGACGTTTTTTCTAAGTGATAGGCAATTGTTGCACCAAGTAAGAATGGACTAGATTTTATTCTAAAAACTACTCTAGTGTGCCTATAAACTTTAGTTTCATTTTTTGCTCTATCCTTCCACCAAAGAAATCTTAAAACATCTGTATCGCTTTCTAAAATACTTATTTGTAAAAATGCTTTTTTTATATCAGAAATAATACCTATTAATCCTATTCTAAATTTTAACAATATTTCTGGTATTAATTCTATCATATTTGGACCTTTTTCTAAGCTTTTGTTTAAGGAATTTCCCTTGGCATCTTTAGCTGAAGCGTCAAAAACTGGCCTAACTTTTGTGGTATTACTAGAATCCTTAATAACAGCGTGATGGGGTATATAATGAAATACATTCCCCGTATCACATGTCCTAACCTCTTCTATTATTCCTAGCTTTTCCCACTCTTTAAAAATTTGATCATAATCTTGGTACTTTCCCAAACTATCTAACCTATTAGTACTTGATTTAAGCCTTTTTTCTGCTAACTCTCTATTATCTAACAATTTTTAGTACTATTTTCTTCGCGTTTTATATTTTTTAATAACTTCTGCTTCTATTACATCCTTACTCTTTACTGATATTGGATCTTTTATTCCTAATGCATCTAAACTCCATAAATCAGTAATATTAAAATCATTAAAACAACAAACTGTTTCAAAAATATTTGATTGTTTTTGTGAACCTATTATAGTCCACCCTAATATTGTCTCTATTGCAGTAAAATTATTTATGGTCTTAATATTCCCCGTAATCAGTTTACCATAAACATCTGCTCCTAACAGTAAACCTATTTCTGATCATTTTATTCTACTGTCAAAAATATGTATATTATTTTCCTTTAAAACACTTAACATTTCTGTATTTTGTAATCTAGGAATAAAATTGCAAGTTCGTTTTTGTTCTAACGCTAAAACTTTTATTTCAACATTATATTCTATATCTTGAATCTTGATTTCAAATACATTACGTTTACTAAGAACTAACTGAGTACTACCGAATATACCTTGAACAATTTCTTCCTCGCCAACTTTATTAAAATTCATAACTTTCGCTAAATCCGATAAAATATAGGTTCTTTGAGATGCTGAATCTAAAAGGGCTCTTACAGTTTTTGTACTATTATTTTCTACAACATTAACTGGTATTGTTTGCATTAAAGTACCTCCCAAGTTGCATATCATAACGTTTTCTTCGAAAACATTTTCACTTGTAGTATTTTTAACCTTGTTTTCATTCTCTACATCTTTGTTACGATGCAATTCAGGACAAATTATTGGAAAATGTTTTTTATGACAAACAATGCATTTAACAAAACTTTTGCACCTTTTAATACTATGATTAGTTTTTAAACAACCATAACAAGCATTTTTTTTAGAAACTATATCTTTTCTTTTAGCTAGAGTCATCGTTTGAGCCTTTAAACAGTCTTGGCTATTGTGTGACTTACTGTCACAAAATATACATAAATGAGGTTTCTTACCATATTTATCCGTTGTTAAGATGGTTGCTGCAGTGGGTAAATCATACTCACGTGTTTTTAAATAAGTAGCTTCTTTGTTCTTGGGTTCTTTATAAGAAAAACTCGTTCTCGCCAACTGTATTCTCTCCTCACTTTCTACCTCGGTACGAAGAAAATCTAACAACATAATTAAAAGGTTATTATTGTCCTTAATTATTTGAATTTCTTTGTTTACTCGGTGTCGTTCCCAAACTTTTAAAATATCTTCAGGCAGGGCAGATTCCACTAAGGGGTACAACATGATTGCATATTTCTCGCTTGTAATACCCAAAGTTTCTAAGCATCTTGTTGAGTTGAGTCTCTAATTTATAATATAATGTTGAAAGTGACATACCTGTTTTGTTTGTGACCTGTTGAAGTACTAAGCTTAATAATTCCCTTACATAAACTTCAATTAAAACCTCGTCCCTACCGAATCTGGCTTTTAATTGACTTAAAGCTTTTTCGTAATTACTCTCTGACAATGGAAAGCTTTCCACCAAATTTCTAGCTGCTGAGTTATGTTCCATGCACTGTACCAAATATTGGAACTTGTCTACTGTTTCTGTCACTGTCTTCATGTATTTTCTTGAATTGTCCCCAGAAACCTAACCAGTTTTTCCCATTATCATCAAACCTCTTAATTTCTAATTTGGGAAGTTTGAAATTCTTCTTGACATTCGTCATTCTTAAATTTGATGAACCCATATCATCATCTGTATGTTTATAAAAGAAATCATCCATTTTAGTTTTAAATCTTAGGTGCTTTATTCTAAAAACTGTTAATGAATCTATTGTTTCTTCTTTTTCTTCTTCAGTGTAATCGCCGAAAACTATTATTTGTTTGACTTTCTATTCTATATTTAAGAGCTTCTCAAAATGGTCATCCCATTCCTTCCTATCTTGCAGTAATTCTTCTCTCGAAGGTTTGGGTTTTCTAAGCTCTTCCTCGATAAGTTTAGAAGTCTCATCAAAATGTTTTCTCAAAATTATAGTATTTTTTTTAGTATTTATTTATACTCATTTAGGGACCTTTTCTAAGGTATTTTACACCACAGAGTGTTAAATTATACATATAATTTATATGGAACACAGCTCCAGCTTCTCAATCTCTCCTAAGGGATTGTAAATCTTCCATTATCGTCACGGTCGCCATATGTAGTATTTAAAATTGAAAGAAATGAGAAAGAGTGTAACTATTAAAATTATATATTTTTCCTTGATAAATTATGACAATTACAATTATTTTCTGTCTAAAAATTCAATATTATAATTTTTCTATAGCAACGATCGGACTACTTTCAGTTTCCAACAGTATATTAACCGCTCATTAAATTCTCGAATAACCCAGTTTACCCTGAAAGACAGAACCGAAAACCGGATCATTACCGAAGAGTCTGAAATTGCTGATGCTTTGCAAAACAATTTCAAAGTGTATTTACAAGAGAAAACGTCAACGACATTCCCAACCTGGACCCTAATACTTGTGACGTAAATAGTGAACTATTTAGGCAGGTTACACCAATGCTAGCTCAGTGGGAAAATTGTGGGTGTTTTATAAAAAATAATAAGAATAGGTTTTGAAGTTTAGAAAAGGTTTAATGTAACGAAAATGTTTAATTACAAAATTATAAAAATTGTTGTTAAATATTGCTCAAGTGTTTTGTAATTCTTATTAGGCGCCAAGTATTCTTTGAAAAGAAATACTAAACTTTATTTTAAATAATAAATTGGAAAATTGAAAATGTAATACAAAAAGTATTAAAGTTGGTTTAGAACGAAAGTACAAAATCTCTGACCTTAAGATTGTTGATTGCTCCTGGTAACACAGTCAAAGCAAATACGTC
The DNA here is from genome assembly GCA_958510825.1 of Brachypterus glaber. Lineage (NCBI taxonomy): Eukaryota > Metazoa > Arthropoda > Insecta > Coleoptera > Kateretidae > Brachypterus > Brachypterus glaber. The sequence goes on along the minus strand of OY294052.1, from coordinate 18,259,005 downwards.
ACAGCAAGGCTTGATGCTCGTAGATGGTTTTCTATAGTCAATCGTCCTATCTAGGAATAGTCGGAATAGCATACGTTTTTCTTATCTCAATTTATATCTAGCAGTTGAATCGTAACAGACGTAACACCATGTGTATAGTGCAATAACCAAACATGTACTAATTAAATTGACTAGATATCTAAAATATCTAAACTATCTAAAATATCTAAGATATCTAAAATACCTAAAAGTCTATACAAGAAAATAAATTAGTATTTGAATAAAAAGTGAATAAAATAGTTATGTTACCTCGTGCGGCAGGAGACTACTTTTGAAACTTGACACTCAAATCCGAATAAATCGATATTTAATAATTATTATTTCACTACTAATATTATTAATTTTATACTTCTGTTAAATAGATCCGAAATTTCGAAATATATATTTAAATATCTACCACAAATATATATTTTAATAAAATGACAGAAGCTAGTGTCTTGCTCGGTGTTAAAATGAAATTCGTTAAAAATCACAGCATAGGTGTCCAACGCAAGGTTAAGCCCAAAAAAAATAAAAGATAAGAAAAACTCAGCTATAGCGCTCAATATAAATTCGAAATAAATTGATAGGCAACACATTTTACATATTCAAATTAATATGATAAAAGGAAATCTACTAATTTAAATTAGTAAATAATTAATAAATAATTATTTATGACTATAAGTCATTTTTGCACGTTACATACTTATTGGGCCAGGAAACAATTATATTTACACCAATTCCAGCTGTTTTTCTGGCTAAATGTGCGACGTCTTTATGTCAGCCTTTTTCGGTAATGATGAACGAAATATACAGGAAAGGTCAGTTACCACTAGAATGGAAAACGGCCATAGTTGTACCCATTTACAAAAAAGGCAACAAACAAAAGGCAGCAAACTACAGGCCAATAAGTCTGACAAGTACCATTTGTAAATGCATGGAGAAAATCATAGTAGCAGAAATGACAGCCTTTTTGCTTGATAACCACATAATACCCGAATCACAGCACGCCTTCCTGTCCGGTAGATCAACTTTTACCAACCTACTTTCTAGATTCCAATGGTGTGCCAATTGATGTTTTTTATCTGAATTTTGAGAAGGCCTTTGATAAGGTACCCTGCATGTTTTGAATCACTGTGGCATCAGAAAGTTTCTGCTAGATCTACTCGGTGATTTTCTTCAGGGACGACTTTTCTATGTTAAAATAGGCCTATCTCTGTCTTAACTGTACGAGGTTTTTTAGTGGAGTCCTCAAGGCTCTATTCTTGGTCCCCTTCTGTTCATAATTTACATCAGTCACCTAGCAAAGTGTATAAAGTGCAAAAAACGTTCCTTTGCAGACGACACCAACAGTTATTGCAACGCTCTCACCGAATCTGCTCAGCTCCAGCAAGACATAAATTCTATAAAAGCTTGGAGAGAAACGTGGGAGATGCCGTTAAATGACTCAAAGTGTTCAATTCTACATCTGGGACGTAACAATCCAAGGCATCAGTATTTCCTAGGTGATCTTCCAGTGAACGTAGTTAAGGAATAGTTTAGGTATCATAGTAAGTGAAGACCAGAAATGGGAAGCCCATATCAACAGCATCATCAAAAAAACGAACAGTCTTATCGATCTGATCTCAAGAGCCTTCAAAGACCATTCTCAAGCTATGATACTTAAACTTTATAAAACGTATGTCAGGCCTAAACTAGAATACGCCCAGTGTATCTGGAGCCCCTACTACACAAAGGAGGCCCTCGAGAGAGTTCAACGTAGGATCACCAAGATACCGCCTGAACTCAAGGAGCTTCCATATGAGTTGAGGCTGCAAAGGCTCGGACTACCCACTCTATCTCAAAGAAGGCTGCGTGGTCACCTTATAGAGACATTTAAAATAATAAACGGGTTTTACACATGTAACCTTAACATATTCCATTTCTCGGACAACGTTCACCTCAGAGGACACAGCAGAAAGCTCCATAGAAAGGTGCTCTAAGCTTCTCCGAAAGAACTTTTTTCCAAACAGAATCGCCTATATTTGGACACCATAAGCGCAACAACTGTGAACCAGTTCAAAAAAAGACTTGACCGGGAAATGGAACAATGGACTAACAATTTTGTACATTATGTAATGTGAATAATTTTGACTGTGATAATAATGTTAACAATGTCTGTGATAAAAATACTATGTAATAGATGTGATAATAATACTATGTAATAGATGTGATAATAATACTATGTATAGATGCAATAGTCTCATCGGCAATGCTGCTTACTATTGTAAATAATAATAATAAAATACAAAAATCAAAAATGACCCCCCCCCTAAAAGTTAGTTCATACTTTAAAATATATCTTAAAAAATAGCGACATTCATTAAACTTTAGTCGAAGAAACTTTTCGTTGAAGTTGGGCCCTAATTTTAAAATTTATAGTTTTCTCGAATGTTTTTTTTATGTGTATTTTTAACCTCGTACTATTCTACTTAATTAAGCATCCCCTAAGTCCAGGACTTGTGTGGGCTAGTAGTAGAGGGAACCACCGGCTTTAATTGAATGTTGGCTCGTAATAGTTTTTATCATATAAATTATTATTATTATTATTTTTATTATTATTATTATTATTTATGATTATCATTATCATTATCATTATCATTATCATTATCCCTATCCCTATCCCTATCCCTATCCCTTCCCTATCCTTATCATTATCATTATCATTATTATCATTATTGATTTATTTGAACAATATACACTGTCATGGAGAGCCCCAAACAAGCATATGGTTGTGCTAGGGGCTCTCCATTAATTTTGAATACAAATTACAACAAATATTTTATCTTGGTATAGATAGCAGATCGGCTTCTTCTATGCTCTAAAACATTTAACAGTAAATAAAAACGACCTTTCAACATATGTTAAAGCATTTAAAAACAATAAAGGACCCAAGGCCCTAAAACTAGGGCCTCAAGCCCAGGGGCGTCCCGAGGTGGGGGTGTGGGGGGGGTGTCACACCCCCCCACGAAATTGCCCAGTCGGCATTTTCAGCAGTGAGTCGGCAAATTTTCAAAAAATTATTTTATGAATATTTTTTTTATATTTAAACTGTAAAGTTTTACTATTAAATAAATTTCAGTTTTTATTATTTACCTAGGACAACTAACCAGGTTACTTACCCCGTAACTCACTTATTAGTAAATAGAGGGCAGCATTTATTCAGTCTACTGATCTTTTTTATCGAAGTTTTCTTTTTGGAATGCGTTGTCATTTTTTTTGCGTATATTAACATATTTAAAAAAGTGGTTTACTATTAGTTTGTGCATTTGATTGTGACTGAGTTAAAATTTTTTTTAGGTAAGTTAATCTAGACCCCTTTTATCGAAGTAACTGCCTAGCAACATTGCTGTTGCTTTAATTCAGAGGGCCTATTTTCAAATTGTCTAACCCGATAGGCATAATTTGGGGGCAAGTTTGATTTTTTTTGTGGCCCACAAGATCTTTGCTTCGATTCTTTGGCTTGGATTCATTCAGGGCTGTAGCGAAAAAGATTTCGTTGGGGGTAGGGTAAATTTAAAAATCACAACTTTTTTTTAATTTTAACTTTTTTACCTCGACAAAGAAGTTGAGGAGTAGAAAAGCTCTTTATTCCTGTATTAATTAACTTTTCCTCTCGACAAATAAAGTTGAATTGAAAAAATTTTTACTGCTTTTTATTACGTTTCTCGACGTTTTATATCCAAAAAATATTATTTCCGTCAAAAAAACAATTCTGTCTGTCGGTCTATCTGTCCGTAAAATTTGTGACCACGATAACTCAAGAACGTTTCTAGCTAAAGACTTTAAATTTGGACCATGGGGTTATTATAAAAAGTTCTAGACTGGGATTGTTTTTGGTAAAAATCGGGGTAAGGGGGTAAAATGAGGTAAAAACAATTTTTTTCAAAAATCATTTTTTTTAAATTAATTTTTCGTTTTACGAAAAAAGAAACATTTTTTGAAAACAAAATTTTTTTGAAAATATTTTATTTTTTTTTTGAAAAAAAAATTGAAAATTCTTTTTTAATTTTTTTTTAATTGGTTTTTTTTTTTAATGAACAAAGACCTATAGGGGAAAGTATTATTTTGTTGGCAGCAGTATTTTTTTTTTAATAAAGCCCGATCCTCCGGATCCTCCGCGGAGGGACCAGTGCTTAGTGTTTTAGAATTTTTTAGCACTGAAAACATGTTTTACATGTTTTTTTTTAATTATGGTTATAAAGTTTAAATTAATTAAGTTTAAAAACGACAAAACTTTGTTGCGATTTACTTAGTAAATTAAAGTAAGTGCAGCTCAAGAACTTTTAAAAATGTATACTTATGATAATGTTTTATAGTATGTATGTATTGCGTTTAATTCCTGGAGCTATGCTTCTATTTCCAGGTTTTAACCAATTTTCCATAAATCGAGAAAAAACTAATTCTTTTTCCATACCCGAAGCATAACATAATAGTTTACTTAAACAAGCAATCATTTTATATTTATGAACTTTATTTTAAAAACGTTTCTATAGGACTGATTATTAAATAGCTTTCTACCCTATGGAAATATGCAGATATTTTTCAATTAAAATACCCCAACATTTATTAGTGATGAAGGCCGCCTCTGAGAAACGTGAAGAAAAGTGATTAAAAAAATGACCTTAACGTTTTAAACTCTTCAATTTGGGGTGCTAGTGCTGCGGGGTTCAGTGTTATGTCGATAAGTGTTGACAATTTTACAAGTGTTGACAGTTGATCAATTCTTTTTGTAATTTTGACTCGGCAATTTTTTTCTGCCAGTCGGCAAATTTAAGTTCCACACCCCCCCATGAAAAAAACCTCGAAACGCCCCTGCTCAAGCCGAGGACTTAATTGTAATTTTTAATTATTAAAATATAAATAATAACAAACAAATTAAACTATTTTAATTTACAAAATTAATAAATCGCATACTCGTAAGGGGCCTTGGCCCTAGGTAGGGACCTAAGAGGCCAATTATATCACTAAAAAATTGATATCAATTATAAAAGAACGAAGCTTTCATAGGATTATGAAATTTAGGAAAATTAAAACATGTTTTATTGTTTTTAGTCAAAACGATGATTAAGCAAAACAACAGTTATGCAAAAAGAGTCTAACCCTCACTCTGCTATTGTCTTAAAATTGCACCTAAAATATTAAAAATGACAACAAATAAATAATAAATTATATATTTATTTACAGTTACCGTTGTTATTGACGTTATTGTTATTGTTATTGTTATTTTTATTGTTATTGTTATTGTTATTGTTGTTGGTAATATTATATGCTTTGCTAAGGAAAAATCCAGTATATATTTTTTATGTATATTTTTTATATGTTGACCTTATTTTCCTTTTCTGATAAGCTTTTTAAAAATCAATACAGTGAGGGTTAGCCACTTTTTGCAAATATGATACTATTTATATTATTATTAAGGTAATATTGACATTATATGCTTTGTCAAGGAAAAATCCGGTATAATTTTTTTAATACTTTGACCTTATTTTCCTTTTCTGGTAAGCTTTAAATCAGTACAATGAGGGTTTGGCCTTTTTGCAAATCTGATATTCTTTTTAATCAAATTGATGATTGAGCCAAATATCAGCTATGCAAAAAGAATCTAACCCTTATTCTATTGACTTAAAGCTTATTAGAAAAGGATAACAAGGTCAAAATATACAAAAATTAATACACTCAGGCGCAAAATAAACGGGTCACTTAAAAAATTAATGATATTCAAACTTAAATATCTCTGAAACTAACAAATAGATTTGTATGATTCTTTTTTTTATTTTAGAGCCACAAACTTCAAGTTTCTTTTACTGTACATAGGTTAATACAAACTTCGTGATTATAGGTGCAGTATCTAAAAATGCATGATCATGTTTTTTACCATATCTTTGGAAGCGTCTGTGGTTTGCTTAAGAACTTTTTTTCGTAGGGATAAATTTTATTTAATTGCCACACTTCGTGCAAGTTATTCATTTTTTGAAGGCTGTTATGTCTTTTCTGGTTCTGGAGATATCGTTGTTTTCTCAAAAATGTGCATTTTGCGGTACTGGACCCGGTCCTGGATTCGGCTCTGTTATGATGTTTAATAGTGCTTAATTCAATAACTTAATATTGTGAGGTACTTATTCTGTTTTTAATAAACAAATACACAAATAAAGAAAGAGCACGGGTAAACTTTTTAGCAAAAATAAACTTTAGAGGTACAGAAAATGAAATTTAACTTAAAATAAACTTCAATGTTTCGTGTTGCCTCCTCTAGACCCCAGATCATGCATTTTTCCATAGTGCACCCATAATCATGACTTTTGGACTAACCTATGTACAATAAAAGAAACTTAAAGTGTGTGGCTTTAAAATAAAAAAGAATCATACAAATCCATTTGTTATTATCAAAAATATTTAAGTTTAAAAATCACCAATTTTTCAAGTGGCCCGTTTATTTTGCGCAAAGCTTATAATGTCAATAATAACGTAAATAATAATGCCAATAGTACCTTAATTAATAATAACGGTATACCGTTATTTAATAAATATATAAGGGAACGTTCAAGTATTACGTACGCGAATTGTACCAAAATTCATACACTTCATACCCCGTTTCCCGCGTTATTAAATGCTGTAGAGATTTTATATTTTGGCTACCCCCCTAACATACCCCCTATTTGGGGGGGGGGGAGGGGGGTAGCCAAAACATGAAATCTCTAGAACCTTTAATAACGCAAGAAACTTTTTTTTTGTGATGACTAAAGAAAAGGTCTGAAAACATTTACCCACAACTATTTTTAAAAAACCGCCCCTCTGAGCTTGCGACCTGAAGCAGGGGGTTCACTTGATTTATACAAAGGCTGGCTCTGGCTATGCATTCCATTATGTACTATTCACAGTATACGGTATATTGCATTTTCCCAAATACTTAAAAAAATATATCTCAAAAAAAAAAATATATATGATTTTTTTAAGATCTTTTTTGAAAACGAAAAAAAAAATAAAAAAACTTTTGAAATTATTTTTTATTTTTTTTCCTAATTTTTTTTTGCAAAAAACGAAAAATTAAAAAAAAATATAGTTTATTTTTTATTTTTTTAAAAAGTTTAACACCCCATAACCTTTTTGTTTTTGGGGGGATTACTTTTAAAATTGGTAGAATTAATCCTTATAATAAAAGTAATTTTTCCTAAAAAAGTTACTTCAATCGGAAAATTCTTTCAGCATTTTTCGAATTTTATATATATATTCAAATTTTGACGTTTCATAATTAATAAAATATACTTAAATAATAAAAAATAACTTAAAACATATTTTATTGTTTTTAGTCAAAATGATGATTAGGCAAAATAACAGTTATGCAAAAAGGGTCTAAGCCTCACTGCTATTGTCTTAAAATTGCACCAAAAATGGTAAAAATGACAACAAATAAATAATAAATTAGGAAACGTTATGTTTGTATGAAGTGTATGAATTTTGGTACAATTTGCGTTACGTAACACTTGAACGTTCCCTAATTTATTTTTATTTTTACCATTTTTGGTGCAATTTTAAGACAATAGCAGTGAGGGTTAGACCTTTTTTGCATCTGTTGTTTTGCCTAATCATCATTTTGACTAAAAACAATAAAATATGTTTTAAGTTATTTTTTATTATTTAAGTATATTTTATTAATTATGAAACGTCAAAATTTGAATATATATATATTTTTTTTAATTAATGGAGAGCCCCTAGCACAAACTAAAGGCTTATTTAGGTCTCTCCGTGCTTCTGTAATATTTTTGCAAGTAGCTAATAATAATAATAATAATAATAATAATAATAATAATAATAATAATAATAATAATAATAATAATAATAATAATAATAATAATATAATAATTGAGGAGGTGACTTTCAAAACGCAGTTTTTGACAAATAACACATTTCGAGATCTCAACCAAGTATTAATTTAGGAACTATAACAGCTTTTATAGTACCAATGAACATCAGGTATTATCTATTTTGAAGAGAATAGTTAAATTACATTGGCGAATTAAATCAGTTTCACTAATTATTAAAAAAATTGCATATTAAAAAAATCAAAAACTGCGTTTTGAAAGTCAAACAATAAAAACTGCGTTTTGATAGTCCAGCATTTAAATGAATATGAATATTATTAATAGAATCTCTTGTGATATTGATTTTTTAAATATTTTTCAGGTAAGTATAGATACAAATAGTATACAGGTGCTGTCCATATATTATGTAAAACCTTTTTTTAGTATTTTGGACGCTTTTTTCATTTAACTCATAAAACATGACACTAGAGGGAGAGGGGGTCTCCCTCCAGAATGTTACGTAACTTATAAAAAGACCCATATTGTACATTGTACATACATCCTCAATGTATGAGCCTATTTTGCTTTCCCATTTTAATTTTTTTTTAATTCGGAAAGCCTTGTATTCGTGCAAAAATATTAAATATTTTAAATGTTCAGGTGAGCTTACATCCATAAGAACTGGGCCGTATAAGAAAATTAGGGGCCGTATACAGGTAGCTTATCCGCTTATCCGATTGAGCTGATATTTTGCATAAATTATCCTTAGGTATATGTAAGATATTTTAAAAAGAATTAATTTATTTATTTATTTAGCGTATGGCATTATTGCCGGGGTGACCCACAGTAGTGGGTAGTTCCGGCGCCTGTTGCATCTTTAACCTTGTTTTAGGTAGTTAGTAGCGATGCCTACTAAGCCAGGGGGACCGACGGCTTTATGTGCCGAAGCACATGGTTACGGTGGAATTTTTATTTGAAAAATTTTTGTTCTCTGACCGGGGATCAAACCTCGGACCTCTTGGTTAGAAGACCAGAGTCTTCTCGACTGAGCTACCACCGCTCTCTTAAAAAGAATTATAGTGATATATTAAAAGATGTCGAAATTTCGCTCTGAACTAAAATGATCCAACTTAGATTGAGCCTAAAAAAATAATATCTCCTAACTAATGAAAATTGAGAAAAATATGATTGGAACTTTTTTATTTAATTTTTAACGCTCTATAATTTAATGTAAGCTTATTTTTTGTCCAACTAACAACAAAAAATATATGCGGAAAAAAACGTGTTTTAGGGGACTTTTAGGAGCCAATATTTTTCTTTGTGCCTCTTAGAGTTGTAGACTTTATTCCATAATGTTTCTTGACCCAAAAACCATAATATTACAAATTTTAAACGTTTTGGTGAGCTTCCCTTAAAAACTGGGGCGTATATAAATAAGAGGGGGCGTATAGGGGTTTCGTAAACCCTAATCAGATTAAGCTGAAATTTTGCATAAATCATCCTTAGATATATTTAAGATATTTTAAAAGATATTAAGCCGACAAATAAAAGGGTGTTCAAATGGCAGCCAGTCCTAAAGTGTTTTAACAACGAGTGAGTTACGACTTTAAATGCGTTATATCTTCCAACCAATAGAAATTAGGAGAAAAAATATTAAGCAATTTTATTGCATTTTTTGTGCTCTTTCATTTTCTGTGCAGTTTTTGTTTCTAGTAGGTTGCAATCAAAAGTTATAGGGCAAAAACGAGTTTTTAGGGTGTTTTAAGGGCCGTTTAAGGGTCTTCCGAAACTCGAAAATAGCAAGACTTTTTTTTATTGAATTTGCCATCCCAAAATCTATAGGAATACATACTTTTTTTTGACTGAGGAGTTTTGTCGCAGTTGAAACCTATATTGACTGTAGTATAATTAAAAACTGCGTTTTGAAAGTCAAGCTTTGGTTCAAAAACTGCGTTTTGTTTTTCCACGTGGTTTTCTAACTAAATTTTTAATATGAAATAACATTTTTTTTAATTTTTTTTTTGGATCAATAGATCGAATATGCATTAACAGTGTAAACACCATCATTATCTCAATTTTTCAAAAAATGTCAAAAACTGCGTTTTGAAAGGCACCTCCTCAATTAAAAATTCCAATTAAGTACTCGGCTTGCGGCCCTAGTTTTAGGGCCTTGGGTCCTTTATTGTTTTTAAATGCTTTAACATGTGTTGACAGGTCGTTTTTATTTACTGTTAAATGTTTTAGAGCATTTATATGATAGGTTAAAACTTTTACGAGCCAATATTCGAGAAAACTGTAAATTTTAAAATTAGGGCTTAACTTCAACGAAAAGTTGCTTCGGCTAAAGTTTAATTAATTTCGCTAATTTTTTTTACGATATATTTCAAAGTAGAAACTAACTTTTAGGGGGGGGGGCTCATTTTTTATTTTTGTATTTGTTTATTTTAATGTTGGGATTAAAGAAAAAAAACATTCTTTTCATAGCTTTATGACTAATTTAGGCGTTTAACCCCCTAGTTATGATACAAAAGTTGGTCAATATTTTATATTATTTTAAATAACAATTACTAAGAAAGAAAATAGTTTTGATTAAAAGTTATTATAAGCTTTTTTACCTTGGAAAAATATCACTTTTTAGAATAAGGCAAATTTTAGCGGCCTGTAGGGCCGGCCCTGATAACTCCATATTACTGAATTTTTCGGAGATTACTTTCAGGACCAAGGGAAAGCCTTTTAAAGCCATTTCGATCCCGTGGCCCACAATTATTTTTTTCGGCCCAGCCTACAGTAGTAATCTCCGGAAAATTCAGTAATATGGAGTTATCAGGGCCGGCCCTAAAGGTCCCTAAAATTCTTAATGATATTCTGATATGAAAAAAAATTTAGCCGCCTGAAATATTTGATTTTTTTTTGTGATGACTAAAAAAAAAGGTCTGAAAACATTTACCCACCCCTATTTTTTAAAAAACGCCCCTATGAGCTTGCGACCTGAAGCAGGGGGTTCACTTGATTTATACAAAGGCTGGCTCTGGCTATGCATTCCATTATGTACTATTCACAGTATACGGTATATTGCATTTTGCCAAATACTTAAAAAAATATTTCTCAAAAATAAAAAAATATGATTTTTTTTAAAGATCTTTTTTGAAAACGAAAAATTTTGGAAAAAAAATAAAAAAACTTTTGAAATTTTTTTATCTTTTTTCCTAATTTTCTTTTTGCAAAAAACGAAAAATTAAAAAAAAAATATAGTTTTTTTTTATTTTTTTTTTTAAAAAGTTTAACACCCCATAACCTTTTTGTTTTTGGGGGATTACTTTTAAAATTGGTAGAATTAATCCTTATAATAAAAGTATTTTTTCCTAAAAAAATTACTTCAATCAGAAAATTCTTTCAGCATTTTTCGAATTTTTAAAAAGTTTAACCCCCTAACTTTTTTGTTTTTGAGGGGACTACTTTCAAAAACAATAGGGACCTTCCACTTACAGAAATTGATTTTTCCTAAAAATTTCAATACGATCGGATTATTCGTTCTTGAGTTATCGTGTCTACAAAAATCGTGACACCGGACGGACAGACAGACAGACATTTAAAAAAAGGGTGGTTATTTTTCATTAAACAAATTTACATCCAAGAATTTTTTGTCTTGGACGATTTTTGAACATTTTTGAAAACTCGATACTACCGTATAGGATAAATCCATGGTAACTCACTTTACAGCCGCAGAAAGAATGACACTTCTTTTTAAATATTTTATTACAAGATTATCAAAGATTTGTTGTTATTTATTATTATTAAATATTGCTTGTTAAAAAACAATATTATAAAATATTTAAAAGAAAGGTAAATTTTTCTGCGAGTGTAACGTGATTTACCATTTATTTACCATATAATACTATTCTAGCGCAGGCGCCGTAAATAGTATAATAATATACTCCTTAACCCTAGGATGCATACTCTAAAAAATATACACATTTACATACCCTGGGCCTGGGAGGCCCGAATATAAAAACTGACGGTTTATAGGTATCATATAAAATTAAACTATTATATTTAGTATATTTTTATTTCTTTATTTAATAAAAATTCTAACGAAAATGAAACAAAACTCTTAAAAATATCTTAATAAATGTCTTAAAATAATCAGTAAAAAATATATGAAAATAATTTAGTCCTTAGAAAAGCAATTATTACAAATTTTGGTACAATGTTCATTAGGGTGGGTCAAAAAAAACGACTATTTTTTTTACTTTATACTCTGAAAAATCGGTTTCTAGACACCTCTAGAAAATTCTCACCAAATATGAGCTCTTAATTTTGATAAAAAGGTTCTCCGCTTTACAATTTTCCATTTTTTCCTCAGTATTAGAAACAAAAATTCATATCTCTTTGACAACTGTTCGTTATCAAAGGTTAAAGTTCGATTATTTTAAGACACATTCCTGTTTTGCTTATGAATTTTATAACTCTAACTAAATTTTATGAATAACCCAATTAACTGCTCTACAAAAATGGTCTCTTATGATTTGTCGATTAAATTAAGCGTTTAAAAGATATTCATCGTCACACTTCAATGCTTACTAATTTTAATAGTTTTTGATGAATAATTCGAAAAATTTCAATTTAATTTATGAGTTTCACGAAAATTTATACAAATTTGAGTTTCTATCGTAAGAGTAACTCTTATATAAGTTTTCCTTTCGAAAATTTATTTGAAACTTTTTTATTTTAATAATATTTTCAATGAAAATATTATTCTTCAAAATCAATACTTTTTATATTTAATTCATAACGAAAACGTTATTTATTTAATAAATCATTGACTCGGAGTTAGAAATAATGCACTAATTTTTTTTTTCAATATAACCAAACATACGTAGGACTAAAAAAAAACGAGACAAATAGTTTAAAACATTTCTCTTTTCATAGGAACTCAAATCATAGGAGACCATTTTAATAGAGCAGTTAATTTCCTACAAAACTATGAATTGCGCAATTCATAACAATTTTTTGTAAGCGAGTTATAAAATTCATAAGCAAAACAGAAATGTCTCTTAAAATAATCAAACTTTAACCTTTGATATCTTTTAAACGGCGAGGTTTACGAAAAAATTGTAAGAGACCTTTTTTGTAGAGCGTTCGATTTCCTACAAGAATATGAGGAGAAATACTTTTTAACTAACAGTTGTCAAAGAGATATGAATTTTTGTTTCTAATACTGAGGAAAAAATGGAAAATTGTAAGCGGAGAACCTTTTTATCAAAATTAAGAGCTCATATTTGGTGAGAATTTTCTAGAGGTGTCTAGCAACGGATTTTTCAGAGTATAAAGTAAAAAAAAATAGTCGTATTTTTTGACCCACCCTAATGTTCATTGCAAATATTATTTTTTCTGTCAAATTTTAAGGGGCGCAAATAGCAACTTTCCCTATTGAACGGTACTGGTTGTTCGTCAGATGGTTTAAATTTACCCTTGCTGTCAAAAACGTACTGACAAACATGGATTTTTAGATCTCATTAGCATATGAGGTATTGTAAACTACTTTAAAAAGAGTCATCGTCTGTGGGTTAGTTTTGGATTGTAAAAATTTGGATTTTCCATTGAAAAAAAACGATAAATGCATTTGAAGCTGCTACATCAATCACATTTAGGAAGAACACCATTGTACAACGTTTAGTTTGGCTTTTACAATTATAACTAGATAACATATGTTTAATGGGTTTATATTTTTTATAATTCTAACTAAAAATGATTTATCAGTGTTTTTTATTTCTTTTATAATGAAAAATACATTTTTACGTATACAGGCTTGAAAGGCCCGGGCTATGTTATTATGGGGTATCGATGGAAAAGAGCTTTTTATACCACATGGTATAAAATTAAAAAACAATTTTGCAAAAATCTTATTCCAAAAACTTGAATTGAGGCATTACTAAAAGGATTTTTTATTAAATTTATTTTTCTGTAAGATACAGCTAATTATTTAACCTGCCTCGGAGGCCCGGGGTATACATCCTAGGGTTAAACATGCTCTAGCTTCTCTAATTGACTAAGAGCTGGCGGCTGCGAGGTACTATGATAGTACCTCCGGCTGGAGTTTTGTGAGGTGGTTGGGGGGAGCATCAGGAAGTGTCATCTGCAAGGATTTTGCTCAAAGCCGGTTCAAAGAACACGTCATACGACTCAAACATGCAAAAAAATCCTGAAAAAAAAATGATCGTACCTCGAAAATTTGCATGCTACCTGTTTGAAGGTCACAGATGATGTATGTAAATCGTCAGACCCCTAGGTCGGTTCAAAAGGGGTGTTATAGGCCCTCAAAGTTGTACAGTGGTCCCAGAAAAAAGTGACAATAGTCTGCTTTTTTTGCATAGGGCCATTTTTGCACCGCCGATTACGAAAATAATTGTGAAAAAATTTAATTTTTTTTTTTGCTTCATTAGGGTGGTTCAAATTTTTTGAAAAATCTGGTCTGGTTTAGCTGAAATTTGGCGTAAAGGCTTCTTTTGATAATATTAATCCAGAACAATACTCAAAAACTTAAAATTCAAAATGACGGAATAAATATGGCCGATTTCTTTTTAAAATTTTGCCAAACGAAAATAATGCAAAAACCAAACAAAAATTGAGAGATTCAACTCAACCTTTTATGGGTTACTGTAAAAATTTCATGATTTTCTACTGGCTCGTTTCTTTTTAATTTAATGTTGAAAAAAAAATCGCAATATAAAAAAACATTCAAATTGCTCCCAGAATCCATAACAGAATGGGATTAATCCCTCAATTTTTGTTTGTTTTGTGCCATATTTTCGTTAATTTTGGCAAAATTAAAAAGATAAAATGGCCATTTTTATTCTGCCATTTTGAATTTTAAGTTTTTGGGTATTGACCTGCATTTAGTCTGCCAAAGGAAATCTTAATACCAAATTTCAGCTAAATCAGACCTTTGAAAAAAATTTGACGCGAAATATTTTTTTTTTCAGAATTTTCATTATTTTTTTCGTATTCAGCGGTGCAAAAAATATCCGTATGCAAAAAAAACTGACTTTTGTCACTTTTTTCTGGCACCAATTTGGATGTTTTTTTTCTATTACGATTTTTGTTTCTTAAATATTCAAAATAAATTATGTATGGGACTAAATAGTTTTTCTTCGTAAATCTGTAATTATTTTAGGTTAATTTTGTTTAATATTAGAATAGAATAGAAAAATTACTCATATTTTGCCAATTTTTTATATTAATTTAAATATTAACCAAAAGAAGTTTTTATGCCAAATTTCAGCTAAACCAGACATATTTCAAAAATTTTGAACCACCCTAAAAAGTCGCATTTTTTTTTAATTTTCACTATTTTTATTAATCAGCGGTGCAAAAAATGGCCCTATTCAAAAAAGCAGACTTTGTCTAATGCTCTCACTATTTAAATTTAAATGTAAAAAAGTTCGCGCCTTACTTTCAGTAAGCGGATCTATCCCCTCCAAGAAGAGACCGTGATCTCCTAGAAACCAGTTGTAGCTAAGATGTAAACGAGAGAGCTGCGCTCCATTTTTTATTATAAGACAGTCCATTGTATCGAAGTAATAAAAGTATTAAAAACAAATATTTTTATTTTGCATCATTTAAATACCAACTAGGCGTGGAAAAAATAGATCACCAGATTTATCCAACGTCTAACCATTTTGATCCATCGACCGGATTATGGAAATCGCCTGATCGGCAAAAAAAACGAAGAAAAACACATGGATGTTTCAAGTTCCAACGCAACTACGCATCTATTGTGAAAACACAAAAAGTTAATAACAATTTACATCAAAATACACGGCACGGCGGGTCCAAAACCGGTTTTATTAAAAATTTCACCTCCATCCAAAACTGATGTCAATTATTGTTAAGGGATCGAATACGAGTAGAATAAACCAAAAATTAAAAAAATCGTAGGAAGAAATTTTGAGTAATATCGATAAACGTCTGTTTTTGGATACTTTACAGCTGTTAAATTATTCTCTTGCCTTTTGAAGTACTGAATATTAATTAAAACCCCTTGTATGTCATACTACTGGAAAGCTATTAAAATGAGCTTTCTTTTGATATATAACATAATAACAAAGAGCAACGCGGGTTGCCTACTCTAGACCTTTTAATAAGTTTTCATAAAAAAATAGTTATATTGCAAA
>OY294052.1:18168451-18242772 GCA_958510825.1 Brachypterus glaber | reverse complement strand
AGTACCTTTCTTATGTGTTTTAAAGTAAGGAAACATATTTAATTGGAAAAATTTCAAAAAAAGCAATAAAAAAAGGTTGGGGCAAAAGCGTCCCCTATTTTGCACGCCTCTGGTTAAAATTATAAAATCAAATTACATAGGATGATTGCCTTTATTATATAAGGGTATGTACAAAATTTCGTTGGTGTAGTTTATAGGGTTTCAGAGATAATTAATAAAAACCCTACGGACGGACGGACACTTCGGAGGGCCGTAACTCCCTAGGACACATCTACAGACGAATCTTTATAGGAACTTTTTTTACATTTTTCGGTGTAGAATCTCCTCTTAATTTAGTATTTCTGTTTTTAAAACAACCTGTTAAGTTTTGCAATATAACTATTTTTTTATGAAAACTGATTAAAAGGTCTAGAGTAGGCAACCCGCGTTGCTCTTTGTTATTATGTTATATATCAAAAGAAAGCTCATTTTAATAGCTTTCCAGTAGTATGACATACAAGGGGTTTTAATTAATATTCAGTACTTCAAAAGGCAAGAGAAAAATTTAACAGCTGTAAAGTATCCAAAAACAGACGTTTATCGATATTACTCAAAATTTCTTCCTATGATTTTTTAATTTTTGGTTTATTCTACTCGTATTCGATCCCTTAACAAGAATTGACATCAGTTTTGGATGGAGGTGAAATTTTTAATAAAACCGGTTTTGGACCCCCGTGACGGGTGTTTCAAGTTCAAACGCAACTACGCACCCATCGTGAACAACACAAAAATTTACCAAGAAAAATCTAGAAAACAATTAAACTGTGAATTCAAAATCAATCAACCAAAAAACATTAGAAAAGTGCAATCATCTAAGTTACGAAGAATCGACGAAGAAAAATCAGTTGAAAAAACAAAACGAGAAACGTTTCAACGTGCAGCAAAACTGTGACGTATTTCAAACAAGCCGTCCACGCGGCGAAGATCAAAGAGCATCCAGAAGTTTTCCGGAACGAGTGGTTCTGGGCACCAGTCAACGAGGCGGTGAGTGAGCCTAACACATTTTTATTTACCTTTTACCTATTCAGGCATCTACTTGTTTAATAAGAGTGCAATATAAAAATTGCTTCACATTTTCTTGATTTTTTCATAAAATTAAATCTAAATACTTTTCAAAAGTACATAATTTAAAACTCATTTATTATAATCTTACTTTAAAAAACAATCATGGCTAACGATAAATTAACTAAACTAATAAAAAAGCGAGAAAACATTCAAACAAAATTAGATAGATTCATAACTTTTTTAAATACAATCAACGACGAGAATAAAAATCAATTAAATGAGCGTTTAGAAAGATTCGAACCTCTATTTGATCTTTTTGACGAAGTTCAAACTGAGATTGAATCTTTAGAAAATACAGATGAACAGCTAAAAACACGGGATATTTTCGAAAATGCATACTTTCACAACATTTCAGTCGCAAAAAGTATTTTAACAAATCAAAATACTATTAAACAAGAAGTTATTAGCTTAAAAAATAATGTAAAATTACCTACTTTAGAATTGAGTAAATTTGATGGGTCTTACGGACAGTGGTTACAATTCCGCGATACCTTTAAATCGCTAGTGCATGACAACAATACCATTTCCGAAATAGAAAAGTTTTTTATCTCAAGTCGTCACTTGTGGGCCAAGCATCTACCATTTTAGAATCACTTGAAGGTACAAGCAATAATTATGAAATTGGCTGGAATTTATTACTAGATCGGTATGAAAACACACGTTTAATTATCCATAATCATATGAAGGCACTTTTTGAGCTGCCACCTATTCAAAAAGAATCTCTAATTTTATTACGCAAAATGATCGATGAAATTAGGAGAAATTTGAGAGTTCTAGAATCACTAGGACAACCAGTAAATTACATACACCTTTATTATATTTATTATCTACAAAATTAGATTTTACAAGCAAACGCCAATGGAAAAAAATGAATATTTCAACAAACGTACCTACTATGAAAGAATTTTTGGAATTTTTGACTCAACGGTGTCAAATATTAGAAACTTTAGAAAATACAAAAACTTTTAATACAAATACAACAAAACCAACTTTTAATAAACAAAATAATTACGATTCTCAAAAACCAAAAACTCGCTCTTTTATAATAAATGAATCCACTGAACAATATTATATACTTTGTGATAATAATACACATTCAATCTGTCGTTGTAACAATTTTTTGCAAATGCCAATCAAAACTCGAATTCAGACTATTAAAAATAAAAATATATGTTTAAAAGGTAACCATGATTATAAAAATTGTACATAGGGAACTTGCAGAAAATGCTTAAAAAAGCACCATAGTTTACTACATCTTGATTTTACGAACAATCATGCACAAATGTTTCAAGCCACATCGGCAAATCAATCTAATCAAAATTCTATAAATCACTCAAATCAAACTCAATCAAATCAAAATAACTCAAATCAAAATAACTCAAATCAAAATAACCCGACAAATCAAAATTTAAATACAAATACAACTAATTCATCACAATCAAATATACCATCTACGTCCCAAGTAACAACTATCACGGCACATTTAAATAGTAAACCAATAGAAAATTTACTTGCAACTGCTGAAATTAATATTTATGATAAGTTTGGTAATGTACATTCGTGTAGGGTTTTATTAGACTGCGGATCTACTTATGCAACAAATTACAATTAAATAAATATAAAATTAAACATTCGATTATAGGTATAAACCAACAAGTATCTAACATTGAACATGGTACCAATATCAAAATAGGTTCTAAATATAACGCATTCAAATCTGATATATCATGTTTAGTTGTCCACAAAATTACAGATAATTTACCAAATAACAAGTTTGACAGTTCCCATTTAAATATTCCCACAGACATACAATTTGCTGATCCTAATTATAATTTTCCTAACACCATTGATTTATTGATTGGTGTACCATTATTTTGGGACGTATTATGCATAGGTCAAAGGAAAGTCAATGATAAATTATTATTACATAAAACAAAATTTGGATGGATTATTTCTGGCGAAATACCATTTTATAATTTTCAATCAAAATCTATTTGCAATTTTACGCGTATTAATATTGATGAACAGTTAGAGAAATTCTGGAACATAGAAGAAAACTATGAAGTTAAAAATAAAAAACATATTTTTTCAAACGAAGAATTAGAATGTGAAACCCAATTTATCCAGACAACATTACGTGACAAGAACGGTCGTTTTATAGTCGAATTACCTTTCAAAAATAATCTTCATGAACTTGGAAATTCATATGAAATAGCAAAATCACGTTTTCTTTCATTAGAATCAAAATTAAATAAAAATTTTGATTTAAAAGAAAAATATGTAGCATTCATTCGCGAATACGAATCCCTAGAACATATGACCAAAATAAACTTAGATTCAGATAATGTTAACCTGCTTTATTATTTACCGCATCATAGCGTACAAAAGGAGAGTAGTAGTTATACAAAATTAAGAGTAGTATTTAATGGAAGTTCAGCATCAGATTCACACAGTTGTCCCCGAGCTCGCTTGGGTTAAAAAAAATTCGAACCAAAAGTTAAGGTTGGATCCTTGTAGTAATCGGTTTGGATATAATATATCCACCAACAGCCAAATCCAGAAAATTCGCTTTTGGCAGATAATGGTAACTCTTCTTTGAAGAGGTACATCTTTTACACCAATGATAATAGAAACCTGTTCAAGTGTATTTAGTTAGTATTTTTGACCCAGATTCAAAATATCTTTTCAAAAGTAAGCTATCTATTTTTGTTACGGAGAAAAACATAAATAAAAAAATGGAAAATTGAAATTTAGGGTACTTTTAAGCATTTACTTTTATTTAATTTTAGTAAATATATGATTCTAAAGTATAAATGAAGAAAATCTGTTTCTTTAACTTAATAAAAATGCTAATTAGAACTTAATTTATTAACCATTTTAAATTTGGGAACTTTTAGAAAAATCGATTGATTTTGATTATATTTTATTTTGTTGAGTAGTGTGAAAATTGCAATCCTTCAAAGTTTGACTTTTTAAATCATTTTATGGAATAAGTAAATCAGTGGTTATAAAACGGTTTAGAACATTGAATATAGTTCCTCCATCCGGCGGCGGTTCTAGGGAACCACGGCACTATGATACCAAATGTGTACTTGTTTGGGAATTATGCGAAACTCTCAACAAAATGAGGGTCCTAGGACACGAGGGTGTTGAAGGCAATGAGGCAGCAGACTCTCGTGCTAGAGAAGGGGCATGCACTCAATTTACTGGCCCTAAACCTTTAACAAAATCCACCTGGTAAAGTCTACCAAAAAATGGGAAACCAAAATCATAGTTCGATATTGTAAAGACCAAAACTTAAGACAGGCCAAAATATTTATAAAATATGAACCTGAAAAACAAGAAAAGTGAACTCAGCATTCCGGAACTAAAAACCAGTCATTGCCCTCTAAGATAACGATTAAAAATTGACACCTGCTGTATATGCTCAGAAGCACCAGAAAAGGCCGAACACATTATCTGCTTTTGCAAAGTCATTGTTTGCAAAAAGCTACTATATCGAACAGGTATATCCAAAATCTGCAGATATATCCCAAGTAGCCCCAAAAATACTTTTGTCCTTCTTGGGAAGCCTAAAGTTATATGTAGATTAAATTATGAAGGGGATTCACAATAGATCTCATTGGTCGCAGTGACTTGAAAGGTACTATGTTGCCTCACAACCCCATTTGTATTGAATTGTATGATGTTTAAATATAACTTAATATTTTAAGGAGAGGCGTTCTTAGGGCCACTTGCACCAAATTTTGGTACGGGATTAACTCAGCTAAACCGAGTTTAAGTTAAAAATGCTGCGTTCTGATTGGTCAGCTGTCAATTTAATCCAAGTTTAAAGTTAAACCAGCATTGGTGCAAGTGGCCCTTAGTAGTATCTGACGAGCCTGCCTATTAAAATCTGTTCGAACCCACTATGTTAAGCAACAATACGAAAAATGTAATTTATTATTAATAATCGGTAAAATATAATACATACAGTTGTGTTTAACCATTATAATTTTTTGTCTCCATTTTCCAATTTCATTGCTGACTTTTGACTTATTTATGTGTATTTGTATACATTCTAAAGATGAATAAACGAATTGAATTGAATTTAAAATATAATACAAAACGAGGAAGCCGATGAAACATTAGGGAAAATAAATATATATCCCCAATGTCAGAACGTGTAGATTTAGGAAATAGTTAGAATGTAAATTGAATATAAATGAATTTCTAGTCTAATAAATTATCACAAATCAGTAATAAAAAAATACAGACAATAAAACGATTTTTTTTAAATAAAATTATTATGCTTTAATTTGCAAAAACTACTGTGCCAAACAAAATATATTATTATTTTATAAGATGTTAAAATATAAAACATAATAACTAACGTTAAATTATATTTAATAAAAAATGGAAAAAAATAAATTTAAATTAAAATAAAATATTTAATATTATTGCAATACATGTATTAATAAATAAAAAAAACTTTAGACAATAGTCTATGCTGGCTACACATATTTTAAATCATTACTTAAAACAAAGATGGGGTTGTCAGAGTTTTATATAAATAAAACTTAACTTATTGAGAACCACTACTTTAAAAAAGGACACTACCCAACAGACCGTAATTTCATCAATGATACTGTAAAAATAGCAGTTACTTTTTCAGGTTCTTAAGTTCAGAAAAAAACAATATTTTTAACTGTTAGTAGCGTATATATTTAGTTAAAAACATGAAATTTATTCTGGTTTAGTCGAAAGTATTATATTTGCTAAAATGTAATAAATAAAAATGCTTAAAAGTGCCCTAAATTTCAATTTTACATTTTTTTAAGAACGTTTTTCTCTGTAAACAAAAATGATAGCTTAATTTTGAAAAGATATTTAAAATCTGCGTCAAAAATACTAACTAAATACACTTGAACAGTTTTCTATTATCATTGGTGTAAAAGATGTACCTCTTCAAAGAAGAGTTACCATTATCTGCCAAAAGCGAATTTTCTGGATTTGGCTGTTGGTGGATATATTATCTCCAAACCGATTACTACAAGGATCCAACCTTAACTTTTGGTTCGAATTTTTTTTAACCCAAGGGTTCTCGGGGACTACTGTGTTCAGGTATATCTTTAAACGATACACTCAAAGTTGGACCAACGATCCAAGATGATTTATTTATTATTTTAATACGGTTCAGAAAACATAATATTGTCCTAGCAGCTGATATAGAAAAGATGTATCGGCAGGTTCTTATAAAAGATGAACATTGTAACTTTCAACGAATTCTTTTTCGCGAAAAACCCGAAGATGACATATCTCATTATAAACTTAATACAATTACTTACGGCACGGCATCAGCGCCATTCTTAGCAATACGTTGTTTGAAACAAATCGGTATAGATAAAGAAATAAAATACCCTATCACTAGTAAAACTATACAAAAAGATTTTTATGTTGACAATTTATTAACAGGAACGGAAACAATTAAAGAAGCATTTAAACTTAAAAGTGAACTCATAAAACTATTAGGAAAATATTGTTTTAATTTGAGGGATTGGGCTTCAAATAAAACAGAAATTTTAGAAAACGAATCTAAAAATATGATATATACAATTTCAGATGATAAAACGGTAAAAACTTTAGGACTAGAATGGAACTCGGAAGCAGATCAATTACAATATACGATTAAATTAAATACTAACAATAAAAAAGTAACTAAACGTACAATACTTTCTATAATTTCCCAAATTTATGACCCCCTTGGTCTTTTAGGCCCAATAATAATCTGTGCAAAATTTATATTACAAAGATTATGGCAACTCAAACTAGACTGGGATGAATCAGTCCCCATAGATTTGTACACAACTTGGATTAATTTTTTAAATCAAATACAAAATATAAATAATATTAGAGTTTCTAGGCATATAATTTGTTTAAATCCAACTTCTATTCAAATACATTGCTTTTCTGATGCGTCAGAAAAGGGATATGGAACATGCGTTTATTTAAGGTCAACAGACATTTCAGGGAATTCATTCGTAAATTTAATTTGTGCAAAATCGAGGGTTGCCCCTCTAAAAAATACGACCTTACCAAGGTTAGAATTATGCGGTGCTCTGTTAGCATCAGAATTATTAAAAAAGGTTATAAATTCTTTAGATTTAAATATCAATCACATTTATTATTGGTGTGACTCAACAATAGTCCTTAACTGGATTTTTGGTGATTCATATCGGTGGAAGACGTTTGTGGCTAACCGGGTAGCAATAATACAAGACTTAACAGATAAAAATAATTGGCATTATATAAATACAAAATTCAATCCAGCTGATATCATTTCAAGAGGTACCGATGTAAATACCTTATCGCAATCAAAACTTTGGTGGAACGTTCCTGAGTTCTTACTTAAAGACAAAAATCTTTGGCCTAATACCAAATTTCAAAATTTATCAGAAATTCCAGAAGAAAAAACTTCTATAAATATTAGTAAAATATTTATAACCATAAATAACTTTGACATTTTTGAAAAATACTCCTCATTTAACAAATTAATTAGAGTTACAGCATACATACTGCGTTTTATTGAAAATTCAAAAAATAAAGCAAATAAATTACTTACTCACAGTAAATGAACTAAATAGCTCAAAATTAACTCTTATAAAACTTGCGCAAAAGCAATCATTTCCAGATGAATTTACTTCAATGTCAAAAACCGGAAAAGTAAAAAATAATAGCAAATTAATTTCTCTAAATCCCTTTATTGACAATAACGGTATTCTGCGAGTAGGTGGTAGATTACAGGAAGCATGCATCCCATATGATCAACGCCACCCAATCATATTGCCCAATAATCACAATTTTACAAAACTTTTGATGTTTTACGAACATATTAAAATGTTACATGCCGGTCCACAAGCCTTATTATCAAATATAAGATTACAATATTGGCCATTGACAGCTAGAAATATTGTTAGACACATTGTTCACAAATGTATCACATGCTTTAGAGCAAGACCCAACAATTTTACTCAAAAGTCATGGGTAATTTACCCACTTCTAGGATAACTCCAGCACGCTCATTTATTAATTGCGGTGTTGATTATGCTGGACCATTTGAAATAAAAGCAAGTAATTTAAGAAACAGTAAAATCATAAAAGCATATTTATGTGTTTTTATATGTTTTTCGACAAAAGCGGTTCACTTAGAACTCGTTAGTAATTTAACTTCAGATGCATTTTTAAATACATTAAAAAGATTTATATCACGTAGAGGAAAATCCCTTAATATCCATTCAGACAACGGATCTAATTTTGTTGGTGCAAATAACACTTTAAAAGAACTTCAAACTTTTTTATCAAATGAACAGATTCAGTCTCAAATAACTGATTTTTTAGCGCAAGAATCAATATCTTGGCATTTTATACCACCAAGATACCCACATATGGGAGGTGTATGGGAATCTGCAGTAAAATCTGCTAAATATCACCTAAAAAGAATTACTAACAATATAACTTTTACTTTTGAAGAATTATACACTATTATAACTCAAGTAGAATCATGTCTAAACTCCAGACCCTTAACTCCCTTGTCTGAAGATCCCGATGATATTAATGCCCTAACTCCCGGACATTTCTTGATCGGCGAGGCGCTCACCGCTTTGCCACAGGAAGATTGCAGCAACGAAATTTCAAATAGACTTACACGATATCAACATATGACGCAAATGATTCAACATTTTTGGACCCGGTGGTCCAAAGAATATTTGGGCCAACTCCAAAACCGTTACAAATGGCATCACCAATCTCAACAAATTAAAGTTGGAATGTTAGTTATTATCCGAGATGACAACCAACCCCCACTTAAATGGAGACTTGGTATGATTATTGAACTGCACCCAGGAAAAGACAATACAGTGCGTGTAGTGAGTGTTAAAACCTCCACAGGTATTATAAAAAGTGCTATAATAAAATTGTGCCCTTTACCGAATAATGACATTTAACACGTTAAGCGCCATGAGCACCATATATGGTGCTCAGTTAATTTGCCAAAATTGATCTGAGTACCATATTTGGTGCTCAGACAGAAGAGTTTAAATATTTGCATAATAAATCGAAATACTTAGATAGTGGCAAAAAAAGCATTTGTTTAGCATTCTAAAACCTAAAGGATTAAAAAAAGGGCCTTAGCCAATACGTTTACTTTTCCGACCCCTGCCAATGGAAGGGAAAGTACTGTTATCGTGCAAACATTCAAAATCGAGAAAACGACCGTGTTATCCATTTTAAGGTCTCATATTGCGATTAGACCCAAACCTTCACGATAACTACCGATCGGTTTATCCGATAGACTTAAATTTTGGTATGAAATCACCGTTTGGTCGAAGGATACAACTATTAGTTTTAATTTAAAAAAAAATAAAAAAAAATTAATTTTTTGTAAAACAAAATATGATAAATTTGAAGAGGATTAGGTCTTTAGTGTAGAGGGTACCTAATGTTTCTTTTTTTTTAATTGTCTATTTGGCGATGGCGACAGTGCTAATATTTTATTGTTTAAATAAAAACCTTATAACTATGTAATACTTTAATTTTACTTAATACAACTCTTATGACTTTGAAAGAAGCACGCTACACAAAAGTATTTACTACATTTTGGACATTTGTAACTTGTCTTTGGTGTATTTTTTTGGGCGTAAATGCGATCATGTCTTCTTCTAAAATCATAGTAACATTTACTACAACTGCTTCTTTTATTCACACTTTTTTTTTTATTTTTGTTTTTTAAATTGATCTTTATAATAAAAGTATTTTTTCCTAAAAAAATTAACATGAGGGATAGAATTTGTTTTTTTTTTCCTGAAAATTTCAATACGATCGGATTATTCGTTCTTGAGTTATCGTGTCTACAAAAATTGTGACATCGGACAGACGGACGGACGAAAATTTGAAAAAAAAAACAAAAGTTGCTTGTTTTTTCATGAAACAAATTTGTATCCAATATTTTTTTGTCTAAGACGATTTTTGATTTTTTTTTCGAAAAATTGAAACTACCGTATAATATTACCCTAGCACTGGCGCAGTGAATAATATAATAATAGTACAATGAAGAAAAAAAATGTAAAAATTGTTGTTCTGGTTTTTTTCTGACAGCCGGTCTCGGTAAAATGTATTTTTGAACTAAATTTATACGTGCAAATAAAATGATAACAATTAAATAAACTAAGCAAACAAAAACAAAGGCTTTCTTTATTTTTATTTTAATTTAATATACATAGACGTGCCTTAGTTGCTCTGAGCATCTTTAATGGTGCTCACCCATTTAAACCCTTAAACATATTTTTTTTTTGTAAAATTATTTTAGATCAAATTTTTGGCCTATTTCCATTAAATTACACGAAAAAAAATCAGGTGGCCCAGTGGACCCTTACTCATTTCTGGCATGGGCGCTTAAAGTGTTAAAAACTTATTGCACTATAAATTAAAAGAAAAAAACATTGATTTAAACTAAAAAAAGACTTTAGTTTTGTTAAAATATTTCTGAATATCTTTGTTTTTTATTCTAACTAATCTTCAACTTTTAATTTAACTTTATTTTCTATTATGTAGATTTTTTAACTTACATTTGTTGAAAGTTGAAACTTTCAAGGGGGGCTATATGTCTAATGCTCGCACTATTTAAATTTAAATGTAAAAAAGTTCGCGCCTTACTTTCAGTAAGCGGATCTAACCCCTCCAAAAAGAGAGCGTGATCTCCTAGAAACCAGTTGTAGCTAAGATGTAAACGAGAGAGCTGCGCTCCATTTTTTATTATAAGACAGTCCATTGTATCGAAGTAATAAAAGTATTAAAAACAAATATTTTTATTTTGCATCATTTAAATACCAACTAGGCGTGGAAAAAATAGATCACCAGATTTATCCAACGTCTAACCAGACTTTTGTCACTTTTTTTTCTGGGACCACTGTACAACTTTGACACCTCTTTTGAACCGACCTAGCCGTCTGACGATTTACATACATATCTGTCGCCTTCAAACAACAAACAAACATGTTACCTGCAAATTTTCAGCCGTAGGTACGATCATTTTTTTTTTTCAGATTTTTTTTGCACGTTTGAGGGGGCCTGACACGCCTTTGAACCGACCTAACCGTCTCACAGTGGTTTTCAAATGGCATATTGCGCGCCATAAATCGGGAAAAGTGTCTTTTTGGGGGGTTTTGGGGTCGCTGATTACGAATTTGAAGTTAAAATTTTAATATTCAAAATACTGGATCCTAGATGGCAGCACTTATTTATATGAATTTTTTGACATTTTCTGTATATTGGTAATTTTCCTTTTTCAGTTGTTGAAAACAAACATTGAAACAAAAGTTGAAATGTCATAATGACAGATCTGGAATGGTAGGGGTTTTTCAAACTATTTATTTAATACTTTTGAAAATTGGTATTATGGTCACTTTTTATCGCAGAATATGTATTTAAAATAAAACTGGTAGCTATTTCGTTTTTGCACCAATTTGAGTCAAAATATGACAGTTTTGCTTGTATTTTTAGATTTAGCAACCAAAATTAATTATAATCGCTATATAAATCTTAATCATTATACATGGCTATGCACTATGTCTTTTATATTCAAAATGACATTTGCAAAAATGATTACCCTCTAAATCAAAGTAATATAACTTTTTTCTGGTTTCTCCCTCTCGTATGATTTTTATACAGAATTGTTCCCTGTTATGTATAGATCAAATCATATTTTTAAAATTGCCAACTTAGGTTGCCTAAAAAAAAGATATGAAGAATTTTATAGAAGCCCGCATTGAAAATTGTCGATTTATATGAGATTTTATCTGATTTATTACACAGTGTTTTATAAACCGCAGATTTTAAAGCTGTTTTTGAACTTTGGGGCGACGAGTTAGAAAATGTGCCTTGTTTTTGCTTTTCCATTTTAAAAAATTTCAAAATTTCGGAAAGCCTTGTATTCCTGCAAAAATTTTCAAATTTTTTTTTTGCGTATTTTTGCGTTTTATGACGTCTTATGTTAATATAAATCAATTTCGAGCAAAAAAAATTGGGTCGGTCGATCGATTGATCGGTCGGTTGATTGATCAGTCGTTCTTAGGAACGTTTTAAGCTAGAGATTTGAAATTTGACATACGGGTATGTTACCAAAAGTTCTCGCTTAGGATTGTTTTTGGTAAACATTGGGGTGAGGCAAGGGGGCAAATTGGGAAAATACAATATTTTTTCACAAAAATTTGAAAATTGCTATATATGGGTTTTTGAGATTGCTGAAATTGAATCTAATAGTAAAAAACTATCGACCATATACTTATTTTCGTTCTTCTCCTCTCTCTTCAATTTTTTGCTAAATCTGCTAAAATAACTGGGAAATCTATCTCCTCCGAAGATCGCCGGTTTCACCTTTTCGGACCGGTTTCGACAAAAAGCTGGATAAATTCTGCGTGGAATAGGCTATTTTTTATTACGATTTTAGAAGATCTTCTATTTTTAAAAGCCGACTCAAAACGATGCTTAAATCGCTTCAAATTTTTCTGATATGCGAGAATGGGATGAAGAAAAAGGCGGGACTTGAAAATTTTCTGCACCGTCGCCGATTTTTGTTAATAACTTTTAAACGGAACGTCGGTGAGGAGGGGTTGTGGGGGGGCCTGTGTCGGTCCCAAAAGCATGCGATTTATATTAAACGAGATAAATATTTTTAAAGTTCAAAATTTGTCCAAAAAGTGAGGCGAGAATTTCGGCCTATCAGAAAGCTCGCAGAGAAATTTGCAAATTGTCAGGCGATTTTCTGAGATTTCATTTAACGATACCTTCATTTTCAAATAGGTAGAACTGGCCCAAAATTTCGAATTTCGGGGGGTTTTTTGCACAAAATCGCTTCCTCATTTATCGATCTACATGTGCGTTCTAAAATTTCCCGGGACAAATCCCTTTTATTCGCGGCAACTGTGAAAATGTAAAAAAAAACACCTGAGGAGCAACGTACTGATATCTGGGGTTGACAAACGATGCTACCTTCAAATTAGGATCTAGGCGGGATTTTCCACCAGAAATCGAATCTACACATTCTAACGAAGAGATTGATGTATCACAAGTCTGGGTTCGATAAACAATAAGGGCGTAAGCGACATAGCATCATTTTGTCTGAGCTGCAAGGAGAAGGCCATTACGGGGTACACCTTTTGATGCTATCGTTAATAACTTTCTGAAAACATAATTTTTCCGTATGAAACCTATACCAAATTAACCAGAATACTTCAACGGTTCCATTTTATACCCGATACCCCAGTTCTGAACTAAAATTAAGGCGCTGGGGGTGCCAAAAGAACCGGGTGAAGCGGTCTAAAATTGAGAAAATTACAACATAAAAATCATGTTAGCCAGGCTCTAGCTTCGAAACCCCCAGATGCGGATGCCGTGAAAACACAAACACGGTGATTCTTTTGACTAAATTTTTCAATACTAACACGGTGGTCTTAAAGCAAGTCATTTTTTCACTTTTGAACGGTATGACTTATCGACTTGAAACTTGAAATATAAGCTAATTGGACCTTTTTGGACAGGTTTGACGTAAAAAAGTACTAGCTTTGAAGTCCAAAAAAATGTTTGGACTTTTTTTTGTTTCTTTAATAACTTTTCACTGAATTGACATAGAGACTTGAAATTTGAAATATAAGCTTAGGGTGACTATTCAAACATGACACATACATAAAATTACCAAAAAATAGTAGCCGTGAAGTCCAAAACATGCATTTCGTGATTTTCTTTTGTTTTCGTAATAACTTTTGATTGGATTGACTTAGAGACTTGAAAATTGGTATACAGGGACATAATGACAATTGAAAATCGACAAAACCAAAAAACAAAATGGCCGACCTGTCAAAATTTACGAACGGAGAATCGTAGAACCTTGAAGTTTGGTATGTATGGGTACAATGAAAAACAAAAATCGACAAAACCAAAAAACAAGATGGCCGACCTGTCAAAGTGACATTTTTCGAACGGAGAGTCGTAGAAACTTGAAATTTGGTGTGCAGGGGTATAATGAGAAACGAAAATCAACAAAACCAAAAAACAAGATGGCCGACCTGTCAAAATGACATTTTTCGAACGCAGAGTCGTAGAAGTTTGAAATTTGGTATAAAGGGACACAATGAAACAAAAAAATCAATAAAAGCAAAAAACAAGATGGCCGACCTGTAAAAAGTGATATCTTTCGAACGGGAGGTCGTAGAAACTTGAAATTTGGTATGTAGGGACACAATGAAAAAAAAATATCAACAAAACCAAAAAACAAGATGGCCGACCTGCAATAACTTTTGAACGGGAGGTCGTAGCAACTTGAAATTTGGTATGCAAGTACTTGATAACAATAAAAAACCGACAAAACAATAAAAATTACATATACGCGTTATTAAAAAATTATTTCCAAGTGCAAAAAAAATAAAAAAAAATTAAAAAAATTTTAAAAAATTTAAAAATTTTTTTTTAAAAAATATCAAAATTAAAAAAAAATATTCTGAAAGTGAACCAAGTGAAAACACGGATTTACTAGTCCACCATATACTAATTTCCATTTAGCTCTGTCCTTTCGCGACTGTATACGCGCGTTCGTTCTAGAAACTGGCTAATTGGGGCGCGATTTGTGAACCAGGGGGGGGATTTTATCCGCTCCGGACCTTTTTTACCGGACACGTGTAGAGTGTCGTCGGGTAATAGGCTACTTTTCGTAGCGATTTTTCAACGTTTTCTATTTTTAAAAGGCACTTGAACAGGACCCTTATCTTTCAGCATTTTTTTTTGAAAATCGTGAAAGAGAGATGCAGCATCGAGCAATTTCCAAAAATCATCTGCACGGTCGGGGTTTATTGTGAATAACTTTTAAACAAAAAGTCTGAGAGGGGTGGTTGTGGGACGGCCCCACCGCCGAAGGCGGGGGGGTTCCCCTAGAATTTTAAATTTCCGACCCGTCTGTCCCGGTCCCAAGTCCCTAGGATTTATATTAAACAAGATAAATAATTTAAAAGTTTCATATTTGTCCAAAAAGTGAGGCTAAGAATTTCGGCCAATCAAAAAACTCGCGGCGAAATGTGCGAATTGTCAGGCGATTTTCTCAGATTTCATTTAACGATACCCTGACTTTCAAATAGGTAGAACTATCCCAAATTTTCGAGTTTGGGGGTGTTTTTTGCACAAAATCTTTTCCTCATTTATCGATCTAAATGTGCGTTCTAAAATTTCCGGGACAAATCCCTTTTATTCCCGGCAAGTGTGACAATATAAAAAAAACACGTGAGGAGCAACGTACTGATATCTGGGATTGATAAACGATGGTACTCTGAAATTAGGCTCTAGGCGGGATTTTTGACAGAAATCGAATCTACGCAATCGGACGAAGATATTGATGTATCACAAGTCTGGTTTTGATAAACAATAAGGGCGTAAGCGACATACAAATTTTTAGGTCTGAGCTCTTCAGAAACGTCCACGAAAGGGAACAGCATTTTATGTTTTCGTTAATAACTTTCTTAAAACACAATTTTTCCGTATGAAACCTTTACAAGTCTATTGCAAATAGTTTAACGGTTCCATTTTATACCCGATACCCCGGTTCTGAACTAAAATTAAGGTGCTGGGGGGCCAAAAGCCCAGGGGACGCCATCCAAAATCGAGACAATTACAACATAAAAATCACGTTAGCCAGGCTCTAGGTCCAAAGCCCCGCGACGAGGATCGACTGAAACCGCAAACACGGTGATTTTTTAGACGAAATAATTCAATACTAAATACCTAAAGCAAGTAATTTTTTCACTTTTGAACGGTATGACTTATCGACTTGAAACTTGAAATATAAGCTAATTGGAACTTTTTGGACAGGTTTGACGTATAAAAGTACTAGCTTTGAAGTCCAAAAAACTTTTTTTATTTTTTTTTGTTTCTTTAATAACTTTTTACTAAATTGACATAGAGACTTGAAATTTAAAATATAAGCTTAGGGTGACTATTCAAACTAGACACATACATAAAATTACCAAAAAATACTAGCCGTGAAGTCCAAAACAGGCATATCATGATTTTCTTTTGTTTTCGTAATAACTTTTGATTGGATTTATTTAGAGACTTGAAATTTGAAATATAAGTAAGGACAGAAATTTTTAATTTTAAACAAAATTATAAAAATATTAATTTATTAACTGTCAGTCTACCAATATCACTCTGTACGATGATTAGAAAATAGATTGATGGAATAATAAATTGAAATATAAGCTTATAGTGACTATTGAAACAGACTAAGTCTAAAAAATACTAGCCGTAGTGTCCCGACGAGCGCAGCGAGCAGTCATTTTTTTGAAAAAACTGTTTTTCTTATAAATCTTAAATGGATCATCGTAGGGATTTGAAAATTGGTATGTAGGGACATAATGACAATTGAAAGTCGACGAAACCAAAAAACAAAATGGCTGACCTGTCAAAAATGACATATTTCGAGGGTCGTAGAAACTTGAAATTTGGTATATATGGGTACAATGAAAAACAAAAATCGACAAAACCAAAAAACAAGATGGCCGACCTGTCAAAATGACATTTTTCGAACGGAGAGTCGTAGAAACTTGATATTTGGTATGTAGGGGTATAATGAGAAACGAAAATCGACAAAACCAAAAAACAAGATGGCCGACCTGTCAAAGTGACATTTTTCGAACGGAGAGTCGTAGAAACTTGAAATTTGGTATATATGGGTACAATGAAAAACAAAAATCAACAAAAACAAGAAACAAGATGGCCGACCTGTTGTTGCGATAACTTTTGAACGGGAGGTCGTAGAAACTTGAAATTTGGTATGTAGGGACACAATAAAAAACAAAAATCAACAAAACCAAAAAACAAGATGGCCGACCTGTCATTGCAATAACTTTTGAACGGGAGGTCGTAGGAACTTGAAATTTTGTATACAAGTACTTGATAACAATAAAAAACCGACAAAACAATAAAAATTAAATATACCCGTTATTAAACAAATATATCCAAGTGCAAAAAAAAAATAAAAAAATTTAAAAAAATTAAAAAAAAAAATTAAAAAAAATTTTAAAAAAATCAAAATTAAATAACAAAATTCTAAAAGTGAACCAAGTGAAAACACGGATTTACTAGTCGATTTTTTCTAGATCCCCTCCCCCTGTCAATAAGTGTCAGAAACTGCTGGACCCCCTCCCCCATAGGCGTGACATGCTTTATGGACGTCCCTTAGTCCTGAATATTTGCGACTAATAAAAAGGTAAAATCTTTTAAAATCTTTATTTCTTGCCTCTTTTGCCTCTTAGCTTTACCAATGAGCAAAAACCATTATTTATTATTTCGCTGGCATGCAATAAAATTTAGTGCAATAAAGATGGCATGTAATACCACTCATTTTTTCGGTATATGAAATGGTAGTCTAAAAAGTATAATTTTTAAATAAATTAATGTCTATTTCTCTACCAGTCGCCAAACTTTTTAAAATTACAGAAAGACTTTTAATAAAGTTTTCATCAACTAATGTAATTTCACCTGCAACTCTTGGATTTTCAAAAAATCGTCTAGCTGTAGCTATTTAATATATTGGCATATCCCAATGTACAGTTAAAATCGCATAATCGCATATTTGATAAATCATAGAAGATTTTACATCCGCCTAAGTAACTAATATACACCATTTTACACTAAAATACAACCCCTAACTTTAAAGTAGATGGAAGGATGAATCATAATTTATTACAATTTGGAATGAGATTTTTTTATTCTAATTATAAATAATATTACGCATATTATGCGTTTATAATGATTACTAATAATTAGCAAACTTGATTTTGTAAAAAAATTTAAAACCCAAGAAATAAATTACGAAAAAATAGATTTAATTTGAAACTGTTACTTAAGGTATTTAAATTCAGAAACTGGGCTACATGCAAGTATGATGTCAGGACCTTGCTGAGATGGAACCAAAACTAAAATATAACGAACAGATACGATAAAAAAAAACTGTAAGATAAAATCCGGTGTTTTCATGTATATACATATAATAAATTATAAGAAGTAAATCAAAAAATTTCAATGCAGGCTTGTAGAAAATTCTTCATATCTTTTTTTTTGGGCAACCCAAGTTGGCAATTTTAAAAATAGGATTCGATCTATACATAACAGGGAACACTTCTATATAAAAATCACACGAGAGGGAGAATCCACAAAAAAGTTTTATTACTTTGATTTAGAAGGTAATCATTTTTGCAAATGTCATATTGTACAGTGCGGTCCAAAAGTCACCCCCCCCCCCTTTTAACTTTTGAACGAGTTGAGATATCGACTTCAAATTTAGAACTCTTAAATAAGACAACTTAAACTATCTTTTAGCATATATTTGATATTTTCAGCTCTTAAAATGTGGATAGGGGGGCATGGGGGGACATTTTTTTAAATAGATATATGTATCGTGTGATACATCATTTTAAAGCTTATAAAATTCTCTATTTAAACTAACATTTTTAAATTTTTTAAAAATGTTTTTTAAGGTTTTGATTTGTCAATTTTTTGTGCTAAAACATTAGATTTTGTAAGTTTTTTTTTTATAACTTTTTATATTTGTCAACAAAAATTAGTTTAAAAGTATAATTAACATTTTTTATGATGAAATTAGGCATTTTAAAAAAATTATTTGTTTTTTTAAAGGAATTTTGACATTAATACCCATTTTAAACCCCATTTTAAACCCAAAAAATTTTTGTTTTTAAATTTAAAAATATGGAGTTAAATGGAGAATTTTATAAGCTTTAAAATTATGTATTACACGATCCCCCTTTCCATTTAAAAAAATGTGCCCCCATGCCCCCCTGCCCACATTTTAAGAGCTGAAAGTATTAAATATATGCTAAAAGATAGTTTAAGTTGTCTTATTCAAAAGTTCCAAATTTGAAGTCAATATCTCAACTGG
This sequence comes from Brachypterus glaber, assembly GCA_958510825.1. Classification (NCBI taxonomy): domain Eukaryota; kingdom Metazoa; phylum Arthropoda; class Insecta; order Coleoptera; family Kateretidae; genus Brachypterus; species Brachypterus glaber. The sequence goes on along the minus strand of OY294052.1, from coordinate 18,223,694 downwards.
CTCAATAGCTAAGAGGGGGGGGGTGACTTTTGAACCAGTTGAGATATCGACTTCAAATTTCGAACTTTTAAATAAGACAACTTAAACTATATTTTAGCATATATTTAATACTTTAAGCTCTTAAAATGTGGGAAGGGGGCATGGGGGCACATTTTTTTAAATGGAAAGGGGGTCGCGTAATACATCATTTTAAAGCTTATAAAATTCTCCATTTAACTCCATATTTTTTAATTAAAAAAAAATTTTTTTTTGGGTTTACTAAACTAAAATTAGTTTAAAAATATAATTAACATTTTTTTTTATGATGAAATTAGGCATTTTTAAAAAATTATTTGTTTTTTTTAGAGGAATTTTGACATTAATACCCATTTTCAACCCCATTTCAAGGGTTGAAAATGGGTATTAATGTCAAAATTCCTCTAAAAAAAACAAATAATTTTTTAAAAATGCTTAATTTCATCATAAAAAAAATGTTAATTATATTTTTAAACTAATTTTAGTTGACAAAAATAAAAATTTATAAAAAAAAACTTAAAAAATCGAATGTTTTAGCACAAAAAATTGAAAAATCAAAACCTTAAAAAAACATTTTTTAAACATTTAAAAATGGTAATTTAAATAGAGAATTTTAAAAGCTTTAAAATGATGTATCACACGACCCCCCTTTCCATTTAAAAAAATGTCCCCCATGCCTCTCTGCCCACATTTTAAGAGCTGAAAATATCAAATATATGCTAAAAGATAGTTTAAGTTGTCTTATTTAAGAGTTCTAAATTTGAAGTCTATATCTCAACTCGTTCAAAAGTTAAAAGGGGGGGGGGGTGACTTTTGGACCGCACTTTATATAAGAGACATACTGCATAGCCATGTGTAATAATTAAGATTTATATAGGGTTTTATAACGGTAAATTCAAAATTACAAGCAAATCTGTCATATTTTGACTCAAATTGGCGCAAAAACGAAATAACTACCAAAGTTGCTAATTGACATCTGTCACTCAAAATTTCGAATGTTTTATTTTAAATACATATTGCGATAAAAAGTGACTATAAATACCAATTTTTAAAAATATCGAATAAATTATTTGAAAAACACCTGCCTTCCCAGATGTCATAATGACATTTCAACTTTTGCTTCAATATTTGTTTTTAACAATTAAAACAAAGTAGAATTACCAATGTACAGTAAATGTCAAAAAATTCATATAAAAAAGTGCTGCCATCTAGGATCCAGTATTTTGAATATTAAACTTCAGATTCGTAATCAGCGACCCCAAAAACTCCTAAAAAGACACTTTTTCCGATTTATGGCCGCAAAAAGCCATTTGGAAACCACTGTGCGTCTGACGATTTACATACATTATCTGTGACCTTCAAACAGGTAACATGAAAATTTTCAGCCAAAGGTACGATAATTTTTTTTCAGGATTTTTTTAGCTTGTTGGAGTCGTCTGACGTGTACTTTGTACCGGTTTTGAGCAAAATCCTTGCAGATGACACTTCCTGATGCTCCCCCCAACCACCTCGCAAAATTCCAGCTGGAGGTACTATCATAGTACCTCGCGGCCGTCAGCTCTTAGTATATATAAAAAGCCATTTAACACTAACGTTCATAGAAGATGATATCTGCGCCGATTCAGGCAGGTCACGGATTTCGGCGATGTTATAGAAAAACCTCCACGGGATTTTATTCAAAAACGCCCCGTTTGGACTTTTTATATGATTTTTCAATTTTTTTTTTATTTTTTAAATTTCTCGAAAATGTGAAATTGACGTGCAATAACTCAAAAACTGTTTAACCTAGAGAACTGCGGTTTTCGCTATTAAAAAATCATATTTTTTTCTATCGGATTTTATCAAATTAGTTTTGACAGTTTTTTGTTTGTTCAAGATGGCGTCGAAAAATTTTGAGGCAATTTTTCTCAAAAAATAAATTTTTTATTTTTTTTAAATTTTCAGGATCAACTACTAATCTTTTGAATTTCTTGAAAATGTGATATTGACGTGCAATAACTCAAAAACTATTTAACCTGCGTTTTCGATATTGAAAAAAATCATATTTTTTTATCGAATTTTATCAAATTAGTTTTGACAGTTTATTGTTTTTTCAAGATGGCGGCAAAAAATTTTGAGGCCATTTTTCTCAAAAAAACAATTTTTAATTTTTTTTGAAATTTTCAGGATCAACTACTAATTATGTTTACTTTTGATTAAAAAAATAAAAAATATCACTTTTTTGTTATTTCTTTGCTAGAACCAATAATATGGCAAAAAAACGGAATTTTACTTTTTCGAACTTTATTCGCAGTAGGCATGGAAAAATTCTCGTTTACCGGTTTAAACTATTGTCTGCATGTCATATTTTATGCCCGTTTCATGATAATAGATTTTCAAGATATAAAATAATATTGTATAAAAATATATTATATTGTGATGATATCCGCGCCGATCCCAGTAGGGCTGACGGCATGGGTTACGGATTTGTCTGATTATTTTTTTATGCGTAGTCCACTGATGTCTAAGAAAAACCTCCACGGGATTTTATTCAAAAACGTCCCGTTTCGAAAATATGATTTTTTTAATTTTTCTTAAAATTTTTTAAATTTGTCAAAATTTGACATTGGCGTGCAATAACTCAAAAACTATTTGACCTGGAGAATTGCGGTTTCCACCATAAAAAAAATCATATTTTTTTCTATTAAATTGCATTAATTTAGTTTCGATAGTTTTTTTATTTTCAAGATGGTGGCAAAAAAATTTAAAGCCATCTTAAAAAACAAACTATTAAAACTAAATTAAAGCCATTTAATAGAAAAATTTATAATTTTTTTATTGGTGGAAACCGTAATTTTCTAGGTTAAATAGTTTTTGAGTTATTGCACGCCAATGTCAAATTTTTGACAAATTTTAAAAATTTTAAGAAAATAAAAAAAAATATTTTTGAAACGGGACGTTTTTCTTAGACATCGGTGGACTACACATAAAAAATAATCACACAAATCCGTGACCAATGCCGTCAGCCTTACTGGGATCGGCGCGGATATCATCACAATATAATATACAGGGCCGGATTAACCTATTGGCCGGTTTGGCCGGCGGCCCAGGGACCACCGACCGGGGGGCCTACCCAAGACTGTTTGGGTAAAAATTTAAATAATTAAAAATAGTAATAATCATCATGATCATCGACGCTCAGAAAATACCCTTAAAGAAATATGGAGACTTTTTCCAGTGTATCCAAATAGCATTTGTTATTTTTTTACTCCGGAATTGTACCTTCAAGGAGCCTATTTTAACCATTCTTGTGCACAAAATCTAAAACAAAGCATGCCATCTATAGGCCTCCAACTATAGAAAAGCCTCATAAAAGAAACGCCAACTAAATCTACAAGGGTGATATTGCTTTGAAACAGTAAAAAATACCATGTGTGAAATTATAAAAAAATTCACCTGCGGCGATAGAGCTTTCTTATATTTTTATCAAATTTTAAAATGTAATACTGTTTTAAAATTAAAACAAACCATCAAAATTGTAAAAAATTTCGCCTGCGGCGCTAGGCTTTTAACGTTTTTTTTTTTAAATCTAAGACTAAACATACTTAGATTTTTTTTTATTTTCGCACGTGAACGTGTTTTATGATGCTCCCGTAGTTTTTTAGACTTTTTGAAGCAAATTTTAACCGAAACTATCCGAAAATCGTTGAATTAAACCTAGTTTTTGTTTACATAGTGAAAAGTTAGTGTTTTTCAAAGTTTTATCGAATATTTGGATCTTTCAATTTCAACCTAACCTATAGATATGAGTCAGTCTGATAAAGATAAAGACAACGTGCACAACTGCTTTAAATGCTCAAAAATATGTGTCTATAAGGATGTTACGATCAGCAAAGAAATCAAGGATACCTTTGGAGAACCCTGCGATTTTTGCAAAAATATTTTTTGCAGAGATTGTACCAAGCTATCGTCGTCCGAGTACGTGCACTTATGACCAAGTCCCGTAGTAGCAGTATTTTCTTCTTTTCTCCGGAATGTACTAAAATAATGAAAAAGCTGCCTATCATAAGCAATGAATTTGCTGATATGAAGCAAGAATTCCAGCAGTTAAAGTCCGAAACAGAAAGTATCAAAAACAATGTTGTAAACCTAGATAATAAAATCAAAGAGCAAGTGTTACCAACAGTCAAAAAGAATACTCTTCATTAAAAAAGGAGGTGGAGACCCTTAGCACCAAATTTGATTCACAGGCACAATCTACTACTTATGCTAATATTGTGTCTGAGACTACAAGTCTTAAAACTCAGATTCAAAACCTAAACCAAAAGGTCGAGGAGAAAGAAAGAGTATCACTCAGCAACCCAGCTCTCCTACAATCCACGCTAGAGCCAACAATCTCTGAACTCCAGGAAAGACAGAAACGTTCATTTAATATTCTAATTTTTGGTGTTGATGAAACTGTGTCAAGTGATAAAGAAGAAGTTTTCCATAAAGATCTTGAAAAATCTGTTAAAGTTATCCATAAAGTAAAAGAAGGTGTCGATATTAATTCATTAAAGTCTACTCGTATTGGCGTGTAGGTAAAAGATAAGAATAGGCCCATTAAGGTTACTTTTCAAACCAAGGAAGAGGCTCTTCAAGTCCTACGCTTAAAAAACAAGCTGGCCAACTCTAATGTATACATCAAATATGACCAAACACTTGCTCAAAGAGAATATCTGAAAAAAGTTATCTGTCAATATGAGCAACGAAAAACAGCAGAAGACAATATACAGGTTAAGTACATTAACAGCATACCAAAAATCAACTGAAAATTCAAAAAACTAAAAAGTTCAACCCTGGTGGAAATCTCTTTTTGGTATAGTAATCTTAATTCAATAGTGAATAAGATTGATGAGTGGAAAGCAAGTATCCAAGTCTACAAGCCAACTCTAATTCTTATATCTGAATCTTGGCTAAATGAGCAAATTCCAGACAGTATGATTCAAATTCCTGGGTACACTATTTATCGGAAGGATAGACTAGATAAAAGAGGAGGCGGAATCTGTGTACTCGTGAAGGATTTTTTATACGGACACCAAGTAAACTCTGTTGTTTTATCCACTTTTGTGACTCCACCTACAATTGAATTACTATGGATGAAGATTTTAATCGAAAATATGAGTTTTATAGTTTCATGCGTATATAGACCCAAACGTTTATGATGAGCAAGGACAACGCATACCGATGACCACAGAAGATAATCTAAAGCTTATCGAAGCTATCGACCAAGCATGTAACTCCAAAATACCTATTTTTATTTTCGGAGATTTTAATTATACCGAGATTAACTGGCAAACTATCTGTCCATCCAAACAATCAGTGCTGCTCCGACTTTTTAGCAAGCTACAACGAAATATATGCCTTTCAGTTAATTGATTTCCCCACTAGAATAAAAGTCGGTAAGGTCTCTTTGCTTGATTTGCTGTTGACCAATGAAAAAAATTTAGTCTATGACATAGAAAGTCACCCCCCCCCCCATTGGTTTGAGTGACCATGTAGTGATTACTGCCAAAACTCAAATTCAGTTAACGCCGAAACCAACCTGTAAGGTCTACAAAAGAAGTTTCTGGTCCGCAAACTATGATGAAATAAATAAGCAAACTAGTTCTAAAAGCTGAAATTTGGAGTTATGAAGAAAGAAAGAAAAGAAGTTTCTGGTCCGCAAACTATGATGAAATAAATAAGCAAACTAGTTCTAAAAGCTGAAATTTGGAGTTATGAAGAAATCCTAGACTTAATATCATCTGCAATAGACCTCTATGTACCCTTAAAACCAAAAACCCTGGTTAAACAAAGAGATTTTTAAAGGAATTCGTAAAAAGAGAGCTATGGCATAGATATAGAACCAACAATACTGACATCAACTACGCTAACTATAGAGCCCAGAATAACCTTCTAAAGCAAAAGATTAACCAATCCAGAAGAGCATATGAGATGAACTTATTAAACTCTGCCGACAAGCATTTTTATGCTCACATTAGGCGTACCTTAAATTCACGCCTTACTCACTTTACCCTGGCAGAAAAATCAACTGGTCGTGTAATCACTGGTGAGGAAGAAATAGCCGAAAACTTTGCTGATCAGTTTCAGAGCGTTTTTACAGAAGAGAACTTGGAAAACATGCCCACACTAGATCCAGATTAATTTTCTGCCAACTCTTTGGAACACATTAGTTTTACCCAGAAAAAGTGGAAAATGCAATTAAAACTTTGAAAACTGGTTCCAGTCCAGTCCAGTCGCTTTCTCGTCCTTTATCAGTCCTTATGAATGAAATCTTCAAAACTGGTAAAATGCCCAATGATTGGAAATCTGCTATTGTCGTACCGATATACAAAAAAGGTAACAAACTTTCTCCTGGTAATTACCGGCCCATAAGTCTAACCAGCAACTTGTGTAAATGTATGGAGAAGATCATAGCCTATGAAATGACAACCTTCCTTCTTGAAAATAACGTTATACCTTCATCTCAACACGGCTTTCTACCAGGAAGATCGACTTTTACAAACCTTTTGTCAAGATTTAACGACTGGACCTTAGCTGATGACCTAGGAGAGCCCACGGATATTTTTTACCTAGATTTTATGAAGGCCTTTGATAAAGTACCTTTTTATAGGCTACTATAAACAAACTACGTAAGGTCTTCAGTGGTGTCCCTCAAGGTTCCATTTTAGGCCCTTTACTGTATCTTATTTTTATCTGCGATTTGGCCACCTGCATTAGATGTAAAAAAACCTCCTTTGCTGATGATTCCAATTGTTATTGTAATGCTACACAATTTATGGACCTTCAAAGAGACATAAGTGCTATAAAGGAATGGTCAGTAAAATGGCAGATGCCACTGAACGACTCTAAATGCAGTATCCTTCACTTAGGACGTACAAATCCAAGACATCCATATTATATTGGTACTACTCAGGTAAATGTTGTCTCAGAACAAAGGGATTTAGGAATAATAGTGACTCAGGATTTTAAATGGGAAACCCACATTACCAGCATAGTTAAAAAGGCTAACAGGTTCACGTACCTCATTTCGAAAGCCTTTAAAAACCCTAGTCCTGAGATGATACTTAAGATATACAAATCATACGTTCGTCCCAAGCTTGAATTGTGCGTATTCAAGCTTGGGAGTCTGTGGAGTCCCTATTTTGCTAAGGATATAGATATTTTGGAAAAGGTGCAAAGAAGAATAACCAAAGTACCAACCACTCTCAAAGACCTGTCCTATGAAACCCGCCTAGAAAGACTCCATCTACCAACTCTAAACCAGCGAAGACTTCGCGGCGATTTGATTGAAACTTTTAAAATTGTTAATGGTTTTTAACTTGGATATTTGTCAATTTCCTCAAAATCACCCACAAGTTAGAGGTCACAATAAAAAACACCTGAAAGAAAAATGTGCCAAGCTACTTCGGAAAAACTTTCTGTCAAATCGCGTGGTTTACCATTGGAACAGGACACTGTGAATGCAACTTCAGTGAACCAGTTCAAAAACAGACTGGATCGAGAAATAGACTCATGGAACAGTACCTTTGTCCATTACAACTTGTGATTTATTTATTATTTTTTTTTTATGTGATATTACCTGTGATAATTTTAAAATTTATACTGTGATAGAACCGTGCAAACTATCTGCGTACTCAAAGCAATAGTCTCATCGTTTTTACAAATGCTAGAAGAACTTTTAAATGACATGACAACTTCCATTTTTTTTTTTGAAATTTGTTATATGAGCTCTAATTAAAAAAATAAAACCAAAATATTAAAAATCGTTAGAGCCGTTTTTGAAAAAAATGTGTTTTTTAGAAAATATCTCTGATATTTCATACTCGGTTTGCCCTCGATGTCTCGGATTTTGACCAAACTTGGCATAGTGGTACCACTATGCTACCTAAGCACTCCATCCAAATTTTTTTCAAAACGCTCCATCCGTTCACTATACTGGGTGTCCCACCAAGTTCTTGAAATAGCGTATCTCCGTTATTTGAAAAGGTATTAAAATTTGCAACAAAATAGCATTAAATCAAAGCCAAAGAAGATTTTACTGACTTATTCAAAACCGCCCCTTGCTTACCCACTCCCTTGAAACTACCCCCAACTTCTGTTTTTCAAATAGCATCCCCTAATTCTTATTAAAGACTATGAAAGTGCACTTTATTCTGAATTCAACCATTTATTATAAGTGGTATCTTAGATTTTAAGGGGCTCTAAATAACAATTATTATTTATTAATAGAAGGGTGGTATTTAAAACAAAATTGCGGGTAGTTCCAGGAGAGTGGGTTGTTATGGGTTGGTTTTGAATATATTAATCAATTTTCTTTTGGGTACAATTTAACCTAAATTTTTGGAAAATTTTCTGGTTAAAGGACCCCGCATGTTTTATATGTAAATTGAATTTCCGTTAAATTGGCTAATTTTTTAATATGTTGTAGTTGATGACCAACTGATCAAAAGCTCTCGTGGGCCCAACTCAATCCCGCTTCTAGCTTTGGAGATATGGCTCATAAAAGCTTTGGCCATTTAAATCCGAAATTCTTGTAATTTTTGAAATTATTAAGAAACATTTACGTTTGGTTCTCATGTACTAATGTTAAAGAACATGTTAAGCCAAAGATAATATTTATTTTTACGAAACTAGAGTCGTAAAAAATTTTATTTAAAAATTTTGGCGAATGCGCCAGCATAATAATGCACAAATTAGAAATGAAAAAAAAAACTTCCGTGAAATATGCTATAAGTTTTATAGCTCATAGTATGTGCCTTTTTAAACAAAAAACTCTTATGGAAAAACTTTTGGAAACTATTCATTTCCCCTGTAATAATACTTCGGAGTGGTAAAGTTGTCTGACATCGTAAAAAACACTAAAAATACCTAATAATTATTACATATAATTCGTTTGAAATAAAATATCCATCGACTAAAGTCATTTGAAGAAAAACGTCTTCTGTGTAATATTGATGTCGATAGCTCTTTTAGTTAGGAAGTTATGATAAAAATAACAAGATCTGAAAAAATAATATAAAACGGATTGTTTTATGGCAGATTTATAAGTTGAATATTGTCAGCATTCAAAACGAATTTTAGGGGTCCAATTAGGACCCTTAGAGAAAGAATATATATTATATATAATATTTTCAGAATTTTCTAGTTACACCTAAATAAAAATTTTAAGACAATAAAAAAGGTCCACCCTAATAGTTCACACTCCGAAGTATTATTACAGGGAAAATGAATAGTTTCCAAAAGTTTTTCCATAAGAGTTTTTTGTTTTAAAAGGCACATACTATGAGCTGTAAAACTTATAGCATATTTCACGGAAGTTTTTTTTTCATTTCTCATTTGTGCATTATTATGCTGGCGCATTCGCCAAAATTTTTAAATCATTTTTTTACGACTCTAGTTTCGTAAAAATAAATAATATATTTGGCTTAACATGTTCTTGAACATAAGTACATAAGAACCAAACGTAAATATTTCTTAATAATTTCAAGAATTACAAGAATTTCGGATTTAAATGGCCAAAGCTTTTATGAGCCATATCTCCATAACTAGAAGCGGGATTGAGTTGGGCCCACGAGAGCTTTTGATCAGTTGGTCATCAACTACAACATATTAAAAAATTAGCCAATTTAACGGAAATTCAATTTACATATAAAACATGGGGTCCTTTAAAATGAAATGTGCTTTCATATTCTTTAGTAAAATAGGGGAGTGCTATTTAAAAAACTAGTTGGAGGTGGTTCCAAGAGGGTGGGTTAATAAGGGGTAGTTTTGCATAAGTCAGTAAATTCTACTTTGACTCCAATTTAATTTTATTTTTTTTTATTTTTTTTTATATTTTTAAATAACGGAGATATAGCCCGTCTAAAACCTGGTGCGTCATTATTATTACTAAATAATAATTGTTTTTGGAAGCCCCTTAAAAGAATATGATACTATTTATAACACATGGATTAATTCAAAATGAAATGTAATTTCATATTCTTAGATAAAAATGGGGGTGAGAGGTGTTATTTGAAAACCAGAGGGTGGGGTGCTTACAAGGGAGTAAGTAAGCAATGGAGGGGGGTTGAATAAGTCAATAAAATCTTCTTTGGCTCCCATTTAACGCTATCTTTTATAAAAAATTTACCTTTTAAAATAACGGAGATATAACTTGTCAAGAACCTGGTTGGTGGGACACCCGGTATCGTGAACGGATGGACCGTTTTGAAAAAAATTTGGATGGAGTGCTTAGGTACCATAGTGGTACCACTATGCCAAGTTTGGTCAAAATCCGAGATATCGAGGGCAAACCGAGTCTGTTAGCGTAAAATATCAGAGATATTTTCTAAAAAACACATTTTTTTCAAAAACGGCTCTAACGATTTTTAAAATTTTGGTCTTATTTTTTTAATTAGAGCTCATATAACAAAGTCCAAAAAGAAAAAAAAATGGAAGTTGTCATGTCATTAAAAAGTTCTTCTAGAACAGCGTGTCACTATTGCCAACTATAATAATTGTTGGATCTCATTACGGTCCTGCTCATGTAAGACAAGGGTGACGAGTGAAAAGAGTGAGGGAGGAACTGCGCACACAGGTGTTCGAGAGTATCGATATATCGGCGGAAAGGAAAAGGCATTTCAAATATATAGGTTAAATACCTCTCTCGCGCTTCCGCGTTAGCGTTTTATTATAAATGTAAAAACTGTCGTTAATGTTTTATTGTGTACACAAACTATTTAAATAAAAGTGATGTTAGATGAACTTTGAGAAGTTAAGCAAGCCAAAAAACTATGGGTTTTGCGGTGAGGAACGCAAAATTAATTACAGTCCGTTAACATAAGATGATTTTCATCTTATACCCTTACACCGACAGCAATACGTAAGTTTTATGTTTGTCAAAGTAATACGAAGTCTCCACATTGGTCCTATCGATCCGGATTTTGCTTAATTTCAAATTGGTCCCATCGAGACGATTTTGCTTATTTCGCACCAGACGTCATCGTTGGATATTTTATGTAAGAAAAATTGGAGAAGAAACGGATAAAAGTCAATAAAGGCCAAAATTTCCCTCCAAAAAATTTCCTTTTCAATAATTTAAAATATAAAATAAAATTATAGCTTATGTATAAAAAGTGTAACATCGGGGGTCAAAAAAAAACCGGTTCTCTTTTTTATGTTCGCTGACAGAGATGGATATATAAACATAGTTCTGTCCCATTTTATAGCATTTCTGTCAGATTTCAAGTATTTTATTATGCATTCTAATTTTAAACTGTTGTGTTTTGTTATAAACAAATTAATTTTATGCTCTATGTAGCTTTTTTAAACAATTTTTAGTATAAATGAAACTTTGCTCACGCAGGCCCCATTTTTGGTATCCCCAGGGTCCTGTAAATAAATTTTTTGGGTTTAATTGCCCACTTATAAAAAATTTAATGTTGGGATAGTCTCTCCATTATAATAAAGCAGTTCCCATTATTGGTATCCCAGGGTTCTGTAAAAAATGAATGCCCCTTTGTTGGCGATATAAATAAATAATTAATGCCCCCTTGTTGGCGATATAAATAAATAATAAATGCCCCCTTGTTGGCAATAGAAATAAATAATAAACTTTTGGCATAAAAATTAGCCGTAATATATAAATAATTAAAATTTTGGTCTTAGTATAGTTACTAGCCTTTTTATAAATAAAAAATAATATAAATAAAATATAATACATAAAAAATAAACATAATATTGAATTTTGAAAAATAATTTTGCCTTTTATAGGTATTTATATAAAATATTTTGAATATTAGCAATAAGGGAAAATCCTTTGCATTTTTTAATTTTTATTTGTACCTATAGTTTGCCATTTGTTGTAATTAATAATAAAATAATTTTATAAACAACCCTAAATTGGTTGAAAAAATAGTAGTTATACTTCTATTTCTCTCTTAATAGGCTTCGTTAAAAACAGTCGAGAGAATAAGTATTTACTTATAAACAATTTAAAATTTTCTATAAACAAAGTAATTATCTTTTGAAATAAAATAAAAATAAAAGTTTTTGCCAATTATTTGTAGGCGTATATATTTAGTATAGTTATAAATTAACATTACTTTTAGGTTGAATTAACCAAAAAATTATCAAAAAACAAAAAAATATAAATATTACTAATTTTTAAAAAATAAAAAAAGTCAAGGGCGTCTTTAGTATAAAAAAAGCGCTCGTATTCTTGTTGTTAATTTATGCCTGAATTTTATTATAGGTAGTTGTGATAACATTATTTGCACTTTCTAGCCTATTATTATATACCGGGTGATCGAGAAATAATTTTTTGATCGATTTTCATTTTTAGTTTTTGCTAAAGACTTTATTCTTCTTAATATTTTAAGATGGAAGAATTAAAGCGTAAACGTGGTGGTTTAAAGGGTCACCTCACGAGATTTAAGAGTTATGTCAATAATTTTGATAGAACAGCCATAAATTCTTTTGAAATTTCTTCACGTTTAGAAAAAATTGAGTCCATATGGGACAGTTTTAATGATACTCAGTATCAGATCGAAGCGTTAGACCCTGATGAAGCTGAGGAAAGAGAAATTTTCGAATCTACCTTTTTCTCTACTGTCGCTGAAGCGAAAGAAATTATTTTTAATATGAAACAGCCCTCTTTTTTCAGCTCCAGTTCAGTGGCCCCTAATGCAGGATCTTTTGATCAGACTAGCTTAAAGTTACCCGCGATAAATTTAAAGGAATTTTCTGGTGATTATAGCGATTTTACGGAGTTTAAGGATATTTTTGAGACTCTTATCGACTCAAATCCAAGCCTCACGAACATTCAGCGTCTATACTATTTAAAAAGCTGTATCCATGGCCCCGCTAGAGAATTATTAAGTAATATAAAAAATACGGATTTAAATTATGAAATTTGTTGGAAATTATTAAAAGAACGCTACGATAATAAGCGTGTTATTGTAAATTCACATTTAAAAAATATTTTTGAATTGCCTATTATTAATAAGGAATCTTCTATAGCTCTACGCAATTTATTAGATAACATACAAAAAGATATAAGGTGCCTAAATGCACTAGGGTTGCCCACCGATATGTGGGACTCTATTTTAGTTTTTCTTGTTTTATCGAAGCTTGATTTTCATTCAAAACGGGAATGGGAAAGCTCAGTCAAGGGAACCGAGCTACCAACCTTTAAACAATTAACAAAATTTTTAAATGACCGTTGTCAATTATTAGAGACTTTGTCGTCAAATAAAAAATCATATAATGATAGAGTATTAACTCATTTTTCTAATTTTTCTAATCAAGGCCGTACCTGCCCTATTTGTAATTTAAATAATAATAGTATTTTTAGTTGTAAAAAATTTTTAAATATGAATTCAAAACAAAGATATAATGAGATAACATCTTTGCATAGATGCGTTATTTGTTTACGCGAAAATCATAGTGCACGGTATTGCAGGGTAAAAATTTTATGTACCTCTTGCAATAAACCACACTCTTCGTTGTTATGCTTCGCGAACAACAATGAAAATGAAAATAAAAATAAAAATACCTTTCATGAAAACAAGAGACAATCAAATACAAATAATTATAATTCTAATAATAATTTAAATAAAAATAATTCTACTTTTTCTAACAGTTATAGTGCCAGTGGCACACTTAATAAAAAATCTTTGGGCAATAACCTGCCAAGTACAAGTCAATTGACTTGGATCAAACGGATGATAATTCTGATATTTCCGAAAATCAGTTAATGCTCATTCTTCTCAAAATGCTTATACTTTTATGAAAAGCAATAAAACAACTATTTTGTCTACTGCAATTTTATATGTTTATGATATTAACAATAAAGTGGTTAAATGTAGATGTCTCTTGGATTCAGGAAGTCAAAGTAATTTTATAAGTTATGAACTTTTCACAAAATTAAAATTAAATTCTTTCAAAAATTATAAACCCATCGTGGGTATAAATGGTAATTTAACAAACACTCAAATTAAAGCTTATGCTTGTATAAAATCAGCATATAATGACAAGCAATATTGAATTTCTTGTTTTAGATAAAATAACGGGTAATCTGCCCAATGAAACAATTTCTAATTTTAATTTTGAGGTCCCGAGGGATATTAAGCTTGCCGATCCTCAATTTTATAAATCAGAACGAATAGATATGCTCTTAGGAGTGGGTGTTTATTGGAATCTCATGCGTGACGGCTTAATTTCTCTAGGCCCCAACCAGCCATTCTTGCAAAATACTATTTTAGGGTATATTGTAGGTGGTCAAATGCAATGTAGTAATTCAAATAAAAGAAATAGTTCAAATTTTTGTGGCTTTTCCACCGAACAAAAAATATCAGAACAAATAGAAAATTTTTGGAAAATTGAGGATGTAGTACCAAAAAATTTAAAACTAAAGATGAAGAATTTTGTGAAAAATATTTTATTGAAACTCGCAGTAAGGACCCTTCTGGCAAATTTATTGTGAAGTTTCCATTTTCTAGGGACGTTTCGAGTTTGGGCAGCTCCATGCAAACCGCAATTAGTCGTTTTTATGCACTTGAGCGTAAATTTGAGCGTGATCCTAAATTAAAAGAATTTTATGTTCAATTTATGAACGAATATGAAAGCTTGGGACATATGTCCAAAATAAAAGAATCAGAGATTAACTTAAGTGATATAAATTATTATATTCCATATTTTGGTATTTTTAAAAAGGATAGTTTGACCTCATCCTTTCGAACAGTTTTTGACGCCAGTTGTAAAAGTTCAACAAACGTCTCTTTAAATGATATCCTTTTGGTTGGTCCCACTATACAGGATGATTTGTTTTCAATTTTATTAAGATTTAGAAAGTTTCCTGTAGTTTTAGTGGCCGACATTGCTAAAATGTATCGGATGGTTTTATTACATCCGAGTCAGAGGGACTTGCAGCATATTGTTTGGCGCGAAGCCCCTGATAAAGAACTTTTTCATTATAGATTAAATACCGTCACATACGGAACAGCACCTGCTGCATTTTTAACTATTCGCAGTTTAAAGGAAGCTGTTAAAAAATACGAGGAAAAATTCCCTCTTGCCTTTCAGGCCATAAATAGTGGTTTTTATGTCGATGACCTCAATTGGGGCGCTGAAAACATTGAAATCGCTAAATTAATAAAAAAATCAAATCACGGATATCTTAAAACAATCTGGATTCGAGCTAAGAAAATTCATGTCTAATGAACTTTCGGTAATTTCTGATTCTGATCAAGCTAGTACACCATTTTATTCAATTTTAGATGGTACTAGCACAAAAACTTTAGGAATATTATGGGACTCTAGAAATGATATTTAAATTCAATTGACAATGTAAAAATTACAAAACGGTATATATTATCAAAAATTTCTCAGATTTTTGATCCCCTGGGGCTTGTTGGTCCAGTAATAATTCGTGCAAAGATTTTATTGCAAGAATTATGGAAATCAGATTTAAAATGGGACGATCAAGTACCCGATAATATTTCTAAAGCATTTTTTACCTTTGAAAATGATATTCAATTGCTAAATAATTTTAAAGTATCTCGACACGCATTTTGTCGAAATTATACAAATATTCAATTGCATGATGCTGATGCATCCGAAAAAAGCTGGATGCTGCATATATGTTAAAACGACCGATCAAAATGGCATGGTTCATATTAGGCTACTATGCGCTAAGTCACGGGTCGCGCCACTAAAAGTAATTTCGTTGCCGCGTCTTGAACTTTGCGGATGTGTACTACTAAATAAATTAATGAACCAAGTTATTAGCGCCCTACAGCTGAATATTTCTGAAGTTTACCTTTGGACTGACTCGACTATCGTTTTAGCGTGGTTAGCTTCCGAGCCATCTGTTTTTAAAACTTTCGTCGCCAAAAGAGTCTTAGAAATTCAGCGCACAGGAAAATCAAAAAATTGGTTTCACGTAGCTTCTGCAGATAATCTCGCGGACATTATTTCACGCGGTACATTAATAGAATCTTCTTTATGGATTCATGAACCAGATTGGTTAAAATTAGACCAGGAAAAATGGCCGGTTTTAGGCAAACAAGTTCAGTCTGTCCCAGAGTTAAAAAATCAAATAGTTTTAACCGCTGTTGTGTCACAGGACTTTAATATTTTTGACCGATACTCATGCGTTTTTAAATTGCAATGTGTTGTAGCATATTGTATGCGTTTTTATCATAACTCAAATCCTAATAATAAAATAAAATTAAAAGGAAAATTATCGGTTAATGAAATAAATAAGGCCTTGCTCATTTTAACACGTTTAACTCAGGCACAAGCTTTTAATAAAGAAATTTCGGAGTTGTCAAATGATAGACCAATAAAAAATAATAGTAACTTATTATGTCTTAATCCGTTTATAGATAAAGATAAAAAATTATTATTGGTCGGCGGTAGATTAAAACATGCTAATATACCGTATTTGTACAAGCACCCTATTTTGTTACCTCAAGCTCATAATTTTACCACATTACTGATAGAATATGAGCATATAAGATTACAACACGCTGGTCCTCAAACAGTTCTAGCGTCGCTTAGGTCTAAATATTGTATTGTTAATGGGCGGAATGTTATCAGAGGTGTGCTTAGAAAATTGTTTGAAACGCTTTATGGCACGTAGAGGCATGTGTAAAGACATTTATTCCGATAATGCTACTAACGTTGTCGGGGCAAATAATGCAATAATATCCATTTCGGAAAATGTTGCTAATTCTGCGGTATCAAAATACCTACTTGAAAATCGCGTGAGTTGGCACTTTTTACCCCCATACGCACAAAACTTTGGTGGTCTGCATGAGAGAGCAATTGGTAGCTGCAAATATCATTTAAAAAGGATATTGGCAGATAAAAACTTACACTATGAGTCTTTTTTGACTATTTTAGTACAGGTCGAGGCAATTTTAAATTCCCGTCCCTTATGTCCTCTTTCATCGGACCCTCATGATTTGAATTCCTTGACTCCTGGTCACTTTCTTATTGGCTGTGAATTGCTCGGGCTTCCAGAAGAAACTGTTGAAGATGTTCCAATGAATAGACTCAGCAAATATAAGTTACTGCAAAAATATACAGAGCACTTCTGGAGACGATGGTTAAAGGATATCCTTACAGATTTACAGCAAAGAAGCAAGAATACTGCGTCCAAGAGTGGTACATTGTGTATGGGGGCCTTAGTCCTTATTAAGGAGGAAAATGTTCCTCCAATGCAATGGAGACTGGGAAGAATTACAGAAATCTTTCCAGGCAAGGACAACGTAACCAGAGCACAGTGGTTCAGAATTAAATAAAAATTGACAAAATTCTGAATTTTTGTGTACTTTGTGGTCTTAATTGATCTAAATTAAGCCTTATAATTAGGTTTATATTATTTATTACTTACATCTGTTCATATAAATTACGTTGCAACCTTGCCGTAAGAAGTTTTTAAAAAGTTATTTTAAAGTTTTTGAAGTATTTTATTGAATTACAAATTTATTAAATAATGTTAATAGTTTACAATATAATTACAGATTGATTGAAAGAAAGTAAAAAGCTACATAGGTAAACTATGCTGACAAAACAATATACATTTTATTATATAAACAATAAGTTGCTGAGTAGCATGACTCCGGTCATGTAACTCCTCCCTCCTCAAAATGAAGCATCCCCTGGGAGGTTGAAGTTCTGTCCGGGGGGGAGTGGTTGGAGTTCCTCTTCCTGTGGAATGGGTTCTCTCTTTCTCTCCTGGATTCGGCTTCTGATGAATTTCAGTCCAAAATATGTTAACGCCATGACGATTACCACGTAGAGGGAAATGGTCATGATGCTTGGGGTGAAAATATCTTGTTGATTTTTCTCCATTGGTATAACTGCATTTTCCGAAATTTCGTTTAATTTCAGCGTTTTTAGGTTTATTTTTAAATTTTGTATTTGTCGGTCCTCTATGGCAGGGTTTAAATTATTTACGAGGGCAGGCTTTCCAGATGATTTTTCTTCGAAAAATAGCTTGTTTTGTTTGAAAAAAATTTCGCAGTTTTCTTCTTTTATGAGGTAAATTCCTTGAAGTGACTTAGTTTCGCTTTCTTCGTTGCATTTAATGTGGAGTTTTTCTTCGTTGGGAAATACTCCGAGAAACTGGTTAATTTCCGGGATGACTTCCATATGGTTTTCGGTAATATCAAGTTTTATATACGAGCATGAGTGTGAGTTTTCCTGTAGGATAATATTCTTCTCACAAGTCACATCCTGACTTGCTTGCAAATAGTTTGCGCATTGAAACCTTTTGCCCTTTTTACAAATGTCATTCAATGGTACAAATCCATTTTCTTTTGACTTTAATAAATATTTAGTTTTTGGAATTATCGTCACAAACTCTGATTTGAACAGGGTAGGGATGGGTGTGAGGCGGTATAATTCAAAATCTGTTTCGTAATTTATTGGGAGGGATAGAAAATATGTTATTCTTGTAGGCTCAATTTGACAGTTAATTTGAATAAGGTTTTCAAGTTCTAAAATGTTTTCGTATTTTAACTCCACTGGGAGTTGGTTTTTATAGTGTTCGGCGATTTTTCTAATTTCGAGGAATAATTCATCTGTTTTTATTATGCTAGGGTGCATTGTTTTCAACTTACAAAATGTTATCGAGTTTTCGATATCCGTTAGAATATTTAAAATTGTATTATATATAATTAAAATTTGGTTATGGAGGTCTTGTGCAAACAACATAAAAATTTGGCTCTGAACTTTTTCGTTCATGAAGTTATTTAATTGTAAAATTTTATTTTTTAAAATATTTTCATTATGCTGTATTTCTTGTAGAGTATCATTAAAATTTTGTATTAGTTTTTGATTAATAGAGTATTGTTGATTTAATTGCGACTGAAAGTTATCGTTTTTCTTGCGAATGTCGGTTAAAATTTTGTATATTTTTTCACCGTCATTTGCATCTAAATTACCTGTAATGCCCTTAATTATGGTTCCAAAACCATTAATAAGTCCCCGTTTGTTTCTTGTGAAACTTTCATTATACCCTAAATTAATATGATTAATTTTTTCATAAATTTTTCCCTGTGTATAGTTAATAATTTTCTTATAATTATCTAATTCTCTACTATAAAAAGTTTTGTTAATCTTAAGTAAATCTAGCCTATTATATTCTAAGTTAAGTTTTTCGAATTGGTCGAAAAGTGGTTGTAATTCGTAGTAGTGGACAAAAGTATGGTCCGTGCGCTGCAATTTTGCAGGGCCCAAATTTATAGGAAGGATACCAAGGTTTGTTGTTATGTTGCGGATGTCCGCTGCTCGTCCGCATGTGAGCAACCTGGAATAGATAAATCTTGTTGAGTTTTTGAGTTACTGTTTTTTCTAGGGCGTTTTATATTCGAAAGGTGGATTTTATCTATGGTATTAAAATGGGTTGGGTCAATTTTTGCGGTTTTTAATTTCCAGTTTATATTTTTGATTTTTTCTTTTTTGAATTTATTTTTGGTTTTTGACTGTTTTTGTTTATTTTTAACGAATACTTTTTCGGGTATACTTTTGGGAATTTCTTCACGTTTTTCATTTAATTTGTTGTCTTTCGTCTTTTGTGCGTCTTTGTTTATTTTTTGATATAAAATTTTGGTTTTTTCTTTATGGTTAAATATATAGTTATTCATTAATTGTTTGTTCAATTCTAAGTTAAAGGGTGAATCTGTGCCTAAGTGTCCTGTGATTATTTCTGAAGGTTTTAATTTTGTAGTGCTATGTATTGTATTATTATAGGCCAATATTGCATAATTTATTTTTATCTCAATTGGCTCGCTCTTAAAAATATCTTGGTTATTAAGTAACCTTATGTGCTCGATTAGGGTGGAGTGAAATCTTTCTACTGGAGAATTTGAATCGGGGTGTTGCGAGCTTATGAAGTGGATTTTGATTTTATGGAGTTCTAGTAACTCTTTTAACACACCGCTATTAAACTCACCACCATTATCCGATACGATTTGTTCGGGGATGGAATGGTGCGTAAAATATTTTATGAGATTATTTACTACTTCTATGCTTGAAGCAGCACTTAGTTTATACGCTTGACTATATTTTGAGAAAGTGTCAATTATTGTAAGAAATTTAGATTTTTCTAGGGTGATACTGTCCATGTGTAAAATTTGGAATGGTCTAGTCGCTGTCGGTGTCAAGTTAAATTTTAATTTTAGGGGGTTTCTGTCGTATTTCGTAAGTTGGCAAATTTCACAGTTATTTATGTACGTTTGAATCACACGACGTTGATTCGGAAAATAGTACGACTCTTTTATACGTTTTTCGGTTTCTTCGATTCCCCGGTGGTTCGTTTTTCCCTCGTGAAATTTTTTTATAATTTCTTTTATTTCTACCTCCCCTATTACGTCTGTAAGGTATTTTGTACACCTAATTAAATTTATTTGTCCATTTTTAAAATATGTTTGTAATACAGCACAAAATTGTTCATAGATTGGATCCTCGAAAAATACATAATACTTAATTTTTGGGGCGATATATTCTTTCATAACTTTTATTACATCTTGTTCAAAATTATTTTTTGACAATTGAACAAGCATTCTTTGTTTTGATTTATAGAGGATAACGATTGAGGGGGTTGCAGGGGCAAATTCTACTAGTGAAAGAATAATTTGGTTTTTGCCATAATTGACTGGACAAGTTACTATTGGGACACCAATAATTGGGTTTTCCGCGTTAGAGTGTACTGTATTAAGATCGGTTTCTGTAGGTTGTTCCGCTTGCTTAATATTTTCTTCCCGCTCTAAGTCGTCAAGGTCCCCTGTTTCAACAATTATAGACATATTGTCTGAGTCTTTATTCGCGGAAAAGCTGTCGTTAAACTTTTGCATATAATCTAATAAGGGTTCATTAATATTGTCTGTAATGTCAGGTTCGTCATTTGTCAACTCTTCGCAGAATTCTTCTATAAAGCTGGAAATAGCACTTTTATTATTTTCGTGATTAGTGACGTTAATTTCAACTTTTTGGGGTGGGTCAATATTGTAAATAAGTATTTTAATTTTAGAGTTTTGAAATATAATTTTAATTAAATTAAGTATGATATCCCATTTTAGGTTATCTAGGCCGGATCCAATTTTTGGCATAGCTACAGTAAAATCTTGTAGCTCTAAACATAATCTTTTGAGGCTTATCAAGGCGGAAATTATAGTAGTGTAGGTGGGTTTGTCCCTAAATATCTTTTTGGTAATTAAATAATAAATATTTCTTGTAGGAAGTTTTAAATATGCAACTTCACCTACAGGTTTGTTTTGTGCTTTTAGTGTGTTTACGCAATTAAATTTTTCCCTGAAATTACGGGCGATTCCTTTTTTCATGCTAAAACACTGGGAGACGCAATGAGCAAGAGATATATTCTCGTCACAATTAAATAGATCATTGTCGATTATTTTTACATTATTATTAATTATATTAAGGTTATTATAAATTATTTGACGAAGAGTTTCATTTTTATAAACGGCGTCTGAAAGTTCATTTAAATTTATTTCGTACGTGGGAATAGATTCGCATATATTGTCATCGTAATCTGATACTTCCTTATCTTTGAAACTCGTACGTGACTTTATGTTATTTTGTAGAGGTGAATTACTTATAGTATTTTTATTGTAATTATTACTTAAAACTTGGGCATAAGTTAAGTCAGTGGCGTTACCGATTTTTTTTATTTGGGGGGGTTCGTTTGTGGGGTTTTGTAGTTGGTCGGGATTTTTGGGAATATCGGTTTCTGGGTTTATTACGATGCGTGACAAGGCATCTGCGTTACTATTAAGGACACCTTTTTTATAAATAATTTCATAATCATATTCTTCTAAGTACAACCGCCACCTACATAATTTGGAATTAGGTTCTTTAAGGGAGAACAACCACTGCAAGGGTTTATGGTCAGATACTATTGTAAATTTTCGGCCATAAAGGTAGGGCCTAAAGTATTTAACAGCCCAAACGATTGCTAGGAGTTCCCTTTCGATAGTACTTAGATTACATTCTGATTCGTTAAGGGTGCGACTTGCGTAAGCTACTGGCAAATCAGAGCCTATTTTCCCTTGTGACAACACCGAACCTAAAGCAAAACTAGAAGAGTCGCAAGTTAGAATGAAGGGTTGATTAAAATCTGGATACTGCAGTATGGGTTGGTTAATCAACAAATTTTTACAATGGTTAAAACATTTTACATACTCGGGGTCCTTAATATTAATTTTATGATTCTTTTTCAGACAGATAGTCATAGGTTTAGTTATTTTCGCAAAATCTTTTATGAATTTGCGGTAATAACCCAATAGTCCCAAAAAAGCCTTAATTTGTCGTGTAGTTTTAGGAATAGGATAGTTTTGAACAGCTTTAATTTTTTCAGGATTCGGTTTTACGCCCTGGGGTGTCACTATATGACCTAAAAACGCTACTTCTTTTTGCAAAAATTCGCATTTATCGACTTGTAATTTAAGATTAGCAGATCGCAATCTATCAAAAATCTCTTTGAGATTGTTTATATGTTCTTGTAAACTTGTACTAAAACAAATGATATCATCAAGAAATACGCAGCATTTTTTATTTAATATACCCCTTAACAGGTTGTCCATGACCCTCTAAAATGTGGCTGGGGCCGTTTTAAGGCCAAAGGGCTTGCGCAGGAATTCATAGTGACCATTTTCTGTGCTGAAAGCAGTTTTTTGAATATCCTCCCTAGCCATTTCCAGCTGGTGATAACCACTGGCTAAATCCATTGTACTAAAGTATAAACAACGTCCCAACTTGTCCAATAAGTCCGTAATGTTCGGCAATGGGTATCGGTCATCAATAGTTTTTTCATTTAATTTACGATAGTCAACTACTATTCGCCATTTGCGTTCAGCAAAAGGGGCACTTTTCTTGGGGACCACCCAAATTGGCGAACTCCACGGGCTATAAGAGGGTCTTATGATTTTTTGTTGTAACATTTTTTTAATTTGTTTATCTACCTCTTGTTTATGGACATTTGGAAAACGATAGGACTTTGTGTACACTGGTATTTCGTCTTTAGTAACTATTTTATGTTTAATTTTATGCGTAAAAGTTAAGGGTTTTCCTTCTGAATGAAAAATATCAGAGTACTCATTTAAAAGATTTAAAATTGCTTGTTTTTCCTCTGCATTCATATGATTTATTTTAATTTTAGACAGATCAATTGGCGAGTTATCGCAATATGTATTAATATTATTAAAATTAGAAGCTGTGTGGTGTTCGTATTCGTCGAACATTTGCACAGTTATTGGGTTTATTTTAGCAGAAATGTCCCTATCTGTAGGGTTAACAATACTACAATAAGTAGAAAAATCTTTTACACTGGCTACGCTTTCTATTATTTCTAGATCACCAGCTTTCATGTGAGGAATTATTACGTCACCATTTTTAACATTTTTAATATTTATTTTAATAATTTGTTCTGTCTTGGCAGGGACGACTATGCTGTCGGCCCCACTAGATAACTCAAGGTAGTGAATTTTGATTCTGCGGGATGGTGTAATTAATACATCATTATGCAGGTCGACAATCGCGTTTAATTTCTTTAGGTTATCTAAGCCTAGTAGACAGTCAAATTGTTTATGAAAGTTGAACATATGAAATTTAAGATTAATGTTATTTTTAAACAATTTGCCACACGGGATCTTTGTACTATACTTTTCCAAGGAAGTACCGTGTGCACTAGATATTAAAAATGGGTCATGTATAATATTCCTAGAAAAAAATTTATTTGCGATGTCATGTTTAACAAACGACTTTGTGCTACCACTATCTAATAAAACTTTTAAATTTAAATCTGGGTAAATTATATAGCACAATTGACTTTTTTCGTTTGTTAAACTCATGATATCTATTTTTCCGAGGCTCAATTCTCTAAAAAAGATGAGTCATCTTGATTTTTATTTAAATTTTCCTCCGGAAACTCTACTTTCGGCGCATTATGCAAGTTGAAAACCTCTTCTATTTGAAAATTAGGCGTTCTAATTTGATTATTTGAATTATTTCTATTATTAAAATTTTGCCTAGCATGGGACATATTAGTGTTTCGCGTAGAAACACTCATTGGAGTTGGTCTCGGTAACCTTACATTAGGGTTTGGCCTAAACACATCATTTCTGGAGCTAGGCCCTGGCTGATTTTGAAAGTTTGTATTTGTGTTATTATTATTAAAACCATTTGGCCTTGGCTGGAAATTTTGTGGGTAATTTGTTAGTTGCAATTGCCTAATATTTGGCAATTGCTGCCTTCCTTGTGTAAAGTTACGATTATTATTAAAGTTTGGCTTTTGTCTAGGATTTTGGCTATAAGAATTTCTAATTATTTGGTCATTTATTTCTAATTGAAAATCGTTCGTTAGCATATTTAACGCAGAGTTCAGATCTTCTGGATTTTTGGTTCGCATTAAGGATCCTATTGGGTCTCGGAGGCCCCTCAATAAAACCCTTAAGGCGTATTTTCTTAAGTATGCGGTTAAAGTTCCGACCTCTTGTGCATTACCATGATGCACCGTTAAATATGCTATCTGAAGGTTAAGTAGCATAAGTATACTATTGTAAAAATCGAAAACTGACTGTTTGAGCCCTTGCTTTAACTCTGTCATTTCCAATTGCAAGCTGAAAACGTCGCGTTTATCGCTATATGTATTCTGGAGTGCTAATTTTAAGTCATTCCAGTTATTCAGAATGCAAGAGGATATTTTAGTTGCGGCATCGCCCTTTATTTTAGCCAAAATGCTAGACATTAGGTACTCATTCTGAAAGTCCGTCGGGTCATTAAGGTTATAAAATTTATTGACTAATTTTTCACATATATCGATGAATCTAGGAAGGAGTTCTGACTCGCCCCTAAATTCAGGGATCATGTTCAAGTAGTCGGCTTTCAGAACGTTAGCCATGTTTAAATTTAAATTATTTATTTCGGGAATGGGGTTATTTGTTTCTATTATGGTAAGTTCTAGTTCAGAGTTTGTTTCGGACTCGGAACTGGACTCAGAATCGATTAAAGTATTTTGAAAATTGAATCTGCAATCACTAAATGACATAGGTACTTACAGGCAAATGGTCGCTGCTATGATGTCCTTCATCTGTGATGTGCACTCACACTCGAAGAAAACTTTTTTTTTTTGTAATTTCTCTTGTTTGGAAACTACCAGGTTCTATCACCAACAAATCGTCGAAACGAATCAATTTTATGCTAAATTGATTGGTGAAAACTGCCGACTGCGCCAATTACGTTGCAACCTTGCCGTAAGAAGTTTTTAAAAAGTTATTTTAAAGTTTTTGAAGTATTTTATTGAATTACAAATTTATTAAATAATGTTAATAGTTTACAATATAATTACAGATTGATTGAAAGAAAGTAAAAAGCTACATAGGTAAACTATGCTGACAAAACAATATACATTTTATTATATAAACAATAAGTTGCTGAGTAGCATGACTCCGGTCATGTAACTTATATAAACCCCTGAATATGATAAAGTCCATACCAATGTAAAAAATAAAAAATAGTCAATTATTGTAATAATTGAAGTTTCAAGATCATGCGCCATATTGCGACAAACAATAATTTTATAGATGAAAGTAGTGTCTTGTTTTATCCCTATGTATGCTTAAAATCACTATATTTTATTTTTAAAATATGTTTTACTCTACCATTAAGACAGTTTAACTTGAGAACAGGAGAAAAAATTGTAATTATCAATTAAAAAAAAACGCTTAAAATCGCCCAGGTTTTTTATATGCTTTTTTTTCCCAACATATGGTACTATCAAAATATGAAAAAGAAAGTTTCACGAAATGGCACGTTTTTGAAAAAACTTGATTTAAATATTTTTATATTTTCCTGATAGAGAAATTTAACTGTTTTAATTTAAGAACGTATTTTTACAACAAATTTTATAAGTTCCTTGTACATAATTATTCTTATTAGTACCTACTAAAATATTTCAAGTATGGTTAATTGGGGAGTAAATATTTAAAACCAATTAAATAACATGTTTTAATAGGATATTTCCAGCGTTATTGTAATTTTAGCCTAGCATTTAATATTTTAATCCTTAATCTCGGACCATTTGTAATCCTTAATCTTTCTTCTTAAAAAGATTAAACACCTGCTTCTAAAATATACCTATAAAAGTAGGCAAGAGTATTTATTATAATTCTCCCCCTCCAATCCCTACTCCATCCCCCCAAATCCCCCTCCCACCTTCCTCGTCGCAACACCCAAAAATTCATGACAGATGCAAATCAGCATCAGTGAGCAGAGACTCACTCCCCCAATTATCCATTCAAATTAATTCAAATTTTAGATAAATGAGCCATAGGCACTGAGCCTGTCTCTTAAAGACCAAACAAATTACAGATGATGATATTATAATTCACTTTAATTCGATACCTTCTAAAGTGCGTTTAAAGTTTTATAATGGCCAATATAACAAACAAAGATCTTTTAAATGTGTTAAAAGAATATAATAGTGACGAATATGACCAGAAAACAGTTTTAGAAGATTACTGCATAAAAAAAATGAATCTTCAAAATAATTTTGAAGATATCAAAATAATAAAGGATAAAGTGAGAAAGTTTTATGGCAATTTTTTAGTTACCTAATATTTTAAAAGATAGTCATAAAATAACCCTAAGGCTTAATTTAGATCAATTAAGACCACATCTTAAAAGTCGAACCACCCTAAATTTTTCTCTATACCAAATTTTGAACTTTTAGGTATGGATTCATATAAAGGATCTTAAATAAAGCATCCATACCAAATTTCATCAAAATTCAGATTTTTCATTATGATATTCGTAATCAGCGGTATCGAAAATATAAGTACACAAAAATTCAGAATTTTGTCAATTTTTATTTAATTCTGAACCACTGTGCAGAGTGGTGTCAGTACAAACTAAAGATGGCATCATAAAAGGGCTTATTCGAAAATAGCTCTATTACCCATGGACTATGAAAAACATTGAATGTGAACAATTATGGATTGTTTTATTTTAAACTTTAAGTGTTATTGTGTCATAGTCCTATTTTAGCCTTTGAAAATTAGTCTTTTCAAGGTCGCCGCCATGTTGGATCTCATTACGGTCCTGCTCATGTAAGACAAGGGTGACGAGTGAAAAGAGTGAGGGAGGAACTGCGCACACAGGTGTTCGAGAGTATCGATATATCGGCGGAAAGGAAAAAACATGTCAAATATATAGGTTAAATACCTCTCTCGCGCTTCCGCGTTAGCGTTTTATTATAAATGTAAAAACTGTCGTTAATGTTTTATTGTGTACACAAACTATTTAAATAAAAGTGATGTTAGATGAACTATGAGAAGTTAAGCAAGCCAAAAAACTATGGATTTTGCGGTGAAGAACGCAAAATTAATTACAGTCCGTTAACATAAGATGATTATCATCTTATACCCTTACACCGACAGCAATACGTAAGTTTTATGTTTGTCAAAGTAATACGAAGTCTCCACAATAATAATAATAATAATAATAATAATAATAATAATAATAATAATAATAATAATAATAATAATAATAATAATAATAATACCATATATAGGCCCCCAACTATAGAAAAGCCTCATAAAAGAAACGCCAAATAAATCTACAAGGGGGCCCACAGGGTGGATTTAAAACAGTAAAAAAATACAGTTCAATGCACAGCTAAAATCTTAAGAGGGTGCATAATTAGACATTATAATGCATCTAGAAGGGGGCCCTGAGACCCCTAGATTTACCAGTTGAGAAACTATTTTATCATAAAGTCCACAAACAAATTATTCTCTGTTCCTAACTAATTAGCGGGGAAAAGTGGCACTTTTTCACAAAAGTTTTCCTATGCCCACGGGGGACGAGGGCCCTTGAGGAGCGCCCAGCGTCTACAGTTTCTTTTAATTTATTGTAAACTGTTTATACTTTATTTATTTATTTATAATCCCCCTAGAACGATAAGGGCGCAAAACAATCAAATATGCAGGGATTATATATGGACTATAGCCGTTTAAATTCGTAAAAATTTTCGGCTGCGGCGCTGAGCCTTCTAAAATAGTCTTTCTTTTTTTTATTCCAGTGAAAAATTCAAGCGTGAAATTTGAAAAAAAATTCACCTGCGGCCATAGAGCTTTCTTATATTTTTACCAAATTTTAAAATGTAATACTGTTTTAAAATTAAAACAAACCATCAAAAATTTTCGCCTGCGGCACCAGGCTTTTTACGCTATTTTTTAAATTTTATTTAACTTATAAACAGTTTATACTTTATTTATTTATATTCCCCCCCGAAACTGGTTCACGGTCTTTAGTCCGAAAAAAAAAAGTTCGCAGCAAAAAGTTCGCAAAAATTAGTTCGCAAAATTTTAGTTCGCAAACTTTTAGTTAGCAAAACCTTTCATTCGCAAAAACTTAGTTCCCATAACCTTTGTTCGCAAAAACATAAGTTCGCTTAGTCCAAAAGTTAGCGAATGTATTTTTACAGTTTCTTTTAGTAGTTTGAGTTTGAGGAGCGCCCAGCGTCTACAGTTTCTTTTAATTTATTGTAAACTGTTTATACTTTATTTATTTATTTATAATCCCCCTAGAACGATAAGGGCGCAAAACAATCAAATATGCAGGGATTTTTACAACTGGACTATAGCCGTTTAAATTCGTAAAAATTTTCGGCTGCGGCGCTGAGCCTTTTTTTTTAATTTAAGATTGTTAAACTTAATCGCAAAATTTGTAAAAAATTTTTGTTAAACTTTAAACTGTAACACTGTTTTAAAATTAAAATAGTCTATCTAAAATAGTCTTTCTTTTTTTTATTCCAGTGAAAAATTCAAGCGTGAAATTTGAAAAAAATTCACCTGCGGCCATAGAGCTTTCTTATATTTTTACCAAATTTTAAAATGTAATACTGTTTTAAAATTAAAACAAACCATCAAAAATTTTCGCCTGCGGCACCAGGCTTTTTACGCTATTTTTTAAATTTTATTTAACTTATAAACAGTTTATACTTTATTTATTTATATTCCCCCCCGAAACTGGTTCACGGTTTTTAGTCCGAAAAAAAAAAGTTCGCAGCAAAAAGTTCGCAAAAATTAGTTCGCAAAATTTTAGTTCGCAAACTTTTAGTTAGCAAAACCTTTCATTCGCAAAAACTTAGTTCCCATAACCTTTGTTCGCAAAAACATAAGTTCGCTTAGTCCAAAAGTTAGCGAATGTATTTTTACAGTTTCTTTTAGTAGTTTATTTATAAATTGCAGCGACAATATAAAAATTTGATAAATATTTATATTCATAATAATATTTTAATTAATTTACAATAAAAAATATATATATACAATATTTTCTACATAATAATATTGCAAAAAAATTAACCAATATCAAAATCATTTTACATCTGACACAAAACAAAACAAACCAAATTGGCTCACCCAAACCCAAACCAAAACGAAACAATAAATCTAAAACCAACCCAAAACTAAAATTAAAGTGACTTCCTGTACACTTTTCATTTTTATGTTTAATACATCTCCAAATTGTCTTTTCTTTGTAAGTTCTTTCTTTTAAATATATAAAATTTTCGTGAACCGCCAAATTACTTCCAGCGAACTTAAAATATACCGTACAGACATTATCGCTTCTTTTATGTACTGAAATTGCATTTATTAAAATTAACTTAAAACATACGTACCTATCTCAATACAAAAAATGGTTCAATAAACAAATATCTTCATTGACCTTCATGAAAACAATTTTTGAGAACAAAAATCTTGCGAACTTAATTTTATGCGATATTATGTATTGCGAACGCGTGCGAACTAATTTTCATGCGACCTTTATTTTTTGCGAACTTTTTGCGCGAACTAATATTTTGCGAACTTTTTTTTTTTCAAACTAAAGACCGGATACCCCCGAAACTATAAGGGCGCCAAAACAAGCAAATATGCAGGGCCTTTTTTAAATTCATAAATATTTTCGACTGCGGCGCTGGGGTTTCCTTTGTTTTGTTTATTTAAGATTGTTAAACGTAAAAGTAGTAAAGATTGCATTTTTGTAAAACTTTAAATTGTAACAATGTTTTAAAATTAGGAATCAAATTTGTAATAATTTTCGCCTATGGCGCTAGAATTTTACGTTTTTAGGAGTTTATAAAACTTATTTGTAAAAATGTTCACCTGCGGCGATAGAGCGTTCTTGCATTCTTATTAAATTTAAAATTGTAACAATGTTTTAAAATTAAAATAGAGCATCAAAAGTGTAAAAAATTGCCTGCTGAGCTAGGGTTTATTGAGTTTTTGCAAAATATTGAATTTAAAAAGAATACGTCAGAATTCGTAGAAAAAATTGCCTGCGGCGTTAACGATTTTTTAGTCGCTACGGCCCTGGATGAAAAAATTATTTTTTTAGAAATATATGGCCCGAAAAAAAAATTTCGGAGGTCCTAGCTGGCTCAGTTTGGCCCTGAATACAGCTTGTTAATTAAATATTAATTAATCATTTTTTGTATAACATTTTTTAAAGTAACGCCCACGGTAACTTTCTAGTAACTTTTAGTTCGGCTATCTTGCAACCAAATTCTTTGTTTTTTATCAAAAAAAAAATAAAATACTGTAATTTTTTTAGTAACAACTATAATAAGTTTAAAAATATTGAATTTAAAAAGAATACGTCAGAAATTAACAGAATTCGTAGAAAAAATTGCCTGCGGAGTTAACCATTTTTTAGCCTGGGTGAAAAAGTTATTTTTTTGGAAATATGGGGCCCGAAAAATAAAGTTTCGGGGGTCCTAGTTGGCTCAGTCTGGCCCTGAATACAGATTGTTAATTAAATATTAATTAATCATTTTTTGTATAACATTTTTTAAAGTAACACACACGGTAACTTTCTAGTAACTTTTAGTTCGGCTATCTTGCAACCAAATTCTTTGTTTTTTATCAAAAAAAAAAATAAAATACTGTAATTTTTTTTAGTAACAACTATAAGTTTAAAACTTGATAATAGGGGGCCCCCGGAAATTATGCGACCCAGGGCCCACTGCACTGTTAATCCGGCTCTGATAATATATTGTTATACAATTATATTGTTTATCTTACAAATCTATTATCATGAAAGGGGCATAAAATATGACATGCAGACAGTAGTTTTAACCGGTAAACGAGAATTTTTCTACGCCTACTGCGAATAAAGTTCGAAAAAGTTGGTAAAATTCCGTTTTTTGGCCATATTATTGGTTCTAGCAAAGAAATAACAAAAAAGTGCTATTTTTTGATTTTTTTTAATTAAAAGTAAACATAATTAGTAGTTGATCCTGAAATGAGAAAAATGGCCTCAAAATTTTTTGCCGCCATCTTGAAAAAACAAAAAACTGTTAAAACTAATTAAATAAACTTCTATAAAAAATATGATGTTTTTAATAGCGAAAACGCAGTTCTCTAGGTTTTTGAAAAAAATGCCGTGGAGGTTTTTCTTTAACATCGATGGGCTACACATACATACACAAAAAAATTAGCCAAATCCGTGACCCAAGCCCTCAGCCCTGCCTGAATCGCCGCGGATATTATCAGAAACTTTTTTCTCACTTTTTGACGTAAAATCTGATATCTAATAAATAGTTTTTAAACCGCATATTTTTTTGGTTAAACATATGAAAAATCGTTTTTCTAAAAAACGCATCGATAAATTTTTGTAAATTTGGTCTTTATTTTTTTTTAATTTTGGCATTTAAAAAACTTAACTTTATTAGGAGATGAGCTAAATGTTGTTTTCAGACCAGCGTGACTTTTTATATATTATATATTATATTTTTATGAACAGAAACCTTTCATTTTTTTTTTGTTTCAGCTTTATACTTAGCATTTGCATTTGTGAAAGTGAAACCCTCAGACTGGTCTAAAGATGGAAAACCAATTTATAATAATTCATAGATTTTTTTCAACTTTTAATTTAGTGTTATAGGTCATAATTATTATTTTATTTATAATCAATATTTTAATCTTATATTTCTTTTTGATATTACCATACATATTAAAAAAATAAATAAAAGCGATTATATAATATTTGCTTTATTTATTTTTTCTGATTATGAGGCATTTCGCGCATAGCGTGCCAATATTTTGTAGTACTAGTAGGTATATACCACGGCATAAATCCATCTATCCGTTAAATATATACAGGGTGTATGTCTGTAGGCCAAGTACCGCCTACAGACATACATTTAACAGCCCAAATCTCCTAGAAATATAAATTTAACAGCCCAGATATCTCGAGAAATATACAGGGTGATCAATAACTGGCATGCCAAAATTTAGAAGGTGCTTCCACATCCAAAAATATCAAAAAAAAGTTCCTATAAAGGTTGGTCCGGAAATGAGCCCTAAGGGAGCTACGGCCCTTTAAAATTTTAAGAAAATTAAGGTTTTTAATTAATAATTCTGGTACCCTTGAAGCTAGATCAACGAGCTTTTGCATGTATACTATTATTAATAAGGGCAATAAGTTTATGTTAATTTATATTTTTGAATTTATCGATAGGCGTGACTAGACGTACAAAATATGTGAGGCTTAACACATTTTTGCCCCAAACTTTTTAATTTTTTTGTGAAAACTATAGATTTCTTGATTAAAAATACATAAAAAATGTCATATAGTGTAATACTGTAGGAGTAACCGTTTAAAAAAATGCAATTAAGAGGAATTAACTTTTTGTGCCACCAAAAACGTTACTTTTTAAAAGGCTATTACTCCTTTAATATTAAATTTAGGTGTTTTGGTGAAGAATACTTTTTTGCTTAGTTTTAAATGAGAAATCACTCTGCAGCATTAAAATTTAATTGATTGTTTTTTTTTTGTTCCTCATTCCCCGTATGTAATCTTCGAGGGGCCGTAGCTTCCTCATTTACGGACCAACCTTTATACAAACTTTTTTTCATATTTTTGGATGTAGAATAACCTCTTAAATTTTGGTATGGCAGTTACTGATCACCCTATAGATCGATTTAAAAATAACTGAAACGTAAAATCGTTTAAAAACTTTTATATTTTCCTACCTTTAGCAACTCTTCATATAGAGCACTTCTGCGCATTCGTATGTATTATTAAACACTTCTGCGCATAAATATGTTTCACTCAACCCTACTGCGCATGGTATATTTTTATACGTTTGCCAGGAGACTTTTGAGCATTCGTATGTATTATTAAACACTTCTGAGTATAAGTATGTTTCACTCAACCCTACTGCGCATGGTATATTTGAGGAGGTGACTTTCAAAACGCAGTTTTTGACAAATAACAGATTTCGAGATATCAACCAAGTATTAATTTAGGAACTATAACAGCTTTTATAGTACCAATGAACATCAGGTATTATCTATTTTAGAGAGAATAGTTAAATTACATTGGCGAATTAAATCAGTTTCACTAATTATTAAAAATATTGCATATTAAAAAAATCAAAAACTGCGTTATGAAAGTCAAACAATAAAAACTGCGTTTTGATAGTCCAGCATTTAAATGAATATGAGTATTATTAATAGAATCTCTTGTGATATTGATTTTTTAAATATTTTTCAGGTAAGTATAGATACAAATAGTATAGTTTAGTTAGTTTAGTTGTTTCAATGCGGGGTTCATAGCCCTCAACACCTGGTCCCTAGGGACCTTTGTGTTTACCGCACAGACCTCCTCAGAGCATCCCTGTTTCTTTTAAAAAGTCCAGGTATGGTTTCAGGGGAGTGTTCATGATCTCGTTTGGTTCCAGAGAGTCGTTCCCAAAGTACTTCCATCTTAGGCCTATTAGCGATGGACATTCACATATGAGGTGGTAGGGTTCTTCATCCCCTTCCCCACATCTCCTGCACACGGGGCTCGTAATCTGTCCCATTACGTGTCGGTGCTTGTTCAGTAAGCAGTGTCCAGTTATTATACCCGTTATTGTTCTCAGTTGACTCCTGGACATGCCTAGAAGTAAGCTGGTTCTTTTCTTGGTAGGTCCTCCTAGGAAGAGTTTGGAGTGCCTCATTCTAGGAGCATCTATCCAGTGTTGCTGGTGTTCATCCCGCAACATTCTCCTGATCTCGTGTCTGGCCGTGGAATATGATACCCCACAGCACGGTTCTGGTCCTGTGAGTACAGCTTCACTTCCCTTTCTCGCAAGGTCGTCTGCCTTCTCATTACCATCTATACCTTGATGTCCTGGAACCCATATCAAATTTACTTTGTTATGTTCAGCCAGTTTACATAGCTCGTTGTGGCATTCGTATACCAGTTCTGAGCTAAAGGCATATGAGTCTAATGCCTTTATCGCTGCCTGGCTGTCCGAAATGATATTTACTGTTCTACCCGTGTAGGACGCCGATGTCATTTCTTGTGCGCAGACATAAATCGCATAGATTTCAGCTTGGAAAACTGTTGCCTTGGTTCCCAGGTTTAAGCTAATTTCTTTGCCCGGTCCATGGATTCCTGCTCCGGTCCCTTCTTTCATTTTGGATCCACCTGTGTACCAGGTTTCACCTTTTAGTAGTTTAGGGTATAGTCCATTTTTCCATGCATCCCGGCTAGGTATCTCAGCCTTTGCCGGTTGCCTGAAATCATAGACTATAGCGATCCTATCTGTTTTCATGGATAGTATATCTGTATTGTCAATGTTCTCAAAGATTTTAGTATGTTCCAACCCTCTATGGCGGTCTCCCATGCCGTTAATCCTTAGTCTGTACGCTGCCATAAGTGCCTCTGTTTTTGCCACCAAGTGCAATGGAGGTAGGTCCAGTAGGACTTCTAGTGCTGCGGTGGGAGTAGTGCTCATTGCCCCCACTATCCCGATGCAGGCAAGTCTTTGTGCCTTGCTTAGAATCAGTCTGTTAGTAGTGGAATTGGCTTTATGCCACCACACTAACGCCCCATATGTCACTATGGGTTTTACAATTACATTGTATACCCAGTGCAACATTCCGGGTTTAATTCCCCAGTTTTTACCAAACATGCGTCTACAGGCCCATAGTGCTCTAATAGCTTTGTTGGTTTTATCTGTTAGATGGGGTTTATAAGACAACTTGCTTAAATAGTATACAGATGCTGTCCATATATTATGTAAAACCTTTTTTTAGTATTTTGGACGCTTTTTTCATTTAACTCATACAACATGACACTAGGGGGAGAGGGGGTCTCCCTCCAGAATGTTACGTAACTTATAAATAGACCCATATTGTACATTGTACATACATTCTCAATGTATGATTAATTTAGGAACTATAACAGCTTTTATAGTACCAATGAACATCAGGTATTATCTATTTTGGAGAGAATAGTTAAATGACATTGGCGAATTAAATCAGTTTCACTAATTATTAAAAAAAATTGCATATTAAAAAAATCAAAAACTGCGTTTTGAAAGTCAAAGCATAAAAACTGCGTTTTAATAGTCAGCATTTAAATGAATATGAATATTATTAATCTTGTGATATTGATTTTTTAAATATTTTTTAGGTAAGTATAGATACAAATATTATGTAAAACCTTTTTTTACTATTTTGGACCTCTCTGTGTAACGCTTTTTTCATTTAACTCAACACACAACATGACACTAGGGGGAGAGGGGATCTTCCCCCAGAGGGTTACGTAACTTATAAATAGACCCATACTGTACATTGTACATACATTCTCAATATATGAGCCTATTTTGCTTTCCCATTTTAAATTTTTTTTAAATTTCGGAAATCTTGTATTCGTGCAAAATTATTAAATATTTTAAATGTTCAGGTAGCTTATCCGCTTATCCGATTGAGCTGAAATTTTGCATAAATTATCCTTAGGTATATGTAAGATATTTTAAAAAGAATTTATTTAGCGTATGGCATTATTGCCGGGGAGATCCACCGTAGTGGGTAGTTCCGGCGCCTGTTGCATCTTTAACTCTGTTTTAGTTAGTTAGTAGCGATGCCTACTAACCCAGGGGGACCGACGGCTTTATGTACCCTCCGAAGCACATGGTTACGGTGGAATTTTTATTTGAAAATTTTTTGTTTTCTGACCGGGGATCGAACCTCGGACCTGTTGGTTAGAAGACCAGAGTCTTCTCGACTGAGCTACCACCGCTCAAAAAGAATTATAGTGATATATTAAAAGATGTCGAAATTGCGCTCTGCACTAAAATGATCCAACTTGGATTGAGCCTAAAAAAAAAAATATCTTCTAACCAATGAAAATTGAGAAAAATATGATTGGAACTTTTTTATTCAATTTTTAACGCTCTATCATTTAATGTAATTTTATTTTTTGTCCAACTAACTACAAAAAAGATATGTGGAAAAAAAACGTGTTTTAGGGGACTTTTAGGGGCCAATATTTTTCTGTGTGCCTCTTAGAGTGGTAGACTTTATTCCATAGTGTTTCTTGACCCAAAAACCATAATACTACAAATTTTAAACGTTTTGGTGAGCTTAGTCCCTTAAAAACTGGGGCGTATATAAATAAGAGGGGGCGTATAGGGGTTTCTTAAACCCTAATCAGATTAAGCTGAAATTTTGCATAAATCATCCTTAGATATATTTAAGATATTTTGAAAGATATTAAGCCGATATATAAAAGGGTGCTCAAGTGGCAGCCAGTCTTAAAATGTTTTAACAACGAGTGAGTTACGACTTTAAATGCGTTATATCTTCCAACCAATAGAAATTAAAGGAAAAAAATATTAAGCAATTTTATTGCATTTTTTGTGCTCTTTCATTTTCTGTGCAGTTTTTGTTTCTAGTAGGTTGCAATCAAAAGTTATAGGGCAAAAACGAGGGTCTTTCGAAACTCAAAAATCGATGGCCATTTTTTTATTGAATTTCCCATCTCAAAATCTATAGGAATACATACTTTTTTTTTAACTGATGAATTTTGTCGCAGTTGAAACCTATATTTACTGTAGTATAATTAAAAACTGCGTTTTGAAAGTCAAGCTTTGGTTCAAAAACTGCGTTTTGTTTTTCCACTTAGTTTTCTAACTAAATTTTTAATAGGAAATAACAAATTTTTTATTTTTTTTTATCAATAGATCGAATTAACACTGTAAACACCATCATTATCTCAATTTTTCAAAAAATGTCAAAAACTGCGTTTTGAAAGGCACCTCCTCATTTGTATATTTGCCAGAACACTTTTGCACATAAATATGTATCACCCAACCCTGCTGCGCATGATTTATTTGTATATGTTTGCCAGAACACTTTTGTACATTCGTATGTATTATTAAACACTTCTGCGCATAAATATGTTCTACCAAATTTACATGGTAAATTTGAATATGTTTGCCAGAACACTTTTGTGCATTCGTATGTTTTAATAAACACTTCTGCGCATAAATATGTTTCACCAAAAGTCCAACCTTACTGCGCATGGTATATTTGTATATGTTTGCCAGAACACTTTTGAGCATTTTTATGTAATGTTAAACACTTTTGCGCATAAAAACGTTCTACCAAACCCTCTGCGCATGGTATATTTTTATATGTTTGCCAGAAAACTTTTGTGCATTCGTATGTGAGTAATTACACGTCAACTAGCCCCTCTATCCGGAACTCATCTCTCCGATTTTGCTGAAATTTTGCATGTCCCCATAACTTAGTGTTTATATAACCTCATAACCTCAACGTTTTGCAAAAAAATCTTTGATTGCTGAGATATAAGGGTGGGTCATCTTTTGCGTTTTTTAAAATCGGAAAACAACCATGTAATAAATTAGTAATAACTTAACTTCTATTGAAGATATAGACTTTTATCGCATTGATTTGTAAAGAGAATCAAATTATGGTCTAAAAAAACATTTTTTAACCATTCTGACATTTTCAATATGCCGGACCGCCATGCCAATTCGGCGAAGTTTATATTTTGTATCCCCAAAATTATTTTTTTACTATTTACTTGTATTTAGTGGTAGTATGTCCCTATAAAATATTTCGACTCAAATGACATATTTGTGGGAGATATGACCCATAATGTGCGACCATACCCTAAGAACCCCGCACAAAACCCCGTGTTTTTGGCCTTCAGCTAAATTTGCTGGAAATTATATATTTTATTAACCTTCATGTCCTTAGTAATTGACCAAAATTTCAGCTTAATTGTATGTACAGTTTTTGAGATATCGAGCTTTAAAGTTGGTGATTTAGAATTCAGGAATATATATTTTTTTTTTTTAATCATTTATTCAAAAAACCAGAAATTTACATTTATATGGTTCATCCCCTTAAATACTTACATAGTACCTATAATATATTACATATCAACTTATAGACCTATATATTACATAACTACACGTTACAACTGTTAAAAAAATATTTAAAAAATATACCTACATTCAAATTAATTACATCTACATCACAGTAAGTTTTGACTTAAAATATGCTTTTTTAGTTTAATCTTAAATTGTTTATATGGTAAGATTTTTAACTCATTAGGTAAGTTATTAAAGCATGAAGCTCCTTTGTGCAAGACTGATTTTATTCCCAAATTAGTTTTAAATATTGGAAGATTAATATTTAAATTATCTCTGATCATGTAATCATGAAATTCTGACCTTAGATTTAATTTTATATTAGAGTGCCTTATATTTTCGCGGATTTGTTTAATAAATATTGAATTTTGATATTCATAAACGGCGTGAAGTGACATAACTTTAAAGTTCAAATAAATGTCCTTGGTATGGTATGTCCATGGTAGTGAAAAAAGTATTTTAAGAGCTTTATTTTGAAGTATCTTAATAGGTTTTAGTAAATTCTCAGTTGCCTGATACCAGAGAATTGTCAGGTACTGTATATGGCTGTGTATAAGTGCATAGTAAATTGATTTGAGAAGATTTTTATTTATTTTTTTTAACCTACACAATATCCCCACAACTGGAGCAACCTTTTTCCTTAGAGAATCAATTTGTTCTCTCCAAGTCAACGTCTCGTCAATCAGCAAGCCTAGATACTTAGTTTTTTGTATATAATTTAAAGTGTGAGTACAAAAGGTTATTGGATCTTTTGTATTTATTGTTTTCTTATATACATACATATATCCAGACTTGCTAATGTTAAGGGTTAGCTTGTGAGATCGAAGCCACTCTGATATAAGGATCATGTCATTTTTAATGTTAGCTCGAATTGTCTCAACTGATTCTGAGAAGTAAACAATTGTAGTGTCGTCAGCATATAAACTGATTTTTCCTTTTAGCTTAAGATTAGCTATAGAGTTTATATAGATTAAAAAAAGTGTCCGAGGGTCCGAGGATTGAACCTTGTGGAACACCACATTGTATATTTTTAGTATTTGATATAAAATTGTTAGCATCCACACATTGTTTTCTACCTGTTAAGTAGTTCTGGAACCAGTTGAGACAATTCCCCCTAATTCCTAATAATTCAAGTTTTTGCAATAAGATTTGAAAATTTACTGTGTCAAATGCCTTACACAGGTCAAGCGACACCAGAGCACATTTAAGATTTTTATCGATATTCACTTGCATGTCTGTTATAAGATCAACTGCAGCAGAGGTGGTGTCACTTGACCTGCGAAAGCCATATTGACACTGGTAGAGAAAGTCTATTTCCTTAAGATAATCTAAAAGTCTGTTATTAATAGTACGTTCAAAGATTTTGGACAAGATTGGTAATACTGACACTGGTCTATAATTGTTACAGTCTTCTGGGTCGCCTCCTTAATGTAGCGGCGTTATTATACCCACTTTGCAATTGAGTGGAACCTCTCCGTTAGTCATGGATTGATTAATGCACTTACATAGGATTGGTGTTAGTTCTTCCTCACATAGTTTCACAGATTTTACATCTACGTTGTCAAACCCTGTAGCTTTACTTACATCTAGCGATTTTATAATTGTTTTAACTTCTTCTTCAGTTACTGCTGTAAATTCCATTATAGCATCAGATTTAATTTAATTTTCCGTTTTACACCTGTTAAAATTTTGTGCTTTTTTAATGTCAGTTTTTTATGTATGATTAAACTTAAAGATGCAAATTGAAGGTGTTTAGATGCTTTATTTAAATGTGTTATAACATTGGCCACAGAGTGTTTCCCTTTTCCGTGGCAACAGCCCAAAACAGGCCATATAATAAATATTAAAAATTCTAATTATTAGTTTTGGTTTAATATTAAAAAACAGAAAATCTAACGGCTAGAATTTAATAATTTTTATATATTTTATAGTTTTTGAGTTACTGAATAAAAATAATTGAAAGCGAAAGTTATTAGAGTACTCAAAGTTCTTCTGTTTGGGCATGATGGGGGTAAACCACATCAAAATAAATTAACCCGATTCGATCAGCTAAAAGTTTTAAATTCTCGGTAAATCTTACAAATAAATGGAATTTTAGAGAACGTATTGCTAAAGTAAAGTAGGTAAACCAACTAAAGAACCTACATTGGCATAGTGGAGCAAAGGGCATGAAAGTTGAACTGTTATAAAATTACTTATTATTAAGATAATCGCAGTATGGCTTGCAATGGAGGGAGTTAAACCAAGTTAACCAGTTTCTCAAAAGTAATTTAAGCGTGGTAGTAATATGGACGGAATTAGCCCCCCCCTCCCAGTGAGATATATTAGCATAGAAATATCTTCAAGATTATATTTTTGGTGAATGCGCATTTTTTTTCCTTATGGATGCCCCCCCCCCCCCTTAAAATGAAATAAATCCTGGGTAGAAAAAGGAGTACCTATAAATAGGCTAATTACTTAAATGTTTAAAAAGCAATAAAAATAGGAATCTAAAAGTTAATAAAAAACTAGTTAATTGCTTCACCTTTGTGTGCTCTATCTTAATAAAATTAGTTTTAATATAATTTGGTAATAAGGAATATCGGATCTTTGGATTCAATGGTTCATTGGTTTGAGGAATATATTTTACATCTATAGGTGTTCCATATCTTCCTATAGGAAGTCTTACACCCTGGGTTTTATCTTTTACCTAATTATCCAGTTTCTATCCAGGTAGTTATATTTACTTGGTATTTCAGGAAAAGTCTATGTTTATTTTTGATCAAAGTTATACTTCTCAGCATGAGAGAAATTATTTTTAGCTTTGAACAAGTGTATATTTGACGATTTTCTTTTATTAATAATTAATTTTAACTGATTAATTTTTTTTACTATATAAAGTTATATTTTATTATATAAAGTAGTATTTAAATAATAAAACCTTAATATTTATAAAACCATGGAAATAAATATTCTACCTATAATAAGAACTTATTTAGGTGTACATACATTATTTACTGTCAGAGTATATAAAAATGGCATTTTGACAAAATATATCATGCTATAGTCAATTTTTTGTGGTAATGCCGTTTAACCAGTATGTTATTCTGTCTCTGTTTAATTGATGAGTTAAAAAGAGAGAGAAATATATATTCCCCTAACTTGGTTAGTAACCGCTGCTCCACAAAAAATGGGCATATGTATGCCAAATTCACCATAATCCTAGGCAAATGGCAATAAGTAATCTAACCTTAACGATTTATACCTTTTTCCCGCTACGCCAATGTAGGACCACTTTGGTTGGTTTACCTAGTTTACTTTAGCAATACCTTTTCTAAAATTCAATTTATTTGTAAGATTTACCGAGAATTTAAAACTTTTAGCTGACTGAATCGAGTTAATTTATTTTGATGTGGTTTACCCCCATCATGCCCAAACAGAAGGACTTTGAGTACTCTAATAAGCTTCGCTTTCAATTATTTTTATTTAGTAACTCAAAAACTATAAAATATATAAAAATTAATGAATTCTAGCCGTTAGATACTGTTTTTTAATATTGAACCAAAATTAATAATTAGCATTTTTAATATTAATTATATCCCCTGTTTTAGGCTGTTGCCACGGAAAAGGAAAACACTCTGTGGCCAAGGTTATAACACATTTAAATAAAGCATCTAAACACCTTCAGTTTGCACCATTGAGTTTAATCATACGTAAAAAACTGACATTAAAAAAGCACAAAATTTTAACAGGTGTAAAATTTTCCTGAATTCTAAATTACCAATTTTAAAGCTTGATATCTCAAAAACTGTACATACAATTAGGCTGAAATTTTGGTT
Source organism: Brachypterus glaber (assembly GCA_958510825.1). Classification (NCBI taxonomy): domain Eukaryota; kingdom Metazoa; phylum Arthropoda; class Insecta; order Coleoptera; family Kateretidae; genus Brachypterus; species Brachypterus glaber. The sequence continues at coordinate 18,181,589 of OY294052.1, read as the reverse complement.
AATTACTAAAGACATGAAGGTTAAAAAAATATATAATTTCCAGCAATTTTAGCCGAAGGCCAAAAACACGGGGTTTTGTGCGGGGTTCTTTATTTAATTTTTAACTACAAAAAATGAGCTCTGTGAGGAATTTAATGAAGAAACTAAATCCATTGCACAATATTATTAATTTTATTACTTATTTAATGAAAAGGGTCTTCAATAACAATACAAAGGGTGTACAAAAAATATAGGAGGAAAAGTCACAGAATGTTTTCAAAATCTCTTAAGGGTAATTAGATCTCAAAAATAATGCCACAAGTTCATATAAAATTTTTTGCCACCCTACTCTGAGATATTTGCCCCCCAAGATGAAATAGATTTTTTTTTGTTAACTTTTTTACTTTTTAATATTTATTGACAATTTTTTCTGAGTTGTTTAAGAAAATTAATGCGCATCGAATGATTTTCACAGAATTTCAGTAATTATTAGAAAAGTCAGGGGCGGACTTCCGTTTTATAGGGTTACAAATTTTAGACATTTGATTACTTTTTTTACATTCTGTGAGTAATTTTGATCAAAAAAGTACTCTATACAAAATTCGATAATATGAAGCGTTTCCTAGAAAAAGCCACTTTTTTCATCCCAGGGCAGGAGGACCGTTATATTTTTTCAAAAATGCTATAAGTTATTTAAAAAATGTTTGTATCTTCAAAATGAAATAAATTCCATATGAAATTTCTGACTAGGGTCCCCCTCCTTTGAGATATTCGCTCCTTAGATAAAAAATAAAAATACAACTTTTTTAATATTTGTTAACGATTTATTTAAGGTTATTTGAGAAACTCTTTATGCATCGAATTATATAACAGACTTTTGAAAAGTCATCAGAAAAGTCAGGGGCGGACTTTCGCTATGGTTCAGGACCCCTAAGTTTTTTAGGGTTGCTGTTGTTCAAAATCCTCAGATGATGGACAAAAACGGAAGTTATATTCGAAATCAAATTAAATTACCCAAAATCAGCTGTGATCCAAATCAACTTTCAAAAGTTGAAAATTTGTTGACCTGTGTAATTTTGATATAAAAAAGTGAAGTGGGCTAAATAGAAATTGATGTCAATATTTTAGAGCCAAAAACTTTATATGAAATTTTGTTTCATTTTGAGGGAAGATAACAAAAAAAAATTAAAACAATTTATAGCATTTTTTAAACAATCCAATAATGTTTTTTACGGTCCTCCGCCTTTTTCTCGGAAACGCTTCATTTGATCGAATTTTGCGTGGAGTACTTTTTTGATCAAAATTGTTAAGAGAATGTAAAAAAAGTAATCAAAAGTGTAAAATTTGTAACCTTAAAAAAGACATCAAAAGTCCGCCCCTGACTTTTCTGATAAATTTTTAAATGTCTGTTAAAATAATTCGATGCATTTAAAGTATCTTAAATAAGCTTAAAACAAATCGTTAAAAATATTTAAAAAGTTGTCCAAAAAATTTGATTTAATATCTCAAATTTTTAAAATAATTTAAGCTATTTTTAAAATAATATAAAAATAATATTTTTTACGGTCTTTGAATTAAAAAAGTGCGTTTTTGTGTGAAAAAATTTCATTTTATCGAATTTTGTTTAGAGTGCTTTTTTGATCAAAATTGCTCACAGAATGTACAAAAGTAATTAAAAGTCTAAAATTTGTACCCCTAAAAAAATTTAGGAGTTTGGAACCATAACGGAAGTCCGCCCCTGAATTTTCTGATAACTTTTAAAACTTCTGTTAAAATCATTCATTTTCTTAAACAACACAAAAAAATTGTCAACAAATATATTAAAAAGTAAAAAAGTTAAAAAAAAAAATATTTTTCTATTTCATCTTGGGGGGCAAATAGGCAATTTTTTTTATGAACTTGTGGCATTATTTTGACGAGATCTGATTACCCTTAAGAGATTTTGGAAACATTCTGGGACATCCTGTGTAGGGTGCTACTATATTTTTGGTAGAACCTGTATATTGTTCTTGAAAAACATTTGATTAAATAAGTAATCAAATTAATAATATTGTGCAATGGATTTAGTTTCTTCATTAAACTCCTCACAGAGCTCACTTTTTGTAGTTAAAAATGAAAAAAAAAATAAATAAATAGGGTATGGTCGCACATTATGGGTCAATCTCCCACAAATATGTTATTTGAGTCGAAATATTTTATAGGGACATACTACCACTAAATACGAATAAATAGTAAAAAAATTAAAAAAATCGAAGATAAGCTATTTTGGAGATCCAAAATATAAACCGAATTGGCATGGCGGTCGTCCATCTTGGAAATGTCAGAATGGTTAAAAAAAATGTTTTTTTAGACCATAATTTGATTCTCTTTACAAATCAATACGATAAAAGTCTATATTTTCAATAGAAGTTAAGTTATTACTAATTTATTACATGGTTGTTTTCCGATTTTGAAAAACGCAAAAAATGACCCACCCTTATATTTCAGCAATCAAGGATTTTTTTGCAAAACGCCATTAATGGGGCATAATATAAACACTAAGTTATGGGGACAAGCAAAATTTCAGCAAAATCGGAGAGATGAGTTCCGGATCGAGGGGCTAGTTGAAGTGGAATTACTCATGTAATAATAAACACTTCTGCGCATAAATAGGTTTTTCACCCAACCTTACTGCGCATGGTATATTTGTATATATTTGCCAGAATACTTTTGTGCATTCGTATGTATTATAAACACTTTTGCGCATAAATATGTATCACCCAACCCTACTACGTATGATATATTTGTATGTTTGCCAGAACACTTTTGTCCATTCGTATGTATTATTAAACACTCTGACACCCCTTTTGAACCGACCTAGCCGTCTGACGATTTACATACATCATCTTTGACGATCTTTTTTTTTTCAGGATTTTTTTGCATCTTTGAGTCGGTTTTGAGCAAAATCCTTGCAGATGACACTTCCTGATGCTCCCCCAAACCACCTCACAAAATTCCAGCCGGAGGTACTATCATAGTACCTCGCGGCCGCCATAGCGGCCAGCTCTTAGTCTATTAGGGAAGCTAGAGCATGTTTAACCCTAGGATGCATACCCCGGGCAACCGAAGCCCGGGGCGCCGGCCTTAACCGCGCAGCAAATACCGCGTCGGCCAATACCGCGCGTCCGTTACCGCGCTGTTGTTTAGCGCGCGTGGCCTTTACCGCGCTGACAAATACCGCTCCGACCAATACAGCGCGTGTCATTTACCGCGCGTGTCATTTACCGCGCATAAAAATAAAATATTTTGGTTTGGTTGTTTTTAGGAATCAATAAAATTAAAGTTTTTTTTATTTATCGACGAAAAGGTTTTTTCTGTTGGATTTACTTACATGTTTTTTACAGCATTTTTTATATTTTTATATTCTATATTATTTTTAAAATTATATTTAGTATAGTAGTAAAAACGAACGAATAATGTTTATTGAATCGATTAAAAGTAAACGAGGCAATTACTTGGCTTTATACAAAAATTACATTTATCGAAAAGAGAGGAATATTAAAGATAAAATAATATGGAAATGTACCAAATACGACAGTATAAGATGTACAGGTAGAATACATACAACTAATAATAATGTATTAATGGAAATAGAACATTCACACATAGCAGATACCACAGAAATTGAGTGCCGTAAAATATTAAATGATGCTAAAAAAAGCAATAGAAACACTGGAAAATAGGCAAGTTATTGTGGTGGCTGTGCCAATGCGTCTAGTTCTGTTAGTGGAAAATTACCAACTATAGAAGAAATGTAGAGGACTTTTTGTTCATAACATAAATAAATAATATTACAAATCTTCAAATTTTTTCTGAGTTGTTTAAGAAAATTAATGCGCATCGAATGATTTTCACAGAATTTCAGTAATTATTAGAAAAGTCAGGGGCGGACTTCCGTTTTATAGGGTTACAAATTTTAGACATTTGATTACTTTTTTTACATTCTGTGAGTAATTTTGATCAAAAAAGTACTCTATACAAAATTCGATAATATGAAGCGTTTCCTAGAAAAAGCCACTTTTTTCATCCCAGGGCAGGAGGACCGTTATATTTTTTCAAAAATGCTATAAGTTATTTAAAAAATGTTTGTATCTTCAAAATGAAATAAATTCCATATGAAATTTCTGACTAGGGTCCCCCTCCTTTGAGATATTCGCTCCTTAGATAAAAAATAAAAATACAACTTTTTTAATATTTGTTAACGATTTATTTAAGGTTATTTGAGAAACTCTTTATGCATCGAATTATATAACAGACTTTTGAAAAGTCATCAGAAAAGTCAGGGGCGGACTTTCGCTATGGTTCAGGACCCCTAAGTTTTTTAGGGTTGCTGTTGTTCAAAATCCTCAGATGATGGACAAAAACGGAAGTTATATTCGAAATCAAATTAAATTACCCAAAATCAGCTGTGATCCAAATCAACTTTCAAAAGTTGAAAATTTGTTGACCTGTGTAATTTTGATATAAAAAAGTGAAGTGGGCTAAATAGAAATTGATGTCAATATTTTAGAGCCAAAAACTTTATATGAAATTTTGTTTCATTTTGAGGGAAGATAACAAAAAAAAATTAAAACAATTTATAGCATTTTTTAAACAATCCAATAATGTTTTTTACGGTCCTCCGCCTTTTTCTCGGAAACGCTTCATTTGATCGAATTTTGCGTGGAGTACTTTTTTGATCAAAATTGTTAAGAGAATGTAAAAAAAGTAATCAAAAGTGTAAAATTTGTAACCTTAAAAAAGACATCAAAAGTCCGCCCCTGACTTTTCTGATAAATTTTTAAATGTCTGTTAAAATAATTCGATGCATTTAAAGTATCTTAAATAAGCTTAAAACAAATCGTTAAAAATATTTAAAAAGTTGTCCAAAAAATTTGATTTAATATCTCAAATTTTTAAAATAATTTAAGCTATTTTTAAAATAATATAAAAATAATATTTTTTACGGTCTTTGAATTAAAAAAGTGCGTTTTTGTGTGAAAAAATTTCATTTTATCGAATTTTGTTTAGAGTGCTTTTTTGATCAAAATTGCTCACAGAATGTACAAAAGTAATTAAAAGTCTAAAATTTGTACCCCTAAAAAAATTTAGGAGTTTGGAACCATAACGGAAGTCCGCCCCTGAATTTTCTGATAACTTTTAAAACTTCTGTTAAAATCATTCATTTTCTTAAACAACACAAAAAAATTGTCAACAAATATATTAAAAAGTAAAAAAGTTAAAAAAAAAAAAATATTTTTCTATTTCATCTTGGGGGGCAAATAGGCAATTTTTTTTATGAACTTGTGGCATTATTTTGACGAGATCTGATTACCCTTAAGAGATTTTGGAAACATTCTGGGACATCCTGTGTAGGGTGCTACTATATTTTTGGTAGAACCTGTATATTGTTCTTGAAAAACATTTGATTAAATAAGTAATCAAATTAATAATATTGTGCAATGGATTTAGTTTCTTCATTAAACTCCTCACAGAGCTCACTTTTTGTAGTTAAAAATGAAAAAAAAAAAATAAATAAATAGGGTATGGTCGCACATTATGGGTCAATCTCCCACAAATATGTTATTTGAGTCGAAATATTTTATAGGGACATACTACCACTAAATACGAATAAATAGTAAAAAAATTAAAAAAATCGAAGATAAGCTATTTTGGAGATCCAAAATATAAACCGAATTGGCATGGCGGTCGTCCATCTTGGAAATGTCAGAATGGTTAAAAAAAATGTTTTTTTAGACCATAATTTGATTCTCTTTACAAATCAATACGATAAAAGTCTATATTTTCAATAGAAGTTAAGTTATTACTAATTTATTACATGGTTGTTTTCCGATTTTGAAAAACGCAAAAAATGACCCACCCTTATATTTCAGCAATCAAGGATTTTTTTGCAAAACGCCATTAATGGGGCATAATATAAACACTAAGTTATGGGGACAAGCAAAATTTCAGCAAAATCGGAGAGATGAGTTCCGGATCGAGGGGCTAGTTGAAGTGGAATTACTCATGTAATAATAAACACTTCTGCGCATAAATAGGTTTTTCACCCAACCTTACTGCGCATGGTATATTTGTATATATTTGCCAGAATACTTTTGTGCATTCGTATGTATTATAAACACTTTTGCGCATAAATATGTATCACCCAACCCTACTACGTATGATATATTTGTATGTTTGCCAGAACACTTTTGTCCATTCGTATGTATTATTAAACACTCTGACACCCCTTTTGAACCGACCTAGCCGTCTGACGATTTACATACATCATCTTTGACGATCTTTTTTTTTTCAGGATTTTTTTGCATCTTTGAGTCGGTTTTGAGCAAAATCCTTGCAGATGACACTTCCTGATGCTCCCCCAAACCACCTCACAAAATTCCAGCCGGAGGTACTATCATAGTACCTCGCGGCCGCCATAGCGGCCAGCTCTTAGTCTATTAGGGAAGCTAGAGCATGTTTAACCCTAGGATGCATACCCCGGGCAACCGAAGCCCGGGGCGCCGGCCTTAACCGCGCAGCAAATACCGCGTCGGCCAATACCGCGCGTCCGTTACCGCGCTGTTGTTTAGCGCGCGTGGCCTTTACCGCGCTGACAAATACCGCTCCGACCAATACAGCGCGTGTCATTTACCGCGCGTGTCATTTACCGCGCATAAAAATAAAATATTTTGGTTTGGTTGTTTTTAGGAATCAATAAAATTAAAGTTTTTTTTATTTATCGACGAAAAGGTTTTTTCTGTTGGATTTACTTACATGTTTTTTACAGCATTTTTTATATTTTTATATTCTATATTATTTTTAAAATTATATTTAGTATAGTAGTAAAAACGAACGAATAATGTTTATTGAATCGATTAAAAGTAAACGAGGCAATTACTTGGCTTTATACAAAAATTACATTTATCGAAAAGAGAGGAATATTAAAGATAAAATAATATGGAAATGTACCAAATACGACAGTATAAGATGTACAGGTAGAATACATACAACTAATAATAATGTATTAATGGAAATAGAACATTCACACATAGCAGATACCACAGAAATTGAGTGCCGTAAAATATTAAATGATGCTAAAAAAAGCAATAGAAACACTGGAAAATAGGCAAGTTATTGTGGTGGCTGTGCCAATGCGTCTAGTTCTGTTAGTGGAAAATTACCAACTATAGAAGAAATGTAGAGGACTTTTTGTTCATAACATAAATAAATAATATTACAAATCTTTGAAAAATATACTTAAACTTTTATTTTCACACATGCGCGGTAAAGGTCCCGCGTGGTATTTGACAGCGCGGTAAACAACATGCGCGGTATTTGTTGGCGCGGTAAAGGCCACGAGCGATAAAAGACAGCGCGGTAACGGACGCGCGGTACTGGCCGGCGCGGTATTTGATGCGCGGTAATGACCCCTACCCGAAGCCCGGCAGGTTAAATAATTAGCCGTATCTTACAGAAAAATAAATTTAATAAAAAATCCTTTTAGGAATGCCTCAATTTAAGTGTTTGGAATAAGGTTTTTGAAAAATAGTTTTTTAATTTTATACCGTGTGGTATAAAAAGCTCTTTTCCATCGATACCCCATGTTAACATACCCCGGGCCTTTCAGGCCCGTATACGTAAATATGTATTTTTCATTATAAAAAAAAACGCTGATAAATCATTTTTAGTTAGAATTATAAAAAATATAAAAAAATATAAAAATTATAAAAAATATAAACCCATTGAACATATGTTATGTTAACCTAGTTATAATTGTAAAAGCCAAACTAAACGTTGGACAATAGCCTTCTTCCTAAATGTGTTTGATGTAGCAGCTTCAAATGCATTTATCGTTTTTTTCAATGGAAAATCCAAATTTTTACAATCCAAAACTAACCCACAGATGAAGACTCTTTTTAAAGCAGTTTACAATACCTCATATGCTAATGAGATCTAAAAATCCACGTTTGTCAGTACGTTTTTGACAGCAAGGTTTGGACTTCTGACGAACAACCAGGACCGTTCAATAGGAAAAGATGCTATTTGCGCCTCTTAAAATTGGACAGAAAAAGTAAAATGACTTGTCAAAAACATAAAAATAATATTTGCAATGAACATTGTACCAAAATTTGTAATAATTGCTTTTCTAAATAAAGAAATAAAAATATATTAAAACATAAGTATAATAGTTTAATTTTATATAATACCTATAAACCGTTAGTTTTTATATTCGGGCCTCCCAGACCCAGGGTGTGTAAATGTGTATATTTTTTAGGGTATGCATCCTAGGGTTAAGTAGCATTTTTAGTATATTATTATACTATTCAAGGCGCCTGCGCTAGAATAGTATTATAGGGTAAATACATGTTAAATTAAGTTACAGCCGCAGAAAAATGTACCTTTATTTTAAATATTTTATTATATTATTGTTTTTTAACAAACAGTCTTTAATAATAATAAATAACAACAACTCTTTTGATAATCATGTAATAAAATATTTAAAATTTACCCTATACGGTAGATTCGCATTTTCAAAAAATTTCAAAAATCGTTCAAGACAAAAAATTCTTGGATATAAATTTGTTTCATGAAAAAATAACCAACCTTTTTTTAAATGTCCGTCTGTCCGTCCGGTGTCACGATTTTTGTAGACACGATAACTCAAGAGCGAATAATCCGATCGTATTGAAATTTTTAGGAAAAATCAATTTCTGTGAGGGGAAGATCCCTATTGTTTTTAAAAGTAGTCCCCCTAAAAACAAAAAAAGTTATGGGGTTAAACTTTTAAAAAAATCAAAAAATGCTGAAAGAAATTTCCGATTAAAGTAACATTTTTAGGAAAAATTACTTTTATTATAAGGATCAATTCTACCAATTTTGAAAGTAATTCCCCAAAAAAAACAAAAAAGTTATGGGGTGATTTAAAAAAATTTAAAAACTATCATTTTCATTTTTTTTTTAATTTTTCGTTTTCCTCAAAAAGAAAATTAGGAAAAAAATGAAAAATTTTGAAAAAATTTTAAAGTTTTTTTAAATTTTTTTTTCGAAAAAAAAATTGTTCTAAAAATGTTCGTTTTTCAAAAAAGATTTTTTTTTAAATCTTTTTTTTTATTTTTGAAAAATATATATTTTTTAAGTATTTGGGAAAATGAAATATAGTGTGAATGTATAATGGAATGCGTAGCCAGAGCCGGCCTTTGTATGAATCAAGTGAACCCCCTGCTTCAGGTCGCAAGTTCAGAGGGGCGTTTTTTTTTTAAATAGGGGTGGTTATATGTTTTCAGACCTTTTTTTTAGTCATGACTAAAAAAAATCAAATATTTCAGACGGCTAAATTTTTTCATATCAGTAATTTAATTATAATTATTTATTATAAGATTTTTTACCTTGGAAAATATCATCTTTTAGAATAAGGCAAATTAAGAAGTTTAGGGGCCTGATAACTCCATATTACTGAATTTTTCGGAGATTGCTACTATACGCTGGGCCGAAAAAAATAATTGTGGGCCACGGGATCGAAATGGCTTAAAAAGCCTTCCCCTTGGTCCTGAAAGTAATCTCCGAAAAATTCAGTAATATGGAGTTTGGACTTGCATGTTACCTGTTTAAAGGTCACAGAGAATGTATGTAAATCGTCAGACGCTAGGTCGGTTCAAAAGGGGTGTCAAACGCCCTCAAACATGCAAAAAAATCCTGAAAAAAAAAAAGATCGGACCTCCGGCTGAAAATTTGCATGTTACCTGTTTGAAGGTTGTGAGGTAGCCTCCCTACCACTCTACGCGTTCCCCACCGCTTGGTGACACATGCACTGCATGTACTGTGATATTTAGATTTCAATAAATCAGTTATAATTTGAACCTTGAGTTTTGATGTCCATCCCAAAACTAACACACCCGTCTGACATGTCGCAGCCGCCATTTCGAACCTAACGAGAGCCGCCATTGAGAAATAAAGGGATGCTTTGAAGATATTTTTCTTAATATTCAAGTTTTTGCAAATATTATTGAAGAAAATAGTTAATATGGAAGTAAGAGGAGTTCCTGCGATGAAATTTTCGGGAAATCTTTCCGAAAATTGGAGAAATTGGTTTCAGATTTTCAACCTACACGTGGTCGCAACGGAATTCAACAATAAAGATGAGAAAGTCCAGTGTGCTTTGCTGCTATCCCTTCTTGGAAGTCAAGGTATAAAATTTTTTAATACTTTTAAATTCAGAGACACTGAAAAAGATAAAATCGATATTTTAATAGAAAAGTTTCAAAAGTTTTTCACACCCAAAAAGAATTTAACTTTTGAGAGGCAAAAATTAATGTCTAGAAATCAGTTAGATGATCAAACTTTAGACAATTATGTAATGGAATTGAAGAATTTGGCTAGTTTGTGTGAATTAGGCAATTTAGAAGATAGCTTGGTGAAAGATATTTTCATAGCAGGGCTTAAATCTACCGAGTTAAGAGAAAAATTATTAATAGAAAATCCCTTGAATATAGCATCAGCACTTGAAATTTGTTTGAATGTAGAAACGAGTAGAATGAGAAGCCATAAAATGAGTAAACCAGAGGAAGATGGTGTCCATTTAGTCCATAGAGGTCCTCCAAAAGTTTTCGAATAATAAATCGAGTTATTCCAGTCATAAGAAACCACATTTTTCCAAGGGAAAAACGTTCCACCAGCCATCCAGGAAATGTTCCAGATGTGGATATGAACATCAGCAGAATAGATGTCCAGCCTATGGAAAAACTTGTGCAAAATGTAAATCCAGGAATCATTTTGCGAAAATGTGCAAGGTAAAAGTAAACAATCTTAAGCATTCATTTTTTAATAACAAAATTTCACATGATTATAACAAATTGGTAGATGAACTTAATTTTTTCACCAATACTCAAGATGTTTCTTTTACTTCCGATCCTGAAAATAATTTTCTGTTCATAGGTGCCGTCGGGAAACAGGAATATCATGGGAAATCATGGTCTCAGGAGATAGACATCCAAGGACGACCTATTGACATCAAACTGGATACCGGGGCCATGACGAATGTTTTACCCAAAAGTTTTTTAAAGGTAATAAATTTTTCTTTTTCTGATCTTGTTAAAATTCATGTTAAATTACATAGTTATTCTATGAATAATATACCAGTTGTTGGTAGATGTTTTTTAAATTGAAAAATAAATAACTTTTCTACAAAAGTTTTATTTTATGTGGTTGATGTAGACAGTATACCCTTGTTAGGCTTGCAATCTTGTCTTGATTTTAATTTAATTAAAAGATTGGATTTGGTTTCAAGTAAATCTCAGTTAGATGTAAAGAACATTTTACTCCAATATGAGGAACTTTTTAAAGGGGTTGGTTGTTTGGAAAAACCGTATCACATAGAACTTAAAAAAGATGCTCAACCTGTGGCATATCCTTGTAGAAAAATACCATTTGCAATCAGAAATAAATTAAAAGAATCTTTAGATCATTTAGAAAAAATAGGAATCATAGAAAAATCTGATGAAAACGATGATTGGGTTCATCCTGTATGTTTGGTAAGAAAACCAGATGGCAGTATTAGAATTTGTTTAGATCCGAAAGAACATAATTTAAATATTAAATAACTTTTGTTTCATATTCCTACTTTAGAAGAATTAACAAATAAAATGTCTGGTTGTAATTTTTTTTCTAAATTAGATTGTACTCAGGGTTTCTTGCAAATTAAGTTGGATAAAGAAAGCTCCAAGTTATGCACTTTTGGTATTGTTTTTGGAAGATATAGATTCCTTAGACTTGCATATGGTCTTTCTTGTTCACCTGAAGTTTTTCAGGAAAGAATGTCAGAGATTTTTTCTGATATTGAGGGAGTTAATTTTTATATAGATGATATCATAGTAGCAGGTAAAACAATCGAAGAGCATAATAATCGTTTCATTCAAGTTTTAGAAAGAGCTAAAAAATTTAATTTAAGGTTTAATATGAAAAAATGTGAGTTTGGTTTAGGGGAAGTTACGTATATGGGACTTAATTTATCTCTAGATGGTTTAAAACCAGATAATAGTAAAATTGATGCTATTTTAAATATGCCAAGTCCTAATTGTGTCGCAGATTTGCAAAGGTTCTTAGGATTAATTACTTATTTGAGTAAATTTGTTCCTAATTTATGATAAAAAAACAAAGCCATGAGAATGTTGTTAAAAAAGGTGTTATTTTTAAATGGGAGATGCTCATGAGAAAGAATTTAAAATTTTAAAGGAAATTATAGTTAAAAAACATTGTCTCAAATTTTTTGATGAAAAATCTCACTGAGTTGTAAGCGTAGATTCTAGTTTTGGGGGGATGGGAGATAGTTTATTACAGAGTGGTCAACCTTGTGCTTATGTTTCGAGATCGCTTAATTCAACACAGCAAAATTATGCACAAATAGAAAAAGGGGGCGAAAAGTTCTATCAATATATTTTTGCTAAGCGCTTCACTATAGAAACAGACCATAAGCCCTTGGTTAATATTATAAAAAAACCTCTACATTCTTGTCCTCCTAGACTCCAGAGAATGTTGTTACAGTTAAAAAAGTTTGATTTTGATTTAGTGTATAAACCGGGTAAACAACTTTTAATAACTGATTTTTTGTCTAGAGCTTTTGAGAATAAGTATTTCAATGAAAATATTGATATAGAGCTTGACGCTCAAGTTTGTTTAGTTGGTATAAATTTAAATGCAACAGAAGGTAAATTGACTGAAATTCAAAATTTAGTAAAAAATGACACTGATTTCCGATGTTTAATGGAGTATGTTGTGAAGGGTTGTAAAAAATGTAAAAGAAAATGTTAAGTTTTACTACAAGTTTCGTGATGAAATTACATATGCCAATGATTTGGTATATAAAGGTCAACATTTTATTGTTCCAACAGCTTTGAGGTCAGAAATATTAGATAAATTGTATTATGGACATTTGGGTACTAAAAAATGTTTAGAAACAGCTCATAATTATTTTTATTGGCCTGATATGTCCAAACAGATTAAAGACAAAATAGAAATTTGTCATATTTGTCAACAGTATAGTAGGTCCCACTCAAATGAGCCAATGATTTGTCATGATATCCCTAGAGTTCCTTGGAAAAAACTAGGTGCGGATTTATTTTATTTTCTTGGTAAAACCTGTTTG